>OX104129.1:2073324-2714344 GCA_944470555.2 Heterobilharzia americana
TGGGTTCCTAGTCGAACATAAGGCTTCAGTGGTACGTCTCTATTTCATTCTGTTCTCTACAGTCTTTTCAACATGACTCCATGACTGGCCAGAAGCTTTCATTTCTTCCTCGCACAATCTCGTCCATGTCACCCTCAGCTGGGACGCCCAGCTCGTCGTTTCCCATTACGGTTCTACTCCACAGCCAGGCTCGACTTGGCGCGTGATTTTCTCACATGGTCTTCTCACTATATATCCAATCCATTTCCAATTTCTTCTTCTGTATATTTGTTGCGTGATGGGTTCTTGCTTCGTTGGTTCATCGGCAGACCAGAGTGAGTTCATCCTCGCTTATTCCTATTATTCTGGCCAGCTGATCTCATCTCATCTCATCTGATCTGATCTTCAGTGTCGAGTGAGTGTACGCGGCAACTATTCATGATGTATGTTTGTAGTTTGTTGGAAGCGCTTTTTGTGAGGTGCCAACTCTCTCAACCATCACATGGAAGTAGTGACTTACTTGACTGAGATTATTGTTGAGAATCTGTATGTTGTTCACGTTTAATGCTGTATGCAGTGGAGTGCAGTGGAGTGCAGTGGAGTGGAGTGCAGTAGATCTCCACACTGATTTTTGATTGATGAGGGAAGGCCTGTCTAGCCTTGCTCTCTTTCCGATCCTCGCTGGCTTTGACGCCCTCATGTGTTACTGTGCCGCATATAGTTGAAACGATGCTGCCTTGGCTACGTAGGTGAACGAGACAACCTCCTTCACATTTCTCCTGTTGATGATGATTGCTGCTTGTTGTTTTTGTTGTCAGTTGGGTATTTTCATCACCTCAATCTTCTCTACGTCCACTTGAAGGAAGTCCCGTCTTCACCGCCTCCTCAGTCAACCTGTTGGTATTTGCATGTAGACCGTCGAACTTGTGTGACAAGACATTAGATATAAATCATGATGGGTGAAAACCAAATCTTCTAGGGTTTTTGTCTTTTTATTGGTGCAGACAGCATATGCCCGTCTTCTCGCTCCTCACAATTTGTTGTATGATTCAGTGGACCAGAATCAGGAAGATGATCGGTTATAGTAGGCTGCAACCTTATCTTACCCCTGTCTTCACTTGACTTCAGAAGCATCACTGAGCTTTCCATTGTGCTGTGAATCACCCTGCATGTAGCATCATATAGCATGTAGGTGCTGTTGAATGAGGTTGATAAAGGTTTGTGATATCCTGTAGTTTTGAATCAGCTGCCTGCCAAATTATTTCTCAGTCGACGTCGCCAATGCCTTTTCAAAGTAGATGGAGTTGAGGTAGACAGTTGACTTCCAGGCATTCACCCTGGAAAAATTCTAATAATGTAGCTAAAACTGTACACCTATTGTTTTATTCTCTGCTTATCCATCTTATTACGACATACGAATTAAGTTTAATTAAATTGTAAGGGGAACAACGATATTCTTGGTGTGACAACTATCCTCCTAGAAGTAAATGTAGGTTGTCATCATACTTGTAGTTAGGAATTGCTGTTGTTACATAATATGTGAATAAAGCCTTACTAAATGATCTTGACAACCATAAGTAGTAGGCAGTCGATTAGACATTCTCATTTCATGATTCATTACTGCAGTGTATTATTGTACTTACTCTTCATTATATCAATGAAAAGTATGTTAGTCTTTTAGTTACAAAATTCAATTTATAATGGTAGGAAAACTCACAGGAATTAATGCGGTAATCACTGCTGCACCAATAATCACTATTTCGCACTGACACTAGATTTTATACAAACAAAAAATAAGATGTAAATAAACATTTCACTGCTTAATATGCATTTAACAGATCATAAGCAAAATAATATGGAGTGCACAAATCCATGTATATGAATATGGCTATGCATATCTTTGAGATAGAAGTGATGTATCTTCTTATTTATATGATTTCTATAAATCGGTCTAAGAACATCAATTATTATACTGTAGGAATGAAAGCCTTAAGTGATAGATAGTGAGTGACTAGCAGTGGAATCCACGACGTGCGTTTCATCCTAGTTAGGACTCATCAGCTTGATGTACCTACCTCTAAATGAGCTATATTTTTCCCTCTACAACTTGAACGCAAGACATATTGCCTGAAACGCCACATAGTTATCCAATAGAATCATCAGTAAATCGATCAATTCGATCCACTCAGCAACAGGTTAAAACAAGTAACAACAATAAATGTTCTGATCAATTCGGTCCAATCAACTACGGACGGTGTTATACAAGCAATAACACAAAATAAATGTTCTTGTTTGAAAGCAATGAAATGAAATCACTTTTGAGGAAAAATTTTATCAGCATGAGAGAAGTTTAAACATTTCCTACAATATTTGATGTATGAGCTCACCTTTATTATCTTAAAGTGGACAAGAAGACCAAACGTTATAGCAACAGCGAAAGTAACAATATAGTATACTATCCAAAACACCATGTAATGGAATATATCTTTTCGAAGAATTGTACCCAAAGCTGTAGATGTAATATAAAGCATCAAAGCTACTGCCCACACTGCGAACTCCCAAATAATATCGAGACAAATAAAAGGAATCCCGATCATAACGGATGGGAAAAGAGACTACAAAGTAGAAATAAATATATATACCAACTTAACTATTGTCGCAGTAGAATTAACATATATATGCAACTGCATCGCATGATATTTAGCCATTTATTCTCGCGTTCGATTCTCTCTCTCTCTCCATCTCTCTCTCTCTCTCTACTCATAATAGAGTGTTGCAATGGGTGGGTATGAATAAGAGTGGTTTCATGCAAATCCACACTAATCCTCACTTCCATGTTCAATTACATTAGTTAGGTGATATCGTTTCAGGTGAGTCAAACTAACTCGATTAATGTGACAATTCACTTCGATTCAAAGTATCAGAATGACTTTACTCATGTCTCTTCACTGTGAAAAACTGCCTCGATATGAAGGTGATGGAGAAAGAAGCATATTCTTCCGATGTGATATATGTGAGAAGAGTATCGTGGAAGGTACATGTCCATCTAATCCTTACGACTACAACGATAATTTATCAGAATGTATAGCGAATAACGCCATTCTTCCTTCTTCGCTTCCAAATAGATACATGGATAGTCATTCTCAATGTATACTTACACAAAATAGATTGTGTGTGTGTGTGTGTGTGTGTGTGAATGATCTGTGGAGTTGAACAATGTACAAGTGGATTTGTTACTTGTTCACCTTTCTCCTCACACATATCACTGACAAGTGAGTATTCATGAAGCTGTTGTAATAAGCACTCGAAATCCACCAAATCGTTTCCACCTCATTCTCTCTACTACTATACTAATGAAACAATTATTGAAGAAAATGAAGTGTGAAGTAATTATAGATGGTGATTATTGATTGGGATAAATGGATATTGTGTGGTCTGTGGTGTGATTTCTCGAGTGAGTTTCGAGGAGGGAGAGGAAGAGGAGGAGGAGTAGGAGGAGTGAAGTTTGCTGATAAGTTAAGTTAAGCATAAATGATATGGGAAACAATTTACTCATGTCTTACATGTAACATTGTCAGGAGTAAATTTGATGGAAACTTTTGTGTTAATTTCAGTGTTGAAATCACTGCGATGGTTACTAAGTATCATGCTGAAATGCAACAGTAAGAAAAGTAATAACAAATGAATTCTTCAAGCGATGCAATAGGAAAACATAAACTTTGTGGTGAACAAATTCGCTCCATTGATAAATTATTCGTTTAACAATATGAGGATAATGAAACTCTCTGACAATATTCACAAACATGTGTTTACAAATAAATTGGTTGACTTTACACTTACAATATTACATATGCAGTCATAATTACTGCACATGTGCGACACTCGTCGGGTCTACAGGAAATAACTAGTGATTATGATGAACATACAGGAAGTATAGGCTGAGTGCTAAGATTGCTGTAACGCCTGTTTCCGCAGCAACAAAAACTATAACCTGAAATCTGTAGGCATTTCATATAACTGATACATACCCTCTTCGTATATTTATCAATTTCTTGAAGAGTTCGTCGAGAAGATTTCAATTCCATCATCACATTCATGCTGCTAGTCATCTTCATTGATGAGTCTGCTATCAAACAAGATGGATTGCATGAGATTGTCAAAAAAGGAAGAATAATGAAATAGATATGTGTAGAATGAATGTGATTATGACAGTTGATGTGTAGCATTATGAAGAAATGTAAACAAAAATGACATTTCACTACTTCACATTTCATACACCTACAAACATCTTTCATCATTATTCCAATTCAGGAATATTTCACTAGACTTTTATTCAGACAAGGATTGTGAAATGCGTGAACTGACGACTGTACGCACACTGATCTGATTGAATGTAGGATGAGAGAGTAGTGAGGTGACTGGTGTAGACATGAGTTTTGTAAGTGAGATATAAATAGTATCTCTCTTCTTCACTTATATCATGCATGAAGTATGTTCATTATATGAGCATGGTAAGTCATTGATTCGATCTTTGCGACTAACCATTTGATCGAGCTGTCTTATAATTGACTTGATTGCGACTAGCTGCAGAATCTATGATTCGCGTTGCGTTTATTATGCAGTCGTCGTCAGATGGATACATCTTCACACTAGTGAGTGATGTTGTTCCATCTGAAACTCGAAGACACTATCAATCACTTCAAATACCAAAACGTTGTGCATCTACTACACCTGAATGAAGCATGACACCCACCTCTCCTACACTAGATAATACTCATTATTAGTATTTGCAAATAATCACAATGCTCAGTGGTATGCTGGATAAAGTGGACAGACCACTGTCAACATATCGACTCATATGTACATTCCTCGATATTGACCGAATAATTCCTGTTATGATTAGCTGCGCTGTGGCTAGTAATTGATATGACATTGACATGTGAATTGATGAGTGGAATAATGTGCAAGTCTCAATAGGAGCAACATCATTCACTTGGATGCAGGTAGATCCACATGTTGAGTGCATGAGAGAATGGAGAGACGTGCCTCCTAGAATCCACTGTTAGCCACAACCAAATCAATCATAATATTATTAGTGAATATTCAGGGAATATCGAGCGATCCCTATGGAAGCGTGTATGTCAACAGATGCTGATCAATTTGATGTAGTTTAACAAGAGAGAATTACAAGTATCAATCGACAATAATAATAATAGTAATAGTAATTATTACGATAATAATAATAATAGTTTCTCGTAATTATTCTGAATATTCTGTACTTTGAAGTGTTAAATAAAACGTGATATTTGACTGTTTATACTGACTCATCAACCGACTGCCTGACTGACTTAATGATCGACTGACTGACTGAGTGTCATGAAAGTCTAATTTTGATAATGATTAAACTTACTACACATTTACATGAAGAGGCAGGTGAGTGTTGTGATTGAAGTGACTGCCAACTGAAATCTAGTCAGCTGATGGATACATTCATATCGGTTAATGTGGTATTTATAGAATGTTCTGTCTTCATTTGATTGGTGTATAGAACTGAGCACATGATGATGTACGATTGATGTTTTCAATAAGTACACTACAGACGAACTATTGGTGAAATTCAACGATTCTGTATAGTATCGCATGATGTTGGGAATTTGAAAGAGACGAGGAGTATTATGAAAACCCATAGTGTGGTAGAAGTTACCAGATGATTTTCAATCATGCTGAAGTAAGACATTTTGAAGGAACTTAATGTCTTTTTGTATCAATTTAATATTTTCTTTGTTATTAAACGTGAAGGAGACAGAGTTTATCTCGGTTATATGACAGTAGAATGTGTTCAACTCGTCTAGTCTAATTATGTCAGTAACACCAGTTAATAGTTTATGAATAGGATATCAATTTTTGGAGAATATTTATCAAAAACTATGGTCTATCTTACTTAAATGATATTTCAACCCAATTCTTATAGGAAGCCTAGAATGACAAGTCTGTACAATTTCCATCAACTTCGTCAAGGTTAGTGCATATAAAGAAATGTAACGATTAATGGTTCGAAACCTGAAGATGTTATTCACAAATTGGAATATGATGAAGTCACACAGGTGCAAAGGTTTCAGAATAGGTCTCAGCATAATGTTAGGTAACTTTCACAAGGAAGATGAAAATGAAAAATTATTCACATTAACCAGAAATGGAAGTTTAAAAGTGCTTTTGAAACGATAACAGTGTGGCGATTACCAAATCATGTAAGAGCAAGTCAGTGGTTGAATTGAACGAATCTGTCTACTCTCTCAAAGGTTATCAAACATACACAAACAATATCATACGATAGAATGAGGATGGATGTCAGTGAATACTGTTGTAAATAAGATTGAAAATCCATCACTAATCTATTACACTGAATGAAGCCATTTCTAGATGAGTCGAAATGATTTAAGTGAGTCCCGGGAACCGGTTATCCCTCTAGAAATTGCAGTACCATTAAACTATTAGACAGACAAAAGACTTCCTCAGTGTTCCTAATCATGAACTGTTGAAGCATTTCACGATGGTGCTTAGCTCTATTAAAAATCGTTGATAACTAGCCTTACTAATTCTGGTGATATACAACACAAATTCGATGATGTACAATTAGTTGAGAGTGAAGAATTGGTATGTTTTGTGTAATTGACGATTACAATGACACATCAATCGATATAGCTGTGAATTCAATTAGAAATGAAATTTGAAATGACCATAAACTTGCTCTTCTTCATAGTAAGGTATCAATTGAGGAAATAATGGAAGACGTAGAGTTTTATTAACATCTACATTCTGTAATTTTCACAATGAGATATATGATGATACCAATAGTGTGTTATGGGATCAGCAGTGTGCTCTATCCTCTCAAAATATGGAGTTCTGATGTGAGGATATCGTTCAGATGTGTAGATGGCACACACTGTTGAAATCTTACGGCATTAATCAGTTCATTATAGACAAAAATTCAGTTGTGAACACAGTCCAAAGTTACCAATGTGTGATAGCGAGACTAAACGAAAGCAGGATGAAGATTTAGAGACGAGTGTCTATTCACATTCATATTCAGATATATTGTTTGAGGATAGGATAAGAGTGTGCGAGCCTATATTATTTCCTTTCGCAGTAGATTTCTATGCTTGTCCAATCCACTTTTGAACGAGTCAATTGATGATGTGGACACCACTTCATCTGGAAGTCGATTCCGGGCGTTGATTACTCGACACGAGAACCAGTACTCTGTGGAGACTATGTTTGTTCTTTGCTTTTGTGGTCTCCCACCACGTCCTATGAGGTGTTCCGATCTAGTGAGCAGGATAAGAGAAGACAAATCATGTTTGAAGTGATTTCTTAGAATCCTGTATTGTATGATTAGGTCTCCCTGTGTCTGCGATGGGACAAAGTGAAGAGGTTCAGCTGATTGAGTCGGTCTTCATAAGTGAGGCCAGTCATCACAGGGATCATGTGAGTGACTGGTCTCTGGACTCCTTCTACAAAGTCTGTGTCACCTTTGAGACGAGGATTAACCACCTGTGTACAGTTTTCTAATTGAGACCTAGATCTGTGGACAACCCTCCCATTCAAATCACTAATTACACTTCAGATCATCTCAACTCATTTCAGTTAAGGTAGGTCTGGTGAAATGCCTGAGTAACAAGGTGAAGAGATTTACTGGAAAGACAGAAGTTTTGAAACAAGAAAATAACCTGGTTATGGATGCCTTACTTCTCGATAAATATCCATCTAAATGCATAGGTTGAATAAGCCGACTAGGGTCAATCAGACGAGACAAAGACAGTGAGTAAGCTTGCTAAGTTAAGATGAATGTGTAGATAGGGTCCAGTGGAAATGTGAAATTGTGTAGACAGTTAAAATGAATCAACCCTTAAGGCTTTGATGTTTGTGAATCTAGCCGCATCCGTAACCATTTTGGAAGATGTTCCCCTACCCTCAAGTCCACTTCACGATCAGTCCTCCCTATGTATGTTTGTTCACCCACGGGATATGCACTTGAGGGTAAGGGAATATGTTACAAAATGGCTACGAAAGCAGCCGAATTCACAAAGCTTAAGGCTTTAAGTCAGTTCATACTTCCATATATCCTTCACAATGGAACTCTTGTCATTCAGCATATAGTCTCACAATGTACATCCATTTGTAGCTGTATATTAAACAGTAGTGTATTACTGTTGGAATACGGGATGATGTGATTACATTCAAGTGATTCCTAATGCATAATAACTAGAAGAGGAAAGTTGTGTACTCAAGTAGGAATAATAACAGTTGTAATAGCACATATTCATAGAATCCAGGTAATTTGAAAGCGTCCGAAACAGCGTGTGAAACAGTTCACACAAAAATACACTGCTGAACAAACTGAGTAGCTAGATAGCATTATGCAATATCTGTGTTATCATTAGTATTATTATTTCTCCCTCGCGTTCCTAGTGGAACATAAGGCTTAGTAGCACGTCGCCACTGCACTTTCTTTTCTACAGTCTTTTCAACACGACTGCTCAGAAGCTTCATTTCTTCCTCGCACGATCTCCTCTATGTCACTGTGAACGCCCAACTCGTCGTTTCCCATTCGCATTCCACTCGAAAGCGTGTCCTGGTGCATGAAGTTCTTGAATAGTCTTCTCAGTATCTATCCAAACCAATCCCTTTCCACTTTATTCTTCTGTATATTTGTTGAGTGATGGGATCTTGCTTCGTTGGTTCGTTGGCAGACCAGAGTGAGTTCATCCTCGCTTATTCTTATTATTCTGGCCAGCTGATCTCATCTCATCTCATCTGTTCTGATCTTCAGTGTTGAGTGAGTGTACGCGGCAGCTGTTCATGATGTATGTTTGTAGTTTGTTGGAAGTGCTTTTCGTGAGGTGCCATGTCTCTCAACCATCACATGGAAGTAGTGACTTACTTGACTGAGATTATTGTTGAGAATCTGTATGTTGTTCACTTTTTGTGCTGTATGCAGTGTAATGCAGTGCAGTGCAGTAGATCTCCACACTGATTTCAGAATAATGAGATAAGGCCTGTCTTGTCTTGATGTGTTTCCGATCCTGGATACTTTAACATCAACATCTGTGCCTGTGCCGACTTTAGTTGGAACGATGCTGCCTTGGCTACGTAGGTGAACGAAACAACTCCTTTAAATTTCCCTTGTTGATGCTAATCCGAGCTTGTTGTTGGTTGGGTATCTTCATCACCTCTGCCTTTCTACATTCACTTGAAGTCCTGTCTTCGCTTTACTTTACTATTCATAATATTCAAGATAATTTTCATGTTGAGTGTTTACCGAAAGTCTTTGCGTTTTAGGAAGGTGATTGTTTCTATATTTATATATCTGTTCAAAACACAATTGAATCGCACTAAGGATGTCATCAAGTCGTATTCCTTAAGATATTCAAATCAAAATGTTACTGTATTTAATAGTACCAAATTTAACAATAATCTCACATTTATTCTGCTCTGAATAAAATAATTTGCGATTTTATCTGAAATATACCACATAACGTTCTAGCTCTATGGAAGCATCACCATAGTTAAGTTTTCCCGATGCTATGAAGGTGTATACAGCGAAGACGGGACATCAAGTGAATATAGAGAAGATAGAGGTGATGAAGATACCGCACCAACAACTCCAACAACAACAACAACAAACTCCAGTCACCATGAACGGGAGAAACTTAAATGAAGTAACCTCCTTCACCTATCTAGGAAGCACTGTTTCAACTGTAGGCTGCACAGGCACAGACGAGGATGTCAAAGTCAGAATTGGAAAAGCAAGACAGGTGTTCATTAATCTGAAACCAGTGTGGAGATCTTCTGCACTCAGCATAAAGTGTGAAGAAGATCCGGATTTTGAACACCAACCCAGTCAAGTCAGTGCTTCTGTGTGATGGTTCAGAGACTTGGCGCGCTACAAAAGGGATATCCAATAAACTACAGACATTCATTCATCAACAACTGCTTACGCTAGCTCCATACTGAAGATCAGTGGAGATGGCCAGAAAGAATAAGCAACAAGGAGCTCTGGGAACGAACCAACCAAGAACCTATCACCCAATAAATATGCACTGGAAGGAAGTGGAGATGTATTGGGCATACACTGAGAAGACCGACTGGGGACATCACGCACCAGGCTAGTTGCTAGACTGGAATCCCCATGGGAATCGACGAGTTGGGCGTCCGGGGCGAGGGTGACATGGAGGAGATCGTGCGAGGAGGAAATGAGAACTTGTGGGCTGTCGTGGAACCAGGTTCAAAAGATCTCAGAGAACAGAGTTCACTGGAGACGTGCTACTGAAGCCGTATGTTTCACTAGGATCCCAAGGGACTAATAATAATAAAATATATCAGGTCCAATTTGACTCTGTTGGAATAGAGGAAGTTCACGTTTAAGCCTAAGATATCTGTTTTCTATTGCAGCTAAGAAACACTTCTTCTGTAGAACTTCTTAACAATTGTCATTTTCATTTCATCAGCAAGTTCATGGTGTACGCTAGGTGATATAAGGTGATCAGTTGTTAACTTATGAGGTTCAAATTAGTAAATTCAATCCTTTTCCGAATATTAAAGCCAAATTTCTATACTCCCCAGTTCATCAATCATTAGTCAATGTTGATACTGTTTCTAATTACTTTTCAAGTCGTTACTCTATGCCTTTCACTTTTCCTATCTTTTGAATTATTGTGCTAGGGAAATGAACTGTCTACAACTGTTCTACTGGTTTTCAATCAAAATCGTTTACAGGCTTCAAAGAAATCTTTCAAGGAGTGTCTCAACTGCAGGCTGAACACAATATACATCTTGACAAAATGATGCAAATATACGGGAAGTTAATTTCATAACACCGATTCATTTTTTAAAATTTACTGTCATCGACGAGGGTTGCTTGAACGAAAACTCAAAGTTGATAAATTCAAAAGAAGTGATTTCTTGTTGAACAGTCTTGATTATGCCATGGATGGATTACTTGATTAACTCTTTCATACAACTTGTAAATCTCAAGGTAGAGTAGCGAAACATGAGACAGCATCAATCCAATTGAAATTGAAGCTGTGTACCTATATGTGCTCTTCGATAGGAATACAGAATATTTCTCCAGTACTCATAGGTTTCTTCTGGTTCTCCATCTCATAACATAAATAAATCTTCACAAACCACCAACAAACTCACCTTCAATGTATACTAGTCAACTGTTTCGAAATAGATTTTCTGAAGGTTTAGTGAAAAATCATGATGTGTTAGGTTAACCGATTCGGTTGTGGGAAGAAATGCATCGGAGGATAGTCACACTATAGTACCAATTGATAGCAGTGTGAAGATCCTCACCAAGAGAATTCCACCTAGATGTTGAGTGGTTGCATTTTCGGCATAGGATTTGATGATTCAAGGCTGGTTCTCTAGTTCTACTTCTCTCTTCATACACGGAATAAACAAGTGTTCCGAGTTACCATTGTTCCGGGGATTCTTCACATGATGTTAGATTCGGATGGATACTACCTGGATAACCATGTTGGCGGATGTCAGAATATTACGCTAGTGCCCGAAGTCTATTGGCATTAGTGCCTTAATCATTTCAACAGTGTTACTATACTCAGATGAAATGCTGTTTTCTTGAAGATATTTACACTTTACCAAGAACAGTGTTAATATCTTTACTACACATTTCAAAACCCGAATCAGAAATAAACGCTTAGTATTCCATGAAACACAAAATTGTCTTCAAATTACAAAAATCGAGCTACCTGTTAAGTTAAGTAATTGAATCCCACCTGAATAAACAGCGGCACTGATTAAACATACAACAAACAAATAGTGAAATTTTTATCCTTTAGAATGCTTGAAGAAACCACCATAGAATTCAAAACATATAAAAAAACTTTAAAACTATGTACATAGGAAAGACTATCCACTATATTTATCACACAATTGCCTAACACAGTCTTACATCTTATAGTAACAGCAGAGTAACACTAGCGAATTGTGACTTTCCGAATAACTATCCCACTTCTGGTTTATACAATGTGATCAACAAGCTGGATAGCTCATTTACATTCCACATATCAACAGGGACATCATTTCCCTTGTGGTTGCACACACACACTTACACATGAGTACCATCAACCACAAACCATCGGTACACAGCTTCATACACACTGCATACAAACACCCTTCACACATCAACATCAACGGTATCTGATATCTCATTCATCAACATGACTGGAAGCACATCAATATGCCTCGTGAATGTGACAGACATTTCAAAATACCATTGAGTATTCAATGCTTCTCGCAAGAATGCCATGTCATTTCATGTTCGTATTTGAAATGTCACTTCAAACTAACAACTCACTACTTTCTTCTTGTTGTACACAGACTATCAGGTGTTCTCTTCAAATCCATTCATAAGCTTATTACCAACACACGTCAACTCATTCAGCATATATGAAGGAGTAAACAACTCATCTCTGTATTTATCCCAACATCTGTATCTACCTGTAATCAATTATTTTCTGATAGAAAGAAAGACAATAAATTACTCAGATGTCAGCACTTTGAATTTCCTCTCATTCATTGCTCAACTGATTTGATGTCTATCACAAAACTGACCTGTATTTCAGTCATTCGAATCCATGTCAGATTTGATTTGTTATGTTAATCATATAAGATTTGAGTGAAGGGATTTCTGTTTGCAACGATTTCATTTTCTATAGCTGCACAATCATATTTACATATGAGGTAGACAATAACAGATTTGTTTGTATTTGCTTCACTTAACGCGTAATTGGGATGGTGAAGCGAATTAATGTGATTGAGAATAATATTTCATGAAGCATCAAATCAGTTAGAAACATGTAAGAGACTGAAAGTGAAGGATGTAGGATAGGAGGCGAATGAGTGTATGAATGTGTTATGACTTCCCATGTAGTGACTAGTGTTGGTACTAGTTGGGACTCGTGAGATACATGTGCCAGTCGCAGAGTAAATGATGATTTTACCAACGACACACGAATCTAGCAACATCGAGGCATCCGCAGATGCACTCACACTTCAACAGAGGTCAATCGATTCATTCCAGTACATTCCAGTCTCCAGAAGATGCAGTCACTCACAAATAATGATAATAATAATTGTAGGATTCGATTTCAAGGTTGTTGATTGAAGACTAGATGAATATCAGTTAGAAAAAGTATGATTTGATGGGGATGAAGGAAGTGTAAATGTTGCCACGAAACGAAGTGGAATGCAATGAGATGAACTGGTTGTATCATAGATGTGGTTGAGAAGGTAATTTCCATCCAGAGTAGTAAAAGAAACCATACAAACTGTTTCCACACACATAGTTCTCGTCTAACATTACATATCGTCACAGTTTCTGTGATGCAAAGTAGGTGTATGCGTGCACCCATCGACTAGTTTCATTTGACTTTGTAAAGAAAGTCATATGGTGATTTGGATGTTGCATGGTTGTTTTCAAGTAAATGTTCGAGGTTTGATGAATTTATGCTTGTACACTTCCTTCCAATTAGCATTACTGTGGGATGCTCTTGAACACGATATCAAATGTCTATTGATGGACGTCGTATGTGCCTACCTCCACAACATCAGATGAATATGTACAGTTACATGGAAGTTGACAGTCGAGGTACAACTTATTTAGACGTGTGATGAATCAGGAGGCAACTGGAATAGGTTACTCTTACACATGAAACATACAATGTTACACACATTGGTCTTGTTACACAGTTCTGAACTATTTCGTCTTCAATATCATCTGTAAATTATAAATTAATGCTGATCGTTTCACTTATCAAGGTGATTATCTTCAAATGGTTTCATTGATCTACTGTCCCACTCTGAAAAACGTGGTGGATACTCATTTACTATAAAGGTTTCTTCCATTGAGCTCACACCATCCTCAACATTATCTTCCACACGTGTAGTGAAACACAAGCAAACAGACGTGATTGCATGTGTATAGGAAAAGAGCTAGGTGAATTAATTACTTCTCCATTCCACCTTGATTCTCGGTAGATTGATCTATTCACATATTCATTAGAATATAGAAGTGAGTAGATAAAATGAGAGTGATGGTGACAAGATAACCATTATGCTCAAAATAAAAATCATTTGTTGTCCGAAGAGCACCGAAATCCAAAGGTGAGTAATAGTAACCATAATAGTAATAATAATAGCGATGAGATATATTGTTTATGTTGTCGACAAACTCTGGGTAACCAGTACACGATTATCTGATAGATACATTTATCTTACTACACAACTTACCTGGTGAGGAATGTCTACGTAAACATCGTGTGAATATATCAATAAGAAGAAGAAGAAGAAGAAGAACAACCACAATCAAAGTATCTTACCAAAATCTCGTGTAAATAGTAATTTCGTGTAGTGAATGATATACGATTAGATAGAATGAAATCCGTTTTGTAAATGAAGAGATTCACATGATTGGATTACCTCCACATGCTTAATATAGAGACGCTTCTATTCCATTCCATAATGATATGTTTACAGAAGCATTAATATATTTTGATTTATGAATGATGAAGAGGTACATACTTATTCGAAGCAAATACTCTGACTTTTGAGTAGACTTTGGATAGTGTTGATCAAACATTACACCAGAATGATAAGAATATTGACACACAGTAGAGCTGATTGCATCAGCAATAAGTGGATAGGCCAGAGATCATCGTATACTATTTATTTTGTAATGTTAAATGATTTCGTAAACAGAATTTTACACAGGTAAACATTCTAATGTACCTTGAGGTGAATATTCTACTATAATTTGTCGAACAAAATAAACGACAGGCAATTTGTATGGAGTGCAAAATATTGCCATTTACCACTTAACATGATACTAGATACACATGAATTTGCTGATTACTGGCTGTGTAGTTTCATGTTTCAGAAAACATAGTTACTGCAAATCCATTGCTAACTGGAGACCAAACGCTTTCAGACTCTTTGACCATCAATACTGATCAGAATCGATGGATCATGTTGAAATGTGACCACTAAGCAGGGAGGCTCGACTTCCCAGTGACCCCATAACAAGATGACATCAAATTGGTCACCTGCTAGTCTCCAATCAATCTGTCTGATCCAGTATTACAGGAGACGAGTAGAGACTCGAAAACGCTCTCCCGTAACTTCACTGATTACAACAGTGAGTTACGTGGGTTAAAATCTCACAGGTGACATTAGTTCCCTCAACTTCGCAGACATATCTCACTGACACCTACAAAGAACAATATAATATACATGAAGCGTTTCCTCCTCTTTCACGTCAATCAAATAACAATGTAAATGCTTTCTGCATGCATGTCCTTTATATACATACATTTATACGTGATGCATTCCACGATCAGAGAGAAGGGAATATCTTTGTGACACGATACATCAACTCATGTTGCAGCATAGCTAGAACAACAAAGTTTGAAGGATACGATGAATTCATTGAGCACTCCATCAAACTATATAAAGTAAATCATTTCATTTCAACTTCCTTATTCTGCATCAAATATTTCATCATCTCACCAATCCAGTAACATCTGCTGATTGTGTTGTATTCTATTGTATTGTATTTCTCTTTCCATATACATCTGATGAATTGATAGCCTGAAGACAGTTGAAGAGATGACGAAATACAGTGAATTCATTGTATTCTGCAAAATTTGTTCGACTGGTTATGCTAAACGTTTTGACTGGAATCAGTTGTATGAAATGCCTGCAGTTTTGTTCAACCTTAACTTCGTAATGACCAGTATACATGGAATACATTCCTGAAGATGATCACTCTCCAATTCCTCCATTGGTAGCACTTCATATCACATCTAATCTTCTTCAAGTTGTATTTCCTGTGTACTCTGACGAATATGAATACACAAAACGGCAATCACATTTGCATATAGCTGAGAATTATTGTCACCACATATGATTTTGAGAGTGAAATCCCCTTCCACATAAATAAAAGCTTGCATATGCATATTCATTAGTACACCTGTAGCAAGTTCCATTATTTGCTTGAATTCACCTCACTTCGTTGAAGAATCCATTCTTCTTGTAGGCTCGAAATCACATCCACTCATCTGTATGTAGTGAATACACAGACGCTGGGAGTTTTGAGTGTCGAATATTAGCTATGGTCTGTTGAACACATAGCATTCACTCTATTGATTTATGGATGAGTGGGAGATGTGAAGTCAGGGTGTCAACACTTGCATACACCCACTATATAAGTAAGCCTAACACAATCCAAGCATGTTTAGAAAATCAAAACACACAGGGATTATGCTAGCTAGATTCAACTAACATATATAATGATTAAATCAGACTCGGTGGTCAACTGGTCAACTTCTTCCAGAATATTCCTTACAACTATGTATGCACTAGCATACACCAATGACCAAGCAACAAAACGTTGTGGTAGCTTGGTGTGTTGATGCAGTCATACATAAATCAGGTGACTATTTCATCTTGGTCAATCTTCTCGATTTCTACAAATCTGATCACTTGTTGTCAGTCAGTTGTAGTTGAGATTGTTATGGTGACACCGATCTGAAGCCCGACTCATTTTGCATTCTCGTCTAGCTTAGAAAACAATCGACAAAGTAAACTGTAACCAGTTGAATGTATCCTGTCTCATATTGACTGCATAGTTGACAAACAACTAATTTACTTACTGTCATGTATATATGTGATAAGTCGTTTTGAAGCTTGTGATGATTGACAAGTCCACTTCCGAAAGTGATGAAATTGACAGAAGTATAGAGTGTGATTGATAGTGAATACGTGTGGGAAACACGTTTCTCGATGTGTCTGCACCATTTTGAATCTATTGAGACACATAATTTGGAATAAAATATCTTCTTATCATCCAGCTTCCAGTGAGAATGATTATTCTGAAAGTGAATTTATCCGCTCTGATAATTCATGATAGAATGCTTCGGTGTATATTCCTTTTAATTATATTTCTTCGACAACGACCTTAGATGTTTTGACATACACAACAGTGCTTAGAAAAGATGATTGATCATCATTTTTAAACTGTATATGGGATTATTCAATGAAGGTTGTTGGGTATGAATCACATATTTTAAGTGCATGAGTATCACAGTGGGACCCTTATGGAGTTCGGTTTGATAGTAATGGCAACCTTAGACTGATCGCCGTCTTATTTACACTACTTGAAATATTTTCGGTATTATTTATCCATTTATATCCTATTCGTGTCAGATATGTGTATGTTTGGCCATGTAGCCTCAGTTTGTCAAGTCAATCAGAATGCAATAAATGTGGAGGTGTGAACCCCTGGATTATGGATATCACTTCCATCTGAAGGGATACTGGATCGAGACCAGCTTCACTTACCGAAGTTAAGGCAGCCACTTGGTATTACTTGTACTCACGTAATAGGTATAGTTCATTGCCTACTCCACCTTTGTGTACAAGACTGCTGAATGCGTTTCAATACTATTCCATTCGATGCAATCAATGGACACAATGAGAGAGTTCATAGGTAGCTTAGTCAGAAGCTTTCTGTGATTTTATAACTCAATGCCACACAGCATGAACATGTCTTCCTATTGGTTTTCATACTGACAGATAATTCAAGACAGTCACGATATTCAATAAGCATCACATTCGAAGGACTCAAAATACAACGAGAAACATGTTCAATATTCATATGATTAGAACTATCAACTAGTTGAACACCTTCCAGTATGCGGTTATATCGAAATCGCATAATTGTATATGATACAGAAGAATGGGATTCGGATAAACGTGTTAGTCAGGAAGACAAGTGAATCTTCTAGTGTTTCATGCAAACCTACCTCCACTGACACAATAAGACTTCAACGCAAAACGTGTTGCATCTACCGTGTCAAGATAACTGTTGCTTATCAAATGCCAATTAATATGCCATTCTTTTTCATTCATCGTTTGAGTGAAAAATAATTTCATATCAAGTCAAGCATCATGTTAGGTCTCATCGAGTATTGTATTCCTCCCATGACCAACTCCACTAAGGTACACCGACCTCGAATTATCTTGCAGTTTCCCTGACAATGACTTACGAATTGTTTGTTATCCCATTCTCATCTAACCCCATTCAGTTAACCTCATATGACAGTTTTATGCTGAACCTTGGTTAAAACAAGTATATATTAATGTTGGAAGACTCTTTACACCCGGTGAACGCTTAGTGATCTGTCTCCTTGTTGCATTCAATCCACCCCACTCACTCAG
Source organism: Heterobilharzia americana (assembly GCA_944470555.2). NCBI lineage: Eukaryota > Metazoa > Platyhelminthes > Trematoda > Strigeidida > Schistosomatidae > Heterobilharzia > Heterobilharzia americana. The sequence goes on from OX104129.1 coordinate 2,091,607, forward strand.
TGACTGTGAATGCAGACATCAAATTAGAGGCGGATTACCTTCAACCTGTTCTCTATTCACATCCTGGGTAAAGAAGAGCAGCACTTCTACAGAATTCACTTCCGATAACTATCCTCACATTACAAGTCCTCACACTGAATAACTACAATCAATTAAACGTCTTACAGTATCGTCAGTGTTAATCATTGTCACACAACATGCTCACATTTATTGAGGACACCTTAGAAGGATGATGTTGAATGAGGATTGAATAAGTAGACAGGAGAATACAGAAGTTCTTGAGTAGAAATTTATTCGTGCATCGAAACTGTTCACTTGTATGAGGAGGCTAAACAGCTTGTTAAATATGAACAGAATATCAGAAAATGTCGTAAACGTGATGAGTTTGATTCTGTTGACTTTTTGTCACTGTGAAGGCAATATTGCATGTGACTAGAAAGAGGATGAGCATAGAATGCGAGAATATTGATGCCAGACAGTAATCCGCGTCGAATAGTCGGAACTGTGGTTCTCCTAGTGTTATTTGACCGAATTCCAGTGCGATCTGAGAAATGAAGAAGTGACAAGGAAGTTGAGTTACACATAGAGAGAAATCACAAATTCATGAGAGGCATTTACATTTTATACTGGTGCATTATTGTATTATCGTTGCTTGCTGTAAATTGTGTGAATTATTCTACTGAATATGTCTGAGTTTTACTGATAGTCAGACTCCAATTTGTACACAAGTATACTGACTGACACACATGATTTGTATGATTTGCATATGAAAGATAAATTTCCACGAGTTTTCCATCACACAAACTTGCTAACTAAACAAACATCTTTCAATGTTACTTTCATTCTAGATTGAATGTGTATGAAATTGAATGGTGATGATGTGAGAAATGTGGCAGTCTAATAATTTCTTCAATAACAATAATAATAATGATAATAGTAATCATAGTAACAACAACAACAACAACAACAATAACAGTAATAATAATCGCTTCATTTCAACCAACATGTGTGATACATTATAGAGTTTTCAGCATGTAATAAATACTTCAACAAGTACACTCCACGTACAGTCGTTTTCTATTCAAGGAAAGCATTTGCTGTTTCTCATCTCTCAAGATACATTCAACTAATGGATTTCTACAAATCTCAACAAGGGAATTCACTTCAATGAAAGGATGAGCAACTTCGTTGAAAGTTTAAACCAACTGATCCCTTTGATGTTAGTGTAAACAGGCTGATGAGAAGATGAAGATTATGTGAAGCATGTGTGATGGATGTATTAGTGCTATACATTTCGAAGAATGTAATCACATATGGAGTAGTCGAAGTATTAATATGAAAATTAATGGAAAGTGTGAATGAAGTGAAGTGGAGGGATAGGAGGAATAGGAAGGGTAGATGGAAAGAAGATCTTAATCACGTTATGGATGGCAAGAGCTTCAATAAATGTGAGCACTCGACTCTGACCACTTTTATGTAGTACTTTGAAGGAGGTTTTCATCTCTATCCTATGATTAGTTTCTAGTATATGTTTAGGGCTAGACGATGATGGATGTTTGTCATGTGCACTAATCGGATCTGTTGAGGTGATTCGTTTTTGATACCAACCACTTAGGTACATGTTCAATCTTCCTTAACTACTGTATATCACGATTACTCCTACCCATCTACATGTGTCCACACTTACATGTGAATTGATAAACACAGTGGGATATGATGTGATCGTCTATATGCTGTTTTGGTTTGTGTTGTAACATGGAATTTGTCTTCTGTACAATGATCACGTTGGCTGCATAATATATTTTGCCGATGACTGATCTAATTCTTTTACTCACAACAAAGCTATGTGAATCTCGTCTAAATGGTAATGAGATGTAGACATTTTTGTTAGCAATGGAACACTGTCTACTTCTCAATGCTACATAACTGTCCCACCTATGGATAAATGTGAACGGGTAGTCATTGTGTATCAGTTTTGTCGTGAGTAAGTTGCTTTCTTCCTCCTTGGTGTCATCGGTGTATATGTGGTTTATCCTGTTGATTATATATGTTGAAAGTATCCACGAGTTGTCTGTCTCACACTTTACCTCATCGTTTTCAGTCAAGGATGAACAATTAAATTTATTTAATTGAATGAGAGGTTGAACAATGATCTTCTTGATGTGACGGCTATCCTATGTGATGTGAGGATGGTTGATGTGAAATGTGTGGTTAGCAGAGATTGTTGTTCTCCATCATGCGGATGAAGTTTATGTGATTTTGAGTGGTAGAAGAGACAAACAGTTGAATAATAGTTCTCATTTATAAACCGAGTATAGAAAATACTCATTGAATATCTAAGCTACAATTTAGATTGTTCGCTACACAATTCAGTGTGTAGGATTTGTCTGCTTAGGATTTAATTTCAATATTAGTTAAACGGGTAGTGAAACTCACAGGGATTAGTGCGACAGTCGCGGCTACACCAATAATCAGCAATTCGTATTTATTCTAGATTTGGAGAGAAAGATAAGTAGGGTTTATGAAAAGATATTGTGTTCTACAATATGCATTGGAGAAATATAAGTGGAATAGTGAGGAATACAAAAATGCGTCAGTGAGTATAACTGTGCATATCGTGTCGTCTGCATGATGTGGGTGAACAGATATGAGAAAAAAAAATCTACATCAAGGAATAAAAGTCTTTCTTTGAAACTATTGAAATGGAAAATATTTTGATATAAAATCTTAAAACATACAAAGAAACTCACCATTTTGTATTTAAGGTAGACAAGAAGGGCAATGGTTATGGTGACAGCGATAGTTACGATATAGTATATTAACCACAACACCCAATAATGGAATATATCATTACGAATGACTGCACCAACAGCTGTAGTTGCAATATAGAGTAGCAAAGCTACTCCCCACACTGCAAGATGCCACAAAATGCTGATATCAGCGAAAGGAATCCCGAACAAAGCAGATATGCAAAGAGACTGCAAAGGAGAAATAAATATATACCAATTGAATTATTGTCTCATTAGAATTCAGATATATGTAACTGCATCCCATGATATTTAGCCATTTACACTCTCACGTTTGATTTTCTCTCTCTCTACTTGTAATACAGTGTTGCAATGGTGGGTTTGAATAAGAGTGTTTTCATGCAAATCCACACTAATCCTCACTTCCATGTTCAATTACATTAGTTAGGTGATATCGTTTCAGGTGAGTCAAAGTAACTCGATTAATGTGACAATTCACTTCGATTCAAAGTATCACAATAACTTTACTCATGTCTCTTCATTGTGAAAAATTGCCTCGATATGAAGGTGATGGAGAAAGAAGCATATTCTTCCGATGTGATATATGTGAGAAGAGTATCGTGGAAGGCATTTGTCCATCTAATCCTTACTCCTACTACAATAATTTATCAGAATGTATAATGAATAACACCCTTCTTCCTTCTTCGCTTCCATGAAGATACATGGATAGTCATTCTCAATGTATCCGTACACAAAACTGATTGTGTGTGTGTGTGTGAATGATCTGGGGAGTTGAACAATATACAAGTGGATTTGTTACTTGTTCACCTTTCTCCTCACACATATCACTGACAAGTAAGTATTCAGGAAGTTGTTGTAATAAGCACTCGAAATCCACCAAATCGTTTCCACCTCATTCTCTCTACTACTATACTAATGAAACAATTATTGAAGAAAATGAAGTGTGAAATAATTATAGATGGTGATTATTGATTGGGATAAATGGATATTGTGTGGTCTGTGGTGTGATTTCTCGAGTGAGTTTCGAGGAGGGGGAGGAAGAGGAGGAGTAGGAGTAGGAGGAGGAGGAGGAGGAGGAGTGAAGTTAAGCATAAATAATATGAGAAACAATTTACTCATGTCTTACATGTAACATTGTCAGGAGTAAATTTGTTGGAAACCTTCGTGTTAACTTCAATATTGTAAGCAGCGAAATGGTAACTATTTCGAGTACAATGCTGAAACTTGACAATAAGGAGTGAAATAACAGATGAATATGTGAAGTGATATAGTAGATAAAGAATATACAAACTTCTTGTTAGTGAATGAATCAAATTAATCTGCAAGTAATCTGATTGTTGATGTAAGGATGAAGAAATCCATTGGCAATATTGATGATCACGTATTTACCAGTGAACTACTTTACAATACACTTACCCTAATATAACTGTAAGTAAAATGGTTTTCCATTCACGTTTCTTTTCGTGTCTACAACAAAACAACTCGTGATTATGATTAACATACAGTAAGTATAGACTGGGTGTTACGATTGCTGTAATGCCCGTTTCACCAACAAGAAAAACTATAACCTGAAATCTGTAGGCATTTCATATAACTGACACATACCCTCTTCGTATATTTATCAATTTCTTGAAGAGTTCGTCGAGAAGATTTCAATTCCATCATCACATTCATGCTGCTAGTCATCTTCATTGACGAGTCTGCTATCAAACAAGATGGATTGCATGAGATTGTCAAAAAAGGAAGAATAATGAAATAGATATGTGTAGAATGAATGTGATTATGACAGTTGATGTGCAGCATTATGAAGAAATGAAAACAAAAATGATATTTCATTAGTTTACATTTCATACACCTACAAACATCTTTCATCATTATTCCAATTCAGGAATATTTCACTAGACTTTTATTCAGATAGGCATTGTGAAATGCGTGAACTGACGACTGTACGCACACTGATCTGATTGAATTGAGGATGAGAGAGTGATGAGGTGGCTAGTGTAGACATGAGTTTTGTAGGTGAGATATAAATAGTATCTCTCTTCTTCACTTATATCATGCATGAAGTATGTTCATTATATGAGCATGGTAAGTCATTGATTCGATCTTTGCGAGTAACCATTTTATCAAATTGTCTTGTAATTGAGTTGGTAGTGGATGTCAGTGGAATCTGGCACTCGCGTTGCGTTTATTTAGCAGTTGTCGTCAGATGGATACATCTTCACACTAGTGAGTGATGTTGTCCCCCCTGAAACTCGAAGACAGTATGCATCACTTCAAATACCAAATGATAATTATAATAGTGTCTCGTAATTATTCTAAATATTCTGTGATTTGAAGTGTTAAATAAAACGTGACATTCAACTGTTTATACTGACTCACCAACCGGCTGCCTGACTGACTGAGTGTCGTGAAAGTCTAATTTTGATAATGATTAAACTTACTACACATTTACATGAAGAGGCAGGTGAGTTTTGTGATTGAAGTGACTGCCAACTGAAATCTAGTCAGCTGATGGATACATTCATATCAGTTAATGTGGTATTTATAGAATGTTCTGTCTTCATTTGATTGGTGTATAGAACTGAGCACATGATGATGTACGATTATTGTTTGGATGATGTGTACACTGGACAAATACATCTGTGTGTGTGTTTTTGTTTGTGTGTGAGTGGAAAACGTTTGTTGAGATATAACGGACAAAGAAATTAGATACGAAATTCCATCGAGTGATCAAACTGTTGATCAAGTTCAACAATTCTTTACAGTATCGTATATTGTAGAGATGTAGAGGGAAAACAGGAATATTATTGTAACTCATAGCGTAGTAAAAGTTGCCGGATGGTTATGAATCATGCTAAAGTAAGACATTTGGAAGAAACTTACTGTTTTGTATCAATTTAATATTTTCTTTGTTTATATGACAGTCTCTCCTGTTCATGCCAGTAACAACAGTCAAAAACGGTGGTCTACTGTACTTGCAGTATATTTTGGCCAAGTTGGATGGAAGTCATAGGCATTGTTGGGACCTCCGATTACAGAAAGCACAGTATTTTATACAAAAACTGAGACATAGCAGTCAAATTCAATATGAGATTAAGATTACTGTACATAACACGAAGGTTGTTTGTTGTTCCAAGTTACAATGATGTCTAGCTGATGAGAGATGATGACAACAAAAGTCAGTCTCAAACATTCTGATAGCCTCATTTTATCGATAAATTAATGAGAAATACAGAATATATATCAATATATTCAGCTACTTCTATCATTGTCATAAACAAAGCGAAAATGGATGAAACTCAGACAGCATAGAAGAAATTACTATTTGGTTGTGGTATGTCATCAGTGACTAGGCAATGTAAGTTCATGTCGAGCATATCAAGCTTCAATTGCGCACAACATTCTGCATCATTTGGTTATTTTCTTAATGAACTCCATGAAACCGAATGTTTCAAATAACTAAGTTATGCGGATCATATATTATTATTATTATTAGTCCCTTGGGTTCCTAGTGGAACACAGGGCTTCAGTAGCACGTCTCCATTCCACTCTCTTCTCTGCAATCTTTTCAACCTGGCTCCACGACAGCCTACAAGTCCTCATTTCCTCCTCGCACGATCTCCTCCATGTCACCCTCGCCCCGAACGCCCAACTCGTAGCTTCTCATCAGGGTTCCACTCGAGCAACTGGCCTGGTGCGTGATGTCCCCAGTCGGTCTTCTCAGTGTATGCCCAATACATCTCCACTTCCTTCCTGCATATTTATTGGGCGGTAGGTTCTTGGTTGGTTCGTTCCCACAGTTCCTTGTTGCTTATTCTCATTATTCTGGTCATCTGGTCTTCAGTAACGAGCCAGCGTAGGCAGTTGTTGATGAATGTCTGTAGTTTGTTGGAAATCACTTTCGTAGCGCGCCAAGTCTCTGAACCATACAGAAGCACTGACTTGACTGGGTTGGTGTTCAAAATCCGGACGTTGTTCACGCTTTATGCTGAGTGCAGAAGATCTCCACACTGGTTTCAGATTAATAAACACCTGTCTTGCTTTTCCTATTCTGACTTTGACATCTTCGTCTGTGCCATCACCGCCTGTAGTTGAAACAGTGTTTCCTAGATAGGTGAAGGAGGTTACTTCCTTTAAGTTTCACCCGTTGATGGTGACTGGAGTTTGTTGTTGTTGTTGGAGTTGTTGGTGCGGCGACTTCATCACCTCTATCTTCTCTACATTCACTTGATGTCCCGTCTTCGCTACCGGCTCCTCTGCCAACTTGTTAGTTTTCGCCTGTAGATCTTCACGTTTGTGTGACATCAGACACAAGTCATCTGGCGAAATCCAGATCTTCTAGGTTCTTTTCCGCAGTCCAGCCTGTATCCCCCTCATCTCGCTCCCCACCGTTTGCTGCATAATCCAGTCGACCACAATCAGGAATATCATGGGGGATAGTAGGCAACCTTGTTTCACTCCTGTCTTCACTTCAAAAGCATCACTGAGCTTCCCATTGTGAATTACTTGGCATGTGGCGTCTTCATATAGCTGTTGAATGAGGCTGATAAAGGTTTGTGGTATTCCGTAGTATTAAAGCAGTTTCCAAATTACCTCTCGGTTGACGCTGTCAAAGGCCTTCTCAAAGTCGATCAAGTTGAGGCAGAGAGTTGACTGCCATTCTAAACTCTGTTCTATGATGATGCGAAGCATTGCAATTTGGTCCGCAGAGGATTTGTAATTCCTGAAGCCTGCCTGCCTGTTCCAGTCGTAGTTTTGAATCCAGTGCATCCTTTAGCCTCTCCAGAATGATGCGGCTTAATATTTTTCTTGCTTTGGTTGGACAGGAGGGTGATTCCATGCCAGTTCTTGCAAACACTGAGGTCTCCTTTCTTCGGCAGTTTGACAAGGTAACCCTTCTTCCAATCGATCAGCAGGTACCTACTCTTCCTTCAACACCTTCTGCAATAGTGGTGTGGTGTGAGCATATCCGCTGTTGTCTCTGCGTCTGTTCTCAGTGTTTCTGGCTGGATTTCATCTAGTCCTTCTGCTTTCCCACATTTCAGCAGCTTCATGGCTTTCAGGATTTCGACTTTTGTTGGAGGATTTATGTTCACCTGTAGTTCAGCGGTTGTAGGTGGTATTTCTGGACGAAGTGCAAGTGGTAATACTGGTCGATTCAAGGGCTTCTTGAAGTGGTCGGCCCATCTTTCCCTTTGTTTCTCTTCTTTCGTAATTAAATTTCCTTCTTCATCTTTTATTGGTTTCATATCTGTTGATCTCTTCCCTGATAGCAACCTGGTTATTTGATACAATGTCGTCAGGACTCTCTTACCTGCAGCCTGTTCTGTTTCACTTGCCAGTGTTTCGTAGAAGTGTCTTTTGTCTTCCCATGCACTCTTTTTCACTTCTTTGTCCCGTGAAGTGTTTTATACATTGTGCTCAGTTCCTCTTGTCGTTGAGCATCCTTGCACTGGTTCATCTTCTGCTTCACCATCCTCCTCTCCCTGCTCTATCAGCTTCCATGTATCCATTGAGATCCATTCCTTGTCTTCTTTCTTCTTCCTTCCTAATACGGCTGTGCAGGTTTCTTTCCACATCTCTTTCAAAGACTCCCAGTGTTCTTCCACACAGCTTTCTTCAGGGATGTTCCTCGATACCTCCCACTTTGTCTTGATGGCTGCCTTGAAGATTTCCCTTGTAGTTTCATCCTTCAGTTTCCGAGTGTTGTACTTGAACTGTGGTCTATCACCAGCTTCCTTGAAGGCTTTCAACTTGATTTGGAAGGTTCCTTGCACTAGACAGTGAGTGGTCTGAACCTACATCTGATCCCCTTCTTGACCTTGTGTCAAGTAGACTGCATCTCCATTTTCTTGAGATTGAGATAAAGTCGATCTGATTTTTAGTGTGTCCTGGTGTCTGGTGAAATCAACTCCATATCGCTTTGTGGATATCTTTGTGCTTGAACACACTGCCTCACTTCCAATCACCAAATCGTTGAACGCACAGAATTCTGCAAACAATTCTCCATTCTCGTTCATCACCTCACTTAGTGCCTCTCGACCCATGGTTAGTTCTCTTCCTGTGTTGTCTGCTCCCAGTTTGGCATTCAGGTCACCCCACACATTAGAATTTCGATGTCGCCAACTGAGGTCTTGTCGAGTGTTGATTGAAGTTGTCTGCAGGATTCCTCCTTTTTCTCTTGCTCTGCATTATTTGTAGGTGCACAGCGTAGCATTATATGATTGTGACCTTCCTTCCTTCCTTTTGAGTTGAACCTTATTGTCATGATCCTGCATGAGGAGACTGGTCTCCACTGCATGAGAGCCTTCGATGCTCTTCAAGGGGACATCATGATAGCTACTCCAAAACTCAGTGTGCTTGTGGTTGTCGTCTGGGTGACAATATCAGAGTAGATTATTGATTCTCCAGTTGACAGTTTGGAGAGTCCACTCCCATTCCATCTGCCTTCGCAAATTCCAAGCACTTCACTGTGATACCTCTTCATCTCGTTTGCAATCTGGGCTCCCTAGCTGGGTTCAAACATCGTGCAGACATTCCATGTCCCCACGCTTACTTTCACTTTCATCGAGAGAAGAGGATACATCGGCCAATTGGCTTCCCGAAGTCAGGCTTTCACCAACTGGCGTCATCTCGCCTCTCCGATTCCAGTGAGGAATAATTTTGTTATTATTTTTTATATTTCGTTTGTGCTTTGAAGTTTGTTTAGCGGTTAGATTTGTTTTCCGGGTAGGGTTGCTAGCCCTATGCCCAACCTTCCCTATTTACCCGGGCTTAGGACCGGCTAGTAACTAGTGAACTAGTTAACCAGGAGAGGTTATGCGGATCATATAAGCTTAGGAAATTCATCATCACCTCTACAAAGTGTTAGTGGATAGAGTACTAACCCTTAAGTATTTTGTCAGTTTGCGTGTATATTTAGTCGTTCTAGCTATTGCATGTTATTTGCTTCAATGTTTATCAAAACGACAGACAAATCTAGGCAGTAAGTAGCGAAAAATACTATTACTGATACTACTCAGTCTGATGTGTAGTATTTTGCCAGCCCGATCAGTGTGATCTATACACTGCACAACCATTTTACTCGTTTCAGGTGAAGCTCAACAACGATGTATTCATGCTAACCTAGAATATAGGGCAGAATCAGCTTCGATCATGTGAATCTAGCTAGCTGACTTGTATGAACTGGTATATCTAAAATAGAATGAGAGATTTGCAAGTGATCCATAAATCACACTGTCCACGTTGATATTCTATTATCTGAGTAGTTTTCCAACTGGACAAAAGTATCACGACCTAGTGAAAGATACCACTACTCCAGTTGTTTAGTGGTAGTATCTTTTCCGATTTCATGACACTTCTGTGTCAGAGATCACAACATATGATCTCAGCATAAACCCTGTCAACAACAGAGTTGGTCAGTTGAAAAAGTACTCAGCTCTTAGAAATGTCAGCGTGGATTATACAACTTGTAAATTATTAGCAAATTGATTATCCTATTTCAGGCAATTTTATTATTATTGTTATGATTAGTATTTTTCTCTTGGGTTCGCAGTAAGACATAGGGATTCAGCAGCAAGCCTCCATATAACTACATTTCAAGTAGTGTAAATAACACGCCAATGAGTCTAAGGTTGCCATTACTATCAAACCGAACTCCATAAGGGTCACATTGTGATACTCATGCACTTAAATATGTGATTCATATCAAACAACCTCATTGAATAATCCCATATACAGTTTAAAATTGATGATCAATCACCTTTTCTAGACACTGTTGTGCATGTCAAAACATCTAAGGTCGTTGTCGAAGAAATATAATTAAAAGGAATATACACCGAAGCATTCTATCATGAATTATCAGAGCGGATAAATTCACTTTCAGAATAATCATTCTCACTGGAAGCTGGATGATAAGAAGATATTTTATTCCAAATTCTGTATCTCAATAAATTCAAAATGGTGCAGACACATCGAGAAACGTGTTTCCCACACGTATTCACTATCAATCACACTCTATACTTCTGTCAATTTCATCACTTTCGGAAGTGGACTTGTCAATCATCACAAGCTTCAAAACGACTTATCACATATATACATGACAGTAAGTAAATTAGTTGTTTGTCAACTATGCAGTCAATATGAGACAGGATACATTCAACTGGTTACAGTTTGGTATGTCGATTGTTTTTTAAGCTAGACGAGAATGCAAAATGAGTCGGGCTTCAGATCGGTGTCACCATAACAATCTCAACTACAACTGACTGACAACAAGTGATCAGATTTGTAGAAATCGAAAAGATTGACCAAGATGAAATAGTCACCTGATTTATGTATGACTGCATCAACACACCAAGCTACCACAACGTTTTGTTGCTTGGTCATTGGTGTATGCTAGTGCATAGTTGTAAGGAATATTCTGGAAGAAGTTGACCAGTTGACCACCGAGTCTGATTTAATCATTATATATGTTAGTTGAATCTAGCTAGCATGATCCCTGTGTGTTTTGATTTTCTAAACATGCTTGGATTGTGTTAGGCTTACTTATATAGTGGGTGTATGCAAGTGTTGACACCCTGACTTCACATCTCCCACTCATCCATAAATCAATAGAGTGAATGCTATGTGTTCAACAGACTATAGCTAATATTCGACACTCAAAACTCCCAGCGTCTGTATTCACTACATACAGATGAGTGGATGTGATTTCGAGCCTACAAGAAGAATGGATTCTTCAACGAAGTGAGTTGAATTCAAGCAAATAATGGAACTTGCTACAGGTGTACTAATGAATATGCATATGCAAGCTTTCTATTTATGTGGAAGGGGATTTCACTCTCAAAATCATATGTGGTGACAATAATTCTCAGCTATATGCAAAGCTGATTGCCGTTTTGTGTATTCATATTCGTCAGAGTACACAGGAAATACAACTAGATGAAGTGCTACCAATGGAGGAATTGGAGAGTGATCATCTTCAGGAATGTATTCCATGTATACTGGTCATTACGAAGTTAAGGTTGAACAAAACTGCAGGCATTTCATACAACTGATTCCAGTCAAAACGTTTAGCATAACCAGTCGAACAAATTTTGCAGAATACAATGAATTCACTGTATTTCGTCATCTCTTCAACTGTCTTCAGCTATCAATTCATCAGATGTATATGGAAAGAGAAATACAATACAATAGAATACAACACAATCAGCAGATGTTACTGGATTGATGAGATGATGAAATATTTGATGCAGAATAAGGAAGTTGAAATGAAATGATTTACTTTATATAGTTTGATGGAGTGCTCAATGAATTCATCGTATCCTTCAAACTTTGTTGTTCTAGCTATGCTGCAACATGAGTTGATGTATCGTGTCACAAAGATATTCCCTTCTCTCTGATCGTGCAATGCATCACGTATAAATGTATGTATGTAACTGACATGCATGCAGAAATCATTTGCATTGTTATTTGATTGACGTGAAAGAGGAGGAAACGCTTCATGTATATTACATTGTTCTTTGTAGGTGTCAGTGAGATATGTCTGCGAAGTTGAGGGAACTAATGTCACCTGTGAGATTTTAACCCACGTAACTCACTGTTGTAATCAGTGAAGTTACGGGAGAGCGTTTTCGAGTCTCTACTCGTCTCCTGTAATACTGGATCAGACAGATTGATTGGAGACTAGCAGGTGACCAATTTGATGTCATCTTGTTATGGGGTCACTGGGAAGTCGAGCCTCCCTGCTTAGTGGTCACATTTCAACATGATCCATCGATTCTGATCAGTATTGATGGTCAAAGAGTCTGAAAGCGTTTGTTCTCCAGTTAGCAATGGATTTGCAGTAACTATGTTTTCTGAAACATGAAACTACACAGCCAGTAATCAGCAAATTCATGTGTATCTAGTATCATGTTAAGTGGTAAATGGCAATATTTTGCACTCCATACAAATTGCCTGTCGTTTATTTTGTTCGACAAATTATAGTAGAATATTCACCTCAAGGTACATTAGAATGTTTACCTGTGTAAAATTCTGTTTACGAAATCATTTAACATTACAAAATAAATAGTATACGATGATCTCTGGCCTATCCACTTATTGCTGATGCAATCAGCTCTACTGTGTGTCAATATTCTTATCATTCTGGTGTAATGTTTGATCAACACTATCCAAAGTCTACTCAAAAGTCAGAGTATTTGCTTCGAATAAGTATGTACCTCTTCATCATTCATAAATCAAAATATATTAATGCTTCTGTAAACATATCATTATGGAATGGAATAGAAGCGTCTCTATATTAAGCATGTGGAGGTAATCCAATCATGTGAATCTCTTCATTTACAAAACGGATTTCATTCTATCTAATCGTGTATCATTCACTACACGAAATTACTATTTACACGAGATTTTGGTAAGATACTTTGATTGTGGTTGTTCTTCTTCTTCTTCTTCTTATTGATATATTCACACGATGTTTACGTAGACATTCCTCACCAGGTAAGTTGTGTAGTAAGATAAATGTATCTATCAGATAATCGTGTACTGGTTACCCAAACTTGTCGACAACATAACAATATATCTCATCGCTATTATTATTACTATTATGGTTACTATTACTCACCTTTGGATTTCGGTGCTCTTCGGACAACAAATGATTTTTATTTTGAGCATAATGGTTATCTTGTCACCATCACTCTCATTTTATCTACTCACTTCTATATTCTAATGAATATGTGAATAGATCAATCTACCGAGAATCAAGGTGGAATGGAGAAGTAATTAATTCACCTAGCTCTTTTCCTATACACATGCAATCACGTCTGTTTGCTTGTGTTTCACTACACGTGTGGAAGATAATGTTGAGGATGGTGTGAGCTCAATGGAAGAAGCCTTTATAGTAAATGAGTATCCACCACGTTTTTCAGAGTGGGACAGTAGATCAATGAAACCATTTGAAGATAATCACCTTGATAAGTGAAACGATCAGCATTAATTTATAATTTACAGATGATATTGAAGACGAAATAGTTCAGAACTGTGTAACAAGACCAATGTGTGTAACATTGTATGTTTCATGTGTAAGAGTAACCTATTCCAGTTGCCTCTTGATTTATCACACGTCTAAATAATTTGTTCCTTGACTGTCAACTTCCATGTAGATCTACATATTCATCTGATGTTGTGGAGGTAGGCACGTACGTCCATACATCCATCGATAGACATTTGATATCGTGTTCAAGAGCATCCCACAGTAATGCTAATTGGAAGGAAGTGTACAAGCATAAATTCATCAAACCTCGAACATTTACTTGAAAACAGCCGCGCAACCTCCAAATCACCATATGACTTTCTTCACAAAGTCAAATGAAACTTGTCGATGGGTGCACCCATACACCTACTTTGCATCACAGAAACTGTGACGATATTTAATGTTAGACGAGAACTATGTGTGTGGAAACAGTTTGTATGCATCCTTTCACTACTCTGGATGGAAATTACCTTCTCAACCACATCTATGATACAACCAGTTCATCTCATTGCATTCCACTTCGTTTCGTGGCAACATTTACACTTCCTTCATCCCCATCAAATCATACTTTTTCTAACTGATATTCATCTAGTCTTCAATCAACAACCTTGAAATCGAATCCTACAATTATTATTATCATTATTTGTGAGTGACTGCATCTTCTGGAGACTGGAATGTACTGGAATGAATCGATTGACCTCTGTTGAAGTGTGAGTGCATCTGCGGATGCCTCGATGTTGCTAGATTCGTGTATCGTTGGTAAAATCATCATTTACTCTGCGACTGGCACATGTATCTCACGAGTCCCAACTAGTACCAACACTAGTCACTACATGGGAAGTCATAGCACATTCATACACTCATTCGCCTCCTATCCTACATCCTTCACTTTCAGTCTCTTACATGTTTCTAACTGATTTGATGCTTCATGAAATATTATTCTCAATCACATTAATTCTCTTCACCATCCCAATTACGCGTTAAGTGAAGCAAATACAAACAAATCTGTTATTGTCTACCTCATATGTAAATATGATTGTGCAGCTATAGAAAATGAAATCGTTGCAAACAGAAATCCCTTCACTCAAATCTTATATGATTAACATAACAAATCAAATCTGACATGGATTCGAATGACTGAAATACAGGTCAGTTTTGTGATAGGCATCAAATCAGTTGAGCAATGAATGAAACGAAATTCAAAGTGCTGACATCTGAGTAATTTATTGTCTTTCTTTCTATCAGAAAATAATTCATTACAGGTAGATACAGATGTTGGGATAAATACAGAGATAGGTTGTTTACTCCTTCATATATGCTGAATGAGCTGACGTGTGTTGGTAATAAGCTTATGAATGGATTTGAAGAGAACACCTGATAGTCTGTGTACAACAAGAAGAAAGTAGTGAGTTGTTAGTTTGAAGTGACATTTCAAATACGAACATGAAATGACATGGCATTCTTGCGAGAAGCATTGAATACTCAATGGTATTTTGAAATGTCTGTCACTTTCACGAGGCATATTGATGTGCTTCCAGTCATGTTGATGAATGAGATATCAGATACCGTTGATGTTGATGTGTGAAGGGTGTTTGTATGCAGTGTTTGTAGGAAGCTGTGTACCGATGGTTTGTGGTTGATGGTACTCATGTGTAAGTTGTGTGTGTGCAACCACAAGGGAAATGATGTCCCTGTTGATATGTGGAATGTAAATGAGCTATCCAGCTTGTTGATCACATTGTATAAACCAGGAGTGGGATAGTTATTCGGAAAGTCACAATTCGCTAGTGTTACTCTGCTGTTACTATGAGATGTAAGACTGTGTTAGGCAATTGTGTGAGAAATATAGTGGATAGTGTTTCTTATGTACACAGTTTTAAAGTGGTTTTATATGTTTTGAATTCTATGGTGGTTTCTTCAAGCATTCTAAAGGATAAAAATTTCACTATTTGTTTGTTGTATGTTTAATCAGTGCCGCTGTTTATTCAGGTGGGATTCAATTACTTAACTTAACAGGTAGCTCGATTTTTTGTAATTTGAAGACAATTTTGTGTTTCATGGAATACTAAGCGTTTATTTCTGATTCGGGTTTGGAAATGTGTAGTAAAGATATTAACACTGTTCTTGGTAAAGTGTAAATATCTTCAAGAAAGCAGCATTTCATCTCGGAATCGTAACACTGTTGAAATGATTTAGGCACTAATGCCAATAGACTTCCAGCACTAGCGTAATATTCTGACATCCGCCAACATGGTTATCCAGGTAGTATCCATCCGAATCTAACATCATGTGAAGAATCACCGGAACAATGGTAACTCGGAACAGTTGTTTATTCGTGTATGAAGAGAGAAGTAGAACTAGAGAACCAGCCTTGAATCATCAAATCCTATGCCGAAAATGCAACCACTCAACATCTAGGTGGAATTCTCTTGGTGAGGATCTTCACACTGCTATCAATTGGTACTATAGTGTGACTATCCTCCGATGCATTTCTTCCCACAACCGAATCGGTTAACCTAACACATCATGATTTTTCACTAAACCTTCAGAAAATCTATTTCGAAACAGTTGACTAGTATACATTGAAAGGTGAGTTTGTTGGTGGTTTGTGAAGATTTATTTATGTTATGAGATGGAGAACCAGAAGAAACCTATGAGTACTGGAGAAATATTCTGTATTCCTATCGAAGAGCACATATAGGTACACAGCTTCAATTTCAATTGGATTGATACTGTCTCATGTTTTGCTACCTTGAGATTTACAAGTTGTATGAAAGAGTTAATCAAGTAATCCATCTATGGCATAATCAAGACTGTTCAACAAGAAATCACTTCTTTTGAATTTATCAACTTTGAGTTTTGGTTCAAGCAACCCTCGTCGATGACAGTAAATTTTAAGAAAATGAATCGGTGTTATGAAATTAACTTCCCGTATATTTGCATCATTTTGTCAAGATGTATATTGTGTTCGGCCTGCAGTTGAGACACTCCTTGAAAGATTTCTTTGAAGCCTGTAAACGATTTTGATTGAAAACCAGTAGAGCAGTTGTAGACAGTTCATTTCCCTAGCACAATAATTCACAAGACAGGAAAAGTGAAAGGCATAGAGTAACGACTTGAAAAGTAATTAGAAACAGTATCAACATTGACTAATGATTGATGAACTGGGGAGTATAGAAATTTGGCTTTAATATTCGGAAAAGGATTGAATTTACTAATTTGAACCTCATAAGTTAACAACTGATCACCTTATATCACCTAGCGTACACCATGAACTTGCTGATGAAATGAAAATGACAATTGTTAAGAAGTTCTACAGAAGAAGTGTTTCTTAGCTGCAATAGAAAACAGATATCTTAGGCTTAAACGTGAACTTCCTCTATTCCAACAGAGTCAAATTGGACCTGATAAATATTATTATTATTAGTCCCTTGGGATCCTAGTGAAACATACGGCTTCAGTAGCACGTCTCCAGTGACCTCTGTTCTCTGAGATCTGTGTAAAATTCTGTTTACGAAATCATTTAACATTACAAAATAAATAGTATACGATGATCTCTGGCCTATCCACTTATTGCTGATGCAATCAGCTCTACTGTGTGTCAATATTCTTATCATTCTGGTGTAATGTTTGATCAACACTATCCAAAGTCTACTCAAAAGTCAGAGTATTTGCTTCGAATAAGTATGTACCTCTTCATCATTCATAAATCAAAATATATTAATGCTTCTGTAAACATATCATTATGGAATGGAATAGAAGCGTCTCTATATTAAGCATGTGGAGGTAATCCAATCATGTGAATCTCTTCATTTACAAAACGGATTTCATTCTATCTAATCGTGTATCATTCACTACACGAAATTACTATTTACACGAGATTTTGGTAAGATACTTTGATTGTGGTTGTTCTTCTTCTTCTTCTTCTTATTGATATATTCACACGATGTTTACGTAGACATTCCTCATCAGGTAAGTTGTGTAGTAAGATAAGTGTATCTATCAGATAATCGTGTACTGGTTACCCAAACCTTGTCGACAACATATACAATATATCTCATCGCTATTATTATTACTATTATGGTTACTATTACTCACCTTTGGATTTCGGTGCTCTTCGGACAATAAATGATTTTTATTTTGAGCATAATGGTTATCTTGTCACCATCACTCTCATTTTATCTACTCACTTCTATATTCTAATGAATATGTGAATAGATCAATCTACCGAGAATCAAGGTGGAAGGGAGAAGTAATTAATTCACCTAGCTCTTTTCCTATACACATGCAATCACGTCTGTTTGCTTGTGTTTCACTACACGTGTGGAAGATAATGTTGAGGATGGTGTGAGCTCAATGAAAGAAGCCTTTATAGTAAATGAGTATCCACCACGTTTTTCAGAGTGGGACAGTAGATCAATGAAACCATTTGAAGATAATCACCTTGATAAGTGAAACGATTAGCATTAATTTATAATTTACAGATGATAATGAAGACGAAATAGTTCAGAACTGTGTAACAAGATCAATGTGTGTAACATTGAGTGTTTCATGTGTAAGAGTAACCTATTCCAGTTGCCTCTTGATTCATCACACGTGAAATAAGTCGTCGAGAAATGTGCATATGAGTCGATATGTTGACAGTGGTCCGTCCATTTAATCCAGCATACCACTGAGCATTGTGATTATTTGCAAATACTAATAATGAGTATTATCCAGTGTAGGAGAGGTGGGTATCATGCCTCATTCAGGTGTAGTAGATACACAACACTTTGGTATTTGAAGTGATGGATAGTGTCTTCGAGTTTCACATGGAACAACACCACACACTAGTGTGAAAGTATATCCATCTGACGACAACTGCTTATTAAACGCAACTCGAATCATAGATTCTGCAGCTAGTCGCAATCAAGTCAATTATAAGACAGCTCGATTAAATGGTTAATCGCAAAGATCGAATCAATGACTTCCAATGCTCATATAATAAACATACTTCATGCATGATATAAGTGAAGAAGAGAGATACTATTTATATCTCACCTACAAAACTCATGTCTACACCAGTCACCTGATTACTCTCTCATCCCCAATTCAATCAGATCAGTGTGCGTACAGTCGTCAGTTCACGCATTTCACAATGCCTATCTGAATAAAAGTCTAGTGAAATATTCCTGAATTGGAATAATGATGAAAGATGTTTGTAGGTGTATGAAATGTGAAGTAGTGAAATATCATTTTCGTTTACATTTCTTCATAATGCTACACATCAACTGTCATAATCACATTCATTCTACACATATCTATTTCATTATTCTTCCTTTTTTGACAATCTCTTGCAATCCATCTTGTTTGATAGCAGACTCATCAATGAAGATGACTAGCAGCATGAATGTGATGATGGAATTGAAATCTTCTCGACAAACTCTTCAAGAAATTGATAAATATACGAAGAGGGTATGTGTCAGTTATATGAAATGCCTACAGATTTCAGGTTATAGTTTTTCTTGTTGGGGAAACGGGCATTACAGCAATCGTAACACCCAGCCTATACTTACTGTATGTTAATCGTAATCACGAGTTGTTTTGTTGTAGACACGAAAAGAAACGTGAATGGAGAACCATTTTACTTACAGTTATATTAGGGTAAGTGTATTGTAAAGTAGTTCACTGGTAAATACATGATCATCAATATTGTCAATAAATCTCTCAATCCTTACATCACCAGTTAGATTACTTGCAGATTTAATTGATTCATTCACTAACAAGAAGTTTGTATACTCTTTATCTACTATATCACTTCACATATTCATCTGTTATTTCACTCCTTATTGTCAAGTTTCAGCATTGTACTCGAAATAGTTACCATTTCGCCGCTTACAATATTGAAGTTAACACGAAGGTTTCCAACAAATTTACTCCTGACAATGTTACATGTAAGACATGAGTAAATTGTTTCTCATATCATTTATGCTTAACTTAACTTATCAGCAAACTTCACTCCTCCTCCTCCTCCTCCTCCTCCTCCTCCTCCTCCTCCTCCTCCTCCTCCTCCTCCTCCTCCTCCTCCTCCTCCTCCTCCTCCTCCTCCTCCTCCTCCTCCTCCTCCTCCTCCTCCTCCTCCTCCTCCTCCTCCTCGAAACTCACTCGAGAAGTCACACCACAGACCACACAATATCCAGTTATCCCAATCACTAATCACCATCTATAATCATTTCACACTTCATTTTCTTCAATAATTGTTTCATTAGCATAGTAGTAGTAGAGAGAATGAGGTGGAAACGATTTGGTGGATTTCGAGTGCTTATTACAACAACTTCATGAATACCTACTTGTCAGTGATATGTGTGAGGAGAAAGGTGAACAAGTAACAAATCCACTTGTACATTGTTCAACTCCATAGATCATTCACACACACACACACACACAATCAGTTTTGTGTAAGTATACATTGAGAATGACTATCCATGTATCTTCATGGAAGCGAAGAAGGAAGAAGGGTGTTATTCGCTATACATTCTGATAAATTATCGTAGTAGTCGTAACGATTAGATGGACAAGTGCCTTCCACGATACTCTTCTCACATATATCAAACCGGAAGAATATGCTTCTTTCTCCATCACCTTCATATCGAGGCAATTTTTCACAATGAAGAGACATGAGTAAAGTTATGGTGATACTTTGAATCGAAGTGAATTGTCACATTAATCGAGTTACTTTGACTCACCTAAAACGATATCACCTAACTAGTGTAATTCAACATGCAAGTGAGGATTAGTGTGGATTTGCATGAAACCGCTCTTTTTCATACTTCCTATTGATACACAGTATTATAATGAGAGAGTAGAGAGAGAAGGAGAATGAAGCCAATGTGAGAATAAATGGCTAAATATCATGGGATGCAGTTACATATATCTGAATTCTACTAAGACAATAATTCAATTGGTTTACATTTTCTTCCACTTTGCAGTCTCTTTGCATATCTGCTTTGTTCGGGATTCCTTTCGCTGATATCAGCATTTTGTGGCATCTCGCAGTGTGGGGAGTAGCTTTGGTACTCTATATTGCAACTACAGCTGTTGGTGCAGTCATTCGTAGTGATATATTCCATTATTGGGTGTTGTGGTTAATTTACTATGTCGTAACTATCGCTGTGACCAAAACTGTTGCCCTTCTTGTCTACTTCGAAATAATAGCGGTAAGTTTCTTTGTATGTTTTAAGATTTTATATCAAAATATTTTCCATTTCAATAGCTTCAATGAAAGACTTTCATTCCTTCATGTAGATTAATTTATTTCTGATATCTGTTCACCCACATCATGCAGATGACACGATATGCGCAGTTATACTCACTGACGCATTCTTGTATTCCTCACTATTCCACTTATATTTCTCCAATGCATATTGTAGAACACAATATCTTTTCACTAAATCCTACTTTATCTTTCTTTCCAAATCTAGAATAAATACGAATTGCTGATTATTGGTGTAGCCGTGACTGTCGCACTAATCCCTGTGAGTTTCACTACCCGTTTAACTAATATTGAAATTAAATCCTAAGGAGACAAGTCCCAGTCAAGTACCAGTCAAAATCACATAAACTTCATCCGCATGATGGAGAACAACAATCTCTGCTAACCACACATTTCACATCAAACCATCCTCACATCACATAGGATAGCCGTCACATCAAGAATATCATTCTTCAACCTCTCATTCAATTAAATAAATTTAATTGTTTATCCTTGACTGTAGAGATGAGGTAAAGTGTGAGACAGACAACTCGTGGATACTTTCAACATATATAATCAACAGGATAAACCACATATACACCGATGACACTGAGGAGGAAGAAAGCAACTTACTCACGACAAAACTGATACACAATGACTACCCGTTCACATTTATCCATAGGTGGGACAGTTATGTAGCATTGAGAAGTAGACAGTGTTCCATTGCTAACAAAAATGTCTACATCTCATTACCATTTAGACGAGATTCACATAGCTTTGTTGTGAGTAAAAGAATTAGATCAGTCATCGGCAAAATATATTATGCAGCCAACGTGATCATTGTACAGAAGACAAATTCCATGTTACAACACAAACCAAAACAGCATATAGACGATCACATCATATCCCACTGTGTTTATCAATTCACATGTAAGTGTGGACACATGTAGATGGGTAGGAGTAATCGTGATATACAGTAGTTAAGGAAGATTGAACATGTACCCAAATGGTTGGTGTCAAAACGAATCACCTCAACAGATCCGATTAGTGCACATGACAAACATCCATCATCGTCTAGCCCTAAACATATACTAGAAACTAATCATAGGATAGAGATGAAAACCTCCTTCAATGTACTACACAGAGGTGGTCAGAGTCGAGTACTCACATTTATTGAAGCTCTTGCCATCCATAACGTGATTAAGATCTTCTTTCCATCTACCCTTCCTATTCCTCCTATCCCTCCACTTCACTTCATTCACACTTTCCATTAATTTTCATATTAATACTTCGACTACTCCATATGTGATTACATTCTTCGAAATGTATAGCACTAATACATCCATCACACATGCTTCACATAATCTTCATCTTCTCATCAGCCTGTTTACATTTACATCAAAGGGATCAGTTGGTTTAAACTTTCAACGAAGTTGCTCATCCTTTCATTGGAATTGAATTCCCTTGTTGAGATTTGTAGAAATCCATTAGTTGAATGTATCTTGAGAGATGAGAAACAGCAAATGCTTTCCTTGAATAGAAAACGACTGTACGTGGAGTGTATTTGTTGAAGTATTTATTACATGCTGAAAACTCTATAATGTATCACACATGTTGGTTGAAATGAAGCGATTATTATTACTGTTGCTATTATTATTATTATTATCATTATTATTATTGAAGAAATTATTAGACTGCCACATTTCTCACATCATCACCATTCAATTTCATACACATTCAATCTAGAATGAAAGTAACATTGAAAGATGTTTGTTTAGTTAGCAAGTTTGTGTGATGGAAAACTCGTGGAAATTTATCTTTCATATGCAAATCATACAAATCATGTGTGTCAGTCAGTATACTTGTGTACAAATCGGAGTCTGACTATCAGTGAAACTCAGACATATTCAGTAGAATAATTCACACAATTTACAGCAAGCAACGATAATACAATAATGCACCAGTATAAAATTTTAACGTCTCTCATGAATTTGTGATTTCTCTCTATGTGTAACTCAACTTCCTTGTCACTTCTTCATTTCTCAGATCGCACTGGAATTCGGTCAAATAACACTAGGAGAACCACAGTTCCGACTATTCGACGCGGATTACTGTCTGGCATCAATATTCTCGCATTCTATGCTCATCCTCTTTCTAGTCACATGCAATATTGCCTTCACAGTGACAAAAAGTCAACAGAATCAAACTCATCACGTTTACGACATTTTCTGATATTCTGTTCATATTTAACAAGCTGTTTAGCCTCCTCATACAAGTGAACAGTTTCGATGCACGAATAAATTTCTACTCAAGAACTTCTGTATTCTCCTGTCTACTTATTCAATCCTCATTCAACATCATCCTTCTAAAGTGTCCTCAATAAATGTGAGCATGTTGTGTGACAATGATTAACACTGATGATACTGTAAGACGTTTAATTGATTGTAGTTATTCAGTGTGAGGACTTGTAATGTGAGGATAGTTATCGGAAGTGAATTCTGTGGGAGTGCTGCTCTTCTTTACCCAGGATGTGAATGGAGAACAGTTTGAAAATAAGATCACTATGCATTCAACGTGTGTGAACAATCTTCCAACAGTAATATGTACTTGTGTAAACGCAGTTTTCACATAAAACTGACATATGAAGTTTGTTGAATGGGGTTAGATGAGAATAGGATAGGAAGCAAGTAGTTAGTTATGGTCAGCAAAACTGCAAGATAATTCCTGTTGAGTATAGGTGAGTGGAGTTGGTCATGGGAGGAATACATACCCGATGAGTCCTGACACGATCCTCAGCTTGATATGAAAATTACTGACATTGAAACGACTTCAAATTTCTCGGTCCGGCCAGATGTGGCTTTACATAAAGAGTAGTAATTACCTGAGTTTTGCTCTATCTTGTGATAGGAGGAGTCACAGTGTGAGGTGATTTTAACAGCTGTGGTATTCTCCGGAAAGTCGTATAAATTCACTTTTCTGTAATTTGGATTTTGAAAAAGAGACATTTGTGTATACACCACAGTGGAAGCTGAAGTGTATAGAATTGATCAAGGAATTCCTGCCTGGAGATGATGTGAAGTGTGAATCAATGAAGAAATTTAAATGAGTGAAAACGAATGTCATATGAATTGGTGTTTGATGAGCAACAGTTGTCTTGACACAGCAAATACAACACGTTTAGCGTTTAAGTCTTATTGTGTCAGTGGAGGTAGGTTTGCGTGAAACATTAGTAGGTTCATTTGTCTTCCTGATTAAAATGTTTATCCACAGAGCACGGAGTGCAATGGAGGCGTGCTACTGAATCCCTAGGTTTTCTTGCGAACACAAGGGAATGATACTAATTATGGTCATTATGGCTGCATTGTGTTAATAATAACAGTAATGAAGAGATAAGTGTCAAACTGTCAGCTAGAGCTACATTACCATCTGTTCTCCATTCGGAAATTTACACAAAATTCATTGTAATTTTGATAGTGGCAGTTCAGTCATCCAGCACAGAAATTCACAATCCTATACAAGTATCCTAGGAATAGTAATGTGGTTTACTTTTGAGCATTTACAAACTCATTTCCAACCAGTCGAACGTTTCTTCCTTGTTTCGATCTAAGCTTGGGAAACGAAAGTTCGAAAACATTGTAAAGGCGTGAGAGAATGTAATGACCAGTTGTCGACACGTTTTCGTCCAGCCTGTAGGTAGGTACGTTGTTTCAGGGGAGCGCATAGAACAGTGTGAGTTTAGTGGTGAGCACGAGAATTTGGAAAGGAAAAGCAGAAGAGTAAAAATGTGAGCCGATGACTCAGCAAGTACACAGGATGTACTGACATTTAACGATAAAAGATAACTGACGAATGGTAGAACCTGATTACGAAGAGGTGAGGCAGTCTAGAAGTTGAAACTGGAAGGTGAACGCGTAAGATCACGAACGATGCATTCAGAAGACATTTGAAGGATGAAAGCAAACTGAAAGGGACGAATTTGATGGAATATAAGTCGAAGGAAGATTTTTGGTAGCTCAAGATTTAAGCAGGCCCCCTGTATACAATGAATACTTAATTGAGAATAGCCTACCACAAAATAACTCGCATGAATTTGCGGTATTAGGTCGTTAGATATAGTGAGTAAAAATCATGCCCAGAAAGGTCATTTATTACTTGTAGATACAGAGATAAATACCATAAACATATCCAGTGCAGTTCAAATTGTGAATGTTCTGAATTTCAAATATATCTCATATGGAGGACATGTTTGTCATCTTCGATGAAAAAACTGACTTGGAAATTGTTCTACAGTTGTTTGAATATTCCTACTGTGACTTCAAAATGATATCAGTCATAACATGGAATCATCGACTGTTTACACAAACACGGTGTTTATAATGCATGACATGAAATGAAGCACATTACTTCTATAGTTTAGTGAGTGACCACGAGGAAAGTCTAGTCCACTATTTTGTAATATCTATAACACTGAGTAGAAGGAAGCCGTTTGAATGTGTTTGGAAACACATAGATTGTGAAGGCTATTCTAACCACAGAACTGACAAAATTCTGAAAACGGTACACTTTCAGCATTGTAGCTTGTTATACATAGCTGATCTATCCATCAACCCCTACATCGGGTTGACTTCTGACTACCTCCAGTATCATATTCATTGGTATTTTAGTATACAGACTAGTTACATCGAAGTTAACCATTTTTTCATTCTCTTCTCAGTGTCGGTCATTAAGCCTATCTCTTAACTCGTAAGAGTTTACCCGTCTGGAATTTAAACGGTTTATAATAGGACATAATATTGATGCTTTGTTAGTTCACATGTTGAGCAACTTCTGAAGTCAACTACTGACCTAATGGGATCACTTGCTTTATGAACCCTAATAGTGCTATAAATTCTGCTAGGATTATTAGTCTCAGGCATAAAATTAAACCAGTTAGACTCACCTAGAAATAGCTTTAGTCGGTGTATCAGATCGGCTGTAGATTTCTTAATTTTATTCATGACCGCCTGCGATAGAAACAATTGAGCAAAATAATCTAATCTATCAGATTCAATGCAACGACTGTGAGGTGAAGTACATAGGTGAAAATGACCGGTCAAGGTCAGCTAGAATAGGCGAACACATGAATTTAGCTAAATGTAGAATGACAGACCCGAAAAAGGTCAGTAATGTAGAAAGAAAGAAACTCAGTTTATTGTAATGTATGCATTAACGCACAAGCACACACTAGGGTCGGTGAGATAAAGGCACTGTAGTCAAATATAATTATATGGAGATTGAGAGAGATTGACTGCTGAATCTTTGTTCATCGAATCAGCCAACAACCTACACATGTAACACAAACGACGCAACACCCATACCAGACATATGGAAATTTTTTAACTACCAATACAAACGAAGAATATAATGTGATAGGACTATAAAAATCTAATGTCGAAACTTGTGTGATGACATTGATACGATTACGAGTGATGATAATTTATGCATGAAACGGTATCAAATAAATAGTAATAGTAATACTACATTACTGTGGACTGTATGTGTCTTGATATTGTCAACTACTCGTGCACACTTTTAAAATGCATTCAAACTGATGTTTTTCAAGCTAACAACAAAACGAAGAATAAACGATACTCTGATGAACTCTGATGAAATGCACAGAAATACAGTGCAGTGTACTATTCGTTGGATAAGTATGTTGAATTTCAGATTTTCGAAGTGGTTAAATAAACTACAACCACCTGAATTACCCTCGATATTCCAGTCGTTGACTAGACCAAACCAGACGTTAATGTAATACCACGTGCCTGTTTCATACTTTGGCTTTCATCAACGTTATCACTAACATTATTCACATGGAATGATTACTCCGCATTAAGATATTCTACTGGGAATCAAATTGTTGAACTGTTACATGTTGACTATTCTAAAGTGTACCACATATGTTGGTTGGAATATACATATTGTTGTTATTACTATTATCATTTCACATGCAGAGTGATAACTGGACTATTCAACTTAATGTACACAGAGATGTACAGATGTACAGATAGTCTTCACAAGAGTAATGTTTATTGGGGGGAATAAGTAGCATTTAGAGAAAAGATATATCTTGTGAACACAGTGTATTTGATTGATTTCATCAAATCGAAGTTATCATCAACGCCACATCTTGCATTTACTTTCTAAGCATTACAAAGATATTTTCCATCCACCTGATAATCAGATGATATCAAGTAGTGATTAGATCTATTGTTAATGAAAGACACACATGTGCTTTACTCATCGAAGTTAGTTGACAGAAATGAAAGGTATTTGAGCTGCATTAACTTCAGTCAGATATCAATTACTTCATCCCAATATTCATAACAGCTAACCAGATGATTCAAGTAATCCTAATTGTAATGAGTAAAAGTAACACTGTCGGAACTTTGATGAATATCTTATGAAATATGTGTGTGAAGATGATGGAAAGGGATGAAGTGAAGTTGTGTTCAGCATCCTTCATAATCTATAAACAACACATAAATCTTCGTCATTGATATTCATGTTCCATTGTATTGACTAAATCTTCCATCTAACTATTCATTTCATATCAAGGTATCCAGTTACCAAGTGAATCAAAAATCGACTTTATAAAGTCGAATTAATCAGTTAAGTGAATAAACGTGAATTCACCTTTATTATTACACTCTCATCAAATCACTTAACAAGTTTAGTCTCAACCTACTTGTTTAGGTATGGACTGAATGTTCAAATTGAAAGTTGACATAACCTCATATCACTTTTATCTCGACTCTTCCCCTATTCACTGAATAAACTGACACATTATAACTGAACGCATATGAAGTGGTATGTGCAATTGGGTAGGTGTAGTATGAATGTTTTACAGCATCACAGATGTTGGCATCACATGGAAAACTGTGATTATTATTCATGTTACTTTGTGTGTTCACAGTTATACCTGAATAAGATTATTCCTTAGAACAGTCAAAATAGCCATCTTAATAATTCATTTGAAAATCCTTAACATAAGCTTTGTAGACACAATGAGCGATTAGCGTACTTCGAATGAATCAATAAAATTGACACAAGTGTATGATTGTTCTTCATCAAATTGACAACATCACTTCAACATCATTTTAAACTATGAATCTACACTTTCCCTGTATAAACTATATTCAATCATTCTACAAATGTCAACAATAATAATTCACACTTGAAGATATACAAAGTTGAAATGACACTTCAGTCGACACTTCGATCGATATTTCTATTACAGTCAACTTCATTTTGATTTGACTAAGTTTCTATGCAAGTACCAACATAATGAGGACGTTAAAAGAAACGATATATCCAACCTGAAGGATTGATGGATGGATGGATGGATGGATGGATGGATGGATGGATGGATGGATGGATGGATGGATGGATGGATGGATGGATGGATGGATGGATGGATGGATGGATGGATGGATGGATGGATGGATGGATGAATGGATGGATGGATGGATGGATGGATGGATGGATGGATGGATGGATGGATGGATGGATGGATGGATGGATGGATGGATGGATGGATGGATGGATGGATGGATGGATGGATGGATGGATGGATGGATGGATGGATGGATGGATGGATGGATGGATGGATGGATGGATGGATGGATGGATGGATGGATGGATGGATGGATGGATGGATGGATGGATGGATGGATGGATGGATGGATGGATGGATGGATGGATGGATGGATGGATGGATGGATGGATGGATGGATGGATGGATGGATGGATGGATGGATGGATGGATGGATGGATGGATGGATGGATGGATGGATGGATGGATGGATGGATGGATGGATGGATGGATGGATGGATGGATGGATGGATGGATGGATGGATGGATGGATGGATGGATGGATGGATGGATGGATGGATGGATGGATGGATGGATGGATGGATGGATGGATGGATGGATGGATGGATGGATGGATGGATGGATGGATGGATGGATGGATGGATGGATGGATGGATGGATGGATGGATGGATGGATGGATGGATGGATGGATGGATGGATGGATGGATGGATGGATGGATGGATGGATGGATGGATGGATGGATGGATGGATGGATGGATGGATGGATGGATGGATGGATGGATGGATGGATGGATGGATGGATGGATGGATGGATGGATGGATGGATGGATGGATGGATGGATGGATGGATGGATGGATGGATGGATGGATGGATGGATGGATGGATGGATGGATGGATGGATGGATGGATGGATGGATGGATGGATGGATGGATGGATGGATGGATGGATGGATGGATGGATGGATGGATGGATGGATGGATGGATGGATGGATGGATGGATGGATGGATGGATGGATGGATGGATGGATGGATGGATGGATGGATGGATGGATGGATGGATGGATGGATGGATGGATGGATGGATGGATGGATGGATGGATGGATGGATGGATGGATGGATGGATGACCATTCTTCTCAAATCGGATATATTTTCACATTTTTGTAAAGGAGGTTCATTGGTTTCTGGTTAACACCGATAGATTAAATGATGAGTAATTGTAAAACAGCCAAACAGTGTTAATCGAATAGCTTATTGTTTGTACTGTTTTATCCATCTACCAGCGTGGATTTTTGAATGGATAACAAAGTTTTCTAGAGATCAATTGTGATATTATTTATACTGGGTAAAGCGTTTCAGCATTTCACGACTTTGCGTTGCTTGCTATCTGTGAATCTATTCGGGAAACAGTTTTCTATTAGAGTTCTTCACAGAGAGATTTTGTGATTCTACATCAACACTGTCCTCTAGTCACAGTTTCCTGATCACTGAGGGAGGTGAATGAGTAGGATTTCTCCTCCAACTCAGAGTGACCGCGTCTTTAATATCAACAAAATGTCCACTCCACATACACTTCCTGCAACTACATCCACGAAGTGAAACATGAAGAAAATGGAGGCTTGAATTTACCTCTGATTCCAGAATGAAGTTGATTTGGGGATAGGCATTGTTTAAAGCATGAAGCAGATTTTCAACATTCATATCTTCATCACAAACTATGAAGAATCATCGATGTGTATTTGGTAGATATGAAACTCATTATTTGTCGTTAGTAAGTTGCTGTTTCCTAGTCACTTCATGAAGTAGTCAGTCAGCTAATAGAGGTGTTATTAGAGAACCTATTGCCATACTGTCTATATTTGTGAAGATTTCATCATTAAATTTGAAGTATACATTGAAGGTACATCATGGAAGAAGGAGTACTTGTAAGTGGTGATTTCCAATACCAACATCCACGTTGTGAGACTTCATTAGTTTTACATAAGTGTGGAATAGTTTCTGTCAATGGAACATTTGTGAAGTGGGATATAATATACACAAAATCATTATTTCGCCTATCAAACTGACATCCACAATTCAATCAACAGAATCATATATATCATGAAGATTATGGTTCATCAATCTCCACTTCACTCCTTCAAATATTTTCATGAGCCATTCTGCCTCTGAATGATATACAGAGTATATGAGGTTAAGTATTGATTGGAAGAAGTGGAATACCCTGTTCGTGTATTTTGTCATGATTGTTTAAACGAGGGATCGTTAATTCTGATGGGTGAAGTTGTTCACACAGTTCTGTGCTAATTCATCATTCCTCTCTCATTCTCTTCACTGTCTTTGACAAATGAAACTCTGTCTCTTCACTAGGATCTTTCTGCATTGCCTATCCTAAGAATTTGATTCCATCGGATAGGATGAGTGAAACTTCTTCCATTTAGTCTGATTTGTTTTGTAATACTATTTCAGAGGCTTTGTCCAGGTGTTTCATGACCACAGTCTCCTCTTTCTTTACTTCATTCAACTGGTTTCGATATTCTAACGACAAGCAAGAAATAACTACACCCAGATATTCCATTCACATAGTCAACATAGTCAGTCTATTTAAAACTACTGATTTCAGTCGAGTTCACTGATCCATCATATGAAAGTGGAAGTAGATCTGTTCCGCGACTAGTCACATTTTAGAAGTGAACTCTTGTTTTGAGCTCATTGACTTTTCAAGCTGAATCACACACATAAACACAATTCCGGTCAAAGTGATAACATTTGCATTTGAATTGAGGATAGAGATACATTTGAACAGTTGGACAGATATCTTTTCGAACATGAACGAAAGGCTGTTTACTTTGTTGTCGGTTATAACCTTCAATTTAGCTTCATGTTGACATCGTCACTTCACTGATTGGTGACAGTAGGAATGTAGTTATCAAATTCTGCTTTCTCATAGGTGGATAATTCGAAAAGAATGTAAGACTTCTGTAATATATTGTGTTGAAGTTTTAGTAATCGGAAGCGGTTAGAGTCAATATGTCGCTACAACGAAAGCAAGTGAGAAGAAATGTGGTCGTGTCTGGGATATTTGTCTAAGCCATCTCAACATATTCATCCTTCTTTAAGCATTTCTTCTACAAGTCGTTTTTAGTTTAGGGTTGACGTTTATTACCCAACAAACTTCTCCTCCCTTATTTACTTAGAGTGGAGGAGAGCGATTGGAGGTCAAAAGTGATTGGTTGGTTCCTCTGTTTAAAGAACAATGTGTTTGTGTGGCCAACATACATTCCTATTGGACTAGAATAATTAGTTGTAGAAATCTGATTGGTTCAGATAAAATAAGCTATCTGCATCTCGATTGGATTCGACAAAATAATCATCACTTGTCACAGTAAATCTGTTTGCTTTAACAAAGTAATCACCATCAGGTTGAGATTAAATCGGAAATGAATTGAAAATCTGTAGAGAATTTCATTGTGTAGTGACAATATTGTGCAATATTTCAGGGAGTCATTTTCACAATGTATTGAGTGTAGTTATTCTTCTGATAATTGTAATTTCCCCTTTCCTATATATACATAACTGAATTGTGAATACGAGTGTGCAGCTATAGAAAATGAAATCGTTGCAAACAGAAATCCCCTTCACTCAAATCTTATATGATTAACATAACAAATCAAATCTGACATGGATTCGAATGACTGAAATACAGGTCAGTTTTGTGATAGGCATCAAATCAGTTGAGCAATGAATGAAACGAAATTCAAAGTGCTGACATCTGAGTAATTTATTGTCTTTCTTTCTATCAGAAAATAATTGATTACAGGTAGATACAGATGTTGGGATAAATACAGAGATAGGTTGTTCACTACTTCATATATGCTGAATGTGCTGACGTGTGTTGGTAATAAGCTTATGAATGGATTTGAAGAGAACACCTGATAGTCTGTGTACAACA
This sequence comes from Heterobilharzia americana, assembly GCA_944470555.2. Taxonomy (NCBI): domain Eukaryota; kingdom Metazoa; phylum Platyhelminthes; class Trematoda; order Strigeidida; family Schistosomatidae; genus Heterobilharzia; species Heterobilharzia americana. The sequence continues at coordinate 2,123,965 of OX104129.1, forward strand.
AGAAGAAAGTAGTGAGTTGTTAGTTTGAAGTGAAATTTCAAATACGAACATGAAATGACATGGCATTCTTGCGAGAAGCATTGAATATTCAATGGTATTTTGAAGGGTCTGTCACTTTCACGAGGCATATTTATGTGCTTTCAGTCATGTTGATGAATGAGATATCAGATACCGTTGATGTTGATGTGTGAAGGGTGTTTGTATGCAGCGTTTGTAGGAAGCTGTGTACTGATGGTTTGTGGTTGATGGTACTCATGTGTAAGGTGTGTGTGTTTGTGTGCAACCACAAGGGGAATGATGTCCCTCCTGAAATCTGAATGATAATGAGCTATCTAACTTGTTAATCACATTGTAGAAATGGTTGATAGAACTCATTCACCACTCAGGAATAGACAACTACAAATTGATTCCTCTCGAGTGAACAGTCGTCGACGACAAATCTACTACCGCTTGTGTCATACTAAATTCAGAATCCCATCAACATTTTTCAATCACTAATTCTGCATGAAATTAACAACACTTATTACTCGTTTACTTTATACACATATTAACTATAGCTAAATGTTACAAATTGAATCAACATTATTCCATATTCACTCTGATACTTCTCACATGCACTACAATTGATACATCGAAATGCGTAACACTCAGTCTTCTGAATAACTAGAAAGTGAATTTTAAGCGAAATCAGTTCAGAAGTCATCAATCGTGTGTGGAAGGCTGATATGGAGCCAGATAATCCATCCCTCCAGGAATATTACATATGAACGTAGGTCATTGAGCCTCAGAATGGTATCGATCACGTGAACTGACATCAATCCCATTGTGATTTACAGATTTTGTCAAGATTGTGCATTTCAACATATAAATTGGATAGTAGCAGAATGCATATACACTTACTAATCTGTGATCATCCACCAAGGGAGACTTTAACAAAGGATCATATTGATTAGGCGTGACAAGTTATTAAATGAATTGCAGCAGAATGATTGCTGAATGATTCTTACTGCAAGGAAGACATGTTAACAAATATATTGAAGACAGTTTCGTAAATCATCTCAACTCAGCTTCAATGATATAAGTGTTGTCAGTGATTTATATGGTAGAATAGAGTAAATAATTCCCACAACAATTCATTTGCACATATCACTATGATTGTGTCAACAATCGACTAGTGATTACTGATATTCACTTCTTATGATACTCTCCACAGATCGGTGAATATCATGGTTTCTCACTTGTCAAATGACAAACGATTCACGTTATCATTTCACATAGTCGAAATTTCTTCAAGAATTAAGCATACTACAGTGAGATTGCTTGTTTCAGATAGGCTTGTTTCAAGTTACTGAAAATCTACACTTGAGAATCACTCACTGTTGCCTGATATTCTTCAATTCCACATCCTGTAGAACTAACTGTACACTGAACACTGTATACTTGGATTTCTCAACTAACTATCTATTACCTACAAATCAGTGTGTCACACATGAAGACCATTCACAGTAGAAACTAATTATCTCGAGCTTCTGTTTAACTCGTTCACTGGCTTATTCTACAACCAGTGTGCTTCCAACATTCACACTATCTGAGGATGACGTTGATGTTTTCTGTTTTAGAACTGAATGTAGCTGAGTATTTGCATCAAAATGATGCTTCGTATTATCAAAGCGTATGTTTTTACTTTTTGTGAGAATCATATATAATCTGCGTGAAGATTCTTTAATGCCTAGTCATATACAGGCTCATTGTCATGATGAGTGATGACCATATATCTTTCAAATGAAGAGACACACGAAGTTGATCTAATAGTCAAGTGAAGGGTATTTTGATTTTCTTGTGATGCACAGATTCATGGTGAAACTGCGAAGTGAATTGAAAATGTTTCGAAGAGTTGGTTCGAAGCAGCAATAACCCAACATAATTTGTGTCTGAACACAAAATGTGGATTGTTTGGTGATAGGCGAGACCGGCGACAGGGAAAATGACAATGATGTTTATACAATTGACTGAGTCACCATGTAAAGTCTCACTTACTTATCAGTGGACAAACAGATGTTAACTTTGAAAAGTGATTTATCTATATGGCAACGAAGAATTCGTGTGAGGATTGATTTTCAAAACTATATCAACCATGAGTTTAGGATCAGTTGTCTTGAACAAGATCCCATATAATATCTGATTTGTAACTGCAACTCAGACATTACACATACTTTGCACTTTGTAAATAACAAGGAATTTGTTCCCCGATACAACTTTGCTGAATCTACGTTCCAGACATCTAGTCACAATCTCCTGAATTTCCATCAACTGTCATCCAGTGAACAAAATATCTCCTCATCCACCCTCTCCTACTGTACACTATGCTGTTCTTCAGATAATCCAATCAATCGGAATTTTCAACCTGTGACTGAGGGATTGCTTCAGATGTAAATTCGCCAAACTAACCTACTCGCTACACTTTATGTGTGTTCTGTCATTGCATCAGTCGCTTTGTCTATTCACTCAAGAGGATTGTGAAGATTAACTTGATCAACAAGTTCCAGTTCAAATTATTCGTTGTGTGAACATTTCTCAATGTATTGTTATTAGTTGTGTTAAAGGAGATCATTGGACTCCATGTATGTGCATACATTACTTATGCGTCACGTATATTCATGAAGTAAACACCACAGTGAATACAGGCGTTATGCAGTGTTTGAGTTCCACATTCACTTTGTCAATAAATACACTGTCGTTGTATTCTTCACCTATGAGCAGTAAGTTTCTTCAAGATGAATTGGACATGTAGTGAGAAGACCATTTGAGAAGATCACGCGCCAAGTCAGACAAGGCCGTCGAAATGAATGCAATGGAAATCGACGAGTTTGGCGATGGTGTCCGAGGGTGACATGGAGGAGATGGTTTGAGGATGAGATGAAAGCTTCTGGACAGTCGTGTAGTCATACTGAAAAGCCTGCAGAGAAGAGAGTGAAGTGGAGACGTGCTACTGAAGCCCTATGTTCCACTAGGAACCCATGGGAGAAATAATAATACGAATGATAACACAGATATTGCTGAGTGCTATCTAGCTACTCAATTCGTTCAGCAGTGTATTTTTGTGTGAACTGTTTCACACGCTGTTTCGGACGCTTTCAAATTGCCTGGATTCTATGAATATGTGCTATTACAACTGTTATTATTCCTACTTGAGTACACAACTTTCCTCTTCTAGTTATTATGCATTGGGAATCACTTGAATGAAATCACATCATTCCCTATTCCAACAGTAATACACTACTGTTTAATATACAGCTACAAATGGATGTACATTGTGAGACTATATGCTGAATGACAAGAGTTCCATTGTGAAGGATATATGGAAGTATGAACTGACTTAAAGCCTTAAGCTTTGTGAATTCAGCTGCTTTCGTAGCCATTTTGTAACATATTCCCCTACCCTCAAGTGCATATCCCGTGGGTGAACAAACATACATAGGGAGGACTGATCGTGAAGTGGACTTGAGGGTAGGGGAACATCTTCCAAAATGGTTACGGATGCGGCTGGATTCACAAACACAAAGCCTTAAGGGTTGATTCATTTTAACTGTCTACACAATTTCACATTTCCACTGGACCCTATCTACACATTCATCTTAACTTAGCAAGCTTACTCACTGTCTTTGGCTCGTCTGATTGACCCTAGTCGGCTTATTCAACCTATGCATTTAGATGGATATTTATCGAGAAGTAAGGCATCCATAACCAGGTTATTTTCTTGTTTCAAAACTTCTGTCTTTCTAGTAAATTTCTTCTTCACTTGTCACTGGACTTACTTTAACTGAAATGAGTTGAGATGATCTGAAGTGTAATTAGTGATTTGAATGGGAGGGTTGCCCACAGATCTAGGTCTAAATTAGAAAACTGTACACAGGCGGTTAATCCTCGTCTCAAAGGTGACACAGACTTTGTAGAAGGAGTCCAGAGACCAGTCACTCACATGATCCCTGTGATGACTGGCCTCACTTATGAAGACCGACTCAATCAGCTGAACCTCTTCACTTTGTCCTATCGCAGACACAGGGAGACCTAATCATACAATACAGGATTCTAAGAAATCACTTCAAACATGATCTGTCTTCTCTTATCCTGCTCACTCAGAGGACGTGGTAGGAGACTCCAAAAGCAAAGAACAAACACAGTCTCCACAGAGTACTGGTTCTCGTGTCGAGTAATCAACGCCTGGAATCGACTTCCAGATGAAGTGTTGTCCGCATCATCAATTGACTCGTTCAAAAGTGGATTGGACAAGCACAGAAATCTACTGCGAAAGGAAACAATATAGGCTCGCACACTCTTATCCTATCCTCAAACAATATATCTGAATATGAATCTGAATAGACACTCGTCTCTAAACCTTCATCCTGTTTTCGTTTAGTCTCGCTATCTCACATTGGTAACCTTGGACTGTGTTCACAACTGAATTTTTGTCAATAAAGAAGTGATTAATGTCGTAAGATTTCAACAGTGTGTGCCATCTACACATCTGATGGATATCTCCACATCAGAACTCCATATTTTGAGAGGATAGAGCACACTGCTGATCCCATAACACACTATTGGTATCATCATATATCTCATTGTGAAAATTACAGAATGTAGATGTTAATAAAACCCTACGTCTTCCATTATTTCTTCAATTGATACCTTACTATGAAGAAGAGCAAGTTTATGGTCATTTTAAAGTTCATTTCTAATTGAATTCAGAGCTTTATCGATTGATATGTTATTGTAATCGTCAATTACACAAAACCTACCAATTTTTCACTCTCAACTAATTGTACATCATCGAATTTGTGTTGTATATCACCAGAATTAGTAAGTCTAGTTATCAACGATTTTTAATAGAGCTAAGCACCATCGTGAAATGCTTCAACAGTTCATAATTAGGAACACTGAGGAAGTCTTTTGTCTGTCTAATAGTTTAATGGTACTGCAATTTCTAGAGGGATAACCGGTTCCCGGGACTCACTTAAATCATTTCGACTCATCTAGAAATGGCTTCATTCAGTGTAATAGATTAGTGATGGATTGTTCAATCTTATTTACAACAGTATTCACTGACATCCATCCTCATTCTATCGTATGATATTGTTTGTGTATGTTTGATAACCTTTGAGAGAGTAGACAGATTCGTTCAATTCAACCACTGACTTGCTCTTACATGATTTGGTAATCGCCACACTGTTATCGTTTCAAAAGCACTTTTAAACTTCCATTTCTGGTTAATGTGAATAATTTTTCATTTTCATCTTCCTTGTGAAAGTTACTAAACATTATGCTGAGACCTATTCTGAAACCTTTGCACCTGTGTGACTTCATCATATTCCAATTTGTGAATAACATCTTCAGGTTTCGAACCATTAATCGTTACATTTCTATAAATGCACTAACCTTGACGAAGTTGATGGAAATTGTACAGACTTGTCATTCTAGGCTTCCTATAAGAATTGGGTTGAAATATCCTTTGAGTAAGATAGACCATAGTTTTTGATAAATATTCTCCAAAAATTGATATCCTATTCATAAACTATTAGCTGGTGTTACTGATATAATTAGACTAGACGAGTTGAACACATTCTACTGTCATATAACCAAGATAAACTCTGTCTCCTTCACGTTTAATAACAAAGAGAATATTAAATTGATACAAAAAGACATTAAGTTCCTTCAAAATGTCTTACTTCAGCATGATTGAAAATCATCTGGTAACTTCTACCACACTATGGGTTTTCATAATACTCCTCGTCTCTTTCAAATTCCCAACATCATGCGATACTATACAGAATCGTTGAATTTCACCAATAGTTCGTCTGTAGTGCACTCATTCAAAACATCAATCGTATATCATCATGTGCTCAGTTCTATACACCAATCAAATGAAGACAGAACATTCTATAAATACTACATTAACTGATATGAATATATCCATCAGCTGACTAGATTTCAGTTGGCACTCACTTCAATCACAACACTCACCTGCCTCTTCATGTAAATGTGTAGTAAGTTTAATCATTATCAAAATTAGACTTTCACGACATTCAGTCAGTCAGTCAATCAGTTGGTCAGTGAGTTAGTATAAACAGTTAAATGTCACGTTTTATTTAACACTTCAAATAACAGAATATTTAGAATAATTGCAAGACACTATTATAATTATCATTGTTGATTGATACTTGTAATTCTCTCTTGTTACACTACATCAAATTAATCAGCATCTGTTGACATACACGCTTCCATAGGGATCTATCGATATTCCCTGAATATTCACTATTAACATTATGATTGATTTGGTTGTGGCTAACCGTGGATTCTAGGAAGCACGTCTCTCCATTCTCTCATGCACTCAACATGTGGATGTACCTACACCCATGTCAATGATATTGCTCCTATTGAGACTTGCACATTATTCCACCCACCACTTCGACTGCCAATGTCTTATAAATTACTAACCATAGGCAAGTTAACCATAACAGTAATTATTCAAGTAATCTGCATAAGAGTCCGAATATTGACAGTGGTCTGTCCATTTAATCCAGCATACCACTGAGCATTGTGATTATTTGCAAATACTAATAATGAGTATTATCTAGTGTAGGAGAGGTGGGTGTCATAGCTCATTGAGGTGTAGCAGATACACAACGTTTTGGAATTTGAAGTGATGCATAGTGTATCGAGCTTCAGATAGAACAAGATCACTCACTAGTGTGAAGATGTATCCATCTGAAGACTCTCAAATAGAACGTAACGCCAATCCCCGATTCTACGGATAGTCGTAGGTGTATGAAATGTGAAGTAGTGAAATGTCACTTTTGTTTACATTTCTTCATAATGCTGCACATCAACTGTCATAATCACATTCATTCTACACATATCTATTTCATTATTCTTCCTTTTTTGACAATCTCATGCAATCCATCTTGTTTGATAACAGACTCGTCAATGAAGATGACTAGCAGCATGAATGTGATGATGGAATTGAAATCTTCTCGACAAACTCTTCAAGAAATCGATAAATATACGAAGAGGGTATGTGTCAGTTATATGAAATGCCTACAGATTTCAGGTTATAGTTTTTCTTTTTGTGGAAACAAGCATTACATCATTCGTAACATTCAGCCTTCACTTCCTGTATGTTGATCATAATCACCACTTATTATCTTGTAGACACGAAGACAAAAATGGATGGAAAACCATTTTACTTACAGTTATATTAGCGTAAGTGTATTGTAATGTAGTTCACTGGTAAATACATGATCATCAATATTGCCAATGGATTTCTTCATCCTTACATCAACAATCAGATTACTTGAACAATAATTGATTCATTCACTAACAAGAAGTGTGTATAATCTTTATCTACTATATCACTTCACATATTCATCTGTTATTTCACTCCTTATTGTCAAGTTTCAGCATTGTACTCGAAATAGTTACCATTTCGCTGCTTACAATATTGAAGTTAACACGAAGGTTTCCAACAAATTTACTCCTGACAATGTTACATGTAAGATATGAGTAAATTGTTTCTCATATCATTTATGCTTAACTTAACTTATCAGCAAACTTCAATCCTACTCCTACTCCTCCTCCCCCTCCTCCTCAAAACTCACTAGAGAAATCACATCACAGACCACACAATATCCATTTATCCCAATCAATAATCACCATCTATAATTATTTCACACTTCATTTTCTTCAATAATTGTTTCATTAGCATAGTAGTAGTAGAGAGAATGAGGTGGAAACGATTTGGTGGATTTCGAGTGCTTATTACAACAACTTCCTGAATACCTACTTGTCAGTGCTATATGTGAGGAGAAAGGTGAACAAGTAACAAATCCACTTGTACATTGTTCAACTCCACAGATCATTCACACACACACACACACACACACAATCAGTTTTGTGTAAGTATACATTGAGAATGACTATCCATGTATCTTTATGGAAGCGAAGAAGGAAGAAGGGTGTTATTCGCTATACATTCTGAAAAGTAATTGTAGTAGGCGTAAGGATAAGATGGACATGTACCTTCCACGATACTCTTCTCACATATATCACATCGGAAGAATATGCTTCTTTCTCCATCACCTTCATATCGAGGCAATTTTTCACAATGAAGAGACATGAGTAAAGTTATTGTGATACTTTGAATCGAAGTGAATTGTCACATTAATCGAGTTAGTTTGACTCACCTGAAACGATATCACCTAACTAATGTAATTGAACATGCAAGTGAGGATTAGTGTGGATTTGCATGAAACCGCTCTTTTTCATACTTACGTATTCAAACACTGTATTATAAGTAGAGAGAGAAGGAGAATGAAGCCAACGTGAGAATAAATGGCTAAATATCATGGGATGCAGTTACATATATCTGAATTCTACTGAGACAATAATTCAATTGGTTTACATTTTCTTCCACTTTGCAGTCTCTTTGCATATCTGCTTTGTTCGGGATTCCTTTTGTTTATCTCGATATTTATTGGGATCTTGCAGTGTTGGGAACAGCTTTGTTACTCTATATTGCAACTACAGCTGTTGGTGCAGTCATTCGTAATGATATATTCCATTATTGGGTGTTATGGTTAATATACTATATCGTAACTATCTCTGTGGCTATAACATTTAGTCTTCTTGACTACTTTATATTTAAAGACGTGAGTTTATACAAACAACAATGGTGAGTTTCTTTGTATGTTTTAGGATTTTATCTCAAAATGTTTTCCATTTCAGTAATTTCCAAGTAAGACTTTTATTCCTTGATGTAGATTAATTTTTTTTCTCATATCTGTTCACCCACATCATGCAGAAGGTAGAATATGCGTAGTCACACTCACTGACGCATTCTTGTATTCCTCACTATTCCACTTATATTTCTCCAATGCATATTGTAGAACACAATATCCTTTTATATCCTTTATCTTTCTCTCCAAATGTAGAATAATTGGGAATTGCTGATTATTGGTGTAGCCGCGACTGTCGCACTAATCCCTGTGAGTTTCACTACCCGTTTAACTAATATTGAAATTAAATCCTACGCAGACAACTCCTACACACTGAATTGTGTAGCGAACAATCTAAATTGTAGCTTAGATATTCAATGAGTATTTTCTATACTCGGTTTATAAATGAGAACTATTATTCAACTGTTTGTCTCTTCTACCACTCAAAATCACATAAACTTCATCCGCATGATGGAGAACAACAATCTCTGCTAACCACACATTTCACATCAACCCATCCTCACATCACGTAGGATAGCCGTCACATCAAGAAGATCATTGTTCAACCTCTCATTCAATTAAATAAATTTAATTGTTCATCCTTGACTGAAAACGATGAGGTAAAGTGTGAGACAGACAACTCGTGGATACTTTCAACATATATAATCAACAGGATAAACCACATATACACCGATGACACCAAGGAGGAAGAAAGCAACTTACTCACGACAAAACTGATACACAATGACTACCCGTTCACATTTATCCATAGGTGGGACAGTTATGTAGCATTGAGAAGTAGACAGTGTTCCAGTGCTAACAAAAATGTCTACATCTCATTACCATTTAGACGAGATTCACATAGCTTTGTTGTGAGGAAAAGAATTAGATCAGTCATCGGCAAAATATATTATGCAGCCAACGTGATCATTGTACAGAAGACAAATTCCATGTTACAACACAAACCAAAACAGCATATAGACGATCACATCACATCCCACTGTGTTTATCAATTCACATGTAAGTGTGGACACATGTAGATGGGTAGGAGTAATCGTGATATACAGTAGTTAAGGAAGATTGAACATGTACCTAAGTGGTTGGTATCAAAAACGAATCACCTCAACAGATCCGATTAGTGCACATGACAAACATCCATCATCGTCTAGCCCTAAACATATACTAGAAACTAATTATAGGATAGAGATGAAAACCTCCTTCAAAGTACTACATAAAAGTGGTCGCAGCCGAGTGCTCACATTTATTGAAGCTCTTGCCATCCATAACGTGATTAAGATCTTCTTTCCATCTACCCTTCCTATTCCTCCTATCCCTCCACTTCACTTCATTCACACTTTCCATTAATTTTCATATTAATACTTCGACTACTCCATATGTGATTACATTCTTCGAAATGTATAGCACTAATACATCCATCACACATGCTTCACATAATCTTCATCTTCTCATCAGCCTGTTTACACTAACATCAAAGGGATCAGTTGGTTTAAACTTTCAACGAAGTTGCTCATCCTTTCATTGGAAGTGAATTCCCTTGTTGAGATTTGTAGAAATCCATTAGTTGAATGTATCTTGAGAGATGAGAAACAGCAAATGCTTTCCTTGAATAGAAAACGACTGTACGTGGAGTGTATTTGTTGAAGTATTTATTACATGCTGAAAACTCTATAATGTATCACACATGTTGGTTGAAATGAAGCGATTATTATTACTGTTATTGTTGTTGTTGTTGTTGTTGTTACTATGATTATGATTATTATTATTATTATTATTGTTATTGTTATTATTATCATTACTATTATTATTATTATTGAAGAAATTATTAGACTGCCACATTTCTCACATCATCACCATTCAATTTCATACACATTCAATCTAGAATGAAAGTAACATTGAAAGATGTTTGTTTAGTTAGCAAGTTTGTGTGATGGAAAACTCGTGGAAATTTATCTTTCATATGCAAATCATACAAATCATGTGTGTCAGTCAGTATACTTGTGTACAAATCGGAGTCTGACTATCAGTGAAACTCAGACATATTCAGTAGAATAATTCACACAATTTACAGCAAGCAACGATAATACAATAATGCACCAGTATAAAATTTTAACATCTCTCATGAATTTGTGATTTCTCTCTATGTGTAACTCAACTTCCTTGTCACTTCTTCATTTCTCAGATCGCACTGGAATTCGGTCAAATAACACTAGGAGAACCACAGTTCCGACTATTCGACGCGGATTACTGTCTGGCATCAATATTCTCGCATTCTATGCTCATCCTCTTTCTAGTCACATGCAATATTGCCTTCACAGTGACAAAAAGTCAACAGAATCAAACTCATCACGTTTACGACATTTTCTGATATTCTGTTCATATTTAACAAGCTGTTTAGCCTCCTCATACAAGTGAACAGTTTCGATGCACGAATAAATTTCTACTCAAGAACTTCTGTATTCTCCTGTCTACTTATTCAATCCTCATTCAACATCATCCTTCTAAAGTGTCCTCAATAAATGTGAGCATGTTGTGTGACAATGATTAACACTGATGATACTGTAAGACGTTTAATTGATTGTAGTTATTCAGTGTGAGGACTTGTAATGTGAGGATAGTTATCGGAAGTGAATTCTGTAGAAGTGCTGCTCTTCTTTACCCAGAATGTGAATGGAGAACAGTTTGAAAATAAGATGACTATGCATTCAACGTGTGTGAAGAATCTTGCAACAGTAATATGTACTTGTGTAAACACAGTTTTCACGTAAAACTGACATATGAAGTTTGTTGAATGGGGTTAGATGAGAATAGGATAGGAAGCAAGTAGTTAGTTATGGTCAGCAAAACTGCAAGATAATTCCTGTTGAGTATAGGTGAGTGGAGTTGGTCATGGGAGGAATACATACCCTATGAGTCCTGACACGATCCTCAGCTTGATATGAAAATTACTGACATTGAAACGACTTCAAATTTCTCGGTCCGGCCAGATGTGGCTTTACATAAAGAGTAGTAATTACCTGAGTTTTGCTCTATCTTGTGATAGGAGGAGTCACAGTGTGAGGTGATTTTAACAGCTGTGGTATTCTCCGGAAAGTCGTATAAATTCACTTTTCTGTAATTTGGATTTTGAAAAAGAGACATTTGTGTATACACCACAGTGGAAGCTGAAGTGTATAGAATTGATCAAGGAATTCCTGCCTGGAGATGATGTGAAGTGTGAATCAATGAAGAAATTTAAATGAGTGAAAACGAATGTCATATGAATTGGTGTTTGATGAGCAACAGTTGTCTTGACACAGCAAATACAACACGTTTAGCGTTTAAGTCTTATTGTGTCAGTGGAGGTAGGTTTGCGTGAAACATTAGTAGGTTCATTTGTCTTCCTGATTAAAATGTTTATCCACAGAGCACGGAGTGCAATGGAGGCGTGCTACTGAATCCCTAGGTTTTCTTGCGAACACAAGGGAATGATACTAATTATGGTAATCATGGCTGCATTGTGTTAATAATAACAGTAATGAAGAGATAAGTGTCAAACTGTCAGCTAGAGCTACATTACCATCTGTTCTCCATTCGGAAATTTACACAAAATTCATTGTAATTTTGATAGTGGCAGTTCAGTCATCCAGCACAGAAATTCACAATCCTATACAAGTATCCTAGGAATAGTAATGTGATTTACTTTTCAGCATTTACAAACTCATTTCCAACCAGTCGAACGTTTCTTCCTTGTTTCGATCTAAGCTTGGGAAACGAAAGTTCGAAAACATTGTAAAGGCGTGAGAGAATGTAATGACCAGTTGTCGACACGTTTTCGTCCAGCCTGTAGGTAGGTACGTTGTTTCAGGGGAGCGCATAGAACAGTGTGAGTTTAGTGGTGAGCACGAGAATTTGGAAAGGAAAAGCAGAAGAGTAAAACGGTGAGCCGATGACTCAGCAAGTACACAGGATGTACTGACATTTAACGATAAAAGATAACTGACGAATGGTAGAACCTGATTACGAAGAGGTGAGGCAGTCTAGAAATTGAAACTGGAAGGTGAACGCGTAAGATCACGAACGATGCATTCAGAAGACATTTGAAGGATGAAAGCAAACTGAAAGGGACGAATTTGATGGAATATAAGTCGAAGGAAGATTTTTGGTAGCTCAAGATTTAAGCAGGCCCCCTGTATACAATGAATACTTAATTGAGAATAGCCTACCACAAAATAACTCGCATGAATTTGCGGTATTAGGTCGTTAGATATAGTGAGTAAAAATCATGCCCAGAAAGGTCATTTATTACTTGTAGATACAGAGATAAATACCATAAACATACCCAGTGCAGTTCAAATTGTGAATGTTCTGAATTTCAAATATATCTCATATTGAGGACATGTTTGTCATCTTCGATGAAAAAACTGACTTGGAAATTGTTCTACAGTTGTTTGAATATTCCTACTGTGACTTCAAAATCATATCAGTCATAACATGGAATCATCGACTGTTTACACAAACACGGTGTTTATAATGCATGACATGAAATGAATAAGTTGAAGACTTCGTAAAAAAGCACATTACTTCTATAGTTTAGTGAGTGACCACGAGGAAAGTCTAGTCCACTATTTTGTAATATCTATAACACTGAGTAGAAGGAAGCCGTTTGAATGTGTTTGGAAATGCATGGATTGTGAAGGCTATTCTAACCACAGAACTGACAAAATTCTGAAAACGGTACACTTTCAGCATTGTAGCTTGTTATACATAGCTGATCTATCCATCAACCCCTACATCGGGTTGACTTCTGACTACCTCCAGTATCATATTCATTGGTATTTTAGTATACAGACTAGTTACATCGAAGCTAACCATTTTTTCATCCTCTTCTCAGTGTCGGTCATTAAGCCTATCTCTTAACTCGTAAGAGTTTACCCGTCTGGAATTTAAACGGTTTATAATAGGACATAATATTGATGCTTTGTTAGTTCACATGTTGAGCAACTTCTGAAGTCAACTACTGACCTAATGGGATCACTTGCTTTATGAACCCTAATAGTGCTATAAATTCTGCTAGGATTATTAGTCTCAGGCATAAAATTAAACCAGTTAGACTCACCTAGAAATAGCTTTAGTCGGTGTATCAGATCGGCTGTAGATTTCTTAATTTTATTCATGACCGCCTGCGATAGAAACAATTGAGCAAAATAATCTAATCTATCAGATTCAATGCAACGACTGTGAGGTGAAGTACATAGGTGAAAATGACCGGTCAAGGTCAGCTAGAATAGGCGAACACATGAATTTAGCTAAATGTAGAATGACAGACCCGAAAAAGGTCAGTAATGTAGAAAGAAAGAAACTCAGTTTATTGTAATGTATGCATTAACGCACAAGCACACACTAGGGTCGGTGAGATAAAGGCACTGTAGTCAAATATAATTATATGGAGATTGAGAGAGATTGACTGCTGAATCTTTGTTCATCGAATCAGCCAACAACCTACACATGTAACACAAACGACGCAACACCCATACCAGACATATGGAAATTTTTTAACTACCAATACAAACGAAGAATATAATGTGATAGGACTATAAAAATCTAATGTCGAAACTTGTGTGATGACATTGATACGATTACGAGTGATGATAATTTATGCATGAAACGGTATCAAATAAATAGTAATAGTAATACTACATTACTGTGGACTGTATGTGTCTTGATATTGTCAACTACTCGTGCACACTTTTAAAATGCATTCAAACTGATGTTTTTCAAGCTAACAACAAAACGAAGAATAAACGATACTCTGATGAACTTTGATGAAAAGCACAGAAATACAGTGCAGTGTACTATTCGTTGGATAAGTATGTTGAATTTCAGATTTTCGAAGTGGTTAAATAAACTACAACCACCTGAATTACCCTCGATATTCTAGTCGTTGACTAGACCAAACCAGACGTTAATGTAATACCACGTGCCTGTTTCATACTTTGGCTTTCATCAACGTTATCACTAACATTATTCACATGGAATGATTACTCCGCATTAAGATATTCTACTGGGAATCAAATTGTTGAACTGTTACATGTTGACTATTCTAAAGTGTACCACATATGTTGGTTGGAATATACATATTGTTGTTATTACTATTATCATTTCACATGCAGAGTGATAACTGGACTATTCAACTTAATGTACACAGAGATGTACAGATGTACAGATAGTCTTCACAAGAGTAATGTTTATTGGGGGGAATAAGTAGCATTTAGAGAAAAGATATATCTTGTGAACACAGTGTATTTGATTGATTTCATCAAATCGAAGTTATCTTCAACGCCACATCTTGTACTTACTTCCTAAGCATTACAAAGATATTTTCCATCCACCTGATAATCATATGATATCAAGTAGTGATTAGATCTATTGTTAATGAAAGATACACATGTGCTTTACTCATCGAAGTTAGTTGACAGAAATGAAAGGTATTTGAGCTGCATTAACTTCAGTCAGATATCAATTACTTCATCCCAATATTCATAACAGCTAACCAGATGATTCAAGTAATCCTAATTGTAATGAGTAAAAGTAACACTGTCGGAACTTTGATGAATATCTTATGAAATATGTGTGTGAAGATGATGGAAAGGGATGAAGTGAAGTTGTGTTCAGCATCCTTCATAATCTATAAACAACACATAAATCTTCGTCATTGATATTCATGTTCCATTGTATTGACTAAATCTTCCATCTAACTATTCATTTCATATCAAGGTATCCAGTTACCAAGTGAATCAAAAATCAACTTTATAAAGTCGAATTAATCAGTTAAATGAATAAACGTGAATTCACCTTTATTATTACACTCTCATCAAATCACTTAACAAGTCTAGTCTCAACCTACTTGTTTAAGTATAGACTGAATGTTCAAATTGAAAGTTGACATAACCTCATATCACTTTTATCTCGACTCTTCCCCTATTCACTGAATAAACTGACACATTATAACTGAATGCATATGAGGTGGTATATGCAATTGGGTAGATGTAGTATGAATGTTTTATAGCATCACAGATGTTGGCATCACATGGAAAACTGTGATTATTATTCATGTTACTTTGTGTGTTCACAGTTATACCTGAATAAGATTATTCCTTAGAACAGTCAAAATAGCCACCTTAAAAATTCATTTGAAAATCCTTAACATAAGCTTTGTAGACACAATGAGTGATTAGCGTACTTCGAATGAATCAATAAAATTGACACAAGTGTATGATTGTTCTTCATCAAATTGACAACATCACTTCAACATCATTTTAAACTATGAATCTACACTTTCCCTGTATAAACTATATTCAATCATTCTACAAATGTCAACAATAATAATTCACACTTGAAGATATACAAAGTTGAAATGACACTTCAGTCGACACTTCGATCGATATTTCTATTACAGTCAACTTCATTTTGATTTGACTAAGTTTCTATGCAAGTACCAACATAATGAGGACGTTAAAAGAAACGATCTATCCAACCAGATGGATGGATGGATGGATGGATGGATGGATGGATGGATGGATGGATGGATGGATGGATGGATGGATGGATGGATGGATGGATGGATGGATGGATGGATGGATGGATGGATGGATGGATGGATGGATGGATGGATGGATGGATGGATGGATGGATGGATGGATGGATGGATGGATGGATGGATGGATGGATGGATGGATGGATGGATGGATGGATGGATGGATGGATGGATGGATGGATGGATGGATGGATGGATGGATGGATGGATGGATGGATGGATGGATGGATGGATGGATGGATGGATGGATGGATGGATGGATGGATGGATGGATGGATGGATGGATGGATGGATGGATGGATGGATGGATGGATGGATGGATGGATGGATGGATGGATGGATGGATGGATGGATGGATGGATGGATGGATGGATGGATGGATGGATGGATGGATGGATGGATGGATGGATGGATGGATGGATGGATGGATGGATGGATGGATGGATGGATGGATGGATGGATGGATGGATGGATGGATGGATGGATGGATGGATGGATGGATGGATGGATGGATGGATGGATGGATGGATGGATGGATGGATGGATGGATGGATGGATGGATGGATGGATGGATGGATGGATGGATGGATGGATGGATGGATGGATGGATGGATGGATGGATGGATGGATGGATGGATGACCATTCTTCTCAAATCGGATATATTTTCACATTTTTGTAAAGGAGGTTCATTGGTTTCTGGTTAACACCGATAGATTAAATGATGAGTAATTGTAAAACAGCCAAACATTGTTAATCGAATAGCTTATTATTTGTACTGTTTTATCCATCTACCAGCGTGGATTTTTGAATGGATAACAAAGTTTTCTAGAGATCAATTGTGATATTATTTATACTGGGTAAAGCGTTTCAGCATTTTACGACTTTGCGTTGCTTGCTATCTGTGAATCTATTCGGGAAACCGTTTTCTATTAGAGTTCTTCACAGAGAGATTTTGTGATTCTACATCAACACTGTCCTCTAGTCACAGTTTCCTGATCACTGAGGGAGGTGAATGAGTAGGATTTCTCCTCCAACTCAGAGTGACCGCGTCTTTAATATCAACAAACTGTCCACTCCACATACACTTCCTGCAACTACATCCACGAAGTGAAACATGAAGAAAATGGAGGCTTGAATTTACCTCTGATTCCAGAATGAAGTTGATTTGGCGATAGGCATTGTTTAAAGCATGAAGCAGATTTTCAACATTCATATTTTCATCACAAACTATGAAGAATCATCGATGTGTATTTGGTAGATATGAAACTCATTATTTGTCGTTAGTAAGTTGCTGTTTCCTGGTCACTTCATGAAGTAGTCAGTCAGCTAATAGAGGTGTTATTAGAGAACCTATTGCCATACTGTCTATATTTGTAAAGATTTCATCATTAAATTTGAAGTGTACATTGAAGGTACATCATGGAAGAAGGAGTACTTGTAAGTGGTGATTTCCAATACCAACATCCACGTTGTGAGACTTCATTAGTTTTACATAAGTGTGGAATAGTTTCTGTCAATGGAACATTTGTGAAGTGGGATATAATATACACAAAATCATTATTTCGCCTATCAAACTGACATCCACAATTCAATCAACAGAATCATATATATCATGAAGATTATGGTTCATCAATCTCCACTTCACTCCTTCAAATATTTTCATGAGCCATTCTGCCTCTGAATGATATACAGAGTATATGAGGTTAAGTATTGATTGGAAGAAGTGGAATACCCTGTTCGTGTATTTTGTCATGATTGTTTAAACGAGGGATCGTTAATTCTGATGGGTGAAGTTGTTCACACAGTTCTGTGCTAATTCATCATTCCTCTCTCATTCTCTTCACTGTCTTTGACAAATGAAACTCTGTCTCTTCACTAGGATCTTTCTGCATTGCCTATCCTAAGAATTTGATTCCATCGGATAGGATGAGTGAAACTTCTTCCATTTAGTCTGATTTGTTTTGTAATACTATTTCAGAGGCTTTGTCCAGGTGTTTCATGACCACAGTCTCCTCTTTCTTTACTTCATTCAACTGGTTTCGATATTCTAACGACAAGCAAGAAATAACTACACCCAGATATTCCATTCACATAGTCAACATAGTCAGTCTATTTAAAACTACTGATTTCAGTCGAGTTCACTGATCCATCATATGAAAGTGGAAGTAGATCTGTTCCGCGACTAGTCACATTTTCGAAGTGAACTCTTGTATTGAGCTCATTGACTTTTCAAGCTGAATCACACACATAAACACAATTCCGGTCAAAGTGATAACATTTGCATTTGAATTGAGGATAGAGATACATTTGAACAGTTGGACAGACATCTTTTCGAACATGAACGAAAGGCTGTTTACTTTGTTGTCGGTTTTAACCTTCAATTTAGCTTCATGTTGACATCGTCACTTCACTGATTGGTGACAGTAGGAATGTAGTTATCAAATTCTGCTTTCTCATAGGTGGATAATTCGAAAAGAATGTAAGACTTCTGTAATATATTGTGTTGAAGTTTTAGTAATCGGAAGCGGTTAGAGTCAATATGTCGCTACAACGAAAGCAAGTGAGAAGAAATGGGGTCGTGTCTGGGATATTTGTCTAAGCCATCTCAACATATTCATCCTTCTTTAAGCATTTCTTCTACAAGTCGTTTTTAGTTTAGGGTTGACGTTTATTACCCAACAAACTTCTCCTCCCTTATTTACTTAGAGTGGAGGAGAGCGATTGGAGGTCAAAAGTGATTGGTTGGTTCCTCTGTTTAAAGAACAATGTGTTTGTGTGGCCAACATACATTCCTATTGGACTAGAATAATTAGTTGTAGAAATCCGATTGGTTCAGATAAAATAAGCTATCTGTATTTCGATTGGATTCGACAAAATAATCATCACTTGTCACAGTAAATCTGTTTGCTTTAACAAAGTAATCACCATCAGGTTAAGATTAAATCGGAAATGAATTGAAAATCTGTAGAGAATTTCATTGTGTAGTGACAATATTGTGCAATATTTCAGGGAGTCATTTTCACAATGTATTGAGTGTAGTTATTCTTCTGATAATTGTAATTTCCCCTTTACTATATATACATAACTGAATTGTGAATACGAGTGTGCAGCTATAGAAAATGAAATCGTTGCAAATAGAAATCCCCTTCACTCAAATCTTATATGATTAACATAACAAATCAAATCTGACATGGATTCGAATGACTGAAATACAGGTCAGTTTTGTGATAGGCATCAAATCAGTTGAGCAATGAAAGAAGCAAAATTCAACATGCCGACATCTGAGTAATTTATTGTCTTTCTTTCTATCAGAAAATAATTGATTACAGGTAGATACAGATGTTGGGATAAATACAGAGATAGGTTGTTCACTACTTCATATATGCTGAATGAGTTGATGTGTGTTGGTAATAAGCTTATGAATGGATTTGAAGAGAACACCTGATAGTCTGTGTACAACAAGAAGAAAGTAGTGAGTTGTTAGTTTGAAGTGAAATTTCAAATACGAACATGAAATGACATGGCATTCTTGCGAGAAGCATTGAATATTCAATGGTATTTTGAAGGGTCTGTCACTTTCACGAGGCATATTGATGTGCTTTCAGTCATGTTGATGAATGAGATATCAGATACCGTTGATGTTGATGTGTGAAGGGTGTTTGTATGCAGCGTTTGTAGGAAGCTGTGTACTGATGGTTTGTGGTTGATGGTACTCATGTGTAAGGTGTATGTGTTTGTGTGCAACCACAGAGGAAATGATGTCCCTCCTGAAATCTGAAATGATAATGAGCTATCTAACTTGTTAACCACATTGTAGAAATGGTTGATAGAACTCATTCACCACTCAGGAATAGACAACTACAAATTGATTCCTCTCGAGTGAACAGTCGTCGACGACAAATCTACTACCGCTTGTGTCATACTAAATTCAGAATCCCATCAACATTTTTCAATCACTAATTCTGCATGAAATTAACAACACTTATTACTCGTTTACTTTATACATATATTAACTATAGCTAAATGTTACAAATTGAATCAACATTATTCTATATTCACTCTGATACTTCTCACATGCACTACAATTGATACATCGAAATGCGTAACACTCAGTCTTCTGAATAATTAGAAAGTGAATTTTAAGTGAAATCAGTTCAGAAGTCATCAATCGTGTGTGGAAGGCTGATATGGAGCCAGATAATCCATCCCTCCAGGAATATTACATATGAACGTAGGTCATTGAGCCTCAGAATGGTATCGATCACGTGAACTGACATCAATCCCATTGTGATTTACAGATTTTGTCAAGATTGTGCATTTCAACATATAAATTGGATAGTAGCAGAATGCATATACACTTACTAATCTGTGATCATCCACCAAGGGAGACTTTAACAAAGGATCATATTGATTAGGCGTGACAAGTTATTAAATGAATTGCAGCAGAATGATTGCTGAATGATTCTTACTGCAAGGAAGACATGTTAACAAATATATTGAAGACAGTTTCGTAAATCATCTCAACTCAGCTTCAATGATATAAGTGTTGTCAGTGATTTATATGGTAGAATAGAGTAAATAATTCCCACAATAATTCATTTGCACATATCACTATGATTGTGTCAACAATCGACTAGTGATTACTGATATTCACTTCTTATGATACTCTCCACAGATCCGTGAATATCATGGTTTCTCACTTGTCAAATGACAAACGATTCACGTTATCATTTCACATAGTCGAAATTTCTTCAAGAATTAAGCATACTACAGTGAGATTGCTTGTTTCAGATAGGCTTGTTTCAAGTTACTGAAAATCTACACTTGAGAATCACTCACTGTTGCCTGATATTCTTCAATTCCACATCCTGTAGAACTAACTGTACACTGAACACTGTATACTTGGATTTCTCAACTAACTATCTATTACCTACAAATCAGTGTGTCACACATGAAGACCATTCACAGTAGAAACTAATTATCTCCAGCTTCTGTTTAACTCGTTCACTGGCTTATTCTACAACCAGTGTGCTTCCAACATTCACACTATCTGAGGATGACGTTGATGTTTTCTGTTTTAGAACTGAATGTAGCTGAGTATTTGCATCAAAATGATGCTTCGTATTATCAAAGCGTATGTTTTTACTTTTTGTGAGAATCATATATAATCTGCGTGAAGATTCTTTAATGCCTAGTGATATACAGGCTCATTGTGATGATGAGTGATGACGATGTATCTTTCAAATGAAGAGACACACGAAGTTGATCTAATAGTCAAGTGAACGGTATTTTGATTTTCTTGTGATGCACAGATTCATGGTGAAACTGCGAAGTGAATTGAAAATGTTTCGAAGAGTTGGTTCGAAGCAGCAATAACCCAACATAATTTGTGTCTGAACACAAAATATGGATTGTTTGGTGGTAGGCGAGACCGGCGACAGGGAAAATGACAATGATGTTTATACAATTGACTGAGTCACCATGTAAAGTCTCACTTACTTATCAGTGGACAAACAGATGTTAACTTTGAAAAGTGATTTATCTATATGGCAACGAAGAATTCGTGGGAGGATTGATTTTCAAAACTATATCAACCATGAGTTTAGGATCAGTTGTCTTGAACAAGATCCCATATAATATCTGATTTGTAACTGCAACTCAAACATTACACATACTTTGCACTTTGTAAATAACAAGGAATTTGTTCCCCGATACACGTATATTCATGAAGTAAACACCACAGTGAATACAGGCGTTATGCAGTGTTTGAGTTCCACATTCACTTTGTCAATAAATACACTTACGTTGTATTCTTCACCTATGAGCAGTAAGTTTCTTCAAGATGAATTGGACATGCAGTGAGAAGACCATTTGAGAAGATCACGCGCCAAGTCAGACAAGGCCGTCGAAATGAATGCACATGGAAATCGACGAGTTTGGCGATGGTGTCCGAGGGTGACATGGAGGAGATGGTTTGAGGATGAGATGAAAGCTTCTGGACAGTCGTGTAGTCATACTGAAAAGCCTGCAGAGAAGGGAGTGAAGTGGAGACGTGCTACTGAAGCCATATGTTCCACTAGGAACCCATGGGAGAAATAATAATACTAATGATAACACAGATATTGCTGAGTGCTATCTAGCTACTCAGTTTGTTCACTAGTGTATTTTTGTGTGAACTGTTTCACACGCTGTTTCGGACGCTTTCAAACTGCCTGGATTTTATGAATATGTGCTATTACAACTGTTATTATTCCTACTTGAGTACACAACTTTCCTCTTCTAGTTATTATGCATTAGGAATCACTTGAATGAAATCACATCATTCCGTATTCCAACAGTAATACACTACTGTTTAATATACAGCTACAAATGGATGTACATTGTGAGACTATACGCTGAATGACAAGAGTTCCATTGTGAAGGATATGTGGAAGTATGAACTGACTTAAAGCCTTAGGGTTTGTGAATTCAGCTGCTTTCGTAGCCATTTTGTAACATATTCCCCTACCCTCAAGTGCATATCCCGTGGGTGAACAAACATACATAGGGAGGACTGATCGTGAAGTGGACTTGAGGGTAGGGGAACATCTTCCAAAATGGTTACGGATGCGGCTGGATTCACAAAGCCTTAAGGGTTGATTAATTTTAACTGTCTACACAATTTCACATTTCCACTGGACCCTATCTACACATTCATCTTAACTTAGCAAGCTTACTCACTGTCTTTGGCTCGTCTGATTGACCCTAGTCGGCTTATTCAACCTATGCATTTAGATGGATATTTATCGAGAAGTAAGGCATCCATAACCAGGCTATTTTCTTGTTTCAAAACTTCTGTCTTTCTAGTAAATCTCTTCACCTTGTTACTCAGACATTTCACCAGACCTACTTTAACTGAAATGAGTTGAGATGATCTGAAGTGTAATTAGTGATTTGAATGGGAGAGTTGCCCACAGATCTAGGTCTAAATTAGAAAATTGTACACAGGCGGTTAATCCTCGTCTCAAAGGTGACACAGACTTTGTAGAAGGAGTCCAGAGACCAGTCACTCACATGATCCCTGTGATGACTGGCCTCACTTATGAAGACCGACTCAATCAGCTGAACCTCTTCACTTTGTCCTATCGCAGACACAGGGGAGACCTAATCATACAATACAGGATTCTAAGAAATCACTCCAAACATGATCTGTCTTAGTGGGAGACTACAAAAGCAAAGAACAAACATATCCTCCACAGAGTACTGGTTCTCGTGTCAAGTAATCAACGCCTGGAATCGACTTCCAGATGAAGTGGTGTCCACATCATCAATTGACTCGTTCAAAAGTGGATTGGACAAGCACAGAAATCTACTGCGAAGGGGAATAATATAGGCTCCCACACTCTTATCCTATCCTCAAACAATATATCTGAATCTGAATCTGAATAGAAACTCGTCTCGAAACCTTCATCCTGTTTTCGTTTAGTCTCGCTATCTCACACTTGTAACTTTGGACTGTGTTCACAACTGAATTTTTATCTATAATGAGCTGATTAATGTCATAAGATTTCAACAGTGTGTGCCATCTACACATCTGAACGATATCTTTGCATCAGAACTCCATATTTTGAGAGGATAGAGCACACTGCTGATCCCATAACACACTATTGGTATCATCATATATCTCATTGTGAAAATTACGTCTTCCATTATTTCCTCATTTGATACCTTAGTTTGAAGAGCAGGTTTATGCTCATTTCAAATTTCATTTCTAATTGAATTCACAGCTATATCGATTGATGTGTTATTGTAATCGTCAATTACACAAAACCTACCAATTTTTCACTCTCAACTAATTGTACATCATCGAATTTGTGTTGTATATCACCAGAATTAGTAAGTCTAGTTATCAACGATTTTTAATAGAGCTAAGCACCATCGTGAAATGCTTCAACAGTTCATAATTAGGAACACTGAGGAAGTCTTTTGTCTGTCTAATAGTTTAATGGTACTGCAATTTCTAGAGGGATAACCGGTTCCCAGGACTCACTTAAATCATTTCGACTCATCTAGAAATGGCTTCATTCAGTGTAATAGATTAGTGATGGATTGTTCAATCTTATTTACAACAGTATTCACTGACATCCATCCTCATTCTATCGTATGATATTGTTTGTGTATGTTTGATAACCTTTGAGAGAGTAGACAGATTCGTTCAATTCAACCACTGACTTGCTCTTACATGATTTGGTAATCGCCACACTGTTATCGTTTCAAAAGCACTTTTAAACTTCCATTTCTGGTTAATGTGAATAATTTTTCATTTTCATCTTCCTTGTGAAAGTTACTAAACATTATGCTGAGACCTATTCTGAAACCTTTGCACCTGTGCGACTTCATCATATTCCAATTTGTGAATAACATCTTCAGGTTTCGAACCATTAATCGTTACATTTCTATAAATGCACTAACCTTGACGAAGTTGATGGAAATTGTACAGACTTGTCATTCTAGGCTTCCTATAAGAATTGGTTTGAAATATCCTTTGAGTAAGATAGACCATAATTTTTGATAAATATTCTCCAAAAATTGATATCCTACTCGTCAACTATTAGCTGGTGTTACTGACATAATTAGACTAGACGAGTTGAACATATTCTACTGTCATATAACCAAGATAAACTCTGTCTCCTTCACGTTTAATAACAAAGAAAATATTAAATTGATACAAAAAGACATTAAGTTCCTTCAAAATGTCTTACTTCAGCATGATTGAAAATCATCTGGTAACTTCTACCACACTATGGGTTTTCATAATACTCCTCGTCTCTTTCAAATTCCCAACAACATCCGATACTATACAGAATCGTTGAATTTCACCAATAGTTCGTCTGTAGTGCACTTATTCAAAACATCAATCGTATATCATCATGTGCTCAGTTCTATACACCAATCAAATGAAGACAGAACATTCTATAAATACCACATTAACTGATATGAATATATCCATCAGCTGACTAGATTTCAGTTGGCACTCACTTCAATCACAACACTCACCTGCCTCTTCATGTAAATGTGTAGTAAGTTTAATCAT
Organism: Heterobilharzia americana; assembly: GCA_944470555.2. Lineage (NCBI taxonomy): Eukaryota > Metazoa > Platyhelminthes > Trematoda > Strigeidida > Schistosomatidae > Heterobilharzia > Heterobilharzia americana. Next base: position 2,149,401 of record OX104129.1, read on the forward strand.
TATCAAAATTAGACTTTCACGACACTCAGTCAGTCAGTCGATCATCAGTCAGTCAGTCAGTTAGAGTAGTATAAACAGTTAAATGTCAAGTTTTATTTAACACTTCAAATAACAGAATATTCAGAATAATTACGAGACATTATTATTATTAGTATATTAGTATTAGTATTGTCGATTGATACTTGTAATTCTCTCTTGTTACACTACATCAAATTGATCAGCATCTGTTGACATACACGCTTCCATAGGGATCTATCGATATTCCCTGAATATTCACTATTAATATTATGATTGATTTGGTTGTGGCTAACAATGGAATCTAGGAGGCACGTCTCTCCATTCTATCATGCACTCAACATGTGGATGTACCTGCACCTATGTCAATGAAATTGCTCCTATTGAGACTTGCACATTATTCCACCCACCACTTCGACTACCAATGTCTTATAAATTACTAACCATAGGCAAGTTAACCATAACAGTAATTATTCAAGTAATCTGCATAAGAGTCCGAATATTGACAGTGGTCTGTCCATTCAATCCAGCATACCACTGAGCATTGTGATTATTTGCAAATACTAATAATGAGTATTATCTAGTGTAGGAGAGGTGGGTGTCATACCTCATTCAGGTGTAGTAGATACACAACGCTTTGGTATTTGAAGTGATGCATAGTGTCTTCGAGCTTCAGATAGAACAAGATCACTCACTAGTGTGAAGATGTATCCATCTGAAGACTCTCAAATAGAACGTAACGCCAATCCCCGATTCTACGGATAGTCGTAGGTGTATGAAATGTAAACTAATGAAATGTCACTTTTGTTTACATTTCTTCATAATGCTGCACATCAACTGTCATAATCACATTCATTCTACACATATCTATTTCATTATTCTTCCTTTTTTGACAATCTCATGCAATCCATCTTGTTTGATAGCAGACTCATCAATGAAGATGACTAGCAGCATGAATGTGATGATGGAATTGAAATCTTCTCGACAAACTCTTCAAGAAATTGATAAATATACGAAGAGGGTATGTGTCAGTTATATGAAATGCCTACAGATTTCAGGTTATAGTTTTTATTTTTGTGGAAACAAGCATTACATCATTCGTAACATTCAGCCTTCACTTCCTGTATGTTGATCATAATCACCACTTATTATCTTGTAGACACGAAAACAAAAATGATGGATAAATGGGAAACCATTCTACTTTTCATTATATTAGGGTAAGTGTATTGTAATGTAGTTCACTGGTAAATACGTGATCATCAATATTGCCAATGGATTTCTTCATCCTTACATCAACAATCAGATTACTTACAGATTAATTTGATTCATTCACTAACAAGAAGTTTGTATATTCTTTATCTACTATATCACTTCACATATTCATCTGTTATTTCACTCCTTATTGTCAAGTTTCAGCATTGTACTCGAAATAGTTACCATTTCGCTGCTTACAATATTGAAGTTAACACGAAGGTTTCCAACAAATTTACTCCTGACAATGTTACATGTAAGATATGAGTAAATTGTTTCTCATATCATTTATGCTTAACTTAACTTATCAGCAAACTTCAATCCTACTCCTACTCCTCCTCCTCTTCCTCCCCCTCCTCGAAACTCACTCGAGAAATCACACCACAGACTACACAATATCCATTTATCCCAATCAATAATCACCATCTATAATAATTTCACACTTCATTTTCTTCAATAATTGTTTCATTAGTATAGTAGTAGAGAGAATGAGGTGGAAACGATTTGGTGGATTTCGAGTGCTTATTACAACAACTTCCTGAATACCTACTTGTCAGTGATATGTGTGAGGAGAAAGGTGAACAAGTAACAAATCCACTTGTATATTGTTCAACTCCACAGATCATTCACACACACACACACAATCAGTTTTGTGTAAGTATACATTGAGAATGACTATCCATGTATCTAGTTGGAAGCGAAGAAGGAAGAAGGGTGTTATTCATTATACATTCTGATAAATTATTGTAGTAGTCGTAAGGATTAGATGGACAAGTGCCTTCCACGATACTCTTCTCACATATACCACATCGGAAGAATATGCTTCTTTCTCCATCACCTTCATATCGAGGCAATTTTTCACAATGAAGAGACATGAGTAAAGTTATTGTGATACTTTGAATCGAAGTGAATTGTCACATTAATCGAGTTAGTTTGACTCACCTGAAACGATATCACCTAACTAATGTAATTGAACATGCAAGTGAGGATTAGTGTGGATTTGCATGAAACCGCTCTTTTTCATACTTACGTATTCAAACACTGTATTATAAGTAGAGAGAGAAGGAGAATGAAGCCAACGTGAGAATAAATGGCTAAATATCATGGGATGCAGTTACATATATCTGAATTCTACTGAGACAATAATTCAATTGGTTTACATTTTCTTCCACTTTGCAGTCTCTTTGCATATCTGCTTTGTTCGGGATTCCTTTTGCTGATATCGGCATTTTGTGGCATCTTGCAGTTTGGGGAGTAGCTTTGGTACTCTATATTGCAACTACAGCTGTTGGTGCAGTCATTCGTAATGATATATTCCATTATTGGGTGTTATGGTTAATATACTATATCGTAACTATCGCTGTGGCTATAACATTTAGTCTTCTTGACTACTTTATATTTAAAGACGTGAGTTTATACAAACAACAATGGTGAGTTTCTTTGTATGTTTTAGGATTTTATCTCAAAATGTTTTCCATTTCAGTAATTTCCAAGTAAGACTTTTATTCCTTGATGTAGATTAATTTTTTTTCTCATATCTGTTCACCCACATCATGCAGAAGGTAGAATATGCGTAGTCACACTCACTGACGCATTCTTGTATTCCTCACTATTCCACTTATATTTCTCCAATGCATATTGTAGAACACAATATCCTTTTATATCCTTTATCTTTCTCTCCAAATGTAGAATAATTGGGAATTGCTGATTATTGGTGTAGCCGCGACTGTCGCACTAATCCCTGTGAGTTTCACTACCCGTTTAACTAATATTGAAATTAAATCCTATGCAGACAACTCCTACACACTGAATTGTGTAGCGAACAATCTAAATTGTAGCTTAGATATTCAATGAGATATTTTCTATACTCGGTTTATAAATGAGAACTATTATTCAACTGTTTGTCTCTTCTACCACTCAAAATCACATAAACTTCATCCGCATGATGGAGAACAACAATCTCTGCTAACCACACATTTCACATCACATAGGATAGCCGTCACATCAAGAAGATCATTCTTCAACCTCTCATTCAATTAAATAAATTTAATTGTTTATCCTTGACTGAAAACGATGAGGTAAAGTGTGAGACAGACAACTCATGGATACTTTCAACATATATAATCAACAGGATAAACCACATATACACCGATGACACCGAGGAGGAAGAAAGCAACTTACTCACGACAAAACTGATACACAATGACTACCCGTTCACATTTATCCATAGGTGGGACAGTTATGTAGCATTGAGAAGTAGACAGTGTTCCGTTGCTAACAAAAATGTCTACATCTCATTACCATTTAGACGAGATTCACATAGCTTTGTTGTGAGGAAAAGAATTAGATCAGTCATCGGCAAAATATATTATGCAGCCAACGTGATCATTGTACAGAAGACAAATTCCATGTTACAACACAAACCAAAACAGCATATAGACGATCACATCACATCCCACTGTGTTTATCAATTCACATGTAAGTGTGGACACATGTAGATGGGTAGGAGTAATCGTGATATACAGTAGTTAAGGAAGATTGAACATGTACCAAATGGTTGGTGTCAAAAACGAATCACCTCAACAGATCCGATTAGTGCACATGACAAACATCCATCATCGTCTAGCCCTAAACATATACTAGAAACTAATCATAGGATAGAGATGAAAACCTCCTTCAAAGTACTACATAAAAGTGGTCAGAGTCGAGTACTCACATTTATTGAAGCTCTTGCCATCCATAACGTGATTAAGATCTTCTTTCCATCTACCCTTCCTATTCCTCCTATCCCTCCACTTCACTTCATTCACACTTTCCATTAATTTTCATATTAATACTTCGACTACTCCATATGTGATTACATTCTTCGAAATGTATAGCACTAATACATCCATCACACATGCTTCACATAATCTTCATCTTCTCATCAGCCTGTTTACACTAACATCAAAGGGATCAGTTGGTTTAAACTTTCAACGAAGTTGCTCATCCTTTCATTTGAAGTGAATTCCCTTGTTGAAATTTGTAGAAATCCATTAGTTGAATGTATCTTGAGAGATGAGAAACAGCAAATGCTTTCCTTGAATAGAAAACGACTCTACGTGGAGTGTACTTGTTGAAGTATTTATTACATGCTGAAAACTCTATAATGTATCACACATGTTGGTTGAAATGAAGCGATTATTATTACTGTTATTGTTGTTGTTGTTGTTGTTGTTACTATGATTATGATTATTATTATTATTATTATTATTGTTATTGTTATTATTATCATTACTATTATTATTATTATTGAAGAAATTATTAGACTGCCACATTTCTCACATCATCACCATTCAATTTCATACACATTCAATCTAGAATGAAAGTAACATTGAAAGATGTTTGTTTAGTTAGCAAGTTTGTGTGATGGAAAACTCGTGGAAATTTATCTTTCATATGCAAATCATACAAATCATGTGTGTCAGTCAGTATACTTGTGTACAAATCGGAGTCTGACTATCAGTGAAACTCAGACATATTCAGTAGAATAATTCACACAATTTACAGCAAGCAACGATAATACAATAATGCACCAGTATAAAATTTTAACGTCTCTCATGAATTTGTGATTTCTCTCTATGTGTAACTCAACTTCCTTGTCACTTCTTCATTTCTCAGATCGCACTGGAATTCGGTCAAATAACACTAGGAGAACCACAGTTCCGACTATTCGACGCGGATTACTGTCTGGCATCAATATTCTCGCATTCTATGCTCATCCTCTTTCTAGTCACATGCAATATTGCCTTCACAGTGACAAAAAGTCAACAGAATCAAACTCATCACGTTTACGACATTTTCTGATATTCTGTTCATATTTAACAAGCTGTTTAGCCTCCTCATACAAGTGAACAGTTTCGATGCACGAATAAATTTCTACTCAAGAACTTCTGTATTCTCCTGTCTACATGTTGACTATTCTAAAGTGTACCACATATGTTGGTTGGAATATACATATTGTTGTTATTACTATTATCATTTCACATGCAGAGTGATAACTGGACTATTCAACTTAATGTTCACAGAGATGTACACATTTACAGATAGTCTTCACAAGAGTAATGTTTATTGGGAGGAATAAGTAGCATTTAGAGAAAAGATAAATATCTTGTGAACACAGTGTATTTGATTGATTTCATCAAATCGAAGTTATCTTCAACGCCACATCTTGTACTTACTTTCTAAGCATTACAAAGATATTTTCCATCCACCTGATAATCATATGATATCAAGTAGTGATTAGATCTATTGTTAATGAAAGATACACATGTGCTTTACTCATCGAAGTTAGTTGACAGAAATGAAAGGTATTTGAGCTGCATTAACTTCAGTCAGATATCAATTACTTCATCCCAATATTCATAACAGCTAACCAGATGATTCAAGTAATCCTAATTGTAATGAGTAAAAGTAACACTGTCGGAACTTTGATGAATATCTTATGAAATATGTGTGTGAAGATGATGGAAAGGGATGAAGTGAAGTTGTGTTCAGCATCCTTCATAATCTATAAACAACACATAAATCTTCGTCATTGATATTCATGTTCCATTGTATTGACTAAATCTTCCATCTAACTATTCATTTCATATCAAGGTATCCAGTTACCAAGTGAATCAAAAATCAACTTTATAAAGTCGAATTAATCAGTTAAATGAATAAACGTGAATTCACCTTTATTATTACACTCTCATCAAATCACTTAACAAGTCTAGTCTCAACCTACTTGTTTAAGTATAGACTGAATGTTCAAATTGAAAGTTGACATAACCTCATATCACTTTTATCTCGACTCTTCCCCTATTCACTGAATAAACTGACACATTATAACTGAATGCATATGAGGTGGTATATGCAATTGGGTAGATGTAGTATGAATGTTTTATAGCATCACAGATGTTGGCATCACATGGAAAACTGTGATTATTATTCATGTTACTTTGTGTGTTCACAGTTATACCTGAATAAGATTATTCCTTAGAACAGTCAAAATAGCCACCTTAATAATTCATTTGAAAATCCTTAACATAAGCTTTGTAGACACAATGAGTGATTAGCGTACTTCGAATGAATCAATAAAATTGACACAAGTGTATGATTGTTCTTCATCAAATTGACAACATCACTTCAACATCATTTTAAACTATGAATCTACACTTTCCCTGTATAAACTATATTCAATCATTCCACAAATGTCAACAATAATAATTCACACTTGAAGATATACAAAGTTGAAATGACACTTCAGTCGACACTTCGATCGATATTTCTATTACAGTCAACTTCATTTTGATTTGACTAAGTTTCTATGCAAGTACCAACATAATGAGGACGTTAAAAGAAACGATATATCCAACCTGAAGGATTGATGGATGGATGGATGGATGGATGGATGGATGGATGGATGGATGGATGGATGGATGGATGGATGGATGGATGGATGGATGGATGGATGGATGGATGGATGGATGGATGGATGGATGGATGGATGGATGGATGGATGGATGGATGGATGGATGGATGGATGGATGGATGGATGGATGGATGGATGGATGGATGGATGGATGGATGGATGGATGGATGGATGGATGGATGGATGGATGGATGGATGGATGGATGGATGGATGGATGGATGGATGGATGGATGGATGGATGGATGGATGGATGGATGGATGGATGGATGGATGGATGGATGGATGGATGGATGGATGGATGGATGGATGGATGGATGGATGGATGGATGGATGGATGGATGGATGGATGGATGGATGGATGGATGGATGGATGGATGGATGGATGGATGGATGGATGGATGGATGGATGGATGGATGGATGGATGGATGGATGGATGGATGGATGGATGGATGGATGGATGGATGGATGGATGGATGGATGGATGGATGGATGGATGGATGGATGGATGGATGGATGGATGGATGGATGGATGGATGGATGGATGGATGGATGGATGGATGGATGGATGGATGGATGGATGGATGGATGGATGGATGGATGGATGGATGGATGGATGGATGGATGGATGGATGGATGGATGGATGGATGGATGGATGGATGGATGGATGGATGGATGGATGGATGGATGGATGGATGGATGGATGGATGGATGGATGGATGGATGGATGGATGGATGGATGGATGGATGGATGGATGGATGGATGGATGGATGGATGGATGGATGGATGGATGGATGGATGGATGGATGGATGGATGGATGGATGGATGGATGGATGGATGGATGGATGGATGGATGGATGGATGGATGGATGACCATTCTTCTCAAATCGGATATATTTTCACATTTTTGTAAAGGAGGTTCATTGGTTTCTGGTTAACACCGATAGATTAAATGATGAGTAATTGTAAAACAGCCAAACAGTGTTAATCGAATAGCTTATTGTTTGTACTGTTTTATCCATCTACCAGCGTGGATTTTTGAATGGATAACAAAGTTTTCTAGAGATCAATTGTGATATTATTTATACTGGGTAAAGCGTTTCAGCATTTCACGACTTTGCGTTGCTTGCTATCTGTGAATCTATTCGGGAAACCGTTTTCTATTAGAGTTCTTCACAGAGAGATTTTGTGATTCTACATCAACACTGTCCTCTAGTCACAGTTTCCTGATCACTGAGGGAGGTGAATGAGTAGGATTTCTCCTCCAACTCAGAGTGACCGCGTCTTTAATATCAACAAACTGTCCACTCCACATACACTTCCTGCAACTACATCCACGAAGTGAAACATGAAGAAAATGGAGGCTTGAATTTACCTCTGATTCCAGAATGAAGTTGATTTGGCGATAGGCATTGTTTGAAGCATGAAGCAGATTTTCAACATTCATATCTTCATCACAAACTATGAAAGAATCATCGATGTGTATTTGGTAGATATGAAACTCATTATTTGTCGTTAGTAAGTTGCTGTTTCCTGGTCACTTCATGAAGTAGTCAGTCAGCTAATAGAGGTGTTATTAGAGAACCTATTGCCATACTGTCTATATTTGTGAAGATTTCATCATTAAATTTGAAGTGTACATTGAAGGTACATCATGGAAGAAGGAGTACTTGTAAGTGGTGATTTCCAATACCAACATCCACGTTGTGAGACCTCATTAGTTTTACATAAGTGTGGAATAGTTTCTGTCAATGGAACATATGTGAAGTGGGATATAATATACACAAAATCATTATTTCGCCTATCAAACTGACATCCACAATTCAATCAACAGAATCATATATATCATGAAGATTATGGTTCATCAATCTCCACTTCACTCCTTCAAATATTTTCATGAGCCATTCTGCCTCTGAATGATATACAGAGTATATGAGGTTAAGTATTGATTGGAAGAAGTGGAATACCCTGTTCGTGTATTTTGTCATGATTGTTTAAACGAGGGATCGTTAATTCTGATGGGTGAAGTTGTTCACACAGTTCTGTGCTAATTCATCATTCCTCTCTCATTCTCTTCACTGTCTTTGACAAATGAAACTCTGTCTCTTCACTAGGATCTTTCTGCATTGCCTATCCTAAGAATTTGATTCCATCGGATAGGATGAGTGAAACTTCTTCCATTTAGTCTGATTTGTTTTATAATACTATTTCAGAGGCTTTGTCCAGGTGTTTCATGACCACAGTCTCCTCTTTCTTTACTTCATTCAACTGGTTTCGATATTCTAACGACAAGCAAGAAATAACTACACCCAGATATTCCATTCACATAGTCAACATAGTCAGTCTATTTAAAACTACTGATTTCAGTCGAGTCGACTGATCCATCATATGAAAGTGGAAGTAGATCTGTTCCGCGACTAGTCACATTTTAGAAGTGAACTCTTGTTTTGAGCTCATTGACTTTTCAAGCTGAATCACACACATAAACACAATTCCGGTCAAAGTGATAACATTTGCATTTGAATTGAGGATAGAGATACATTTGAACAGTTGGACAGATATCTTTTCGAACATGAACGAAAGGCTGTTTACTTTGTTGTCGGTTATAACCTTCAATTTAGCTTCATGTTGACATCGTCACTTCACTGATTGGTGACAGTAGGAATGTAGTTATCAAATTCTGCTTTCTCATAGGTGGATAATTCGAAAAGAATGTAAGACTTCTGTAATATATTGTGTTGAAGTTTTAGTAATCGGAAGCGGTTAGAGTCAATATGTCGCTACAACGAAAGCAAGTGAGAAGAAATGTGGTCGTGTCTGGGATATTTGTCTAAGCCATCTCAACATATTCATCCTTCTTTAAGCATTTCTTCTACAAGTCGTTTTTAGTTTAGGGTTGACGTTTATTACCCAACAAACTTCTCCTCCCTTATTTACTTAGAGTGGAGGAGAGCGATTGGAGGTCAAAAGTGATTGGTTGGTTCCTCTGTTTAAAGAACAATGTGTTTGTGTGGCCAACATACATTCCTATTGGACTAGAATAATTAGTTGTAGAAATCCGATTGGTTCAGATAAAATAAGCTATCTGTATTTCGATTGGATTCGACAAAATAATCATCACTTGTCACAGTAAATCTGTTTGCTTTAACAAAGTAATCACCATCAGGTTAAGATTAAATCGGAAATGAATTGAAAATCTGTAGAGAATTTCATTGTGTAGTGACAATATTGTGCAATATTTCAGGGAGTCATTTTCACAATGTATTGAGTGTAGTTATTCTTCTGATAATTGTAATTTCCCCTTTACTATATATACATAACTGAATTGTGAATACGAGTGTGCAGCTATAGAAAATGAAATCGTTGCAAATAGAAATCCCCTTCACTCAAATCTTATATGATTAACATAACAAATCAAATCTGACATGGATTCGAATGACTGAAATACAGGTCAGTTTTGTGATAGGCATCAAATCAGTTGAGCAATGAAAGAAGCAAAATTCAACATGCCGACATCTGAGTAATTTATTGTCTTTCTTTCTATCAGAAAATAATTGATTACAGGTAGATACAGATGTTGGGATAAATACAGAGATAGGTTGTTCACTACTTCATATATGCTGAATGAGTTGATGTGTGTTGGTAATAAGCTTATGAATGGATTTGAAGAGAACACCTGATAGTCTGTGTACAACAAGAAGAAAGTAGTGAGTTGTTAGTTTGAAGTGAAATTTCAAATACGAACATGAAATGACATGGCATTCTTGCGAGAAGCATTGAATATTCAATGGTATTTTGAAGGGTCTGTCACTTTCACGAGGCATATTGATGTGCTTTCAGTCATGTTGATGAATGAGATATCAGATACCGTTGATGTTGATGTGTGAAGGGTGTTTGTATGCAGCGTTTGTAGGAAGCTGTGTACTGATGGTTTGTGGTTGATGGTACTCATGTGTAAGGTGTGTGTGTGCAACCACAGAGGAAATGATGTCCCTCCTGAAATCTGAAATGATAATGAGCTATCTAACTTGTTAACCACATTGTAGAAATGGTTGATAGAACTCATTCACCACTCAGGAATAGACAACTACAAATTGATTCCTCTCGAGTGAACAGTCGTCGACGACAAATCTACTACCGCTTGTGTCATACTAAATTCAGAATCCCATCAACATTTTTCAATCACTAATTCTGCATGAAATTAACAACACTTATTACTCGTTTACTTTATACTATATTAACTATAGCTAAATGTTACAAATTGAATCAACATTATTCCATATTCACTCTGATACTTCTCACATGCACTACAATTGATACATCGAAATGCGTAACACTCAGTCTTCTGAATAACTAGAAAGTGAATTTTAAGCGAAATCAGTTCAGAAGTCATCAATCGTGTGTGGAAGGCTGATATGGAGCCAGATAATCCATCCCTCCAGGAATATTACATATGAACGTAGGTCATTGAGCCTCAGAATGGTATCGATCACGTGAACTGACATCAATCCCATTGTGATTTACAGATTTTGTCAAGATTGTGCATTTCAACATATAAATTGGATAGTAGCAGAATGCATATACACTTACTAATCTGTGATCATCCACGAAGGGAGACTTTTACAAAGGATCATATTGATTAGGCGTGACAAGTTATTAAATGAATTGCAGCAGAATGATTGCTGAATGATTCTTACTGCAAGGAAGACATGTTAACAAATATATTGAAGACAGTTTCGTAAATCATCTCAACTCAGCTTCAATGATATAAGTGTTGTCAGTGATTTATATGGTAGAATAGAGTAAATAATTCCCACAACAATTCATTTGCACATATCACTATGATTGTGTCAACAATCGACTAGTGATTACTGATATTCACTTCTTATGATACTCTCCACAGATCCGTGAATATCATGGTTTCTCACTTGTCAAATGACAAACGATTCACGTTATCATTTCACATAGTCGAAATTTCTTCAAGAATTAAGCATACTACAGTGAGATTGCTTGTTTCAGATAGGCTTGTTTCAAGTTACTGAAAATCTACACTTGAGAATCACTCACTGTTGCCTGATATTCTTCAATTCCACATCCTGTAGAACTAACTGTACACTGAACACTGTATACTTGGATTTCTCAACTAACTATCTATTACCTACAAATCAGTGTGTCACACATGAAGACCATTCACAGTAGAAACTAATTATCTCCAGCTTCTGTTTAACTCGTTCACTGGCTTATTCTACAACCAGTGTGCTTCCAACATTCACACTATCTGAGGATGACGTTGATGTTTTCTGTTTTAGAACTGAATGTAGCTGAGTATTTGCATCAAAATGATGCTTCGTATTATCAAAGCGTATGTTTTTACTTTTTGTGAGAATCATATATAATCTGCGTGAAGATTCTTTAATGCCTAGTCATATACAGGCTCATTGTCATGATGAGTGATGACCATATATCTTTCAAATGAAGAGACACACGAAGTTGATCTAATAGTCAAGTGAACGGTATTTTGATTTTCTTGTGATGCACAGATTCATGGTGAAACTGCGAAGTGAATTGAAAATGTTTCGAAGAGTTGGTTCGAAGCAGCAATAACCCAACATAATTTGTGTCTGAACACAAAATATGGATTGTTTGGTGGTAGGCGAGACCGGCGACAGGGAAAATGACAATGATGTTTATACAATTGACTGAGTCACCATGTAAAGTCTCACTTACTTATCAGTGGACAAACAGATGTTAACTTTGAAAAGTGATTTATCTATATGGCAACGAAGAATTCGTGGGAGGATTGATTTTCAAAACTATATCAACCATGAGTTTAGGATCAGTTGTCTTCAACAAGATCCCATATAATATCTGATTTGTAACTGCAACTCAGACATCACACATACTTTGCACTTTGTAAATAACAAGGAATTTGTTCCCCGATACAACTTTGCTGAATCTACGTTCCAGACATCAGTCACAATCTCCTGAATTTCCATCAACTGTCATCCAGAACAAAATATCTCCTCATCCACCCTCTCTACTGTACACTATGCTGTTCTTCAGATAATCCAATCAATCGGAATTTTCAACCTGTGACTGAGGGATTGCTTCAGATGTAAATTCGCCGAACTAACCTACTCGACACACTTTATGTGTGTTCTGTCATTGCATCAGTCGCTTTGTTATTCACTCAAGAGGATTGTGAAGATTAACTTGATCAACAAGTTCCAGTTCAATTATTCATTGTGTGAACATTTCTCAATGTATTGTTATTGGTTGTGTTAAAGGAGATCATCGGACTATATGTATGTGCAGACATTACTTATGCGTCATGTATATTCATGAAGTAAACACCACAGTGAATACAGGCGTTATGCAGTGTTTGAGTTCCACATTCACTTTGTCAATAAATACACTGTCGTTGTATTCTTCACCTATGAGCAGTAAGTTTCTTCAAGATGAATTGGACATGCAGTGAGAAGACCATTTGAGAAGATCACGCGCCAAGTCAGACAAGGCCGTCGAAATGAATGCAATGGAAATCGACGAGTTTGGCGATGGTGTCCGAGGGTGACATGGAGGAGATGGTTTGAGGATGAGATGAAAGCTTCTGGACAGTCGTGTGGTCATACTGAAAAGCCTGCAGAGAAGGGAGTGAAGTGGAGACGTGCTACTGAAGCCCTATGTTCCACTAGGAACCCATGGGAGAAATAATAATACGAATGATAACACAGATATTGCTGAATGCTATCTAGCTACTCAGTTTGTTCTGCAGTGTATTTTTTGTGAACTGTTTCACACGCTGTTTCGGACGCTTTCAAATTGCCTGGATCCTATGAATATGTGCTATTACAACTGTTATTATTCCTACTTGAGTACACAACTTTCCTCTTCTAGTTATTATGCATTGGGAATCACTTGAATGAAATCACATCATCCCCTATTCCAACAGTAATACACTACTGTTTAATATACAGCTACAAATGGATGTACATTGTGAGACTATATGCTGAATGACAAGAGTTCCATTGTGAAGGATATGTGGAAGTATGAACTGACTTAAAGCCTTAGGGTTTGTGAATTCAGCTGCTTTCGTAGCCATTTTGTAACATATTCCCCTACCCTCAAGTGCATATCCCGTGGGTGAACAAACATACATAGGGAGGACTGATCGTGAAGTGGACTTGAGGGTAGGGGAACATCTTCCAAAATGGTTACGGATGCGGCTGGATTCACAAACACCAAAGCCTTAAGGGTTGATTAATTTCAACTGTCTACACAATTTCACATTTCCACTGGACCCTATCTACACATTCATCTTAACTTAGCAAGCTTACTCACTGTCTTTGGCTCGTCTGATTGACCCTAGTCGGCTTATTCAACCTATGCATTTAGATGGATATTTATCGAGAAGTAAGGCATCCATAACCAGGTTATTTTCTTGTTTCAAAACTTCTGTCTTTCTAGTAAATCTCTTCACCTTGTTACTCAGACATTTCACCAGACCTACTTTAACTGAAATGAGTTGAGATGATCTGAAGTGTAATTAGTGATTTGAATGGGAGGGTTGCCCACAGATCTAGGTCTCAATTAGAAAACTGTTCACAGGCGGTTAATCCTCGTCTCAAAGGTGACACAGACTTTGTAGAGAGAGTCCAGAGACCAGTCACTCACATGATCCCTGTGATGACTGGCCTCACTTATGAAGACCGACTCAATCAGCTGAACCTCTTCACTTTGTCCTATCGCAGACACAGGGGAGACCTAATCATACAATACAGGATTCTAAGAAATCACTCCAAACATGATCTGTCTTAGTGGGAGACTACAAAAGCAAAGAACAAACATATCCTCCACAGAGTACTGGTTCTCGTGTCGAGTAATCAACGCCTGGAATCGACTTCCAGATGAAGTGGTGTCCACATCATCAATTGACTCGTTCAAAAGTGGATTGGACAAGCACAGAAATCTACTGCGAAAGGAAATGATATAGGCTCTTAGACTTCTATCTCCAAACAATATATGTGAATGTGAATCTGAATAGAAACTCGTCTCTAAACCTCCACCCTGTTTTCGTTTAGTCTCGCCATCTCACACTTGTAACTTTGGACTGTGTTCACAACTGAATTTTTATCTATAATGAGCTGATTAATGTCATAAGATTTCAACAGTGTGTGCCATCTACACATCTGAACGATATCTTTGCATCAGAACTCCATATTTTGAGAGGATAGAGCACACTGCTGATCCCATAACACACTATTGGTATCATCATATATCTCATTGTGAAAATTACGTCTTCCATTATTTCCTCATTTGATACCTTAGTTTGAAGAGCAGGTTTATGCTCATTTCAAATTTCATTTCTAATTGAATTCACAGCTATATCGATTGATGTGTTATTGTAATCGTCAATTACACAAAACCTACCAATTTTTCACTCTCAACTAATTGTACATCATCGAATTTGTGTTGTATATCACCAGAATTAGTAAGTCTAGTTATCAACGATTTTTAATAGAGCTAAGCACCATCGTGAAATGCTTCAACAGTTCATAATTAGGAACACTGAGGAAGTCTTTTGTCTGTCTAATAGTTTAATGGTACTGCAATTTCTAGAGGGATAACCGGTTCCCGGGACTCACTTAAATCATTTCGACTCATCTAGAAATGGCTTCATTCAGCGTAATAGATTAGTGATGGATTGTTCAATCTTATTTACAACAGTATTCACTGACATCCATCCTCATTCTATCGTATGATATTGTTTGTGTATGTTTGATAACCTTTGAGAGAGTAGACAGATTCGTTCAATTCAACCACTGACTTGCTCTTACATGATTTGGTAATCGCCACACTGTTATCGTTTCAAAAGCACTTTTAAACTTCCATTTCTGGTTAATGTGAATAATTTTTCATTTTCATCTTCCTTGTGAAAGTTACTAAACATTATGCTGAGACCTATTCTGAAACCTTTGCACCTGTGCGACTTCATCATATTCCAATTTGTGAATAACATCTTCAGATTTCGAACCATTAATCGTTACATTTCTATAAATGCACTAACCTTGATGAAGTTTTATTTAACACTTCAAATAACAGAATATTCAGAATAATTACGAGACATTATTATTATTAGTAGTATTAGTATTATTATTGTCGATTAATGCTTGTAATTCTCTCTTGTTACACTACATCAAATTGATCAGCATCTGTTGATATACACGCTTCCATAGGGATCTATCGATATTCCCTGAATATTCACTATTAATATTATGATTGATTTGGTTGTGGCTAACAATGGAATCTAGGAGGCACGTCTCTCCATTCTATCATGCACTCAACATGTGGATGTACCTGCACCTATGTCAATGAAATTGCTCCTATTGAGACTTGCACATTATTCCACCCACCACTTCGACTACCAATGTCTTATAAATTACTAACCATAGGCAAGTTAACCATAACAGTAATTATTCAAGTTATCTGCATAAGAGTCCGAATGTTGACAGTGGTCTGTCCATTTAATCCAGCATACCACTGAGCATTGTGATTATTTGCAAATACTAATAATGAGTATTATCTAGTGTAGGAGAGGTGGGTGTCATACCTCATTCAGGTGTAGTAGATACACAACGCTTTGGTATTTGAAGTGATGCATAGTGTCTTCGAGCTTCAGATAGAACAATATCACTCACTAGTGTGAAGATGTATCCATCTGAAGACTCTCAAATAGAACGTAACGCCAATCCCCGATTCTACGGATAGTCGTAGGTGTATGAACTGTAAACTAATGAAATATCATTTTTGTTTTCATTTCTTCATAATGCTGCACATCAACTGTCATAATCACATTCATTCTACACATATCTACTTCATTATTCTTCCTTTTTTGACAATCTCATGCAATCCACCTTGTTTGATAGCAGACTCATCAATGAAGATGACTAGCAGCATGAATGTGATGATGGAATTGAAATCTTCTCGACAAACTCTTCAAGAAATTGATAAATATACGAAGAGGGTATGTATCAGTTATATGAAATGCCTACAGATTTCAGGTTATAGTTTTTCTTTTTGTGGAAACAAGCATTACATCATTCGTAACATTCAGCCTTCACTTCCTGTATGTTGATCATAATCACCACTTATTATCTTGTAGACACGAAGACAAAAATGGATGGAAAACCATTTTACTTACAGTTATATTAGCGTAAGTGTATTGTAATGTAGTTCACTGGTAAATACATGATCATCAATATTGCCAATGGATTTCTTCATCCTTACATCAACAATCAGATTACTTGAACAATAAATTGATTCATTCAGTAACAAGAAGTTTGTATATTCTTTATCTACTATATCACTTCACATATTCATCTGTTATTTCACTCCTTATTGTCAAGTTTCAGCATTGTACTCGAAATAGTTACCATTTCGCTGCTTACAATATTGAAGTTAACACGAAGGTTTCCAACAAATTTACTCCTGACAATGTTACATGTAAGATATGAGTAAATTGTTTCTCATATCATTTATGCTTAACTTAACTTATCAGCAAACTTCAATCCTACTCCTACTCCTCCTCCTCTTCCTCCCCCTCCTCGAAACTCACTCGAGAAATCACACCACAGACTACACAATATCCATTTATCCCAATCAATAATCACCATCTATAATTATTTCACACTTCATTTTCTTCAATAATTGTTTTATCAGTATAGTAGTAGAGAGAATGAGGTGGAAACGATTTGGTGGATTTCGAGTGCTTATTACAACAACTTCCTGAATACTTACTTGTCAGTGATATGTGTGAGGAGAAAGGTGAACAAGTAACAAATCCACTTGTACATTGTTCAACTCCACAGATCATCACACACACACACACACAATCAGTTTTGTGTAAGTATACATTGAGAATGACTATCCATGTATCTAGTTGGAAGCGAAGAAGGAAGAAGGGTGTTATTCACTATACATTCTGATAAATTATTGTAGTAGGAGTAAGGATAAGATGGACATGTACCTTCCACGATTCTCTTCTCACATATACCACATCGGAGGAATATGCTTCTTTCTCCATCACCTTCATATCGAGGCAATTTTTCACAATGAAGAGACATGAGTAAAGTTATTGTGATACTTTGAATCGAAGTGAATTGTCACATTAATCGAGTTACTTTGACTCACCTAAAACGATATCACCTAACTAGTGTAATTGAACATGCAAGTGAGGATTAGTGTGGATTTGCATGAAACCGCTCTTATTCATACTTACCTACTGCAACACTGTATTATAAGTAGAGAGAGGGAGAAGTAATCCGACGTGAGAACAAATGGCTAAATATCATGGGATGCAGTTACATATATCTGAATTCTAATGAGACAATAATTCGATTGGTATATATATATTTGTCCTTTG
The DNA here is from genome assembly GCA_944470555.2 of Heterobilharzia americana. Taxonomy (NCBI): domain Eukaryota; kingdom Metazoa; phylum Platyhelminthes; class Trematoda; order Strigeidida; family Schistosomatidae; genus Heterobilharzia; species Heterobilharzia americana. The sequence continues at coordinate 2,167,546 of OX104129.1, forward strand.
CAGTCTCTTTGCATATCTGCTTTGTTCGGGATTCCTTTCGCTGATATCGAGATTTTGTGGCATCTTGCAGTGTGGGGAGTATCTTTTGTACTCTATATTGCAACTACAGCTGTTGGTGCAGTCATTCGTAATGACATATTCCATTATTGGGTGTTATGGTTAATAAACTATATCGTTACTGCTGTTGTTACCATAGTCGTTACCCTTTTTGCCCTTTTTGATATAATACCGGTTAGTTTGTACATGAATGATTGTTTGAAATGTTGAGATTCTTTGAATGGTTTAAGATTTTATCTCAAAATATTTTCCATTTTAATAGTTTCAAAGAAGGAATTTTATTCCTTGATGTAGATTAATTTTTCAGCTGATATCTGTTCACCCACATCATGCAGAACACAGAATATGCGTAGTCACACTCACTGACGCATTCTTGTATCCCTCACTATTCCACTCAAATTTCCCGAATGCATATTGTAGAACACAACATCTTTTCACCACAACCTACTTTATCTTTCTTTCCAAATCTAGAAAAATTGGGAATTGCTGATTATTGGTGTAGCCGCGACTGTCGCACTAATCCCTGTGAGTTTCACTACCCGTTTAACTAATATTGAAATTAAATCCTAAGGAGACAAGTCCCAGTCAAGTACCAGTCAAAATCACATAAACTTCATCCGCATGATGGAGAACAACAATCTCTGCTAACCACACATTTCACATCAAACCATCTTCACATCACGTAGGATAGCCGTCACATCAAGAAGATCATTCTTCAACCACTCATTCAATTAAATAAATTTAATTGTTCATCCTTGACTGAAAACGATGAGGTAAAGTGTGAGACAGACAACTCGTGGATACTTTCAACATATATAATCAACAGGATAAATCACATATACACCGATGACACCAAGGAGGAAGAAAGCAACTTACTCACGACAAAACTGATACACAATGACTACCCGTTCACATTTATCCATAGGTGGGACAGTTATGTATCATTGAGAAGTAGACAGTGTTCCGTTGCTAACAAAAATGTCTACATCTCATTACCATTTAGACGAGATTCACATAGCTTTGTTGTGAGTAAAAGAATTAGATCAGTCATCGGCAAAATATATTATGCAGCCAACGTGATCATTGTACAGAAGACAAATTCCATGTTACAACACAAACCAAAACAGCATATAGACGATTACGTCACATCCCACTGTGTTTATCAATTCACATGTAAGTGTGGACACATGTAGATGGGTAGGAGTAATCGTGATATACAGTAGTTAAGGAAGATTGAACATGTACCTAAGTGGTTGGTATCAAAATCGAATCACCTCAACAGATCCGATTAGTGCACATGACAAACATCCATCATCGTCTAGCCCTAAACATATACTAGAAACTAATTATAGGATAGAGATGAAAACCTCCTTCAAAGTACTACATAAAAGTGGTCAGAGTCGAGTGCTCACATTTATTGAAGCTCTTGCCATCCATAACGTGATTAAGATCTTCTTTCCATCTACCCTTCCTATTCCTCCTATCCCTCCACTTCACTTCATTCACACTTTCCATTAATTTTCATATTAATACTTCGACTACTCCATATGTGATTACATTCTTCGAAATGTATAGCACTAATACATCCATCACACATGCTTCACATAATCTTCATCTTCTCATCAGCCTGTTTACACTAACATCAAAGGGATCAGTTGGTTTAAACTTTCAACGAAGTTGCTCATCCTTTCATTGGAATTGAATTCCCTTGTTGAGATTTGTAGAAATCCATTAGTTGAATGTATCTTGAGAGATGAGAAACAGCAAATATTTTCCTTGAATAGAAAACGACTGTACGTGGAGTGTACTTGTTGAAGTATTTATTACATGCTGAAAACTCTATAATGTATCACACATGTTGGTTGAAATGAAGCGATTATTATTACTGTTATTGTTGTTGTTGTTGTTGTTGTTACTATGATTACTATTATCATTATTATTATTGTTATTGAAGAAATTATTAGACTGCCACATTTCTCACATCATCACCATTCAATTTCATACACATTCAATCTAGAATGAAAGTAACATTGAAAGATGTTTGTTTAGTTAGCAAGTTTGTGTGATGGAAAACTCGTGGAAATTTATCTTTCATATGCAAATCATACAAATCATGTGTGTCAGTCAGTATACTTGTGTACAAATTGGAGTCTGACTATCAGTGAAACTCAGACATATTCAGTAGAATAATTCACACAATTTACAGCAAGCAACGATAATACAATAATGCACCAGTATAAAATTTTAACGTCTCTCATGAATTTGTGATTTCTCTCTATGTGTAACTCAACTTCCTTGTCACTTCTTCATTTCTCAGATCGCACTGGAATTCGGTCAAATAACACTAGGAGAACCACAGTTCCGACTATTCGACGCGGATTACTGTCTGGCATCAATATTCTCGCATTCTATGCTCATCCTCTTTCTAGTCACATGCAATATTGCCTTCACAGTGACAAAAAGTCAACAGAATCAAACTCATCACGTTTACGACATTTTCTGATATTCTGTTCATATTTAACAAGCTGTTTAGCCTCCTCATACAAGTGAACAGTTTCGATGCACGAATAAATTTCTACTCAAGAACTTCTGTATTCTCCTGTCTACTTATTCAATCCTCATTCAACATCATCCTTCTAAGGTGTCCTCAATAAATGTGAGCATGTTGTGTGACAATGATTAACACTGATGATACTGTAAGACGTTTAATTGATTGTAGTTATTCAGTGTGAGGACTTGTAATGTGAGGATAGTTATCGGAAGTGAATTCTGAGGAAGTGCTGCTCTTCTTTACCCAGGCTGTGAATGGAGAACAGTTTGAAAATAAGATGACTATGCATTCAACGTGTGTGAAGAATCTTGCAACAGTAATATGTACTTGTTTAAACACAGTTTTCACATAAAACTGACATATGAAGTTTGTTGAATGGGGTTAGATGAGAATAGGATAGGAAGCAAGTATTAAGTTATGGTCAGCAAAACTGCAAGATAATTCCTGTTGAGTATAGGTGAGTGGAGTTGGTCATTGGAGGAATACATACCCGATGAGTCCTGACACGATCCTCAGCTTGATATGAAAATTACTGACATTGAACGACTTCAAATTTCTCGGTCCGGCCAGATGTGGCTTTACATAAAGAGTATTGATTACCTAAGTTTTGCTCTATCTTGTGATAGGAGGAGTCACAGTGTGAGGTGATTTTAACAGCTGTGGTATTCTCCGGAAAGTCGTATAAATTCACTTTTCTGTAATTTGGATTTTGAAAAAGAGACATTTGTGTATACACCACAGTGGAAGCTGAAGTGTATAGAATTGATCAAGGAATTCCTGCCTGGAGATGATGTGAAGTGTGAATCAATGAAGAAATTTAAATGAGTGAAAACGAATGTCATATGAATTGGTGTTTGATGAGCAACAGTTGTCTTGACACAGCAAATACAACACGTTTAGCGTTTAAGTCTTATTGTGTCAGTGGAGGTAGGTTTGCGTGAAACATTAGTAGGTTCATTTGTCTTCCTGATTAAAATGTTTATCCACAGAGCACGGAGTGCAATGGAGGCGTGCTACTGAATCCCTAGGTTTTCTTGCGAACACAAGGGAATGATACTAATTATGGTAATTATGGCTGCATTGTGTTAATAATAACAGTAATGAAGAGATAAGTGTCAAACTGTCAGCTAGAGCTACATTACCATCTGTTCTCCATTCGGAAATTTACACAAAATTCATTGTAATTTTGATAGTGGCAGTTCAGTCATCCAGCACAAAAATTCACAATCCTATACAAGTATCCTAGGAATAGTAATGTGGTTTACTTTTCAGCATTTACAAACTCATTTCCAACCAGTCGAACGTTTCTTCCTTGTTTCGATCTAAGCTTGGGAAACGAAAGTTCGAAAACATTGTAAAGGCGTGAGAGAATGTAATGACCAGTTGTCGACACGTTTTCGTCCAGCCTGTAGGTAGGTACGTTGTTTCAGGGGAGCGCATAGAACAGTGTGAGTTTAGTGGTGAGCACGAGAATTTGGAAAGGAAAAGCAGAAGAGTAAAAACGTGAGCCGATGACTCAGCAAGTACACAGGATGTACTGACATTTAACGATAAAAGATAACTGACGAATGGTAGAACCTGATTACGAAGAGGTGAGGCAGTCTAGAAGTTGAAACTGGAAGGTGAACGCGTAAGATCACGAACGATGCATTCAGAAGACATTTGAAGGATGAAAGCAAACTGAAAGGGACGAATTTGATGGAATATAAGTCGAAGGAAGATTTTTGGTAGCTCAAGATTTAAGCAGGCCCCCTGTATACAATGAATACTTAATTGAGAATAGCCTACCACAAAATAACTCGCATGAATTTGTGGTATTAGGTCGTTAGATATAGTGAGTAAAAATCATGCCCAGAAAGGTCATTTATTACTTGTAGATACAGAGATAAATACCATAAACATACCCAGTGCAGTTCAAATTGTGAATGTTCTGAATTTCAAATATATCTCATATTGAGGACATGTTTGTCATCTTCGATGAAAAAACTGACTTGGAAATTGTTCTACAGTTGTTTGAATATTCCTACTGTGACTTCAAAATCATATCAGTCATAACATGGAATCATCGACTGTTTACACAAACACGGTGTTTATAATGCATGACATGAAATGAATAAGTTGAAGATTTCGTAAAAAAGCACATTACTTCTATAGTTTAGTGAGTGACCACGAGGAAAGTCTAGTCCACTATTTTGTAATATCTATAACACTGAGTAGAAGGAAGCCGTTTGAATGTGTTTGGAAACGCATGGATTGTGAAGGCTATTCTAACCACAGAACTGACAAAATTCTGAAAACGGTACACTTTCAGCATTGTAGCTTGTTATATATAGCTGATCTATCCATCAACCCCTACATCGGGTTGACTTCTGACTACCTCCAGTATCATATTCATTGGTATTTTAGTATACAGACTAGTTACATCGAAGCTAACCATTTTTTCATCCTCTTCTCAGTGTCGGTCATTAAGCCTATCTCTTAACTCGTAAGAGTTTACCCGTCTGGAATTTAAACGGTTTATAATAGGACATAATATTGATGCTTTGTTAGTTCACATGTTGAGCAACTTCTGAAGTCAACTACTGACCTAATGGGATCACTTGCTTTATGAACCCTAATAGTGCTATAAATTCTGCTAGGATTATTAGTCTCAGGCATAAAATTAAACCATTTAGACTCACCTAGAAATAGCTTTAGTCGGTGTATCAGATCGGCTGTAGATTTCTTAATTTTATTCATGACCGCCTGCGATAGAAACAATTGAGCAAAATAATCTAATCTATCAGATTCAATGCAACGACTGTGAGGTGAAGTACATAGGTGAAAATGACCGGTCAAGGTCAGCTAGAATAGGCGAACACATGAATTTAGCTAAATGTAGAATGACAGACCCGAAAAAGGTCAGTAATGTAGAAAGAAAGAAACTCAGTTTATTGTAATGTATGCATTAACGCACAAGCACACACTAGGGTCGGTGGGATAAAGGCACTGTAGTCAAATATAATTATATGGAGATTCAGAGAGATTGACTGCTGAATCTTTGTTCATCGAATCAGCCGACAACCTACACATGTAACACAAACGACGCAACACCCATACCAGACATATGGAAATTTTTTAACTACCAATACAAACGAAGAATATAATGTGATAGGACTATAAAAATCTAATGTCGAAACTTGTGTGATGACATTGATACGATTACGAGTGATGATAATTTATGCATGAAACGGTATCAAATAAATAGTAATAGTAATACTACATTACTGTGGACTGTATGTGTCTTGATATTGTCAACTACTCGTGCACACTTTTAAAATGCATTCAAACTGATGTTTTTCAAGCTAACGACAAAAGGAAGAATAAACGATACTCTGATGAACTCTGATGAAATGCACAGAAATACAGTGCAGTGTACTAGTCTTTGGATAAGTATGTTGAATTTCAGATTTTCGAAGTGGTTAAATAAACTACAACCACCTGAATTACCCTCGATATTCTAGTCATTGACTAGACCAAACCAGACGTTAATGTAATACCACGTGCCTGTTTCATACTTTGGCTTTCATCAACGTTATCACTAACATTATTCACATGGAATGATTACTCCGCATTAAGATATTCTACTGGGAATCAAATTGTTGAACTGTTACATGTTGACTATTCTAAAGTGTACCACATATGTTGGTTGGAATATACATATTGTTGTTATTACTATTATCATTTCACATGCAGAGTGATAACTGGACTTTTCAACTTAATATACACAGAGATGTACAGATGTACAGATAGTCTTCACAAGAGTGATGTTTATTGGGAGGAATAAGTAGCATTTAGAGAAAAGATATATCTTGTGAACACAGTGTATTTGATTGATTTCATCAAATCGAAGTTATCATCAACGCCACATCTTGTACTTACTTCCTAAGCATTACAAAGATATTTTCCATCCACCTGATAATCATATGATATCAAGTAGTGATTAGATCTATTGTTAATGAAAGACACACATGTGCTTTACTCATCGAAGTTAGTTGACACAAATGAAAGGTATTTGAGCTGCATTAACTTCAGTCAGATATCAATTACTTCATCCCAATATTCATAACAGCTAACCAGATGATTCAAGTAATCCTAATTGTAATGAGTAAAAGTAACACTGTCGGAACTTTGATGAATATCTTATGAAATATGTGTGTGAAGATGATGGAAAGGGATGAAGTGAAGTTGTGTTCAGCATCCTTCATAATCTATAAACAACACATAAATCTTCGTCATTGATATTCATGTTCCATTGTATTGACTAAATCTTCCATCTAACTATTCATTTCATATCAAGGTATCCAGTTACCAAGTGAATCAAAAATCGACTTTATAAAGTCGAATTAATCAGTTAAGTGAATAAACGTGAATTCACCTTTATTATTACACTCTCATCAAATCACTTAACAAGTTTAGTCTCAACCTACTTGTTTAGGTATGGACTGAATGTTCAAATTGAAAGTTGACATAACCTCATATCACTTTTATCTCGACTCTTCCCCTATTCACTGAATAAACTGACACATTATAACTGGACGCATATGAGGTGGTATATGCAATTGGGTAGGTGTAGTATGAATGTTTTACAGCATCACAGATGTTGGCATCACATGGAAAACTGTGATTATTATTCATGTTACTTTGTGTGTTCACAGTTATACCTGAATAAGATTATTCCTTAGAACAGTCAAAATAGCCATCTTAATAATTCATTTGAAAATCCTTAACATAAGCTTTGTAGACACAATGAGTGATTAGCGTACTTCGAATGAATCAATAAAATTGACACAAGTGTATGATTGTTCTTCATCAAATTGACAACATCACTTCAACATCATTTTAAACTATGAATCTACATTTTCCTTGTATAAACTATATTCAATCATTCCACAAATGTCAACAATAATAATTCACACTTGAAGATAAACCAAGTTGAAATGACACTTCAGTCGACACTTCGATCGATATTTCTATTACAGTCAACTTCATTTTGATTTGACTAAGTTTCTATGCAAGTACCAACATAATGAGGACGTTAAAAGAAACGATATATCCAACCTGAAGGATTGATGGATGGATGGATGGATGGATGGATGGATGGATGGATGGATGGATGGATGGATGGATGGATGGATGGATGGATGGATGGATGGATGGATGGATGGATGGATGGATGGATGGATGGATGGATGGATGGATGGATGGATGGATGGATGGATGGATGGATGGATGGATGGATGGATGGATGGATGGATGGATGGATGGATGGATGGATGGATGGATGGATGGATGGATGGATGGATGGATGGATGGATGGATGGATGGATGGATGGATGGATGGATGGATGGATGGATGGATGGATGGATGGATGGATGGATGGATGGATGGATGGATGGATGGATGGATGGATGGATGGATGGATGGATGGATGGATGGATGGATGGATGGATGGATGGATGGATGGATGGATGGATGGATGGATGGATGGATGGATGGATGGATGGATGGATGGATGGATGGATGGATGGATGGATGGATGGTTGGATGACCATTCTTCTCAAATCGGATATATTTTCACATTTTTGTAAAGGAGGTTCATTGGTTTCTGGTTAACACCGATAGATTAAATGATGAGTAATTGTAAAACAGCCAAACTGTGTTAATCGAATAGCTTATCATTTGTACTGTTTTATCCATCTACCAGCGTGGATTTTTGAATGGATAACAAAGTTTTCTAGAGATCAATTGTGATATTATTTATACTGGGTAAAGCGTTTCAGCATTTTACGACTTTGCGTTGCTTGCTATCTGTGAATCTATTCGGGAAACCGTTTTCTATTAGAGTTCTTCACAGAGATATTTTGTGATTCTACATCAACACTGTCCTCTAGTCACAGTTTCCTGATCACTGAGGGAGGTGAATGAGTAGGATTTCTCCTCCAACTCAGAGTGACCGCGTCTTTAATATCAACAAACTGTCCACTCCACATACACTTCCTGCAACTACATCCACGAAGTGAAACATGAAGAAAATGGAGGCTTGAATTTACCTCTGATTCCAGAATGAAGTTGATTTGGCGATAGGCATTGTTTGAAGCATGAAGCAGATTTTCAACATTCATATCTTCATCACAAACTATGAAAGAATCATCGATGTGTATTTGGTAGATATGAAACTCATTATTTGTCGTTAGTAAGTTGCTGTTTCCTGGTCACTTCATGAAGTAGTCAGTCAGCTAATAGAGGTGTTATTAGAGAACCTATTGCCATACTGTCTATATTTGTGAAGATTTCATCATTAAATTTGAAGTGTACATTGAAGGTACATCATGGAAGAAGGAGTACTTGTAAGTGGTGATTTCCAATACCAACATCCACGTTGTGAGACCTCATTAGTTTTACATAAGTGTGGAATAGTTTCTGTCAATGGAACATATGTGAAGTGGGATATAATATACACAAAATCATTATTTCGCCTATCAAACTGACATCCACAATTCAATCAACAGAATCATATATATCATGAAGATTATGGTTCATCAATCTCCACTTCACTCCTTCAAATATTTTCATGAGCCATTCTGCCTCTGAATGATATACAGAGTATATGAGGTTAAGTATTGATTGGAAGAAGTGGAATACCCTGTTCGTGTATTTTGTCATGATTGTTTAAACGAGGGATCGTTAATTCTGATGGGTGAAGTTGTTCACACAGTTCTGTGCTAATTCATCATTCCTCTCTCATTCTCTTCACTGTCTTTGACAAATGAAACTCTGTCTCTTCACTAGGATCTTTCTGCATTGCCTATCCTAAGAATTTGATTCCATCGGATAGGATGAGTGAAACTTCTTCCATTTAGTCTGATTTGTTTTATAATACTATTTCAGAGGCTTTGTCCAGGTGTTTCATGACCACAGTCTCCTCTTTCTTTACTTCATTCAACTGGTTTCGATATTCTAACGACAAGCAAGAAATAACTACACCCAGATATTCCATTCACATAGTCAACATAGTCAGTCTATTTAAAACTACTGATTTCAGTCGAGTCGACTGATCCATCATATGAAAGTGGAAGTAGATCTGTTCCGCGACTAGTCACATTTTCGAAGTGAACTCTTGTTTGAGCTCATTGACTTTTCAAGCTGAATCACACACATAAACACAATTCCGGTCAAAGTGATAACATTTGCATTTGAATTGAGGATAGAGATACATTTGAACAGTTGGACAGACATCTTTTCGAACATGAACGAAAGGCTGTTTACTTTGTTGTCGGTTTAACCTTCAATTTAGCTTCATGTTGACATCGTCACTTCACTGATTGGTGACAGTAGGAATGTAGTTATCAAATTCTGCTTTCTCATAGGTGGATAATTCGAAAAGAATGTAAGACTTCTGTAATATATTGTGTTGAAGTTTTAGTAATCGGAAGCGGTTAGAGTCAATATGTCGCTACAACGAAAGCAAGTGAGAAGAAATGTGGTCGTGTCTGGGATATTTGTCTAAGCCATCTCAACATATTCATCCTTCTTTAAGCATTTCTTCTACAAGTCGTTTTTAGTTTAGGGTTGACGTTTATTACCCAACAAACTTCTCCTCCCTTATTTACTTAGAGTGGAGGAGAGCGATTGGAGGTCAAAAGTGATTGGTTGGTTCCTCTGTTTAAAGAACAATGTGTTTGTGTGGCCAACATACATTCCTATTGGACTAGAATAATTAGTTGTAGAAATCTGATTGGTTCAGATAAAATAAGCTATCTGCATCTCGATTGGATTCGACAAAATAATCATCACTTGTCACACTAAATCTGTTTGCTTTAACAAAGTAATCACCATCAGGTTGAGATTAAATCGGAAATGAATTGAAAATCTGTAGAGAATTTCATTGTGTAGTGACAATATTGTGCAATATTTCAGGGAGTCATTTTCACAATGTATTGAGTGTAGTTATTCTTCTGATAATTGTAATTTCCCCTTTCCTATATATACATAACTGAATTGTGAATACGAGTGTGCAGCTATAGAAAATGAAATCGTTGCAAACAGAAATCCCCTTCACTCAAATCTTATATGATTAACATAACAAATCAAATCTGACATGGATTCGAATGACTGAAATACAGGTCAGTTTTGTGATAGGCATCAAATCAGTTGAGCAATGAATGAAACGAAATTCAAAGTGCTGACATCTGAGTAATTTATTGTCTTTCTTTCTATCAGAAAATAATTGATTACAGGTAGATACAGATGTTGGGATAAATACAGAGATAGGTTGTTCACTACTTCATATATGCTGAATGAGTTGACGTGTGTTGGTAATAAGCTTATGAATGGATTTGAAGAGAACACCTGATAGTCTGTGTACAACAAGAAGAAAGTAGTGAGTTGTTAGTTTGAAGTGAAATTTCAAATACGAACATGAAATGACATGGCATTCTTGCGAGAAGCATTGAATATTCAATGGTATTTTGAAGGGTCTGTCACTTTCACGAGGCATATTGATGTGCTTTCAGTCATGTTGATGAATGAGATATCAGATACCGTTGATGTTGATGTGTGAAGGGTGTTTGTATGCAGCGTTTGTAGGAAGCTGTGTACTGATGGTTTGTGGTTGATGGTACTCATGTGTAAGGTGTATGTGTTTGTGTGCAACCACAAGGGGAATGATGTCCCTCCTGAAATCTGGAATGATAATGAGCTATCTAACTTGTTAATCACATTGTAGAAATGGTTGATAGAACTCATTCACCACTCAGGAATAGACAACTACAAATTGATTCCTCTCGAGTGAACAGTCGTCGACGACAAATCTACTACCGCTTGTGTCATACTAAATTCAGAATCCCATCAACATTTTTCAATCACTAATTCTGCATGAAATTAACAACACTTATTACTCGTTTACTTTATATATATATTAACTATAGCTAAATGTTACAAATTGAATCAACATTATTCTATATTCACTCTGATACTTCTCACATGCACTACAATTGATACATCGAAATGCGTAACACTCAGTCTTCTGAATAATTAGAAAGTGAATTTTAAGTGAAATCAGTTCAGAAGTCATCAATCGTGTGTGGAAGGCTGATATGGAGCCAGATAATCCATCCCTCCAGGAATATTACATATGAACGTAGGTCATTGAGCCTCAGAATGGTATCGATCACGTGAACTGACATCAATCCCATTGTGATTTACAGATTTTGTCAAGATTGTGCATTTCAACATATAAATTGGATAGTAGCAGAATGCATATACACTTACTAATCTGTGATCATCCACGAAGGGAGACTTTAACAAAGGATCATATTGATTAGGCGTGACAAGTTATTAAATGAATTGCAGCAGAATGATTGCTGAATGATTCTTACTGCAAGGAAGACATGTTAACAAATATATTGAAGACAGTTTCGTAAATCATCTCAACTCAGCTTCAATGATATAAGTGTTGTCAGTGATTTATATGGTAGAATAGAGTAAATAATTCCCACAACAATTCATTTGCACATATCACTATGATTGTGTCAACAATCGACTAGTGATTACTGATATTCACTTCTTATGATACTCTCCACAGATCGGTGAATATCATGGTTTCTCACTTGTCAAATGACAAACGATTCACGTTATCATTTCACATAGTCGAAATTTCTTCAAGAATTAAGCATACTACAGTGAGATTGCTTGTTTCAGATAGGCTTGTTTCAAGTTACTGAAAATCTACACTTGAGAATCACTCACTGTTGCCTGATATTCTTCAATTCCACATCCTGTAGAACTAACTGTACACTGAACACTGTATACTTGGATTTCTCAACTAACTATCTATTACCTACAAATCAGTGTGTCACACATGAAGACCATTCACAGTAGAAACTAATTATCTCGAGCTTCTGTTTAACTCGTTCACTGGCTTATTCTACAACCAGTGTGCTTCCAACATTCACACTATCTGAGGATGACGTTGATGTTTTCTGTTTTAGAACTGAATGTAGCTGAGTATTTGCATCAAAATGATGCTTCGTATTATCAAAGCGTATGTTTTTACTTTTTGTGAGAATCATATATAATCTGCGTGAAGATTCTTTAATGCCTAGTGATATACAGGCTCATTGTCATGATGAGTGATGACCATGTATCTTTCAAATGAAGAGACACACGAAGTTGATCTAATAGTCAAGTGAAGGGTATTTTGATTTTCTTGTGATGCACAGATTCATGGTGAAACTGCGAAGTGAATTGAAAATGTTTCGAAGAGTTGGTTCGAAGCAGCAATAACCCAACATAATTTGTGTCTGAACACAAAATGTGGATTGTTTGGTGATAGGCGAGACCGGCGACAGGGAAAATGACAATGATGTTTATACAATTGACTGAGTCACCATGTAAAGTCTCACTTACTTATCAGTGGACAAACAGATGTTAACTTTGAAAAGTGATTTATCTATATGGCAACGAAGAATTCGTGGGAGGATTGATTTTCAAAACTATATCAACCATGAGTTTAGGATCAGTTGTCTTGAACAAGATCCCATATAATATCTGATTTGTAACTGCAACTCAGACATCACACATACTTTGCACTTTGTAAATAACAAGGAATTTGTTCCCCGATACAACTTTGCTGAATCTACGTTCCAGACATCTAGTCACAATCTCCTGAATTTCCATCAACTGTCATCCAGTGAACAAAATATCTCCTCATCCACCCTCTCCTACTGTACACTATGCTGTTCTTCAGATAATCCAATCAATCGGAATTTTCAACCTGTGACTGAGGGATTGCTTCAGATGTAAATTCGCCAAACTAACCTACTCGATACACTTTATGTGTGTTCTGTCATTGCATCAGTCGCTTTGTCTATTCACTCAAGAGGATTGTGAAGATTAACTTGATCAACAAGTTCCAGTTCAAATTATTCGTTGTGTGAACATTTCTCAATGTATTGTTATTAGTTGTGTTAAAGGAGATCATTGGACTCCATGTATGTGCATACATTACTTATGCGTCACGTATATTCATGAAGTAAACACCACAGTGAATACAGGCGTTATGCAGTGTTTGAGTTCCACATTCACTTTGTCAATAAATACACTGTCGTTGTATTCTTCACCTATGAGCAGTAAGTTTCTTCAAGATGAATTGGACATGTAGTGAGAAGACCATTTGAGAAGATCACGCGCCAAGTCAGACAAGGCCGTCGAAATGAATGCAATGGAAATCGACGAGTTTGGCGATGGTGTCCGAGGGTGACATGGAGGAGATGGTTTGAGGATGAGATGAAAGCTTCTGGACAGTCGTGTGGTCATACTGAAAAGCCTGCAGAGAAGAGAGTGAAGTGGAGACGTGCTACTGAAGCCCTATGTTCCACTAGGAACCCATGGGAGAAATAATAATACGAATGATAACACAGATATTGCTGAGTGCTATCTAGCTACTCAATTCGTTCAGCAGTGTATTTTTGTGTGAACTGTTTCACACGCTGTTTCGGACGCTTTCAAATTGCCTGGATTCTATGAATATGTGCTATTACAACTGTTATTATTCCTACTTGAGTACACAACTTTCCTCTTCTAGTTATTATGCATTAGGAATCACTTGAATGAAATCACATCATTCCCTATTCCAACAGTAATACACTACTGTTTAATATACAGCTACAAATGGATGTACATTGTGAGACTATATGCTGAATGACAAGAGTTCCATTGTGAAGGATATGTGGAAGTATGAACTGACTTAAAGCCTTAAGCTTTGTGAATTCAGCTGCTTTCGTAGCCATTTTGTAACATATTCCCCTACCCTCAAGTGCATATCCCGTGGGTGAACAAACATACATAGGGAGGACTGATCGTGAAGTGGACTTGAGGGTAGGGGAACATCTTCCAAAATGGTTACGGATGCGGCTGGATTCACAAACACAAAGCCTTAAGGGTTGATTAATTTCAACTGTCTACACAATTTCACATTTCCACTGGACCCTATCTACACATTCATCTTAACTTAGCAAGCTTACTCACTGTCTTTGGCTCGTCTGATTGACCCTAGTCGGCTTATTCAACCTATGCATTTAGATGGATATTTATCGAGAAGTAAGGCATCCATAACCAGGTTATTTTCTTGTTTCAAAACTTCTGTCTTTCTAGTAAATTTCTTCTTCACTTGTCACTGGCCTACTTTAACTGAAATGAGTTGAGATGATCTGAAGTGTAATTAGTGATTTGAATGGGAGGGTTGCCCACAGATCTAGGTCTAAATTAGAAAACTGTACACAGGCGGTTAATCCTCGTCTCAAAGGTGACACAGACTTTGTAGAGAGAGTCCAGAGACCAGTCACTCACATGATCCCTGTGATGACTGGCCTCACTTATGAAGACCGACTCAATCAGCTGAACCTCTTCACTTTGTCCTATCGCAGACACAGGGAGACCTAATCATACAATACAGGATTCTAAGAAATCACTTCAAACATGATCTGTCTTCTCTTATCCTGCTCACTCAGAGGACGTGGTAGGAGACTCCAAAAGCAAAGAACAAACACAGTCTCCACAGAGTACTGGTTCTCGTGTCGAGTAATCAACGCCTGGAATCGACTTCCAGATGAAGTGTTGTCCGCATCATCAATTGACTCGTTCAAAAGTGGATTGGACAAGCACAGAAATCTACTGCGAAAGGAAACAATATAGGCTCGCACACTCTTATCCTATCCTCAAACAATATATCTGAATATGAATCTGAATAGACACTCGTCTCTAAACCTTCATCCTGTTTTCGTTTAGTCTCGCTATCTCACATTGGTAACCTTGGACTGTGTTCACAACTGAATTTTTGTCAATAAAGAAGTGATTAATGTCGTAAGATTTCAACAGTGTGTGCCATCTACACATCTGATGGATATCTCCACATCAGAACTCCATATTTTGAGAGGATAGAGCACACTGCTGATCCCATAACACACTATTGGTATCATCATATATCTCATTGTGAAAATTACAGAATGTAGATGTTAATAAAACCCTACGTCTTCCATTATTTCTTCAATTGATACCTTACTATGAAGAAGAGCAAGTTTATGGTCATTTTAAAGTTCATTTCTAATTGAATTCAGAGCTTTATCGATTGATATGTTATTGTAATCGTCAATTACACAAAACATACCAATTCTTCACTCTCAACTAATTGTACATCATCGAATTTGTGTTGTATATCACCAGAATTAGTAAGTCTAGTTATCAACGATTTTTAATAGAGCTAAGCACCATCGTGAAATGCTTCAACAGTTCATGATTAGGAACACTGAGGAAGTCTTTTGTCTGTCTAATAGTTTAATGGTACTGCAATTTCTAGAGGGATAACCGGTTCCCGGGACTCACTTAAATCATTTCGACTCATCTAGAAATGGCTTCATTCAGTGTAATAGATTAGTGATGGATTGTTCAATCTTATTTACAACAGTATTCACTGACATCCATCCTCATTCTATCGTATGATATTGTTTGTGTATGTTTGATAACCTTTGAGAGAGTAGACAGATTCGTTCAATTCAACCACTGACTTGCTCTTACATGATTTGGTAATCGCCACACTGTTATCGTTTCAAAAGCACTTTTAAACTTCCATTTCTGGTTAATGTGAATAATTTTTCATTTTCATCTTCCTTGTGAAAGTTACTAAACATTATGCTGAGACCTATTCTGAAACCTTTGCACCTGTGTGACTTCATCATATTCCAATTTGTGAATAACATCTTCAGGTTTCGAACCATTAATCGTTACATTTCTATAAATGCACTAACCTTGACGAAGTTGATGGAAATTGTACAGACTTGTCATTCTAGGCTTCCTATAAGAATTGGGTTGAAATATCATTTAAGTAAGATAGACCATAGTTTTTGATAAATATTCTCCAAAAATTGATATCCTATTCATAAACTATTAGCTGGTGTTACTGATATAATTAGACTAGACGAGTTGAACACATTCTACTGTCATATAACCAAGATAAACTCTGTCTCCTTCACGTTTAATAACAAAGAGAATATTAAATTGATACAAAAAGACATTAAGTTCCTTCAAAATGTCTTACTTCAGCATGATTGAAAATCATCTGGTAACTTCTACCACACTATGGGTTTTCATAATACTCCTCGTCTCTTTCAAATTCCCAACATCATGCGATACTATACAGAATCGTTGAATTTCACCAATAGTTCGTCTGTAGTGCACTCATTCAAAACATCAATCGTATATCATCATGTGCTCAGTTCTATACACCAATCAAATGAAGACAGAACATTCTATAAATACTACATTAACTGATATGAATATATCCATCAGCTGACTAGATTTCAGTTGGCACTCACTTCAATCACAACACTCACCTGCCTCTTCATGTAAATGTGTAGTAAGTTTAATCATTATCAAAATTAGACTTTCACGACATTCAGTCAGTCAGTCAATCAGTTGGTCAGTGAGTTAGTATAAACAGTTAAATGTCACGTTTTATTTAACACTTCAAATAACAGAATATTTAGAATAATTGCAAGACACTATTATAATTATCATTGTTGATTGATACTTGTAATTCTCTCTTGTTACACTACATCAAATTAATCAGCATCTGTTGACATACACGCTTCCATAGGGATCTATCGATATTCCCTGAATATTCACTATTAACATTATGATTGATTTGGTTGTGGCTAACCGTGGATTCTAGGAAGCACGTCTCTCCATTCTCTCATGCACTCAACATGTGGATGTACCTACACCCATGTCAATGATATTGCTCCTATTGAGACTTGCACATTATTCCACCCACCACTTCGACTGCCAATGTCTTATAAATTACTAACCATAGGCAAGTTAACCATAACAGTAATTATTCAAGTAATCTGCATAAGAGTCCGAATATTGACAGTGGTCTGTCCATTTAATCCAGCATACCACTGAGCATTGTGATTATTTGCAAATACTAATAATGAGTATTATCTAGTGTAGGAGAGGTGGGTGTCATAGCTCATTGAGGTGTAGCAGATACACAACGTTTTGGAATTTGAAGTGATGCATAGTGTATCGAGCTTCAGATAGAACAAGATCACTCACTAGTGTGAAGATGTATCCATCTGAAGACTCTCAAATAGAACGTAACGCCAATCCCCGATTCTACGGATAGTCGTAGGTGTATGAAATGTGAAGTAGTGAAATGTCACTTTTGTTTACATTTCTTCATAATGCTGCACATCAACTGTCATAATCACATTCATTCTACACATATCTATTTCATTATTCTTCCTTTTTTGACAATCTCATGCAATCCATCTTGTTTGATAACAGACTCGTCAATGAAGATGACTAGCAGCATGAATGTGATGATGGAATTGAAATCTTCTCGACAAACTCTTCAAGAAATTGATAAATATACGAAGAGGGTATGTGTCAGTTATATGAAATGCCTACAGATTTCAGGTTATAGTTTTTCTTT
Organism: Heterobilharzia americana; assembly: GCA_944470555.2. NCBI lineage: Eukaryota > Metazoa > Platyhelminthes > Trematoda > Strigeidida > Schistosomatidae > Heterobilharzia > Heterobilharzia americana. Next base: position 2,185,687 of record OX104129.1, read on the forward strand.
TTGTGGAAACAAGCATTACATCATTCGTAACATTCAGCCTTCACTTCCTGTATGTTGATCATAATCACCACTTATTATCTTGTAGACACGAAGACAAAAATGGATGGAAAACCATTTTACTTACAGTTATATTAGCGTAAGTGTATTGTAATGTAGTTCACTGGTAAATACATGATCATCAATATTGCCAATGGATTTCTTCATCCTTACATCAACAATCAGATTACTTACAGATTAATTTGATTCATTCACTAACAAGAAGTGTGTATAATCTTTATCTACTATATCACTTCACATATTCATCTGTTATTTCACTCCTTATTGTCAAGTTTCAGCATTGTACTCGAAATAGTTACCATTTCGCTGCTTACAATATTGAAGTTAACACGAAGGTTTCCAACAAATTTACTCCTGACAATGTTACATGTAAGATATGAGTAAATTGTTTCTCATATCATTTATGCTTAACTTAACTTATCAGCAAACTTCAATCCTACTCCTACTCCTCCTCCCCCTCCTCCTCAAAACTCACTAGAGAAATCACATCACAGACCACACAATATCCATTTATCCCAATCAATAATCACCATCTATAATATTTCACACTTCATTTTCTTCAATAATTGTTTCATTAGCATAGTAGTAGTAGAGAGAATGAGGTGGAAACGATTTGGTGGATTTCGAGTGCTTATTACAACAACTTCCTGAATACCTACTTGTCAGTGCTATATGTGAGGAGAAAGGTGAACAAGTAACAAATCCACTTGTACATTGTTCAACTCCACAGATCATCACACACACACACACACACAATCAGTTTTGTGTAAGTATACATTGAGAATGACTATCCATGTATCTTTATGGAAGCGAAGAAGGAAGAAGGGTGTTATTCACTATACATTCTGAAAAGTAATTGTAGTAGGCGTAAGGATAAGATGGACATGTACCTTCCACGATACTCTTCTCACATATACCACATCGGAAGAATATGCTTCTTTCTCCATCACCTTCATATCGAGGCAATTTTTCACAATGAAGAGACATGAGTAAAGTTATTGTGATACTTTGAATCGAAGTGAATTGTCACATTAATCGAGTTAGTTTGACTCACCTGAAACGATATCACCTAACTAATGTAATTGAACATGCAAGTGAGGATTAGTGTGGATTTGCATGAAACCACTCTTTTCTTACTTGCCTATTGAAACACTGTATTATAAGTAGAGAGAGAAGGAGAATGAAGCCAACGTGAGAATAAATGGCTAAATATCATGGGATGCAGTTACATATATCTGAATTCTACTGAGACAATAATTCAATTGGTTTACATTTTCTTCCACTTTGCAGTCTCTTTGCATATCTGCTTTGTTCGGGATTCCTTTTGCTGATATCGGCATTTTGTGGCATCTTGCAGTTTGGGGAGTAGCTTTGGTACTCTATATTGCAACTACAGCTGTTGGTGCAGTCATTCGTAATGATATATTCCATTATTGGGTGTTGTGGTTAATATACTATATCGTAACTATCGCTGTCACCATAACCATTGCCCTTCTTGTCTACTTCGAAAAAATAGCGGTAAGTTTCTTTGTTTGTTTTAAGATTTTATATCAAAATGTTTTCCATTTCAGTAATTTCCAAGTAAGACTTTTATTCCTTGATGTAGATTAATTTTTTTTCTCATATCTGTTCACCCACATCATGCAGATGACACGATATGCGTAATCACACTCACTGACGCATTCTTGTATTCCTCACTATTCCACTTATATTTCCCCAATGCATATTGTAGAACACAATATCTTTTCACTACACCCTACTTTATCTTTCTCTCCAAATGTAGAATAAATACGAATTGCTGATTATTGGTGTAGCCGCGACTGTCGCACTAATCCCTGTGAGTTTCACTACCCGTTTAACTAATATTGAAATTAAATCCTACGCAGACAAATCCTACACACTGAATTGTGTAGCGAACAATCGAAATTGTAGCTTAGATATTCAATGAGATATTTTCTATACTCGGTTTATAAATGAGAACTATTATTCAACTGTTTGTCTCTTCTACCACTCAAAATCATATAAACTTCATCCGCATGATGGAGAACAACAATCTCTGCTAACCACACATTTCACATCAACCATCTTCACATCACATAGGATAGCCGTCACATCAAGAAGATCATTGTTCAACCTCTCATTCAATCAAATAAATTTAATTGTTCATCCTTGACTGAAAACGATGAGGTAAAGTGTGAGACAGACAACTCGTGGATACTTTCAACATATATAATCAACAGGATAAACCACATATACACCGATGACACCAAGGAGGAAGAAAGCAACTTACTCACGACAAAACTGATACACAATGACTACCCGTTCACATTTATCCATAGGTGGGACAGTTATGTAGCATTGAGAAGTAGACAGTGTTCCAGTGCTAACAAAAATGTCTACATCTCATTACCATTTAGACGAGATTCACATAGCTTTGTTGTGAGGAAAAGAATTAGATCAGTCATCGGCAAAATATATTATGCAGCCAACGTGATCATTGTACAGAAGACAAATTCCATGTTACAACACAAACCAAAACAGCATATAGACGATCACATCACATCCCACTGTGTTTATCAATTCACATGTAAGTGTGGACACATGTAGATGGGTAGGAGTAATCGTGATATACAGTAGTTAAGGAAGATTGAATATGTACCTGAGTGGTTGGTGTCAAAAACGAATCACCTCAACAGATCCGATTAGTGCACATGACAAACATCCATCATCGTCTAGCCCTAAACATATACTAGAAACTAATCATAGGATAGAGATGAAAACCTCCTTCAATGTACTACATAAAAGTGGTCAGAGTCGAGTACTCACATTTATTGAAGCTCTTGCCATCCATAACGTGATTAAGATCTTCTTTCCATCTACCCTTCCTATTCCTCCTATCCCTCCACTTCACTTCATTCACACTTTCCATTAATTTTCATATTAATACTTCGACTACTCCATATGTGATTACATTCTTCGAAATGTATAGCACTAATACATCCATCACACATGCTTCACATAATCTTCATCTTCTCATCAGCCTGTTTACATTTACATCAAAGGGATCAGTTGGTTTAAACTTTCAACGAAGTTGCTCATCCTTTCATTTGAAGTGAATTCCCTTGTTGAGATTTGTAGAAATCCATTAGTTGAATGTATCTTGAGAGATGAGAAACAGCAAATGCTTTCCTTGAATAGAAAACGACTGTACGTGGAGTGTACTTGTTGAAGTATTTATTACATGCTGAAAACTCTATAATGTATCACACATGTTGGTTGAAATGAAGCGATTATTATTACTGTTGCTATTATTATTACCATTATTATTATTATTATTGAAGAAATTATTAGACTGCCACATTTCTCACATCATCACCATTCAATTTCATACACATTCAATCTAGAATGAAAGTAACATTGAAAGATGTTTGTTTAGTTAGCAAGTTTGTGTGATGGAAAACTCGTGGAAATTTATCTTTCATATGCAAATCATACAAATCATGTGTGTCAGTCAGTATACTTGTGTACAAATCGGAGTCTGACTATCAGTGAAACTCAGACATATTCAGTAGAATAATTCACACAATTTACAGCAAGCAACGATAATACAATAATGCACCAGTATAAAATGTAAATGCCTCTCATGAATTTGTGATTTCTCTCTATGTGTAACTCAACTTCCTTGTCACTTCTTCATTTCTCAGATCGCACTGGAATTCGGTCAAATAACACTAGGAGAACCACAGTTCCGACTATTCGACGCGGATTACTGTCTGGCATCAATATTCTCGCATTCTATGCTCATCCTCTTTCTAGTCACATGCAATATTGCCTTCACAGTGACAAAAAGTCAACAGAATCAAACTCATCACGTTTACGACATTTTCTGATATTCTGTTGATATTTAACAAGCTGTTTAGCCTCCTCATACAAGTGAACAGTTTCGATGCACGAATAAATTTCTACTCAAGAACTTCTGTATTCTCCTGTCTACTTATTCAATCCTCATTCAACATCATCCTTCTAAAGTGTCCTCAATAAATGTGAGCATGTTGTGTGACAATGATTAACACTGATGATGCTGTGAGACGTTTAATTGATTGTAGTTATTCAGTGTGAGGACTTGTAATGTGAGGATAGTTATCGGAAGTGAATTCTGAGGAAGTACTGCTCTTCTTTACCCAGGCTGTGAATGGAGAACGGTTTGAAAGTAATCCTTTTCTAATTTGATGTCTGCATTCACAGTGAGTGAGTGAGTGAGTGAGTGAGTGAGTGAGTGAGTGAGTGAGTGAGTGAGTGAGTGAGTGAGTGAGTGAGTGAGTGAGTGAGTGAGTGAGTGAGTGAGTGAGTGAGTGAGTGAGTGAGTGAGTGAGTGAGTGAGTGAGTGAGTGAGTGAGTGAGTGAGTGAGTGAGTGAGTGAGTGAGTGAGTGAGTGAGTGAGTGAGTGAGTGAGTGAGTGAGTGAGTGAGTGAGTGAGTGAGTGAGATGGATTGAATGCAACAAACAGACAGATCACTAAGTATTCATCATGTATAAACAATCTTCAACAGCAATATATACATGTGTGAACACAACTTCAGCATAAAACTGACATATGAAGTTAGTTGAATGGGGTTAGATGAGAATAGAACAGGAAGCAAGTAGTAAGTCATTATCAGGGAAATTGCAAGATAATTCGAGGTCGGTGTACCCTAGTGGAGTTGGTCATGGATAGAATACAATACTCGCTGTGACCTAACACCATCCTTGGCTTGTGAAGAACTTCTTATATATCTAGTGGTTGTTGGTGGTACTCGCATCAGTGTTGTCTTCTCCCTTTTGTGTCACTATGAGTTCCATAAAACTGTGGAGGATAATCAATTAGTATTCGCGCTTCATTAAAGTGATTAAATAGTTCGTTTAGCTCTTTCAACTGACTAGTCAGTTTCGTAGATCAGTCAGCAAACATATCCTTATTAATATTTATTCAATATTTACTGATCGGTGAATTCCGCATCATCCGTAATTCCGATGACATAGAACTTAAGGAACCATCCTTCAGTAATTCGACAACACGAAGTCTGAAGTCTATCGTGGAGGAGAATGGCGTGTATTTGCGGGATGGAGCCTTATCTCAGTCTTCTCCCTCTTTCGTATCAGCATTTTTTAGACCCATATTTCATGAAAAGATTGAGATGTGTATGATTACAGAAGCGTATGCATTGTCACCGGTCCATCTTCGATAGACGATACAAACGCTTTTCTAAAGCAATTTCTGTTGTGTGGGAGGAAAGAAGAATAAAGAAGTCTGTTGAAGACTTGGAACTGATTGTCAGTACCCAATCTAGTGAAAAAATGGCAATGAAGGGGAAAAAGGAAAGAATAAAGGGTATTGGAAACATGAGAGCTAAAATTCATCCCACAAATACACTCCACTCTCCTCCACGATAGACTTTAAACTTCGTGTTGTCGAATTAGTGAAGGATGGTTCTTTAAGTTTTACGTCATTGGAATTACCGGTTGCTCGGAATACACCGATAAGAGAATTTTCAATAAACCTCGACAAGCACCCAATTGGTGATTTCTTTACTCAATCAAACACCGAAATCCAATGTCTTCTCGAAATCTACTTTTCCTCTTTTTTCCCCTCTTTTTACGCCTTTCATAAACGGCGTCCCCATCATTTTCTGCTTGAATTCTCTTTCATTTCGTTCTTCGTGCCGGACTGGAATATATTTGAGCTTGTGTTTCTGCTGATCTTTGACGATTCTGTCTCACAGATTAGTGCCACCGATTTCTTGCTAATGCCACTTTTGTAACTTGTGGTACGCTGCCGTGGATACTTACGTGAACGCGCTCCTTCTTTTTCCTTCCGCTTTCGATTTCCGCCCGAGGTCAGCACTGATAGTTTGTTCTTGGGAATGTTTTTATAGGAATCTCATCATGTATTTACGAACACGTTAGTGATCCATTGTAGCACATCACTTTTCAAACTTCGTCGTCATCGCATCCTACCGTCCTTCAGATCAACGTTCTTAGGCTAAATTTGTAGTAAATTGCGTCTTCTAACATTATATTCAAGTAACTGCGTTTTAAATGTATTTAGAGTATATATTGAGCTTCGGATTGCACTACGATTTCGGCAGATATGTTTGTTGTCTATTTAATTACTGTTAATAGTTGTAGATAAGAAGGACTGAATTGTCGGGTTTGTTCTTTCTGGGTCCACTACACTCTAACCGACCAGCAGAGGTGTAGGAACTGTCTCGCGATATTCACCTGGATGATCTTGAGCCTACGTGTATGCCATATTAAATGAAAATTCTTGTTTCGGGTTTAAAGATCGACAATACCTTCATACAACTGTGATTCCAACGTTTTCTCCAATGTGATTCCTACTTCCTTGCACCTTTTTATCAGTCCTTATCAGTAGGATTGGCTGAGGCTGAAAATAAAGCAGTAGAAGTAATGTGAACACATTATCGATTGACAGTGGACTTCATTACGACTGCTAGTACTAGTTCAATCATGGATGTATGCACATGTAGCAACTTGATACATTTCTACATAGTTGCTCATAGTCTGAAGCTGTATGAAGAACTTTGGATTATCCAAAAAAAGATTCAAAATATTGAACGTTATACAATGGTGTTTCTTGGTCAAGTTCCATTTCTGCTTATGAAGTCGGCAAAGTAAACAAAACCTAAGGCACTGATATGTTCATGTGTGAAAAAGTCCACTGCACCGTGCACTTTTGACTCAAAACAGTCAGATGTACAAACCAGCACGTGAAGACGAATGATGTCAATGGTAAACTCCCTAGTTTTCGCTTCTTTTATACATAAATATTCGTTCTCGGATACTCTTCCTGGTAGATACTGGGGTAGAAAGAAGGGTAATCCCAACAACAATTGAGGAGCAACTCTGGTCTACATCTCTATAACTTTCAACTGTCAATGGTCTGTCTGTCATAGCATAGAGTTGTAAGCTCCTTGACTTCGACTTTGGAGTCCCCCTCCAGTTTCAATGGGATAGCATTACAATTGACGTGACCATTGACATTATAGGTATGCATCTCTCTTGACAATGTTAGCTGCTGGCTGGAACAGTTGAGTATAAGCTGATCAATTCTGCGACAACCCACTCCATCTTCGGTGCTGTCAACACTATCCCAAAATTGACATTCCCAGCTCTTATGCTTCCACCATTCAGTCATTTCCTGTCGTTTTCTGTCAATATCTGGTTTGCACTGTGTGAATGTTAACTTTTCGCATCTTATAGTGACAATTGGTTTACTGGTTTTTTCCAGATCACGATGTTTGATAAGGCGCAAACTGCAAGCCATCAGAGCTACGTTTAGACATATGTTGTCTTGGTTGTATTGTGTTCTCTGAAATGGGTTGTTTAATCGTGAAGCTTTCATCGCCTTGCTAGATGACATCATCAGCACTAACTTCAGTATGAAGTGAGCTGTCAATATCTCACTTCATACTGAAGTTAGTGCTGATGATGTCATCTAGCAAGGCGATGAAGGCTTCACGATTAAACAACACAGCTCAGAGAACACAATACAACTAAAACCATTCACCTGAGCTACAAATATTCTCGATCATTTCGAATCATATGTTGTAAACAGGGGAAATGAGACATCCCAACAGCTTATGATCTAATACTCTGCATGCAGTTCCAAGGAAAATCGGTATGAACCGAAGGTATTAGGGTGTCAATCTAAGGCCTAATAACAAATTCATCTTAAGTTGTCACCTAGTGCTTCATATACATGGCTAAACTGCTACTCTGAAAGGCGTGAATTTTTTCAGCCTAGTCGACAAAACATGAGCCTGTCATGAAATACGAGTTCATCTAGACAATAAACTGAAAAAAAGGTCATCGTGCCGTTCTGCCTATTAGAATCCCTTCACACACATTGTGGAATATAGAATGTTGCATAGACGTATCAACTCTTCATTCACTATGCTTTGTGAAGGCCTAGTTTAATTATGCCTACATGGTTTATATCGATATAAGTGTAAAACTTGGGCACTGTAGTAGAAATTAATTCCATATTAGATTTGTTTATTTGATTTATAACACACAGTGATACAGAAATATTCATTCGATGACGTTTCTACCATCAATTACCACTGCTCATAATCATACCAATGTAATCACACCACTTTCGACATTTGATTTTTATAGTTATGCCACTATATATGAGTTGTTCTTATTGGTAGCAAAATTTTCCATATCTCTAGTATGCGTGTTGCATCATTTCTATTACATGTGTTGAGTTTTGATTCGATCAACAAAGATTCAGTTATCGATCTCTCTCTCCCCCCCCCCACTTAATTATGTTGGACTTAGGTACAGTGGCTTTATCGCACCCTATTGTGTGGTTGTGTGTTAATGAATGCATAGCAATAGCCGAGTTTTTTCTAGATTATTGATCTTATTCGGGTCTGTCACTCTACATTTAGCTAAATTCCTATGTTTAGCTATTCTAACTGACTCCGACCGACTAGTTTGACCTATATACTTGGCCTCACAGTCATTACATGGTATTTGACAGATTACATTATTTCGCTTAATTGGTTCTATCGGATCCTTGAGCCAGCCGACAAAGTTTATCTATGAGTGAGTTTGTAGGTTTAAATGCCACCTTAATTTCAGTTCTGTTGAGGATTCTACGTGAAGTTTCTGAGGTACCCTCTTTATAGGGTAATACAATGGAGCCTGTGAACTTTTCTTCGTGTTGTCGTTATTAGTCGCAGTCATGTGACTGCTATCCACCCATCCATCACAGTCAGTTGCAGCAAGTTTTGCCAAGTTTTCTCAGCATTTAGATGATTTTATTCTGAAGAAAAATCACCTTGGTGACAGTTTATTGCCTTTCCATGATCATTTCACTCATGAGTATGTCATTCGTTCACTACCTGAAAAGTACAAGCAACCAACTAACGCTCAACCACCTGTTCTGTATACCAGAGCTATAACAGACAAGTGGTTGGGTCTACTGGATTAGAATTCCCCAAGGCCTAGAAGCGGGTACGAAGAAATCGATCGGTAAACAAAAGCTCGTTAAACAGATATTGGATACTGAACTGACAGACAACCCTTGACATCACGCCTTTCACTTCACACCGGACACCCGTCCAGTTTTTGGTGGGAAAAACCTTGTACCAGATTCCTTGTCTCACACCATTTCTCTGCTTCAGACGGTTGACTTACAGAAAATTGCTAGATTTCAGGAAATTATACGAGGATTCAGATAAACTTCATTTACTGGCCTAGGATAATCACAGTATTAAATATCAGTGCTGAAAAAACTAGTTAAGGTTTTGTTGAAATGTGAATTCCACAGTATAGATGCCTTTCTACAGTGATAACCTAACAAAACAACAATTTATTTCTGTTGCCATCCAGAATTTGTTGTGACAGTAGGGATGCAAATACATTCCTACTAGTGTGCAATATTCGACTCCTGAGTGCTCAGTGGAAAGCCTCAAACATAATTCTAAGGGCTTCCTAGTGCCAATCAAGAGTATGAAATAAGCTAAATCTCTCCAATTGGTTCTTCAATATGCTGCTGCCAAGATAATTTACGGAAGTACACTACGTTTGTCTGAAAAACTGTTTGCCCTGGAATATAACCAGTCAACTTTTTTTGACATCCACCATTATGTTCAGAATCTCAAATTTCATATTCGTCGCATTCAGCCAATACCTATATGAAAACAAAGTAGACGAGCACAGTAGGACAGAAAGCCTCATGGCTTTGCACATTCTGATGATATACAGAAATCCCTGCAAGCGGCTCATGATGAACCTTTCAAGAGTTCCAGAATACAGGATGAATTCTTCGTCACACGTCAAGTAGGACGCCAGAACGCTTTAATTGTCAACCATATGAAGGCGGCGTATTTTGATAGCTTTTCACTCCATTTCCCTAGGTAGCTCAGGTCACGTTGAATTTTAGTCCCAACTTCCACAGCATTATGACGAACAAATTTAAATAAGGTTTTCGTATCATCTGTAAAGAAGAACAGCCTAATGCACCCAACGTAGAAAATTACTTCATTTATGAAAGTAGACAATAGCATAGGACTAGAAAACTGCCTTGTATGACATCACTAGCGAATGACTTAGGTGAAGACCTCTGGTAGTTTGTTTTCCCTGCACGTTTTTGACATTCTAGGAAAGAATCTGGACAACCAGAAGTCGCAGTGTCACCGTAGGACTTGAGTTTTATCAAGTCCGTTTCGTGAAACTTTGTCCGAGGCTTTTCCAAAATCCTCTAAGTGACCATTATCTATACGTGTTGTTGGGTGATACGAACGATCAGATTGGCATGTTATAAAGGATACTCCATTCAGAAACCGAACTAAAGGGTGGACAGTTGATCACTCGACAGTAAATATAGAGTATTTTGATGCTTCACAATCATGTCTATGAAACGTTTAATTGCAAACGTGATGTCCATTGAATGGAATGTTGTAGCTTTATTCCAATTTCTTTGTAAATATTCGATGTACTAATATCACATCTATATTGAAAATAATTTTTCTTGTATACATTAAATTCCGAACAACACATCTAATTACTTCTTTCCAAATCTCGTAGCCTATGTCTTCTGTTGTTGTCGCGTGTTTTGTCGGCACCAGTCGGTTAGGGTAAGATCTATAACACTCTAGTCAAACATATATGACGTCTACCCTCGTTATCCGTTATCACGTTGGACGGAAATTGTCAACTGTGATAACAAACCAATTACTTTCTCCAGCACAACAGAACTTTATGAAAGGCCACTCATGTGCTACCTGCTTTCTTGACTATCCGGACGATGTTACAGGCAAGCGTGGCCATGGCTTATTCGTAACCACCCTTTTCTGACTTCAAGTGGCTATTCGATAAGGTACGTCACAAACGCACAATCGTTAAGTTTAAATCATAGTTTTCAAGAACAGCCCTGGTTCAGAACATCCTTGCAGAATAGCTTCCAAGTAGTAAGATACAGTAATTGCTACTCCTCCCCTGGACCAATACAGAGTGGTGTCGTCCAGTGTAGTGTGCCAGGACCGTTGCTATTCCTAATATGTGTAAACGATATCAGAAGCGTTGTCACCCATGGTACACCTAATCTTTACGCAGACGATTTAAAGACTGTTGACAGTTTTCCTTGCGCCGCACCAACAGAAGGTTTCTCTGAAATTTAAGACGATCTGAAGAGATTATTCACATGCAGCGTGACCTGGCGGCTCCCTTTAAACAATGATAAAAGTAGCAACCTTTATTTCAATAAATCCCACCTAGATGTAACACTTCACTTTGGTGACACCTCACTGTAGATATTCAACTCTGTGAAAGACCTCGGCATCACTTACTCCAGGAGTTCAACTTTCACAGAGTATATAAATACAGTGATTTCCAAAGACGGAAGTCCCATGAGTATTCTACACAAAAACATATTCACATCCGAGGCAAAACTCATACTGTACAAAGTTATGGTTCGCCTAATATTAGAATATTAAACAATTGCCCATACCAATATGAATTTATCTCATAGGATCCAAGTTGAGAACATCCATCGAAACTTCACTCAGAGCCTACTTATACATGACGGACTTCCTAACGAAGTAAAGCGCAGAAAATTGGAATCAGAATTACTTAACCTTTGTTTCCCATACTTTATTTGACAAACATGAAACGAACTATCCTGTCAATTTCAAATCAACGCCGACATATAGTCCTCATAACTGTGAACACATCACTCCTACAAATAATTATTATTCACAACTCCAAAGCAGATTTTTTATTGGACAATACAGCATGCTGAGGGGAAAAAAACTTCCACCTTCTATGCCAGCATGCCGATTTCTTGACCATTTTAACACAAACTTAATCAATTCCTCCTATCTGACGATGCTCACCAATTCGTTGACACCGACTGCGTCCAGTGATAATACGGTCGGGTAAGATGAATCCATTTGTTAAGTACTATCACTTTGATTAACCTCATGTGTTGATATCTCTCTTTTTAACTACCTTCTCGTTTGACTGCCATGTGTAGTAAAGTTCTTATCTCGCTGATAAAATGTTCGTGCTTAGTTGCCATATACCACTATTCCATACATCTTCATTGTTCATTAACATACTGTTTTATTAGTTTTGAAGCGTTTATTTTGATGACATACTAATGACTGTAAGTAACACACTGGCAGTATCGAAATTATCTGCACACACGATCGGCGAAATTCAACGTGTATGGGAATGCAACAGTTTTTACAGCCATATTCACCAAGCTGACCCAAGTCAGAAAATTTGATGATATGGGAAACACGGGAAAATCTATACCGAAGTCACCATAGGGTGAGTAATTTTTGTTTAGTTCCTCACCACTACTTCAAGGTCATAATGTCTCCAGTCTTAGTTACTGATCCTAACTTGAACTCTCGCTTGGTTTATAATTGCGTAATTACTCTTAACCCCTTACATAAATGAACGTCCTACCCACCATTCCCTCTTCTCTTTGCAACGACCTTACGGTCATTACGTTATCCATTAATCCAAGTCTTCTTAGCGTGATAAATCAGGTTAGACTATGAAATGGGTGGAGGCATAATAGTCATCGCTGTTGCCTCATGTGCGATACTTAACAAGGGATGATGGAGTTAGTAGTGTATGCAGCCGTTAAGTGGCCTAGTATACAGACACTTGTGAAGTAAAAGGATGATATCCGGTCAGCAAGCATGATGGCAGGGGGAAAAACTCGAACTACCCGTGCTTGTATGACAGTACTTTTATTCGATCTACGACTCTCGCACAAACGGTTTTAGAATGCTAAGAAAAATCAAAAACGACGATACGACAATAGGAAATACAAATGGGTAGTTTCAGAATATAAGTTCATCCTATCTACTACTTCAGCCTACTCTGTACTATCAAGCTGTCTTCATTCGCGTGATACGATAGCATTTAACAGACATGATCATTCCCCTACCCATGTCTTTATAAAGCGTGTTAGCTACTGAAGCAAAATTCATGTTTTATTTTAATGTTTATAACTCCATTTTAACTAGTGTACATTATTTTTTTGCACATAAGCGCATACCTAGTTCCACATTCTTCCTTCGTATTCTATCGCGATATATATTCGACTTGACCTTCGTTTTCATTTCCTCTACATGTAACTTCCTCTTCGGCATGAGCCAGTCTTGAAACGTTTGGTTTAGGATACTGCATCAAGCAATTTTTGTTGGCACTACTTTTAAGAGACCTTTATGTATCATGATTGATTCATTTCCACTTAGCATTTTTGTGCTTCAAACTTCAGTTTTGCTTAAGGTTCGCCCTTATTATTCCTTGTTCAGATCTAACTGATCTTTTCTTTATTCGTACAGGATCCTAGTAATCCCAAGTGTCAGCGTAAACCATGACAACAGAAACCCACCAACGCCACAGTGTTCAAGGTCGCGGCTGTATTCAATATCCAATATTGATAGTGCGAGCGTAGAAAACTAGTAGTTTTTGATCTCTCGCGTCTAGTTCTTAGGGCTTGGTTCCAGTTGTTCGGTTCACTCCTGCAGTGGACGAGGAAATCCCCTCTGCTTTCTTGCTTTTAGCTTCGGTGAGGTGGATGTTTTGTGGGTTAGTAGGTTGTAATTTGTAGAGTGATTAGGGAGCTACGGGCTGCTGGGAAGTTTAGAGAACAACCGTGACTCCTGTCTGTGTAGGTACCTGAAAGAGAATATTAAGGTAGTGGTAAAGGAATGAAGAGAGAAGTAAGGAAGAGTAAAAAAATAAATAAATAAATAAATAAAATAAAATAAAAAAAAAAAAAAAATAAAAATAAAAAAAAAATAAATAAATAAAATTAAAAATAATAGTAATAATAATGTAGGGAAGAGGAAAGGGAAGGAGAATAAAAGAAGGGGTGAAGAGAGAAATGAGAACGAAAGAAAAGTATTTGGGAATTGCGCGAATGGTCGCGTGGGTTTGGTTCCTACAGAAGAATTAGTAGGTAATGTGGGTGTATTAAGGAGAGAGATAGTGAGTGGTAGTTAGGAGGGAGTTGGGGGTACTGAGGTTGGTGACTACCTGAGTACGTCCGTGGTAGTCCATGCGAGGTGACATAACTGTCTAATCGCCTCTTGAAAGAGTCGATTGAAGGAGCTATAACGATGTGTCGCGGTAAGGCATTCCATAAAGCACATACTCTCAGGGAGAAAAATTTGGACCTGAGTGTGGTGTTGGCTCTCTGGTGTGCTATCTTAAAGGGGTTTCCTCGTGAAGATCGTTCAGTTGCAGGCAAAATTGATTTGTTTGCATGGTCTGCCTGATGGGCGATCTTGTATGCCATAATGAGGTCACCCCTTTTCCTGCGATAACCCAAGGTAAATAGGTTGAGGTGTTTAAGTCTTTCAGGATACGTCTTTCCCCTTAGCCCCACAACTGATTTTGTTGCAGTTCTTTGTATTCTTTCAAGGAGATTAGAGTCTCTCTTGAGTGTTGGAGGAGCCACCGTATTGAAGACCTCTAGGTGCGGCCGCACGTAGGATTTGAAAATGGTAAGGAAGAGTTCGGGAGTGAGGGCGCCAAGCTGTCTACGCAGAAAGTGTAGAATGGCGTTCGCTCTGGTTGTCATACCTTTGTAGTTGGAGCTGGTGTCCAAGGTGTCGGAGAAGTTGAGCCCCAAATCTTTCTCCATGGACACTCTGGTGATAGCACGGTTGCTCAACATGTACTGGAAGTCGGTCGTACTTGCCTCATTTTTACTGATGTGCATTACTTTGCACTTTTCCAGTTGAAGCTCAGACCATTTTCCGACGACCAGAGCTCGAGTTGCTGCAAGTCCTTTTGTAGTGCTGCACAGTCGGCTTCTTCGTTTACCACCCTCCAAAAAAATTTTTCGTCAGCGAAGAGGAGGATGGGTGAGGATATTTTGTCTGGCAGATCGTTGACAAAGAGGAGGAACAGAAGCGGTCCTAGGATTGCTCCTTGGGATACTCCTGACGTCGACGGTCTCCACTCCGACCTTATTCTGTTCACTTTAGTGCAGAACTGCCTCCCTTCCAGGTACTCCTTGAACCAAGAGAGTAGGGGTCCACTTATACCAGCTGACATGATCTTGTGAAGCAGTACTGTGGGTGGGACACTGTCAAATGCTTTGGCTAGGTCGAGAAATACAGCATGTACAGGTTTTCTATTATCCCAGCTTTGTGTCCAGTCGTCCCAGGCAGTTAGTAAGTTGGTGGCACATGAGCGACCACTACGAAAGCCGTGCTGAGCAGTGTGGACAGTGTTTTCTCTATTGAGGAATTCCCAGATGGTGTCAGCTACCAGGCTTTCCAACACTTTCGACACAATAGGGAGTAGGGCAATCGGCCTGTAGCTGCCAGGGTTTTTTCTGTCTCCTCCCTTGAAGATGGGTGACAAGATGGCACTCTTCCATTCTTTAGGGAGTTTGCACGAGTCTATTGAGTGCTCAAAGAGGTTGCGAAGTGGTTTGGTAAGCACCTCGGCGCAGTTTTTCAGAACCACTGGTTTCAGATTATCGCAGCCAGGGGACTTGCCCGGACGTAGCCTAGATAGCTTCTCGAACACCTTTTTCTCTGTAATAGAGACGTGACAGAGGTATTCGTTATTTGCGACCTGGTCGGTGTCGTGGCGAGTCGGTGTGGATCTTGTGTCAGTGCTGAGTTGGGCTTGGAAGTGTGAGCTCAAAAGCTCGGCAATCTCTAGACTGCTTAGCACACTCCCGTCATGGCCTGTGACAAGATTCACTCCCTTACTGGTCGACTTTCTTCTTGACATGAAGCGGTACAGGTTTTTGGGGTTGCTTTGTAACCTCGCTGCCAAGTTTGTTTGGTAGGAAAATCTGTCGTTACGCACTCTAATGTTACAGAGATTGCGAATCCTTTTATAGTTCAAGAAGTCAGACTCCCTGCGTGATGTAAGCCACTTGAACCAAGCCTGTTTCTTGCTCCGGATAAGCCTCTCTGTCCCACGCTTTAACCATGAGGTTCTCATTGATTGTCTGTGTGTTACTTCTGGTACACTGTGACTGATGGCCCCAGTGATTATTTTCTTCACCTCCAACCAGTGTTCATCTATTGTGAGATGAGTCCAGTCCACTGGCCATGATGCATTCATGAGGTAGTCCCTCATGGTCTCATAGTTGGCCTTGCTGTAGCAAGGGAAGGTGTTGGGCGTCTCCAGTTGCAGAGCCTCCCTAGTTATCATGGAGAAGGTGATTACAGCGTGGTCACTGAGGCCAAGGGGAGGTTGGATGCAAACATCCTCAATGAGAAGTTCATCGTTCGTCAGAACGTAGTCAAGGCGCGATGCGTTTCCGTTAGGTCCCCAGCGTGTAGCATCACCCACTTTCTCTGAGAGGCCAGCAGTCTTAATTGCATCCTTCAGCTTCTGATTGAAGGATCTGATGCGTCTCCCTTCCGTCTCGAAGAGGATGGACGGGGTGTTGAAGTCGCCGGCAATGACTACGGAATCGTAATTTGCAGAGGAAGTCGTTAAGATAGCCTTGATGATCATTTCCTTATGTGTAGGGGAGCAGGTGGGGGACCGATATATGACTCCGAGCAAATATTTGGTACTGTGGAGAGTGAAGTAGCACCATAGGGACTCTGGGAGCTGGGTTAAGGCCGTATCGCTAACCATCCTTGCCTTTAAACAAGAGTTTACGTAGATAGCCACTCCTCCTCCTGCTCTATGTTCCCTGTCCCTGCGGAAGAGTTCCATGCCAGTAACATGCATCTCTTCGTCGGAGATGTCCGATGAGAGCCAGGATTCGGTGATGAATATGATGTCGGAGTGCTGATGTGCACGCAGCGTCCTCATTTCTGCTACCTTCCCTCTTAGCCCCCTAACGTTGCTGTACATACATATTAGAGTGTGCCTGGTGAGGGGGAGGTCTGGTTGTGTATTTTCGCAGGATGACAGCTTATGTGGTTGGGTCTACCCTCGCCAGTCCTCATAGGACTGGCATTGTTCCGTTTTTTGGTGTTTTGTTATTAACTTGGGTGGGGGCTGTGGCAGTGGTAGCTTCTTTACTTGATGTATCTAACTCACTGGTCAGCGCCTGTGTGACGACCACTGACTCCAGGGTCTTGGTGGTTGTCGTCTCTCCTCTTGCCTTGTGGGTCTAGGCTTACTTTCACATATACGTATTGAGCCACCCATGCGATCCTTCGCATTATACCATGCCTGTAGAACGTCTGTGAGGGAGGCATGTGAGTCGAACTGGACGGCGAGTAGTCTGGGATTGGGTATGGTCTTCAGGTGCGCTGGCCTTGGCAGTCTACTGACGCTGTTGGCCGGTATACTGTTGAGACCAACTTTGGTTGAGAGCCATTGCCATTGTTGGACGTCATGAAAGTACCGATCTTTGACCGAGCGGTCACTTGGCAATTCTGGAATCCCATGTACAACTATAGTGTTGTTTCTGTTGGGATTTCCAACCGCTGACTTTCTCTCCTCCTCTCTTATTGACCATGGCTTGTCAGGCCTGGCCCGAATTTTACAGGCATTAACAACGTCCGGTTGTCGCGAGAGGAGGAGTGTGTCTTCAGCCTCTTTGGTAGTATTTAGGGACACACGTAGAGGGGGTGGCTTATCTCGGGGTGCACGGCTTCCTCGAGAAAGGCGACATAAAGTTGCAGGGAGGGGAGGGAGTCCTAGCATCTGACAGTAGTCGGTCCACATTCGGCTGTCAAACCGTTCCCTCTCGACCAACAATGAGTCTGTCGATACATCGACGTTGAACAAAATGATCGAGTTGGTCCTCCTGTGACCTGGGTTCGTTGTGGGTGGCACGCTTGACTTCCCAATGGGTTTGAGTAATTCCACTGGTTGTTTCTCAGTCACGGTGTGTAAGGTGTTTGGAATGGGTTTCGTAGAGGCTTTAGCGGTCGATGTCTTTGGCCATACGCTTGACGTCCCCTGGGGCCGGGTAGGAGGTATGGAGACTTGACCTAATATGGTCCCCACGCGAGGTGGCGTGCCCACAGCTGGAGCTCTAGGTCTGTTTCCAGGTCTCTGTGTGTTATCTTTTGGTGTTAACCCTACTTTATTCGAGGGTGCTGGTAGCTTTTGCGTGGCGGAGAGCATCTCCTTCAGGCTTTCTGTGCGCAGTGCGGGCATTTTCCTGCACTCTGGACAGATGTACCAGAACCACTTGCATGGTTGTCTCTTCATCAACTTATAGTATTGTCGGGGGACTTTGGTGTCGCAGTGACAATGCGCCCATCGTTGACATAGGTTGCATGCAAATGCCTCATCGACTACCGAAACAACTTTGGTGCAAACACTGCAGCCATCGGGTGTCGTAATACAGCATTCCTTGCATGAATTAGGTGCTACGGATTGTGACGAACTGCCTGTGGCTGCCTTGTGCTGAAGCCTTTTACGTCGTCTTCTATTTCCAGGCGTGGTATGATCCTTGCTCAAGATAGGACTAGTTTGTGACGGGCTAGTGCTACTCTGTGTCACCTGTCTGATGGCTACTGGAATTCTAGAAACATGGGTTGGCCACTTCTTTAGAAGTTCGGTGTTCTGCCCTACCTCTGTTTGCATTCTAGTACAGACTAGTGTGTTGTCTAGGGTGTTTTTGGCCGTTTTTGTGCACGACCGCGTTATCCGTGTCAAAGCTTCAGACCTAGCGTTTTGGGCAGACATGTCGCTATGATATAAACTTCTTAGGAAAACAAGTAGTTAACAACAATAAGAGGGTTGAAGACTGAATGCAGCAAAAGGACAGAATAGAAAAGGGAAGATAATTTATGTTGGCTCACCTTCAGACACTTGTCACTTGATCCTCTGCTCTTGACCAACGAGTTTAACCGTAAGCTCCAGATGCGTATGTATAACCAGGAAAGATATTTCCTGGGGAATGACCTCCGAGGAGAACCGAGAGCTAAGGCAGTTTGGCAGTTGAAACGCCCAAGAACCACTGACAGGAGGTGGACCGGTTGGTTCAAAGGAATAATAATGCCAATTTTCAACTGTTGAGAAGTGGGCTGACGAATACGCAGGGGTGAGGTGCGTGGACGGACAGAAGTGCTGCAAACGTTCGATCTTTTTAGATTGAGTATTGTAAGTGGGAGTTTTTCAATGTGGAAAAATCCAAAAGCTGAGAGACGAGAGAAAACACGTCACTATTCAAGGAGCGCGCAGTAGCGGTCTTCAAGGATATTTTATGGTTCAAACAATGGCTGAATGATACCTAATTTCGAGCTGAACTTACTTCAATCCACTGGTGGTTGATGTTGGTGTTAAGCTACGTCATTCCCTTTTGTCTCCGAAACAACGACATTTTATCTTGAACTCATCTCTTGCGTGCCTTAAATAACAAGTTTCCAATATCCAATATTGATAGTGCGAGCGTAGAAAAGTGGTAGTTTTTGATCTCTCGCGTCTAGTTTCACATGTTATTGAGCGTAAAACATGTCACCCGAAGGTATATTGGTCCTTTTGCGAGAACTGAAGACATGGCATTTCACGGTGGGTAATTTTGCAAGTTATGCATTGGACTGTATGTATAGACACATAGGTAGGTAGATCCAGCTGCTAACCAGGTGTATATTTATGCCAGTCACTGAAGATGTTTGCTCATTTGCCGTTTATATGAGTGAAGCTAGGCTGTTTCCCAACTATAACTACTCCGGCTTCCCAATCTCAACTTCTCATGTCAACCGAAATCTAGCTGACTAAGACAGAAGGAGCGTCATGCTGATCATCAATGAAACCTACTGGGATAGTTAGGATTTGGGGAACGGACATTCAGATAAATAGCTACTGTTTGTTCGGAGTTTGGGTATTTGGTGACGGTTCACTGAAACGCATGTGGGTCTGACCAACAGTTGTGAGATACACTATGCTTTACTCTGGCGTTAAGAACCCATTAAGTCAAACTGTTAGTTTTATTCAAGCCACCGTGACATAAGCTCTCATCAGTGAAAGCAACATTCAACTTGACAGAGAAGGTCCAGACATTCTTACCTGTCTGTCGGCTGTTAACCGGCCAGCTGGCAGCTGATTTATGGTAGATAAATTGTGACCTGTAAGATGTACGTTTTAACAAGCGCCCGCCATTGGCACATAACGGTATGGTTTACAAGCTGTTGTGCCACATTTAACTCTCAACAAACGTAAAATGAACGGCCTACTATCTATAACTTGTTCTATGAGCGAAATGATGCAGAATTACAGGCCACTTACCGCCTTCATTGCTTTAAGTTTCCCTAGTGCCAGGTTATCTTAACCGTTTTCTATCTACCTCGGTTATTTGGTACAAAGTTAGCGATAAGCACAAATATATCACGTAATAAAGGGATTCGCGGGCCATTTTGCCGTGAGCCAATACAGCTCTTCTCTGCAATTGAGGCTTCAGTTCCTCGTAAAGACGTACCACAATAGAGAAGGGCGGCCGATGATAATAATATGCTTTTGAATCAAAAGAAAGCCACTGAAGAAAGTGTGTTTGTTCAGTCAACGTTAAAAAGGCCAGACAAGCCTGGCTTCTTCTTGTGCTTTGGACCACCCTCTGCCCACAATCATCACCGAGGGCTTTGTGGATTAAATGTTATTCACTGATGTATTTGCTGTCCAAAGGTAAAATGGCCAAGTGCGAATTGTAATCTTGACAAAAACTCATCGATAATCAGGTAGGGATAAAATCAAAAGGGGAAAGAAAGTCATGCATGTATTCAGGGAAAGCGTACGACAGTGAGTGCCGTGGAGTAACAACATACGTAGGCAATCAGTTCAATTAATAATTATATTGCTGGTTGGGCCTCCAAGATCAGTCGAACACCTCCTTCCGTTTCGTGTGGTGTGAGTGAAATCACTCTGCCTTCCTCATACTTTATGCAACGGAGGAGAAACTGCTTCAAGAGACCTCCAAGGTTTCGACCTGAAAGTGCAGAGAAACTGTTCAGAATGCTGATTTTCACTTCTCACCTAGTGGATGAGTACAGAGGGACCTGGTATCTAGGACAGTCATCACTCGACCCCTTTCCAACAGAACTGCGGAAAACTGGAACAAAGTTAAGACTGAACGCTCCATTGTAGTCCATTCATTCGATGTGCCACACAGTATAACGGCACTTCTCACTGGATTGCATTTTTGTTATTTGTTCGTCAACTTCATATCAGGTGGCATGGGCAATAAATTAAATGGTATAATACCAACCTCGTATTCACAGGGCTTCGAGAAGACGGTATTTCAATGTCTGATAGTTTGTCACTTGGTAGCAACGATAAACTATGGACACATCACTGGTGCTTTCCTTTCCGTCACCACGGACAATGTTTCAGAGAGTGGTTGCGTTTTGCCGGACGACGTCACTCATCCATACCTCCTGCCAAGTGACGATTGTTAGTTCCAAAGTAACTAACACGTAATGCTCTTCTGCCTGGTTTGGCCAAGCATTGCATTTGCTCAGCGCTTCTGATAATCATACGATGAGAAAAGCATACCACATTCTGCAAAGGAGAGATCCTACAGCCACGTGTCCAGTTCTGATATGATAAAGACGTTGATTAGGATTTCATCGTTTTGGAATGCTGAAGTGATAACTAAAGCCATGACAGGAACCAGTTTGTCATGCTCCATACTGCTCAACGAAGTTTTGATTCAGTGGTTGGCAGAGAAATGAAATCATAAAAAGCGTAGCAACTAGGAGAACGCTGACTCCATCGTTACTTATGCATCGCCCCTATACCGTACGTCAAGATTCTTTCACTTTAACAGCCTCTCTCTATATATGTACACATATACGTTTGATATAACCTCTCCGCATATCTGCAGAAAATATGTTTCGATTTGCCTTGGCCTGTCCACTAATAGGCTTTCTTGCTGCGGGTTTTCAAGCCGCTTCAGACGTGGCTCACTGGGTTGCCTACTGAATGTAGTTGCCCATACTATGACCTACATCAGGAGTACGGGTCTCAAAGAAGAAAAAGATGTGAGCGTCTGGAACAGGGGCACTTGTATTGTTTCGTGAAATATTTCTTAAATAGCATCCTGTAGAGAAGAGGCTGACAACTACTGACCAACAGATCTGGTGGTGCAAACGTATGAGGTCAGTCCCTAACTAACTGACAGCGCAACGGTTGCTGCAGCTCCCGTACGTGAGTGAAACAATAAAGTTCTGGAAAATCATAAGTGGACATGGACGGGAACGCGAAACGTGAAAAAAGGATTTGAAAAACTTACAAGTATTTCGAACAACAGCTACCTGATAGTCTATGCTACTAATAAATATAGGCTTCCTTCAGATGCAAGTGTAGTATAAGGTTGCTACACTCGTCAGACACAGCCACATACTTCAGCGTAACATAATAATGCATTTTTAACGCCCATTGAATAGCATAACTACTTACTGCTTGAGTCTTATTCCCATAGATCAATAATATATATCCTACTCCCAAATACAAGCGGTTACCTTTAAACCTCTACTCCACAAGTGACTTCATTTCCTATGCCTTCTCATCAATTTTCATTCTACCACTACAGTGTCTATCGCTACCCTTCCTATCCCTGGGCCTTATCTGTCCACATCCAACTGATACAACTTAAGCCTTAACCAACAGAAGCTGCCATTTTGAGATCTCAGTGGGCAGCTGTTTCTACATACAGTACGGACATTTCATACCTGTACACACAGCGAATCCAGCTGAAACAGAGCACCAGTGTTCAAAAGTGTTACATATTATTATCACTGTTACTGTAATTATGATGTGAAGTGACACAACTTTTTGTATTTATTGGTTTTCGTGATAGGTGTTACCAACAAGACTCCGTTCGCTGCCAATCTCAATTTCCGCAGGGAACCTCTCCTGAGTTTCTTCAGACTTCCTTTGCTATGTTCCCTCATCATTCATCTTCTCTCACCCTCCGCAGACATTTCCCCGGAATCAAACACGGTGAACGTGGTGCCACACTCGTCCGAACTTCTGCAGGAAAACCACGTGAAACTATATGCTTAAAAGTTACTGCCTCACATTGCGATGGTATGCTCGCCAGTGACTGCATATCCTGCGAACCTCGTATGCGGTTAAACTGTTACTATTATGCCTCCTGGAAGCTGCTTATTGAAAAATATACTTATATCTTACAAGTTCGGCAGTCTTTGTACTTACTATAAGTCCTAATCACTACTTGTGACCACTCGCCCTTTAGCAACGCGGGTAGTGGATCTTGTGCGCCAAATTGACGACCGCCCCCTCTCATTTTCCACCCATATTTGTTTATTGCCTTAAAGTTACGATTTAATGAATTCTAACCTACCACAAAGTCTGACTAGCTCATTGTCGTGATTTAGATAATCTCCTGCTTTGAGCTTTTAAAACAATTATCCAGGAAATTTTTGATAGGTCATATAATGTGCGCATTATCACCTCTATATTTAAAGGGAATTATTTCCAGTAAGGCATGTAATGACTTTCTGACATGTTCTTTTGGGAAGTACAAATGAAATTCATCCTCGTGAAAAAATGACGCGTGTAGAAACCTTAGATATCCATTATCTTATTCTGTTCTGTACATTAACCGCACCTACACAAACCTGCTCATTATCTTTGAGCACTAAAACTTTACTGGCCAAAAGTGTCGAGCTAATATAAGCATACTGATGATAATATATTTCGAATAATAAATTATATGAACACATGCAGTCTTTACAGGCAACGTCTGAATGTTGTTGTCGCCGGTGTGGCTGAGAAAACCCAGAAGGAATGAATCGCCACACCATGTATAGTTTACCAGGATGAAGTTATTCATATGTTGCTGGTTACAAATATTAGATAATAACTCTTTTGCTACACAACAGTAGTGAATAGTAACACAGGCATTGTCACCTAGTTTGAGCTCAGACCAGGTAACTATGGATAGGCCCGGAGACTTCAGTTATTGATTCACATAAATGGTAAGGGTACACAGGATATCAGATGCCAAGCACGAACAAAGCTGAAAGATGCGAACAATCAATAAGTGTTTGCTGTTTACAGAGAGCATTTAAAACTAGATTTAAATCCTAGTATGGACTGATGACAAAGCTTGGGCTCAGTGTCACACAGTGTCAAGTAGCATGTTGGGACTGTTTGGATCTGTCATTGAAAACAAATTTATAGGAATAAGTTGAGTTGAAGTTGCAACTCAACCTAGAAACTGTTTTTATTTTGCGGTCCACGAGGTGTAGGGTTTCATCACTAAACCATTCAATATGCCTCGGAGGTTGGCGCTTCATATGAGGTCAGTTTCCGTTCTCTTCACTACGAGGTGAGTGGCTGTTATCAGTTGGAAAACCTACATTTTTGGACATAAACATCATGTGATGCCAACATTTCTAGATGCAGTTCCAATCGGAGCCATAAATTCGAGGTGAATGGTCAAATTAACAGTTATGCAGCGATCTACTTGTGAATCTGTCCATCAGAAAGAAGGGAAACATGAGTATGGAACAATTTATCGTGTACTTAAGCTAGTGAGTGGCAAGATATGAACAGAATAATCAAAGAATGAGAAATTAGGCGTAAATTTCAGAGTTGCTGCACGAAAATTGTCTTCTCAATAACAAACTATGGTGAAATTATAGTCATTGACTTTTGACGCGCGATAAACAAGGTGTGCAGCACTGAAACTTTGTTTGAACAGCTTAGCATATCGGTTGACATGTTTACCCAGGAATCTAAGTGACAGTGAATAAGTAATCGTCATACACACGAGCGTATGCAGAGGCCTTTGAATACGAATTAAGTTTTCGCAGGAAGAAGTGATTTAATGGGAGTCTTAGTGTCTAGAAATAAGACGATTTGATGCGTAGACGTTCGCGAGGAATTCTGAAGACAGGCTTCCTGGTAATGCACCCATGTGTATTTGGACGTCGTTTGGAGCCAGGCGAGTATGCTGTTCACCATACGGGCTGCCCTACTACGATGATACAGGTTATACAACGGAGGGGAAACTGCCTGATATACAGAATTCTCGCTGTTCCAAATTCAAAGCTATTTAATTCATTGAATAGAACTTAGAAAAACATCCCACCTGTGGTTATTTTTGAGTTATGAGTGAATAAATAAATGTTTTGTTCGCACATTAAAGAAAACGCTTTAACATGAGAGAAGCAAGTTTATAGGTCTCATCATGTTGATACACCTCAAAATATCTACATGACTTGAGCCCTGAGTGGTACTGACGGAATGCCATTAAACTCAATTAAAAACTGCCGAAGGTCCTGCTAGTTATGAAACGAACAAGGAAATATTACTTTACAGAGTACATAGAGTGTTAAAATTTAGGTAATAGTAAATATTATCCCCAAACAATGGGTTTAACATGAGGGACATCCGCACCGTCAATTTCATAATTACTGAAAGTTTAAGAACTGGTACCTAGTATTAAATAACTTACATATCAGATCACCAGTGTGCATAATCTTATCAAAATTTGCTGAAATTTATGAGACGGATATGGATTTCCATCTCCCATCTTACAGACAGGCTCCACTATCAGTATCAGAAGCGCGCAGTGTTAAAAGTTTGCGTTATAACCAACCGGCGTTGTTGGCCCATTCGCATTGTTTGCTACTTTGTAATGTAACAGTTTATTCCTTTGAATGATCTTAAGTTTTTAGTTTGCTAACCACAAAGGACCCATTTATACAATTTAGAGTGCCAATAAAGTATCCACAGTTATATAACCAACGTGTATGGCTATGTCAATGCATTTCCAGGCCACCAAGCTACGTTTAAAGATAATATGGATTGATTCTGCTGGGAATGCTTCTTGTATTGGATGGAAATAGATGTTGAAACAGTTAATAGTCCAGGTGGCAGTATTTATACATAGACTTAGGGCATCTTTTGTATCAGTGTAGGCGGCATCATTCGAGAAGTATATCTGATGCATAGTAAGTTTCATATGAAAAGGTCTCTTGGTACAGAGTACTAGAATATGTGTAGTGTGGAGCCATTGCAGTTAAGTGACATTCTGAGCCAATATGTGAATTGGTCTTTAATTTAATCATCTGTTCAGTGTCTCTGTTACTAATGCTGTCGGGAATGGTCACACGCTTCGTCGCAAGAAGAATCATGACCAGTAGGTGAGTTAATTTTCGAAATGGTCCAGAATTTGTGAAAGAGCGGGAGCAGTCCAATGATTATTGGCGTCAATGGGCAGGTATCATTCTTATAAAGTAATTGTGTCCTCAAGTGATTGCAACTCCTTTCAGGTAGGTGGCTACCTGCTGTTTCGGAACTGCGGGCAAAGCGAACGTTGTGGTGGTCATTTAACTTCTGTTCAACCATGCATCGCATGCTCCATGAGCGATTCACGTCCCTCCAGTGCTGTTGGGAAGCCCGTAGGATTCAGCTGTCCTTACTGAATAGATCCGCCCTCTCAGAGCTCAAGAATTATCAACCTTTTGTTCCCCAATGGTTTGATCATGAGGCGTCTAAGGCTCCCACAGCCGCCTCCAACTCCCTATTTGATCACATGACCACCTTCGGGGACTTTAATGTGTCATATGTTTAGTGGGCCTCCCTTCTGGTCCTAAACGCAATGACGAACTTTTCGAGCTCCTGAGCACTGTGGGTTGGGTGTAGCGCGTTACGTATCCTACACTCAACAACAGTGTGTGGGACCCCATGTTTTTCAATAACGTCAAGCCGTCTAGTGTTCATCCTGGCTACGAGTTCGACAGCAGTGACTTCAACTTTGTAACGTGCTCACCTTACGGTCTCCTGCAGCCTTGCAACGGTATGCATTTAACCGAATCTGTATTATTTGTGGATTATGATCATGCTGATTAAAAATATCATTTTCTCTTTTGTTGTGTAGAATGGGGTGATTGCTTCAACTAAAATGAGCTCCAATTACTAATCAACGCATTTTATAAGACTGTTAACACCCTTGGTGAAACTGCTCCTTTCAAAGAAGCCAGACGTAGCATAAACTACTCGCCATACTTACTTTTGAAAAAGGGGAGTAAACTGCGAAAACTTTCCAAGGCCTTTGTAACCCTTCACGACTTCTCCTAACTTAGCAAGTCAGTGGCCATTCGTACTGGTCGGGGGATATATGCTCAACAAATGCTGGCCCATAAAGAATTCCTTTTGGTTCCTCTAGGACTGTTCTGGGACTTATACCACTGTTCAAGAAATGATCGAAATCCTCAAGCCGTTTTAAAACTTTCTACGTTACGCTTGATGGATGCATCACAAATGATGCTTCCAAAATTCGCACCTTATTCAATGGTAACTTTCTCGCATCCATATCATACCTACCACACCCTTATTCACTATACTCCCTGTCAATTTTAGGTCTTCATGATCAACGAATTTCAGCTTTGCTCTTATTTGCAGGGCGATAAGTAATTTAAAACTACAGAGCCATCCCTGCAGTGATGGAATTTCTCTCAGCTTATCCAAGCTTGTTGGGCTTGAAATCTCTCCGCTGCTTTTCGAAGAAGTCGCCTCATCTGTTTCTACTTCCCACAACCCTGAACCGCGGAAAACCACTTTCACTTTTCCCGAATACTTTTTAGGCTCTGAACATATCTTGACCAACTGCCACTCCATTCACACCACTATGATTGTTCCAAGGATGCAAGAGGGCATTGTTAGTGACCAAGTTTCATGCTTTCTCCCCAACATCAATACAGTTTTCTAAGAAAACCACTCGACTATTTCTCGCCTCTCAGGTTTCCTCATACAAGCAACTTCAGATCGTAGCCGCGAGCTAACAGTGGTAGTTTTATGCCTTGAAACCACTGAAGTTCTTCACAAAGTCTGTCACCCTCTCTTGTAAAAATACTTCATGTTTTCGGTATCCATACCCTATAACTATGGTGGTTAAATTTTGGTACGTTCTCCCTTAAAAACACCCACATTGGCGTTGTTCAGGGCAGCGTTCTTGGACTATCACTATTTCAAATTCGTGTCAATGATACATGTACCTGCTTTCGGCATGCAAAGTTATTTTTATTCACAGATCGCTTGGCCAGTGAATGTTTGCCCGTAAATGTTATTTGGAATTTCCAGGTTTCTACATATCTCCTACGAGGGCCGCGAAGCAATCTCTTGGTTACTGGCAGTCAATCTCTATACCAATCCTGGCCAGGGCTGAGGGGCACAGGATTGCACAGACGACATAAATAATAAAGATGGTACCGCTTTTTTAGGTCACTTTGCTCGTGAACTACTGGTGGAGAAATATCTGTGCCCTTCCCTGAGGTTGCTTCCGAAAAGGCGGCATCAGCATAAATTAGTATGTATTTTGCTATGCTAGAGTTGAGCTACCGTCTTACCATAGTTTCTGAGCGAGCTATAAATTATGATGAACTTGAAAGCTAGAAAGGTCATCTACTCTTTTGAACAAGGTAACCGCTTAGTGCTGTCGTAACTCATAAACCAAAAACACCATATACTTCCATGATTTTAGGAGGCATGAAAGCTAGTTTGCTGCAAGTGGTCGCCAACATGGAGAGGAACTCCCATTTGGAACGTTAGTTAGTAGCGTACGCGTGCACATCTGGTCAAAGGTGAAGTAGTGGATCGGTATCTGTCTACTACCTCTCTAATCAGATGGACGTAATGTCCTTCGGCGTGCACCAGTGAACTGTTTTGTATCATGCCCTTTTGAAAGTCATATGCATTGATCCCACAAGCAAAATTAATAAGCACACTTGGAGAACCTCTTTGTTGCAGTCGGTTGGTACCTACGCCTTGAAGTTAAGAGACTACAAAGCGTTCGGTTGCTGGAGATGGGAAAGAGGCGATGACATAAGGGGTATATGGGACATTTTCCAATCTATCATGTGGAATACAATTACGACGATGACATTCGCCACGGACGGCTGACCGGCAGAAATAAGGCTCCGGGGTAATATTGGATCGTGGCGTCAATCCTTCTCTATTCCGCTCATGATTTTTAAATCAAAGCAGAAGAGGATCTTAACAAGCCACTGAACCGATTCAATCGTGGAGACCTCAATTTATAACCAGTATATTGACATAAAAGTGCAGATAAGATTTCCTTAGATGTTTCCCACATATTTGTGATTTATTGTAATGAACAACATCGCATTTTCTGCTTTTAATTTAAGCCTCTGCGTTGTGCGCCTCCCCTCCTATTTCATCTCTTGTGTATTCAACAGGAGTTTGCAACCGCTGACTGCATATGTGGTCAGTTTCACACAGGCGGGTACTGCCTGAGATTATGACTGCCGCAAGTTGGTGTCAGTGTCTTCATGCTAGGTATTTTTCGATGTAAACTAGACTTGCCTTAGTAAGACCACTGTATGAAGGACGCTGAAGTGTGGAGGAAATTACTCATTCCGATGCACAACCGCAGACAGATATCACAAGGTTTGCAACTTTTCTGTTCTTCAACCGTCATCCAATGCATATTTCATTTTTCTGAAAGTAAAATATGAACTGCGTCAGCAATAAACAGCAAACACTTCGAAGAGTAATTTCGCGCCGAGTTGCCAGCATATACCGCGCTACTAAGCTTCTGTTTGCCCATTCGAGGATCCAATGATTTCAGTCAATATGCCACTTCCTCGTTTGAGTGCTGCCTCATTCATAGTCGATAGCACAAAATACATCTATTAAAACATCAAGAAGAAAAAAGAAAGTTGAATGGCCAAACGTCCTTAAAACAACTTTGTTCTTAATAATGCACCAGTTCCATTGAGCTGCGTGGAACCGGCAAATGCATACAAGCTTTATCTATAACGTGGTATGTTCGAAATCATGCTACCTTTTGCCGTGATTTCACAACCATTCATTACTTTGTTACCAAAGTTATCATTAGACTACCACACTGTGTGTATCAAAAAAGACATTAGTACGGGCACAGTTACCTGAACATGAGTGCAGCACATTCGATTTGTATATCTGATTTATAACGCAAAGTGATACACTATTGTTTAATTGATGTCGTTTCGAGCGCAAATTATTACCGCTCATTATCCTACCAATTCAATCACAGTGGTTTCGGCAACTGATTTTTGTAGTCCTGTCACCTCATATTCTTCTTCCTTATCGGTGGTAAAATTTTCCATATCTCTGGCATACGTGGGTGTCGTGTCGTTTCTGCTACATGGGTTGCGTGTTGATTCGATGAAAAAAGACTCTGTAATCAACTTGAATTTTCATATAATTATATTCACCCATAGTACAGTGCTTTTATTTTACCCATAGCATTGTGTGATTGTGTGTCAGTGCATGCACTGCAATAGGCGGGTTCGTTTTTCTGGATAATCAGTCAATTCAAAGTCCATCATTCTATATTTAGCTAAATTCCTAGGATCGCTTTATTAAATGATCTGGGTCGGTTGACTGGTGTGACCCATATACTTGACTTAAGTCGGAGTCATTGCAGGGGATATGACTTAATTGGTCCTATCGGATACTTAAGCCGGCAAAGCTTATGGCTCAGTGGGTTTGTAGGTTTAAATGCCACCTTAATTCCAGCTTTCTTTAGGATTTTGCGCGAACTTTCTCGTGTTCCCTCCCTATAAAGCAACGCAATGGGGGCTGTGAACTCCTTTCTACTCGTGTTGTCCATATTATTCTTACCCGTTTTAATTTATCTATCTCGTTTATTGAGTCCGTAGAAATTTCTTGATAAACTGTATGGGATAATTATCAACTGTTAGCACCTCTTTGTTTCTGTTCCTTGTTTAGGTTTTTGCATTGAATAGTCAGTTTTCTAGCTCTATCATTTAGACATTTGACCAAAGCTGCCTTAAATGACATTGGATGGGATGACTTGAGGTCCAGATACCTGTTGGAATGTGTTGGTTTTCTGTAGATGGTAGTATCCAAACCACCATCTGTTTTTCGTCTTATCCTGCAGTCCAACATAGGTAATCTCCTCCGTTCATTTTCCAACTCATGAGTGAATTGGATTGTACCTCCTACTGAGTTCGCATGTGTGAGGACATTGTCGATATGTTCCGACTTCAACAGTAGTGGAGGTGTCATCCATATATGGGCATCATGTTTTGGTGCAGGATTAAGTGTTCGTAAAGCCATGTTTTTTATCTACCCATGGTGCACAGATGGAGGCCAGCTAGGTGAGCGTAACATCGCCACTCTCTACAGCGCTTTGTATTTGAGGCCCCCTTATAGTCTAAATGAGACTCCCGCAACATCTATCTGAACAGTCATTCGGCACGCCAAGGACACTCCCTCATAATTAAGCAATTCCTAATTAATAACATACAGCCACATCTTACCACAATAATAAACACAAAATGAAGTCCTAAACTTGTAAAATATATGAAAAACGGAGTCTTAAATGTTAAATAGACAAAGCACACGCAACCACTAGCATTGTGCGGAAAGTAGATGAACTTAGAAACATGTTAAGCTCCTACCTTTTTTTCTCTGCCTGTTGCTTTTTCTTTTTTTTCAGTGTAGCCAAGACCTTCAGCTTTGGAAGTCACCTTGGCTGTAAATGAAATTAAACTCTTACATAAAGAGTCCTGCGCTGGAACTACCCGTCGTAGGTCGAGTATCTTCGCTCGGTTTACAACAGTGAACTACAGTGTGGAGGAAGGGACAATGTCCTTTGGACTACAACATTCTAATTATCAAGACCTGGAATCCATGACAAAAAAGAACAGCAACGTCTCATGCTTACCAAACACGAGGTTGTTGTGGCAACACAAATTGATAGACAAAAGTCCTGGATATCCATTTGATGCACTCAGACAAACCTGCTACATTTTTATGCCGAGTTTGAAACAAATCAGGTAATATTCAGCAAACATCATTCTCCTAGTTTAACTGATATAAGAAGGAGTAAAGTCCATGGTTTAGCACTCACTAAAGAATAGCAAATAACAAACCGTGTGCATACATTCTTGCACGAGCTTTCCGTCACTGATAAAAACCAAAATGTGACTAACATATCAATGTAAGTATCAGCTCCAAGGTTTATTTACTCTCCGGGCAATCTTCACAATATTGACAGTTTTCATCGCGGGATGATATCATTTGGAGGACCGTTGAAAACATGGGAGTGCTGGATAGCTGCTTCTTCATAGCGTGGGACTCTCCAGCGGTGTGCCCTGGTGACGGAAAACGAGTTAACTATTCAACTACTGTGTCATGAATAACGGTACCTAATGCACAGCTTAACTTTTCAGGTTTGCCTAACCAGTCCTGCATTCAAATGGAATCCTAGAAATCGCATTTATCAGTGTGCACCATGCCATCAAAACCTTATGACGAACGCACACATCCCAAGGTCATGACCGTAATGCCTACCCCACCTTCAGGAATATTGGAAGATTCAAACAATAACCTAATAATCCCTAAATCCCAACTGAGCCTACTTCAACCCGCCCCTTATATGGTATGAATAACGGCATCTAATGTACAGCTTAACATTGTATGTAATAGTCACTTCTCATTACCAAAATGACCAAACCTGTAGCCTGGTTTGTATTCATGTAACCTATGTCGTGTGAAATAAGTATTATTATTATTACTGGGTGGGGGTTCAGTGTTCCGCGGCTTACAACTTCTGTCACTTCGTGATATTGCGTGACTACCACCCAGTCTTCAGTTGGTGTCCGCTCCCCTTACGACTAGTTGACCCCACGGGTTATGGCTTCTCATAAGAACTTTGGACTAGCCGTCTGGAAGCACGCCACCTACGGGCACCATACAGTAATGCATTTTGAGGTTGGCGGGTACCTTGATCTTCTGGTGGTATTCATCATGGATTGATATCTGTAGTGATACTTTAATACAAACCCTGGCTTTTGTTTATGCGAAGACAATACTTCCAATTGTCTATAGTGTCAATTTGTTGACATCTCAAATTTCATTAGTATGCAATACTAACATCCCAGCAATTAAAGCTACTTGCCCCAAGGCAACCGGTAATTTTCATATAAATTCATTCAAACCTGTAAAAATGGTGCAAGCTTGTATATTCAGGGATAAATATAGATCACATCATGTTAATTTTCTGTAGGTCTATTATTTATCAGCATTCCAGCCTCAGACTCCCACAACTTAGACATTACGTGAGCATTTTACTGTCCACACTGGAACGATGCACAACCTAGCCATTTCCGTTTAGTCACCGATTTGCCACAGTCCCATTTCGCTTGTTTCCATTTTTGGCAGTTTTCTAGGTACTTAAGCAACATCTGCACTGTTAAGAAACCGGTGCATGCAGGATTTCAGCCAAATCACGCTTGCAATTGGCTGGTTGTTGCCTTTGTTCAATCCCGAAAGGGAATGATATGCCCATTTGTTACGAGAACCATGGTGAACCTCTGTATATTGAATACTTGGAGAGTGACCAAAAGAGCTTCATTCTGGTTAACTTAAAATAGTCGTCTGTAAATTTTGGTCGCCACTTACCGCATAGTCCCAGTATATTCAGTTTCCATGAAAAGATCTCAGCGCACCCCTCCAGTTTCCAATAATTGTGACTAGAACAATGTGCACCATATATTTCTTTTATGGCTTCTTTCATTCCCTAATCTGGTTGAAATATTTTTATGAAGAGCCTTGTGTTGTGCTAAATTCTCCCACCACAGACCCTTGACATTTGTTTAAAGACTTCACACATTGCTTTCCATCTGTGCACTGAATTAATTATTTCACATCACTAGTGCCGCGGTGGTATTGCAAATACAAATAATATAGTCACATAATCATGCCTATAAACATGCTTACGCTTGCACTCAAATGAATAAATCAATATCGTTAGGTTGACGCTGAGCATCATCCTGCCAACCACATAAAGACAGCTGAATAATAATCATTTATCTCCGGCATTACAACTCTACAGACTAGTCCAAACGACTAACTAATGACTCACGATTCTAACACTCCATCGGTACTGCAGTTCCTGCACAACACCATACATATTTGGACAAATTTAACCAACAACTAATTCCTGAATTAGTTTATCAGGGCTACAACAGGCGAGTGGTTGGTCCGCGAACTGAGGTTGTCCCTAAAAATTAGAGGAGAAATTATCTGGGCGACTCCAAATTGCAAAAAGATGTTGCTTATTAGAAATAACTAGTGGACATTATGTAAGTGTACAAACTAAGTGAAGGAATTACCCGCAGATTACCTCAGCAGCGAGAAACTGCGTGCAGAAAAGCAGTAGAGAGTTATAAGCCTATTATAAGACAAAATGAAATTCAACTCTAAGACATTTACGCAAGATTCTAGGCTGAATAAACTCGTTTGGAAGACATTGGACATTTTCGCATTAATTGAGCGCGTATTTCTTGTTGCATAAGGGTTGTTGTCTTGCACCGTTTTCTGATAAATCATGGCTGATGATGCTGCCAGGAAGTTACAGTTTGAGTATAAGATCAACTCAAACTTGGTGCTTTCAACGGATCGGTCACTAATTGACAGACGTCCCAGGGATGAGTCGACCGGCGAAGTGTTAAGCTTAGCAGGCAAAATTCGTGTGCAGGAGATGGGACACAAATCACAAAGAACGAAGCCTCCTATGTTACAGGAAAAACGAGCAAAGTGAGTTGTTTTTTTCTTCATCGTATTTTCAGACGTCAAAAACGTGATGAGTCTCAACAGGATGCCTTGAAATTAAAAGGGAGCAGTTTATTGAACGATGATTTCGATGATATAGCAGGTATCATCTACCGCCCCAAAACACCAGACACCCGAAAGACTTATGAATACATTCTTCACTGCATTCAAGAAGCCCTTGGGGATCAATCACGAGAAATTCTGTGTGGAGCAGCAGATGAGGTTATAGCTACGTCTAAAAACACTCATTTAAAAGATAAGGAGAAAAGGAAAGAAACTGAATCTTTGTTAGGTAACTCAATAATACATTCTTATACTTCTTAGGCCCTCTCGTTGATGAACGGTACAATATAATCGTGAATTTGTGTAAGAAAATAACGGACTGGAAAGAAGAAGAACCTGCGTCTGCTGCAGTTTCTAATGTGAATGATAGCATCGATCAGACATATGGCGTAAACGTTCAGTTCGAGGAATCAGACCAAGAGGTATTTTTTTTATCCATTTTTATTATTCTGTGTCTTATTAATATCCAAATATATGAGTTATTA
This sequence comes from Heterobilharzia americana, assembly GCA_944470555.2. Classification (NCBI taxonomy): domain Eukaryota; kingdom Metazoa; phylum Platyhelminthes; class Trematoda; order Strigeidida; family Schistosomatidae; genus Heterobilharzia; species Heterobilharzia americana. The sequence continues at coordinate 2,220,831 of OX104129.1, forward strand.
TTAGTATTATTGAGATGATTTCTCAATTAGGAAATAAGGATGCATAAAAAAGTATCTTAAAACAATGTACATATTATTAAAAGGAATAAAACAGGAAATATAGTTGTTACTAGTTGCTAGGTTAAATGTATCAGTCAGCTTCGATGTCGGAAATAGTTTTACCCTAGCAACTAGACCCATACTATCTACTTTTACCTTCCGGTTAATTCCCATATGCCTTTTCCCACTCTCTTGCTACTCCTACTCAGGGACCTATACAGACAGGTGTCACAAAAGGCCCCCTGTATCTTCTCGGCAACTCGCAGCTCCCTTGTCACTACAAATTGCAATTCTTAACCCACAAAAACATTCACATCGGAGCTAAAAGCAGGAGAGCAGATATATCCTTGTCCACTGCAAAAGAAAACCGAATAACACCAAATAAACCCTAAAGACTAAACGCAAGAGATCAAAAACTACCAGTTCCCTATGCTGGCACTATGAGTGTTGAATGTTGGAGTCGTCGGTTGAAGACCGGATAAATACGCCGATATTAATAGGTCGGCCGTCTACACAGTGCAAAGTGCTGTTAGTTTAGAACTAAGGGGATGTTGTAAATTAGTCTGGGTAATGCTTGGAGTTAGAGATTAAGACGTTCTTAAACTGAGTAAAAGTTGGAAATATTTTTTGCAGCTGCTTGAAAGATGCTTGTCTTAAATGGATTTATCCAACTAACCTACTTTCTGTTAATTAACAAAACTTATCTATCCATGACTACCAATAGTAGATAAATTAGTAGTTCATTAAATGGAGCTCTTTCTTTAAGCAAATGGCTTTTAGCTTATGGGTTACAGATTCAAACTCCACTCTTACCGAGGTCTGGACAGCCAGGTAGTGGTATCATTTACCCTCACAATTGGTGTGGCTCACTGCCTACTACACGAACGTGGACATGGTTGCTGAATGCACTTCGGTTTTACCAGTCTCCACATTAAGAACCAAATCATACTCTAGGATGCACACAACAGTATGGTACTAAGCAGAAATTGAGTATAATCCAGTAGTTCCATATCTAGTTAAGTTTCTATGTCGGATGAGACTACTCAAATATTGGCGTTAGTTAGTACGGACTGCAAGGTGTACTTTTAGTAGTTTGACCCGCTGCATATCCACCTGATGCCTCGTTCCACACTTTAACTGTTTTGTGATATGGCTCATTGGCTCAAGGACTTTCAAACAGTGGGTCCTAGTGTTGGACCCTGCTCCATATAACCCGGCCTCTGCAACTGAGCAGTCCCATAAGCCTACTACAACACGCGCGGCTCATAGCCTAGTAAATCGACATGTATTAGGTTTATTTGCGTCATCGTTTGACTATCCCAGTCTACTTAAGTTTGAGGGGACACTCAAATAACTGTATCAAAGCCACCTATTTTATGCGAGTTGATGTACGTGACACCATTTTACGTATCTGGAAGTGTTTTTTCCATATACTGTAAATAGTTTGGAGACTTCGTAACGTAAATAAAAATTGGTTTCGGTGGTAATCCGTTCATCAAAATACTAACTACCCTTCCACCTTTCATTCCCGGTACTTCACTAAAATACTACTTTTCCACTTTGTCTTTTCATCTCCCATCCCTGTTAATTGTGATAATTTGACCCTATGTTGTCTTGCATATAGTTCTGCGTTTATCTGTTCTTGGTTGCTTAAGTTACTACTTTATTGTTATATCTGTAGTAGCCTCAATGATGTTTGAATTAAAGGCCAAAACGAAATTGACCGAGGAAAATGGAGTGTAAAATTGGAGCTTTTTGAGTAGTAGTAATGCATTAACTAGAGCTTCCCGACATTTTCATATCAATTACTTCCGCACTATTATCCTGCTATAATTTGACTCATTGAGTTGGGCTAAATAATGCTTTTTAACAGGAGAAAATAAACATTATAAGACAAGTTAAAAAGTTAATGCATATATGCCATTGTTATCGACTTCAACCTAAATCATGTGTCCAACACGAACACTGTTTACAAGCAGTCGTTAAGGAGAATCGGTTGACTATTACCTTTACCATTGGAGTACCTGGTTGGACTACAATCATATGTTAGCACGGGCACATATAGGCTTACTCCTTAACAAGCGCAAAAACAAGTGGCAGTGAAACCTCTATTCTTGACTGGAAGATGAGAACTTCAAGTGTATAATCGGAGACTAGGTAGCTTAGCACTTATCTATCCTGATAAAGCCTGGTGTAATATTTATTCTGTTATAGAAACAGCGGAAAGGACAGTTAGTAACCTGCATCCGAATGTTGGCAAAAGCCAGGACATTTCCGCACCCTCTCCCGAATTAATTAGTGTGGGAAGATTCATTCCCGATGGTCATGATGACGACAAACAACAGCAAAGGCGGATCAGATTTAAACTGACTGCAAACAGTGGCTGGTGATATAGGTGGAAAAGATGAATAAGGTATTACCGGGCTATTATTTAGGTTAATTAAGGATACTGACTGGGAGACTATTTTTAGTGATGCCACTACGGAAAAGAAGAGACTCTTAATGACCTCACGACAGGCAACTACAACGTTGGGCGAATCACTGAGGGACAGTTTGGGTGACCTGCAGCGACACAAAGCTGCAGAATCTGATGGTTTGTCACTGGAAATGTTTAAGGATGAAGGTAGAAAGTTATCCAGTTGAGTAACGAGGATGCTAGCTAGTATGCGGGAATCATAGGTATTCCCAGCAGTCTGGTCTAGATCGTTAATTATACTAGTCTGTAAACACAGTGATAAGTCTTCATGTAATGACCGCACAGACGGTACTTACTATCCTAGGTTTCATGGTTATCCAACGCCTAACTGGATCTCGAGAAAACCCGGCAGGTTTTAGATCTGGATTAGAATATTTTGGTTGGGTGTTCCCCCTTCTACAGGTTCTGAAACAAACATACTCCTAGGCATCCAACACTACATATTTCCCGACCTAAAAGCTCACTCTACTCTGTCGACCATGAGTTGTAACTGTCTGACTGAAAGGAGTACTGAGCAAACATGTAGTGTTAATCAGAGCCTTCCATTTGCTCCCACAGCTGTTTAAAGCTTATAGTCAGTGATCGTCAGATGATACTTTCGCAAGAGTTGATTCACCTTATCTGGAGCACACCAGGGATATTGCCCTAATAGGCAAAAATGCTGACAAAATGCAGGGTCTCCTGGACACCTTGTGCAGAAATCTTGGTATGTTTAGCATGCGTTTAAAGCTTGTCAAATGTAAGATGATGCTTCAAGACTGGTCTGCACCAGTTCTTACTTTAAGGATGAGGAGTCAAGTGGTTGACTACATTTACATGGAAAGCTGCACCGACCTCAATGAATTTTTTGTTTGTTAATGAAATATGAGGTTGGATACAAAAGATCTTTTTGGCATTTGGTAATTTACACCACATCTAGAGCCTGCGAAGTATCTGACTTCCTGTATAGTGGCAAGCATACTGGATTGTAGTTCGCTGTCTTATTATGCGGTTGTTGAGCATAAATGTGGAAAGTAGAAAATACGAAGCGGTTACAGGTTTTTTGACCATATGTTTTTGCTGCATTGCTCGCTTGTCGTGGGATCAGTATGTGACCGACGAGGACGTAAAGCGTACAGTACACTAGTGTAGTGGGCGCTGCTGATCAAAATGGATATAAGTAGTATATGTCGAGAGGGCAGCAGAAACCATGGGGAATTACCAGCAATGGGTAACGATTCTGCCCAGAGAAACGCAAGAGATAATGATGGTGTATCAAGAACAAATCAAGATAGAAGCAGAAGAGGAAATGAAGCACATGATGCAAACGACTGTCTTAGTGGAAAGGTGCACAATATTTGATGACATGACTACTGTACAAGACATCAGTAATAAAGATTCCTTCCTTCCTCTGTCTTGTCGTGTCCTACACTAGGTAGAGAAGGTAAGTTAACCGACGAAGTTGTTAACCTTCTGAGGTGGCTTAGGTATGTTGTGCATGCCAAACCATCACCTACCTCAACGTACGATGTTGTTGGTTGAAGTAGGATCGGGTTAGAAGAACGCCAAAGCTGGTTAGTTTAAGGCTTGGCTACAGTCCATGAAGTTTTCGATTGTTTATCTCAGCCATGTTGGCTACCTGCCTGAGGTGGTCAAATCGGTAGAAATCAGTGTTTAAAAACTAAGTAATGTGGCTAAAAATTCGGCACAGCAATGCAGGTGCATGCAATTCGTCATTTTCGAAGTCTTAAATATCTTTATTGACCTACATATGTTGATTGTGTCAACTCACACACTTTTATCCATTTTATTAGCACTCCTCTGTTCACTTGTTATGCATTTACATGTTACTGTGAAGTGTGGCAAATTGTACCAATGCACTTGTATGCCAAGTTCTACATATTTTATCGGTCTATCAGAAACTGAAAGGTAGCCGAAATATTGTGTAAATGAAGGATTTTCTTGGATGTTGATTTACTTTTTACGAGTTGTAGACTTCTTAGTTGGCGTCCATGTGAAATCTTAAAACTATTGACTGGAAACTCTAAGGGGCATAACTCAGAATTAATTGTATTATTGCTCGTGCGTGGGCTTCATATTATTCAACAAATCTTAATAGTTTTATTATGAATTATTAATCTCTATATTCTGTCTTTTACATTTTTGAAATTTCCAGTGATATAACCTTTCTTTTTCTTATTTCTTACTGATTTTCCCTTGCTATCCTAGCCTTAAATGTCAGAACTTATATCGATCGTATTAGGTGTTTTCAGTATGTCCTTTCGCTGTTGTAGCTCATAACTACTTATACTATTGATCCGTGATTAGCTCTATGTCACCTAAAGTATCTGATGGTTGTTTACCTAGTACAGATTTGAGGTACGCCACAAGCGCACAACTTTGCTTCTGAATGGCAACAAATGGTCTCGAGTAATTTTATGCAAAAGTTGAACTGTAGACCATCTGCAGGAAATGAAGTTCACTACTGGTTGTTACGCATTTCGTAGCAGTGACTGATGCAGCTCGTTCCGGTATTGTTCTTTCACTGAACTATGCACCATATTGACTGTATGAATGCTTATGATGCTTACATGACGAGTCAGACACACACGCACACACACAGAAAGAATTAACTTAGATTTGCACTCAAGTGGATCGGTTCTAGTTGCCTCACTTCATAGCATCATAGAAGAAAACAAGTTGATTGGAATAAGCGATATATAGGCAAACAAAGGTTTATGGGAGAAGAATAAAAGGTTAGTGATATTCAAACCTTAGAAGATATCAAAGAGTGCTCGATTCCCAGCCGTTTTACCATGTGTCTCTAACCACTTATCCTTAGTATATCAGGTATCTCAAGTTTCTGATCCACAAAGCATTTTGAAGTCTAATTCTGATGTATTATCTTTCAATTTATTATTTATTTGTCCCTTGGTTTGCTAGTGGAACATTGGGCTTCAGTAGCACGTCTCCATTTCACGCTGTTCTCTGTACTCTTTTCAACCTGGCTCCACAACTGCCCATAAGCTTTCACTTCTTCCTCACACAATCTCCTACATGTCACCGTTGGACCCCCAACTCGTCGTTTGCCATTTGGATCCCACTCGACGGTCTGGCCTGGTGCGTGATGTCCCCAAACGGTCTTCTCAGTGTGTCCAATCCAACTCCACTTTCTGCATATTTGTTGAGCAATAGGTTCTTTGTTGGTTCGTTGTCAGACTGGAGTTCCTGGTTGGTTATTTTTCTGGCCTACTGATCTGATCTTCAGTATCGAGTGAGCGTAGGTGGCAGCTGTTCATGTATGTCTGCAGTTAGTTGGAAATGCTTTTCGTGACGCGCCAAGTCTCTCAACCATCACATAGAAGCACTGACTTACTTGACTGACATTAGTGTTGAAAATCCGGATCTTGTTCGTACTTTATGCTGTTGTAGTGAAGTGCAGTGCAGTAGACCTCCATGCTGATTTCAGATTATCGAAGGCCTATCTTGCTGTCTTTTCGATCCTAGCTTTGACATCCTCATATGTACCGCCTATAGTTGAAACGATGCTGCCTAGGTAGGTAGGTGAAAGAGACAACTTCTTTTAGATTTCTCCCATTGATGGTGATTGGATCTTGTTCCTGTTGTTGTTTGAGTATCTTCATCACCTGTGTCTTCTCTACGTTCACCTGAAAAAAGTCGCGTCTTTCTTCGCTGCCCTGCCCCCTTTTGCCAACTTGTTAGTTTTCGCCTGTAAATCTTCGAGTTTGTTCGACACTAGACATAAATCATCGGTGAAATCCAAATCCTCTAATGTTTCAATTTAAGTCATATTTATTTGAACTATCACAAATTTTGGAAGCTTACAAAATAATTCTTACTTCAGCTACGACACGCCGTAAAACAAGAAAGTTAAAATGCTGGTACTCATTAACTTGCAACTTCCTACTGTTTTTTGTCATTTATACGAAATTGCTTCATTCACTTTACACCAGTAACCACAAGTGTGTACTTATTATTTAGTCCTCCTTGTAGTGTAAATACCTGTGAAATTTGCTACCTGTGGTTTAGCAGCTGCGTGACCAATCTCTGTTGTATGAATAAACCACATATGGCGAATTTCCCAGTTGGTGTAATCTAGTTACTATTACAAAAGAAGTAATAATGAAGAAACGCATTTTTTATCCTATAATTCAATGCAGTTTGATGGAGCTGTGGCTCATTGGTTTCAAGAGATGACTTTCAATGTCTGCGTCACGGTTTCCAGCCCCGCTCTACCTACGGAGATTTGGACAGGTAGATAGTATCACCAGCCCTCACACAATAGGTCTGGCTTATTCCCAGTGCATGAATATGCACAAGGTTACTGAGCACATTTCGGTGACATCAACTGCATTAAGTATGAAGGTTCAGACTTTGATCTGTTGGGAGTTGAGTTTTTTAACTACTCCACCATAACTTCATCATGCAACTGTTAGCTGGCATTCATCTGGTTGTATAAACTGGTTTACAACAAGCCTTTACTTGATTTGTTTTTTCAGTTGTACAACATAAATATTTCTATGTTTCATTTCATATATAGGATGAGGAAGACGCTTTCGGTGAGGTCAAGGAAGAGGATGATGAAGATGAACCGGAAGGGGAAGAAGCTGTAGTTGAGATGACCTTACAGTCCCGTAAGAATGAGTCATCTGCTGCTTCTCATCAAAATGCTGAGAATTTACACCCTCGGGATATTGATGCATTTTGGTTGCAGCGTAATCTTGCTAAGCATTGCAAAGTTAGTTTGTTTTCACTTTTAGATATAGTGTCTATAACCTATATACATTCAACTGAGGGATTTTTAATTTAACTCAAAATATTGCTTTATAAACATTCCCAAACCGTACCCACTTATTTGTTATATGAATGTATTTCAGAGTTCTTAATACCTTCTGTCGATTTGCAGTTTTGGTTCGATGATAGTTGATTAGGGAAAATCGACGGGAATTCATAAATCTGGATTTTATGCTTCGTTGGCATTCGTCAGCAAGCCGTATCTGCAACCTCAGAAAAACTACTACCCCCCCCCCCTCTTTAGGAATATAAGCTTGTATCATCTGGTGTTATTAGTCAGAGGCCTAGATCAAAGACTGTCGATTGTTTCCAGTCACTTGACATCAACAAGTGGTACACCATAATGATGAATCTTCTATTTTGGTGAGACTCAACAACTATTCAGTCGGATCCTGAATATAACATCGATATGGGACCCCAAAAGTTTACAGAAGTAGAGAAAGCGGTAGGTAAGTTGAAATAAGAAAGAGAAGCAGAGCCAGATAGACCAGTACCAGAGGTATTCAGAGACAGTAGTAGAAGATCATTGGTCGAATTAATTGAACTGTTTACTAGCGTATGGGAGTCAGATATAATCCCCTGTGGCTAGTGTCGATCACCGGTTGTCCTAGTCTTCAAAAAAGGGGAGAAGTCAGCTTGTGATAACCACAGAGGAATCGGCCTGACAGACGTATTGTCTAGGCTTCTAAGTTCTGTAGTCTTCAAACGTCTTAGTTAATCTCAGAAACAGCAAACCCGATAAAACCAGCCAGGTTTGAGACTCGGTCACGAGTGTATCAATCAGATATTCACTTTTTGTCAGTTTCTGAAACTTAAGCGTGCTTACTGACTTCCGACACTGGCAGTGTTACTTGACCTTAAGGTGGCATTCCACTCCGTTGATCGAGAGGTTTTGTGGTAGTCTCTAACTGAAAGGGGTCTTGAATGAGTACACAACTCAGTTGAAGACCCTGTGCTTAAACACCCATGGGCATCTTATAATCTGCGGTGTTATCAAGTGATGTTCGTCAGGAATATCCACTGTCTACATTATTATTCGACTTTATCTTAGACGTACTTGTGGAAGTCTCCCTCTCGTCGTCTGATTTCACAGGGATTAATCTTCAGTGCTGTCTTGTCCAACAGTAGGAAGTGAAGTGGTTGAGCTCGCTGCAGTTTGCTTTGTTTTGCTACATAGATGTGTAACATGACCATTAATTACAAAGGACATGAGAAGGCTGCAGGTGTTTGACCACCGTTGCCTTCGTAACATAGGCCATGTGTTGTGGTGTCACCATGTGAATAACGCATTTCAGGTGTGAAGTTTTAGGGAGATGAGGTAAGTCAGTTGATGAGACTGAACCTTCACTGACTCAGATGACTGGAATATGTGTTACGCATATTTTGTCACCGTTTGCTTCGTCGCAAAATGTTGACTGAGATAAACTCAGGCTGCGAATAGGTTAAGCATGACCAGACTAAAATATGGCATCAACCGTTGATGTTTCTTACTGTTGATCTGAGCCGTGTAGGCAAATCTAGACTTGTGTGTTGGAGTCCACGTAATAACGTAAACCAGTAGTGCTGAGACCTTAGGCGACGTATTTCAGAATCGATGTTAGTGGTGCAGATGTAGCCACACATTATCTTCACCTTAGTCATCATACTGAGTTCCAATATTGTCTCATTCCTCCTTGTTATCTTATCATTATTTCCTACCACTTCTGTCTGCTTTATTCTTTATTTCATCTTCCAACTTGTTACATTCTCACTTGATGTGCTGATTTTTGAGACGTGGCAACTTGGATCGCTATGCAGTAACGCAAAGTTTTATATTGATTGTGTTTGTTTGTCCGTAGATACTCGACATCGAGATAGTATTAGCCATGTTTCACGAATTTCTCTTTTACACACAATACAAACGGTCAAAGTTCATGAAAACAAACTGAACCTATGTTCCGAAGAAATTCATACCGTCTCTTTCTTCTCTTTTAGTTATCGGCCTATCTTCCTGTCTACAGATAACACTTTACTGTATTCAACTTACAGACCACTGCCAATTATTGTTATCATTGTTATCACAGCTTTAGTTCTCGTACTTCTCTGTTCACATTTGTGATTATTCTTGGATAGTTATTATCGGCAATTGACCACTTCATTCATTCTTGTTAGTTATTACTAAGTTGTCAATTATTTTTCACCATTTACACCTCAACTACTATCTTGTTTTTCTTGCTTAATTATCACCCCCTTAATACTTTGGAATCGATATCCTCTTATTAACTAACTTGATGTGTTCTGTTTTATTTGAGATTTCTGTATAAGTTCATTAATCAGTAGTTTGTAAGGAACAAGTAAGTTTCACTCCAATTATTTTCTTTAAATCAGATATATATAGTGAATAATTGAATCCAGGTGATGCCTAGTTATAAATTTGCATTCGTCTAGTCTTCCTCATCTCATATTTGTACCTTGCTTATTTCTATGCCTTTTGTTATCCTTCTGTAATATATGTTAAGCGTTAGTATAGTGACTTCAAGTACTTACATGAGCATATATATGTCATTTTGAGATTTTCATACTATTTTTAATGAGTAATCCGTTCACACTTCATCTATTTAAGTGTAATTAAAATCTTTTTCCAATTATCTCATTCAATTTTTTTTCTTCTCATATATAGGATCCAATAGTTGCTCAGGCAAAAGCACGTGAATGTTTAGAAATTCTTCAATCAGCTGTAGATGATAGAGATTTGGAAAATCGTTTGGTTCGTACTCTAGGTTATGAACAATTCGATTTTGTTAAAATATTACGCAAACATCGACTTATGATTTTACATTGTATCTTATTAGCTCAAGCACAAACTGTACAAGAACGTAGTCAAATGGAGGCTAAAATGCGTAATGATCCTACATTGGCTAAAGTATTACATGAATTAAGAGAAACAGAAAATTCCATGGATCTTGTAGCTGAAGAACGTCAAAGAAAAAATGTACAGCGTGTTGTCCGAGTTCAAGTGAGTAATTTTACATAATAAACTTTATTTACTGAGTATGCTTTCGTTTTATGTCAAAAGAAAATTACTAGGGAGTCCTGATATCTACATATCCGGAGACTTTACATCTTTACGATTTCAGTTTGTCAACTACATCTCAGCATAAATATTACTTTTCAAGGTAAATAACGTTCTTCTTTGTCTTCTTTTTAATTAAGGCCGATATGGAACATGAAAATATGGAAGATGAAGGAATTCAATTAACTGAAGATGGTGCTATCGGTATCGCGAATATTGTCGACTTAGAAGGTTTAGTATTCTCTCAAGGAGGTCATCTAATGGCAAATAAACGATGTCAACTACCTGATGGTTCATTTCGCAAACAAAAAAAAGGTTATGAAGAAGTGCATGTACCAGCTTTACGTCAAAAATCATCAGAACCAGGTGAAACATTAATAAAAATTGAAAAATTACCTGCTTATGCACAAGCTGCATTTGAAGGTTGTAAAACGCTTAATTTAATACAAAGTCGTTTATATCATGCTGCCATGGAGACAGATGAAAATCTTCTATTATGTGCTCCTACTGTAAGTTTTAATGGCTTGTTACTTTATCGGGTTGTTTTTGTTGTAAAAATTAACTCAACGGAAGTATAGAGTCATTGGGATATTTTTCAAAATTTTCAACAGAACCCAACTCAGAGCTCAACTCTTTATGTATTTTTTATTGTCTACATTTATTTAGGTGTATAGAGTTTATTGGGTTTATAGTTTTGCATCTGGATGATTTCATTCAAAACGTTATACCTGTCAATATAGCATCATTTCTTCTGTTTGCTTTAGGTTACGTAAAAAAATAGATCTTAGCCTACTGTAGCGGGTTTTTTCTCTTTACCATAAAAGTTATTCTTCGAAACTATTTTATTGCTACCAGAATAAAATGAAATTATCAGTGAAGATTACTCTATGATATGTATCCTAAAGAAACAAATTACTGCTCTTAACTTTTCTAACTACAATCTGTTTATGCATTGGAAAGGATTATTTTATATCAAACTTTTAAACTGAGCTAAAGTACTACTCAAAAACCACGTACATGCTAGTTTTCTTGTAGTAATGATACTCCCATATACATCAACCGAAGTTCGTAGAGTCAAGTAGTCCAGTATTATCTATACTGTGATAGCAAGGCTCTGACTTATGCTGGTTCCATTTATCGATTTAGGCATTTAACCCTCCACTAGCGAATTCCATCCATCTATCCAGATCCATATAGGACTAGGCATTACTGCGCTACCGTACGAGTTGCCACACCTCATATCACCGCACCAAGTGGAAGATGAGGAAAAGAAAATTCAGTCAAAGGAAATAGAAAGTACTAGAATAGAGAAATGAATAATGAGAAGACGATGAGATTAAGTATGGAAGGTTAAGGTGAGGATAGTGTGTATGTGTGCATCTGCACCATTGACATCAGTTCTGAGCCATGTGATCACCTAGAGTCTCCAACCACTGGTTCCTCTTGTCCTGTGGACTACAACCGGCTAGTCTACATTGCTTCACTTGGCTCAAACCAACAGTCAAATACTTCATACATTGATACCATGTTGTAGTCTGACCGCTTTGACCCTTCTTCCAGCCTGAACCTGCTTCAGCCAACATTGTGTGATGAGGCAGACGGCGACTAAACTTATGTAACACATGTCGCAACCATCTCAGTCGATGAAGGTTCACAACCGCACCAACTCCCCTACCTCTCTCTACGTTTCACAGCTATACAGTAGAACAGAGCGGACTGTTGTGCAGATGCAGTACACCCAACCCTTAATGAGACAGTCGGATATCACGGCGACACCACAGGTGGCGCAAGTCGTCAAAAGCCAGCCGGACGAGCCTTTTGTATCCATGCAGAGATTTCATCGGTCACTGACCAGTGCACCAGGATTGATCCCACTTCACTACTTACCTGTGAAGTGAAGTGGTCGACACACTCAATCACTACACTCTTTATTGTTTGTCGAGGTACCGTTGAAGACCAATTCTGTAGCAAGAATTTCATTTGGGTGGTGCGAAACGCATCCCAGACATTCCCAAGTTGTCACTCAAAGTGTTCAGAAGACTGCATCTTTTCAGCCCCTCCGCCTAACAGGACTATATTATCTGCGTAATCTAGGTCTAATTAAGATTCTTACGTGATTAGGTCAAGCTCTTTGTAGTCAGGTGACAAGAGGGAGACCTCCACCAGCGGATTAGTCAATTGATGTGGACCCTGAAATAATAGTGGAGATGTAGCCCATTAGTTTACGCATTCTACTTTTAAACGATAAGTCTCTTGTTTAAATCCCACTCCACCTAGTTCCACCTCTTCACAGTTTAACTGCTTTAATTATAATAAAATGTGAATGAATACTTTTTTTTCTGACTAAAATACTAAATATAATTGTTACATTTACACATATTTTCAGGGTGCTGGAAAAACCAATGTGGCCTTGCTATGTATTATGCATGAATTAGGAAAATTCATCAATCCTGATGGAACAATAAATAAAGATGAATTTAAACTGATTTATATTGCCCCAATGAGGTCTCTTGTACAAGAAGTTGTAGGTAATTTTAATAAGGTGAGTTCTAGAAAGTTTTTGTTGCTACAGTGTGGTTAAAAATCTTCGTCCTGCTCCATTTTTCTTTCAGTTTGAAGCACCATATTCAAAGTGTATAGTTGTTGACTGTTAAGCTAAGCCGTTGGAGAACTATAGCTTCTCTGAATGCCGTCCTAAAATCTGCAGGAGTTAGGTATTTTTCATATCTTAAAGTAATATGTGTGTAATATTGTCAGTTGTTACCACAGATGGCGTAATCTGGCGAAAGCCAAGCGAGTCCCTCTTGCACACCTTTATTTACTTTGTTATCAGTATCGTTCTGTCCACTTGTTCTTTTGATTCTGCTGTGAATTGTAGCAACTTGAACTGAAGCACTTATTTACGAGGTTTTGCGTTGATTTTTAGTTTTCTATTATCCTACTCCATCCTCGAAGAATAAACAGTGCGCTAGTTGTGAGGCTGTGGCTTATCGGTTTAGGGAGATGACTTTCAACCGTTGGATGACGGGTTCAAGCACTGCTCCACTTGTCGAGGTCTGGGCGCAGGCCCCTCACACAATAGGTGCGGCTCATTGCCTACTGGATGAATGTGCATGATCTTGTTTAGGGCTAGTTGTAAATTGTTTATCCAACACTATATATATGTTGCCGTCACCATCAACGGAGAAACTTTGAGGAAGTAGCCTCTTTCACCTATCTAGGCAGCATCGTTTCAACTACAGGCAATGGCACAGACGAGAACGTCAAAGCCAGGATCGGAAAAGCAAGACAGGCGTTCATTAACCTGAAACTAGTCTAGAGATCTTCTGCATTCACCATAAAATGTCAACAACATCTGGATTTTCAACACCAATGTCAGAGACTTGGCGCGTTACGAAAATCATTTCCAACAAACTACAGATATTCATCAACAGCTGCCGCCTACGCTGGCTCGAAACTCAAGATCAGATGGCCAGAAACAATAAGCTGGGTGGCAACGAACGAACAAAGCGAGAACCTATCGCTCAACAAATATGCAGAAGGAAGTGGAGATGGTTTAGGCATGCACTGAGAAAACCATTTAGGGACATCACGCGGCAGGCCGGGCACTCGAGTGGAACCCAGATAGGAAACGGTGAGTTAAGCGTCCGATGCGAGGGTGACATGGAGGAGATAGCGTGAGGAAGGAATTAGAGCTTCTGGGTAGTCATGAAGGCAGGTTGAAAAGATTGCAGAGAACAGAGTGGAATGGAGAAGTGCCACTGAAGGTATATGTTCCACCAGGAACCCAAGGGACAAACGAATGCAAATGATGATATGTTGCCGTGTAAATTAACATTGTCTAAATGCAAACCTTAAACTATTTGGTTCATCTGAATTACTTTATTCTGTGTGTTATTTGTTAGGTTTTACTGCATTATAAGTATCAGGTAATATTATGTAATGCAACTTATATAGTCAGTTTATTCAAAATCATATTCACTACACGCAATTTGTCCTTTTGATATACACACGTTTTCCTCTCTTCCTCTTGTTCATTTTTAGCTGTTAAGCAGTTATGGTATTAAAGTAGACGAACTTACTGGTGATCATCAACTTAGCCGTGAACAAATTTATGAAACACAAGTGATTGTATGCACACCAGAGAAATGGGATGTGATTACACGTCGTGGTGGAGATGAACGTGCTTATATACAATTAGTTAGACTAATTATATTCGATGAAATTCATTTATTACATGATGATCGAGGTCCAATACTTGAAGCTATTGTTGCTCGAACACTACGTGCTGTGGAGAGCACATCTGGTTTAGCTGTATCTAATGATATAGGTGGTGGTGGTGGTGTTCGTCTTGTTGGATTGAGTGCAACACTACCAAATTATGAAGATGTAGCAACATTTCTACGAGTTGACTGTTCAAAAGGCTTATTCTATTTTGACAACAGGTAAGTACTGTGATATGTTCAAAATATTATCCTGTTTATTAGGAATATCAGCAATATTTTCCGACCTGTCTTTTTTAATCCACACTTTCTCGAGTGAATTATCACAGTGTTCACGCTAAGGTCATGAGTTCGAACCCAACTCCACTCGCCGAGATTTAGCCAGCCAGTCAGGTAATAGTATCATTAGCCAGTCACACAATAAGTGTTGCTCATTGCCTATTGACCCAACGAGCTCTGCTGGTGGAACACTTGTTCCCTCGAAGTCCTACCATACCAGAAAGGTCTGTTGAATGAATAGTGGTTAGACGAAAAGCAGCTACAGTTGTGGTGTAAATTACCACACTATGACTGGGGTCTGAAGGCTAAGTCATACTGTTACTAGGTAGATGGAGTGTGACAGGAGTAAGGTGTTTCCGTTGGATGAGCAGCAGTGCCATGCTGATGCTTGCTTCTGAGTGGAAGGGGTTCGGGGGTTGGAAAATGTGGGCCCCGAAAATAAGACACTCCACCATACCCTGGGGTCTTCTGGATCGGTGGTGTTTGTTCATTTGTTGTTTCTTTTTCGACGATCCTGTCGGAAAAATACGGGATTTCAAAATAAGGATACACAAAAGGCTGTGTGTGACAGGCGTGAAGCAGATATCTGATGGCCTCTGAGGTCATACAAATCTCTTTCAGGTACCATTACCTATTGCATGAATAGGCACATTATCAATGAGTGCATTTCAATTCAAGAAAAAAGAAATCTAATTTCTTCAGTTTATTGTTATGCCTACAATTATGTATGTTATTACTATTTTCTTCGTTATATAGCTATCGTCCTGTACCACTAGAACAACAATATATTGGGATAACTGAAAAGAAAGCCGTTAAACGCTATCAAATAATGAATGATATAGTCTATGATAAAGTGATGGAACACGCTGGACGTAATCAGATATTAATATTTGTGCATAGTCGTAAAGAAACTGGTAAAACAGCACGTGCACTAAGAGATGCATGCTTGGAAAAAGATACACTTGGTATATTTATGAAAGAGAAAAATGCATCTGCTGTTGTACTACGTCAAGAAGCTGAACAAGTAAGTTTCTCTTTTTCATAGTGAAAACCTAGTTCACCTACACTCATGTGTGTGTGTGTGTGTGTATTCAGTGAAGATTACTCTTTTCTACTTGATATCAAAAAGCCACATATGATGAAATATAAAGATAAATCACAAAACAGCTTTAGAAGACTTACATAATTAACAGAATAGGATAAAGTCATCATCATCAATATCAACATAGGACCAGGCATTACTGCGTAACTATCCAAGTTGCCACAGCTCATGTCAGTACATCAAGTAAAAAGACAGTGAAGTTCAAGATGAAGAAAAGACAATTCAGTCGAAAGAAATATAAAGTACTAGAAGAGAGAAAGAAATAATGAGAAGACGATAAGACTAAGTATAAAGGTTAAGGTGAGGATAATATATATATATATATATATATATATATATATATATATATATATATATATATATACATCTTCGTCACTGACATCGGTTCTGAGCCATGTGATCACCTAGAGTCTCCAACCAGTGCTTCCTCTTGCCTCGCGGACCCCAACTGGCTACAGGATAAATGGTTGTATCTTGTGTAAAAATAATCTTCAAGGTGTAGCGCTATCCGAGGGTGATATAGCAACTCAGTGAAGACGATGTTGGCTTGTTGACAATATACAAAAATTGTGAATATTTAGAGAGACAAAAAGAGAGGGTTGATGTTTATGGCTACTATCTAAGTTCAAAGTACCAACCAAGGTTAAACAACGTGCTATATTTCATATAATTCTGGCTTATCTATGCATTTGGCAAGAGCTACGACAATACAGACAAGGCTAAAGCGTACCATTTTTGGTGAATTTCTTTTCATCTTGTAAAAATAATTTGAATAGTTGTCGATTTTAAATCTACATTGCAATTTAGCAGTTTATTTGTGTGTTGGTAACAACAAGTGTAGGGGGAAGTAGACGACTACCTGAGTGGGGGGTCCCCTAAATAATAGAAACCAGTGGTTGAGGACTATTAGCGACACGGCTAAAAATTGATCACAATGGCGCAGATGTATTCACTGCTTGACGTCTTCTAAGGCTTGAATATTCGTACTGACCTTCCTCTTCAAATTGTTTGTTCTTCCATATAATTAGTCTAGTTTTGACATCAATCTTCCTCTCTCCACCTGTTCTTTATACACTACTATGGAGTGTAGCGAACTGGAAGAGGATGCATTTGTATGCGAGGTTCTGCGTTAATTTTGTTTATCTGTCTGTGAATGACAAGTCTTTCTAGTCATTAAAAGCATTATATAAAGCGCTAGTTGTTACTTTATTCACTTCGGCTCAGCTGTTTGAAAATACGTAGTGGACCTTTCTGTTTACTACAATTGCAATCTTGAACATTAAATAGTTAATGTTGTTTCCAAGGTTATGGATTTATTCATCCACTGTCCATATACATTATGATCGTCACATTTCTGGAATGTAATTTTCGAAAATATTCGTGTCTATTAGAGTTGATCTTCATGCCAATAACCGAGTAGTTGATCTGAGGTGGTAGATCATCATAAAAATGCAGCTTTTTGTAGTTTGTTATTTAACATCTTGGCATGGATGATGTTCTGCTTCGAAAGAAAATTGTAAGATGTAAAGTGTTGATGGCTGCAATAAGATTAGTGTAAACAAAACGTAAGGATGTGGACAGATCAAGATGTGATATCAGTCTGGCAAATTGTTTACTACTGATCTGAAACATACGTCAGCAAGTGTCGACCATAATTATGGAGCCACTGAGTATACATCTTTGAGTAGTTCATGCCATCATCATCAAGATCCACATAGGACCGGGGATTATTGCGTAACGGCCCAAGTTGTCATACCTCATATCAGCACAACAAGAAACAAGGCAGTAAAATGGAAGATGAAGAAGGAAAGAAAAATCGGTTGAAGGAATTGGCAGTAGAAGTAGAAAGTAGTAAAATAGAGGAAGATAGAATGAGATGATGAGATTAATTATGGGAGGTAAGATGAGGATAATGTGCGTATGCATCTACACCGCTGACATCATTTCTGAGCTATGTGCAACCACTGGTTCCTCTTGTCTCGCATACTCCAACCGACTAGTCTACACCGCCCCACATAGCTCAAACCAACAGTCAAACACTTCATACATTGATACTATGTTTTAGTGTAGCCGCCTCGGGGTTTTTTCCAACCTGAACCTACTTCGACCAACATTGTGTGAAGAGGCAGACGGCGACTAGGCATACGTAACACATGTCGCAACTGTCTCAGTCGATGAAGGTTCACAACCGCACCAACTCCCCTACCTCTCTCTACGTGTGACTTCTGTGTTAGTCAGTTGGTGACACCATGGAATACGGTCTATACTAGGAAGGCAACGGTGGTGAAACACCTGAAGCCTTCTGATGTCTTCCACCTTCAATGGCATTGTTTCACAGCCATAATAATTCATGTAAGACGACTTGCTTAGATGAAATGTGGTTATTTAGTAAATTTGAAGTATTTCACAACTTCTAACTATACCTAGGAGGTTGAAAATTATTCTCCACTGCTTGTATTTTCATCGATAGTATTATAAAGAAAAATTTCTTCTTACACTTCATTTTCATTTTATTTAGGTGAAAAATTTTGAGCTAAAAGATTTACTTCCTTATGGTTTTGGTATTCATCATGCTGGTATGAGTCGTGTTGATCGTACTCTAGTTGAAGATTTATTCGCTGATCGACATATTCAAGTTTTAGTCTCTACTGCCACATTGGCATGGGGTGTTAATCTGCCTGCACATACAGTGTTAATTAAAGGAACACAGGTATATATATATATATCATTACTATTTTGATAACATTATCATTAGTTTAATTGTTGTCTCAAGTATTATATTATCAGTCTAGATGGTTTCTGTTTGTTAAGCAGCTTACATTACTATTTCAATACCTTAGAATTAAACAAATGTGTTAATTACTACTTATTCAATTCTTATTGTTATTGTTCTCTTCAGTTGGACTTGGGTTTTCTTTGATTAGCTTTGCTTTCAATGCGCTTATCCTAATTGTATAGATAATATTGATGAAAGCACAATAACATCTTTACACTTGATTTCATTACGCTTTCGCTAGCTTGCTTGCTTGAAGCAAACACTTTCACAGTCAAGTGTTTCAGTTATACAATAGTGATATCACATATATTACACAGTAGGTCATTTAGTGTTAGTAATAACATCTAAACTTTATAAGATGTATAAAACCAATGAAGACTATTTAGTCGAGAGTAATTATTTCAAATGATTTTGTACTAGTTCAACATAAATACTAAATATAATTAGGTTATTCTTCACAAAAGTTGGAAAATATCTCAATTTGCTATTTCTCATTGACTGACATCAATTAGAGGAATATTAGAAGCCTGAAAGTACTGGATAACTATTTCGTACTAGTATGAGATTCCTCAGCAATGCTAACCCATAACCCCGCTGGGGATCGATCCCAAGGCCTTTTGATTCCCTGGTGGGGTCATGGGGTGCGCACTGCTGAGAAATCCTAGACTAGAACGAAACAACTAGCTATCCAGTGCTCTCAAGTTTCTAATGTTCCTTTAACTGATGTCAGTCCATAATGAATACTAACTTGAAAAATCACTAAATCCCCCCTCCCTCACAAACCCCGAAATTAGATAGCGAATATCTATCGCTAGCTTATAATTTTACTTATTCAGCTGTGATACAATTGTCATGGGAAAGAAAGAGTCGCATTTTATGAGTGAATAAAGTACAGGGTAATCTATTGTTACGTATCAACAAAAGGTAGCCAATAGGGGCTTCACTTTCTGAGAGTTTTGCAAATACATATATGTCATGTATTTGCCTAATAAAAGTTGTCGCTGTCCTTGCAGTCACATGCCGTCTTTGTCTTCTGATTTTTCCGCGGCTCAGTGAAGCAGAGTCTACTGAGGGGAGGTCAGTCGTAAAGGTATTCGGTTGAGGTGTCTATTGAGTCTCAGTATTCATTATACCCATGCACGCAACCACCACTCAGTCACAACATTTATCTTGATAGTTTTACAATGAGGCTTAATACATTTCCCATAATTTGTAGGCTTTTGATAATACAAGTCAAATTTTTTTTTAATAAAACCACCACTATTTGATGTCCATTTATTTATCAGCTTCTACATTACTTTATACTATAGATATATAGTCCTGAAAAAGGTCGTTGGACAGAATTAGGTGCTTTGGATGTTATGCAAATGCTTGGACGTGCTGGTCGTCCACAATATGATACTAAAGGTGAAGGTATACTAATTACAAATCATACAGAATTACAATATTATCTAAGTTTAATGAATCAACAACTTCCAATTGAAAGTCAATTAATTTCACGTTTAGCTGATTTATTAAATGCTGAAA
This sequence comes from Heterobilharzia americana, assembly GCA_944470555.2. Taxonomy (NCBI): domain Eukaryota; kingdom Metazoa; phylum Platyhelminthes; class Trematoda; order Strigeidida; family Schistosomatidae; genus Heterobilharzia; species Heterobilharzia americana. Next base: position 2,241,099 of record OX104129.1, read on the forward strand.
TTGTTTTGGGTACAGTAACAACTATTCGTGAAGCAGTTACTTGGCTAGGATATACTTATCTTTATATTCGTATGCTACGTAATCCAAGTTTATATGGTGTCCCATATGGTAGTGAAAAAAATGATCCATGGCTTGAACAATATCGTCGAGATTTAGTGCATACAGCAGCTATCGAATTAGAAAGATCACAATTAATACGTTATGATCGACGTTCTGGATGTTTACAGTCTACTGAACTTGGTCGAATTGCATCACATTATTATCTTACACATTCAACTGTATTATCATATAATAAATTACTTCGACCAGGTTTAGGTGAAATTGAATTATTTCGTGTATTTTCTGCCAGTTCTGAATTCAAGTATATGACTGTTAGACAAGAAGAACGATTTGAATTAGCTAAACTACTTGAACGTGTCCCAATTCCAATTAAAGAATCACCTGAAGAACCTTCAGCTAAAATCAATTGCCTTTTACAAGCTTATATCTCTGGTTTAAAATTAGAAGGATTCTCTTTAATGTCTGATATGGTTTATATTACACAATCAGCTGGTCGACTTGTACGAGCTATCTTTGAAATTGTACTATATCGTGGTTGGGCTGAATTAGCTGATAATGCACTTACATTAGCAAAAATGATTGAACGAAGAATGTGGGAATCAATGTGTCCATTACGTCAATTTAAAAAGTTACCTGATGAAGTAATTCGTAAATTAGAAAAGAAGTCAATATCATTTGATCGTCTATATGATATGAATCATCATGAATTAGGTGAATTAGTAAGATTACCTAAATTAGGTAGACCATTGCATAAATATCTACATCAATTGCCTCGTCTAGAAATGAGTGTTCATGTTCAACCAATTACAAGATCAGCATTACGTGTTGAATTAACTTTAACACCAGATTTTATATGGGATGAAAAAGTACATTCAACAAATCAAGCATTTTGGATATTTGTTGAAGATGTTGATGGGAATAGTGTATTACATTATGAATTTTTTGTATTAAAACAACGTTATGCAACAGAAGAGCATATTTTACGATTTATTGTACCAATATTTGATCCATTACCACCTCATTATTATATAACAGCTGTATCAGATCGTTGGATTGGTGGAGAAGTCACCTTACCAGTATCATTTCGACATTTAATTCTTCCAGAGAAAACAATACCACCTACTGAATTGTTAGATTTACAACCGCTTCCAGTGACAGCTTTAAGAAATAAAGATTTTGAAGCATTATACGCTGATCGTATTAAAGTGTTCAATCCTATACAAACACAGGTACATATTCGTCATAGTTATGCTTTTTTTTATTTTCTACATAGAGTTATTTTTTTCATTGAAACAATACAAATTTTGACACCACTGATTTCAGAGTTATCGATAAAAAGTTCGTAGTTTCCTGCACCACGCTCAGGGTTGTCAGACTAAAATGTGGTACCAGTCCATGACTGGTTAGTCTTAGTCTCAACCGATAGCTACTACCTTGACGTGGTGGTCGGGCTTGCATACCACAATGACCCAACGAGCTCTGCTGGTGGAACACTTGTTCCCTCGAAGTCCTACCATACCAGAAAGGTCTGTTGAATGAATAGTGGTTAGACGAAAAGCAGCTACAGTTGTGGTGTAAATTACCACACTATGACTGGGGTCTGAAGGCTAAGTCATACTGTTACTAGGTAGATGGAGTGTGACAGGAGTAAGGTGTTTCCGTTGGATGAGCAGCAGTGCCATGCTGATGCTTGCTTCTGAGTGGAAGGGGTTCGGGGGTTGGAAAATGTGGGCCCCGAAAATAAGACACTCCACCATACCCTGGGGTCTTCTGGATCGGTGGTGTTTGTTCATTTGTTGTTTCTTTTTCGACGATCCTGTCGGAAAAATACGGGATTTCAAAATAAGGATACACAAAAGGCTGTGTGTGACAGGCGTGAAGCAGATATCTGATGGCCTCTGAGGTCATACAAATCTCTTTCAGGTACTTTAAGAAGAAATAACCAAGAAGTGTCAACCCCCCTCACAACTCTATCAGGACTCAAGTTAGTCTTAGGAGGTGTTTACTGCCTGAGTTCGTCAAGTTAATAGGAGTGAATGGTTGGAGAGCCTTGATGAAATGGCTGAAAATTGATCACAATAGTGCATACATATTCACTCCTTGACATCTTTTAAGATGTAAACATCTTTGATAATTTTGATTTTCGAATTTCTCCTCGCATACACGTTTGTCTACTTTGATATCAGTTTTTCTCTTTATAAACAGCTGTGAAATCTGACAAATTGTACCAACTTTACCATATTTCGCATACTTGACCAATGAGTATACTTAAGAAAACGGTAAGAATCCTGTTCTATACAAAAACATTATCTGGAAAGAAAAGTGGCATGTTGTGGTTAGTAGGTGATCAAATCAACATATTACAGTCATGAAGAAAAAAAGAATGTTGATCTATGGTAGATAGTTACCGAAACATTGTATCCTAGTCATGCCTGCTCCGTAAGTTGGTCATTACCAACATAGGACCTGTCATTACTGCTTGATAATTCAATTTGCCACACCTCAGGATATTTGTATACAAGGCATTACAATCAAAAATAGAGAAATAAAAGAAAAATATAATCAAACTTCTCAGGAAGTCATAAAAAGAAGAAGAATGAGTAGAATTATGAGAAAATGGTATGTGACAACTAGGATGATTTGTACATACATCTATTCGACTGAGATTGGTTCTGAACCATATCACCTGTAGTCGTAAAGCATCGGTTTCTACTTGGTTCAAAATGGACGTCAACCGGCCACCTTGGTCGATATAGCGCTAAAATCGAATCAACTGTTTTTTTAATCTAAGTTTACTACCTAATACTCTTCGTTAGGAAATCCCTCTAGTAATCTTTCTCAAATACTATGTAGTGCTGAGTGTTTGCTGGTCTGTTGTGCCTAGAAAACACATTTTGTCTTTTCCAATTGTATAGAGATTATAAACAAGTGAATCAACGTGAAACCTTTGCACATAATGCCATCAATTCAAGTTGCGTTTGGTAGAATTACCCTATGAGTAATGTTGCAGTCAGTCGAAGGACATTAGACAAGATAGTCAATGAGGTTGTGAACCTTCATCATTTGAGGTGGGTTGGACATGTACTTTACATGCCGAGTCACTTCCTACCTCAATGTGCCATGTTAGTGGAGAAAGTTGGAATAGGCTTTAAGGTGGCCATACCAAGGGATGACACCAGTCAATGAATTCTCTGAATTGGCATGAGCTGTTTGGGGAGATGTAGACTACCTGGCTAGGATCCTTGAGATGATAGAAATGAGTGGTTGAGGACTCTTGGTGACGTTGATTCCTATCACCTTGACAATCTAAACCCTTCACATGACTTGAAGTAATCGTAAGCGACTTCATGGATCTGCGGATTTAATCATCGTTTGGCTATATTTAACTCGCACTGTGCTTTCAGCTAATCAGCTGCTTTGGTAAAAGTTTAGGTATCTAATCGTAGCTTTTTCAAAGCTAATCACTATTAGTGTTATTTCTTTTATTATACCGTCGTTGATTGGACCGAATTGATCGATCTGTGTTGGCATGTGGGCTCCTGCGCGGATATCTCGATATTACCTGTGTTTTTAATCACATAGTAATGATGGATAGTGGCTAGCAGTGGAATCCAGTATGCGCATTTTATCCTATTTGCGACTCATTGGTCAGCTGGATGTACCTGCCTCACAGTGAGTCATGTTGTTTCCACTGGGATTCGAACCCGGGAGCGATCGCTTCCAACGCAATCCCGTCGCACCTGTCGCACAAGAAGTGGCTATCGTGACTCGATGGTCTAGTGGATAACGCTTTGGCGTTTGAAGTAGTCCCTGCCACGTTCGAATCCAGATGGAAATAACATCACTCACTGAGAGGCAGGTGCATCCAACTGACGAGTCCCGAATATGACGAAATGCGCATCCTGGATTCCACTGCTAGCCACCCATCATTACTACTTACTGTTAGTTTGTTGCCATCAAGGAAAGTAGGTGAGTTTTAAACACCACAATGCACAAGCTTGCATATACTTGCTGAGTTGAATGATACCCTTTATAGAATTAACTAGTCAGTCTTCTTTGTCTCTTGAAAACAATAGTCCAAAAATAAAAAGTGCTGTCGCATAACAGTCTAACTGCAATCTATTTTCATCCTAAACCTAATAGAATACAATTTTTATTTATTTTCCTACGTTTTATTGTGATTTTTTTTCTCAATAGGTTTTTAATTCACTGTACAATTCCGATGAAAATGTTTTGATAGCAGCTCCAACAGGCAGTGGGAAAACAGTTTGTGCTGAATTGGCAATATTTCGTTTGATAACAACTTACAGCGCCAATTCGATGAGTCAATCTGAATCAACTGGTACATCTGCTAACTTTCGTTGTATATATGTTTTACCACCACATGAAGAACAAGTAGAACAACGTTATATTGATTGGGTTAGTCGATTCGGTGAAAAATTAGGCAAACGTGTTGTTCGACTAACTGGAGAGACATCAGTTGACTTAAAGCTGTTGGCTCGTGGAAATGTAAGTCAGTCATCCTTTAACGTTATATCTTAACAATTCCTTATTGTTTAAACTGTAAGTCCTGTTATGTGAAGATGCAAAGTCTTCTGAACACTTTGAGTGACAACTTGAGAATGTATGGGATTCGTTTCTCATCACTCGAATGCAAATTCTTGCTCTAGGATTGGTTTTCAATGGTACCTCGACAAACAATAAAGAGTGTAGTGGTTGAGTATGTCGACCACTTCACTTCCCAGGTAAGTAGTGAAGTGGGATCAATCCTGGTGCACTGGTCAGTGGCCGATGAAATCTGAAAACCTTCCAGATTGACAATCACACTTTTTTTCCTTGTTTACCCAAGCAAAAGGCTCGACTGGCTTTTACCAACCTGCGTCACCTATAAAGCCGCCGCCGTGATATCCGATTGTCTATTAAGGGTTGCGCCTACGGCACCTTCACAACAGTCCACTATGTTCTACTGTATCGCTGTGAAACATAGCCATTCAAGGTAGAAGACATGAGAAGGCTTCAAGTGTTTGACTACCGTTACCTTCGTAGTGTAGGCTGTATTCCGTGGTATCACCACGTGAGTAACGCACAAGTCAGGTGTAGAGTTTTAGGGAGTTAGAAGTGAGTCAGTTGACACGGTTGTTGTGAACCTTCATCGACTGAGATGGTTGCGACATATGTTACATATGCCTAGTCGCCGTTTACCTCATCGCACAATGTTGATCAAAGTAGGTTGAAGCTGGAAGAAGATCCGAGGTGGCTAGACTAAAACATGGTATCAATGTATGAAGTCTCTGACTGTTGGTTTGAGCCATGTGGGGCAATGTAGACTGAGTTGTTGGGGGGTGTGCAGGACAAGAGGAATCAGTGGTTGGAGATTCTAGGTGATCACGTTGCTCAGAACCGATGTCAGTGGCGCAGATGTATCCGCACACATTATCCTCACGTTAACCTTTATACTTAGTCTCATCATCTCATTATTCCTTTCTCTCTTTTCGTACTTTCTATTCCCTTTGACTGAATTTTCTTCATCTTCCACTTCACTGCCTTTTTACTTGATGTAGTGATATAGGATGTGGCAACTCGTACGGTAACGCCGTAGTGCCTGGTCCTATGTTAATTTAGATTGATGGAAACTAAGTTTTAGTGGTTCTGAAGGGAGTTTAACAAGCGTTACAGTATGAAGCTACGTATTGTCATCACCTCCTTAGACTACTGACCTCTAGTTCACAGTAGGTTTCTTCTATTTCTGCTAGAAGTTATATGCATTTTCATTTTCTAAACTTACTACCCTACATGATACCATCAAACGGCTCTGAGTTTACACTGTGTCGAATTGTAGTAGGTAAAACTGAGTCATGTGCTTGGTTGTCTGAAACACTAAGGTAAAATTAATGTGTGCAGTTTAGTTGAAGTAAGCATCATCAGGATCAACATAGGACCAGCCATGTATTACTCCTTAATTGTCCAAGTTGTCACACCTCATATCAGCACAACAAGTAACAAGGCAGTAAAATGGAAGATGAAGAAAGAAAGAAAAATCGGTCGGAGGAAGTAGCAAAAGATAGGAAGATAGAATGAGATGATGAGATTCAGTATGGCAGTTAAGATGAGGATAATATGTGTATGCATCTGCGCCACTGACATAGATTCTGAGTTATATGATCACGTAGAGTATGCAACCACTGGTTTCTCCTGTCCTGTGGACTGTAACCGGCTGGTCTGCATCGCTCTACATGAATGAAACGAACAATCAGAGACGTCATACGTTGATGCTATATGTTTTAATCTGGCTATCCGTAGCTTTTTTCCAATCTGAACCTACCTCGGCCAACATTGTACGATAAGGTAGATGGTGATTGAACGTATGTATTCCCGAATCGCTTAACTTTTGTTGATAGATAGGTTCTTATACGGATTCCTCGATTCTGCCCGAATATTCCACTATGTTATGGTCTACTTATTCACTAGCACGCGTTTTGTCTTGTCTGTGATTCGTCAGCTGGATGCATGTGCATCCCAATGAGTGTTGTTCCCCCTGAGAATCGAAGGCAGTACCCATTGCTTCAAACTGAAGTGGGTTTGGACACTTAATTAAGATTCGACGTCTCGAACTAGCAGCTTACACTTTGATCCTGTAAGTTTACCTTGAAAAGTAGGGAGGGCTAGGATTCAATGGAGATGAAGCCATACCTGGTTCATGAGATAGTAATTTTACTGTTTAGTTCATGGTTTCCAAACTCACCAACTGATTTAAAATTCTATGTCTACTTTCGCTGTTGCCCTCTTTGTAGTCCTATGTTAGCTCATTTCTGTGCGATGTAGTTGTAGTCACAATGGTCAGATACCTGAAGTCATCATCAGTTACTATGCTTCACATTTATTCAGTATATTAAAGGTAATTGGTGTACAGTATATGTGTCGAATGTGCCACCGAGGCTAGTGAATGCCGATTGAGTTGTTCGTATCTATGTCAAGATTTTGTCAGCTATCAGAACAGCATTATTATTATTATTATTATTATTATTATTATTATTATTATTATTATTATTATTATCTGTCCCTTGGGTTCCTAGTGGAACATACGACTTCAGTAGCACGTCTCCATTTCACTCTCTTCTCTCCAGTCTTTTGAACCTGGCTCCACAACTGCCCATAAGCTTTCATTTCTTCCCCACACAATCTCCTACATGTCACCCTTGGACACCATCAACCAACTCGTCGTTTGCCATTTGGGTTCCACTCGACAGTCTGGCCTGTCGCGTAATGTCCCCAAACGGTCTTCTCAGTGTATGTCCAATCCAACTCCACTTTCTGCATATTTGTTGGGCGATAGGTTCTTGGTTGGTTCGTTGTCACACTGGAGTTCCTGGTTGGTTATTTTTTCTGGCCTACTGATCTGATCTTCAGTATCGAGTGAGCATAGGCGGTAGCTGTTGACGATGTATGTCTGCAGTTAGTTGGAAGTGCTTTCCGTGACGCGCCAATTCGAATTGTTAATCAAGTAAGGTGTTCAAAGCAATGAACAGATTCTTCATCATGACCAGACTAGGTGTCAACACACCTTTCAACTGCAGTGATTCTGGAGCATTTAGGCTTTTTGGGTTGAATATATATCAATCTTTGAAGCGAACTAGATCTTAACTATTAGTATCGTCAGCTCAAGTTGACTCCTTATGTAGTGCCAATTATCCTTCTATGTTTCTCTTGTCAACTACCATTTGAGAGAACTTTTTTTCGCTTTGAATGTCACTATCTTACCATACTGACAGAAATACTACTAACTAGGATTTTAATAAATTTCAGTAGTCTTTTTGAATTTGTTCAAGGTATGTTAAAAATTCACTCTAAAATTCCCCTCTTGATGCTAATTAAACTAGGTTTACTTGATAAATCCTATGTCTTAATATTGGATTATCTTGTCTTCTCTATTACAGATAATCGTTACTACACCAGAACATTGGGATGTTCTCTCTAGACGATGGAAACAGCGTAAAAATGTACAAAATGTTAATTTATTTATTGCAGACAATTTACACTTAATTGGTTCTGAAGGTGGATCAATACTTGAAGTAGTCTGTTCAAGAATGCGTTATATCAGTAGTCAAGTGGATAATCCGATTCGTATAATTGGCTTATCTCATAGTCTTACGAATGGTCGTGATGTTGCCAGTTGGCTTGGTTGTACTTCTGGTGCAACATACAACTTTCCTCCTACTACTAGACCAATTCCATTAGAATTAACTGTTATGCCATTCAATATTCCACATCAAGCATCTCGTCTTTTAGCAATGACTAAACCTGTTTATCAACTGATAACACGTTTGGCGTTTGTTCCAAGTCCTACAGGCAGTTTACAGCATTCTCAGCGTAAACCGACTTTGGTTTATGTTCCAACTCGACGTCAAGCCCAACGCGCTGCACTTGATTTGATAACAATGTTTACTGCTAGTAATGCAATATCCTCCTCGAAATTTCAAGCTATTTCAGGACATTTAGAAGAGGCTCTTTCTCGTGCTGCTGATCAATTAGCAGATAAAGCATTAGCTGAAGTTATTCGTCATGGTGGTGGTATAGCTTATTTGCATGAAGCTATATCAAAACCGGATCGTCGATTGATTGAAGTTTTATTCGCTGCAGGTGCATTGCATACCTTAGTTGTATCTCATGCTCTTATATGGGCTGCAGCTTCACCGAATCCTCTATCAGCTTACCTTGTAATTGTTATGGATACACAAGATTACAATGGTAAGATTCATGCATACGAAGATTATCCAATAGTTGATCTGATTGAAATATTAGGTCATGCAAATCGACCTAATATTGATAGTGAAGCTAAAGCTGTTGTATTATGTCAAGCAGGAAAGAAAGAATTCTTAAAAAAATTTCTTCATGATCCATTACCAGTTGAATCACATTTAGATCATGCACTACATGACCATTTCAATGCTGAAGTTGTCACTAAAACGATTGAAAATAAACAAGATGCTGTGGATTATTTAACCTGGACTTTTCTGTATCAACGTATGACACAGAATCCAAATTATTATAATTTACAGGTAAATTTTTAATATTTTCATTTGTTATTCGAAAGTTAAATTATGCACTAATGGTACCATTAGTAGTACTGCATAGCACTGGGCTGGTAATAATGTATCCTCAAAGATAGAGCGTGTATGAAGAGATTAATTGGTTTCGATAGCCTTATCCAATTATTTTCTGTTTATTAGAAAACAAACATATATAGCAATGCGACTTAAAAATGCACTACACAAGGTGATATAACAACATTATGACCGCCACTGGTTTCATTTCTGAGCCACTGAGTTGCTTGATCTATCGAACCTTACCCAGAGAGTCGTGTTGGACTAGCAAATGCTAACCCAATACAACTACCCTTCATCCTACGGTGCTGCGTCATACACTGACCACCTCTCCACTTCTTCTATCCAGTCCTATGGTTAGCAAACAATGAACGTCGTAGAAGCCGTTAGGACGATATGCGTAAAACATGTCCAAGCCACCGAAACCAGTGTTTCCAGATGATTTCATTTATTGAATGATGATCTCTGTTATGCGTAAACACACACTATCGTACCTCAGAATTACTTACATGGTGTTGTCACTGCATACGAGCAATCCTATGGAGATAACGGTGGTCGAACACTCAGAGTTATCGGAGATAGGTTAGCTTGGAGAGGCCAAGTTTCACAGAGGCGTAGAGCAGAATTGCTCATACCGAAGCGTTGTGAATTCGATGTTTTACAGTCAGACTAACAGTGCCAAAGGTGGCCCAGATTGACATATGCCAGTATGGCTTTCGATATGCTGTTAGAAATTTCACCACTCACACAACTACCCTGATACACAAAATTTTCGACTACTTTCAACGACTCACCACCAAGGGTGAGCTCAGATACAGACTCCTGCCAATCTTACAAGAGTACTTTGCACTTTAATGGTACAAAACATATACCATACTTATGAATACTAAGTACACTTAGATTGAAGGTATTTGTCTAAGAAAAGTTAACATCAGTAATAGGCAATATGTTGTCTGCTCATAACCCGGATTGATAGGTTGAATTTAGTAGACAAATTCAATTTTCATTATGTTATCTTTACTATGGTGTATAAATCAAGTTTAGAAACTTGAATCATAAAAACTCCCTGTTTATTATGTGAAGAAATTATTCCTTTAGTGTATAAGGAAGAGAATGCATAACTGATTATATTGTATACATCATTTCATGGAAATCAAATCTTGTAATTGTCTTGGCTATACCATTTCTTTTAATGTAATCTGTGCTCTTGTAATAATAGTACGGAGATGTTATTCAAAAATTGATTCTTAGGCAAATTATATGAATTATTTCTTGTTACTGTATAGTAAGTAGCATAGAATTGAACAGATATGATGTCTATACGACTGATTTTCATTTTCTCAGCTTATCATCATTATTGGTGTTGTTTTTGAAAGCCAATAGTTTTCATGATCTTCTTAACGTTTAAGTCTATACTGCTTTTGTAAGTATCATCTAGATAACTGAGTCAATAGAAACTGTAACATTTTAAACACGTATTCCTATTGTCATACATCATCATCATCATTATCAACATAGGACCAGGCATTACTGCGTAACGGTCCGAGTTGCCACACCTCATATCAGCACATCAAGTAAAAAGGTAGTGAGGTGAAGGATGAAGATAAGTGAATGCAGTCAAAAGAAATATAAAGTACGAGAAGAAAGGAAAGAGGAGTGACAAAATAGTGAGATTCGGTATAGCATTGTTAAGATGAGGATAATGTGTGTGTATACATCTGCGCCACTGACTTCGGTTCTGAGCCATATCACCTAGGGTCTGCAACCACTGGCTCCTCTTGTCCCGTGGACCCCAACCACCTAGTCTGCATCGTCGTACATGGCTTAAACCAACAGTCAGAGACTTCATACATTGGTGCCATGTTTTAGTCTGGCCACCTCGGGCCTTTTTCCAGCCTGGACCCACCTCAGCCAACATTGTGTGACGAGGCAATCGGTGACTACGCATACGTAGTACGTGTCCCAACCATCTCAGTTGATGAAGGTTCACAACCTCGTCGACTGACTTACCTCTTCTCCCCAAAACTCTACACCTGACTTCTGCATTACTCACTCACATGGTGACACCTATTGTCATACTAATTTCATAAACTTGTGATTTTTATAAATTTTCTTTCTCCTCATTTAGGGTGTAACACATCGACATTTAAGTGATCATTTAAGTGAACTAGTTGAGACAACATTGAATGATTTAGAGACATCAAAGTGTATTGCTGTAGAAGATGGTATTGATTTGTCACCATTAAATCTTGGTATGATATCAGCTTACTATTATATTCAATATAATACTATAGGTAAGTAGTCTATTGTATACAGTTTTATTATTCATTTGTATATTGTCTTCATTATGTATTAAGGATTTTTGTATTGACTACAGTTATCGCTTCATATTTACTCCATCCTTAAGATTTGCTAGATAAGTTGAAAGTTGTACTGGGTACACTGTCAGTTTACAGTAACTGTTTCGTGAAATATTTTAAAAACTTGTTAACCCTAAAAATCACTGTATTATATACTTGGGTGATCATCATTAATATCAACACAGGACCAGGTATTACGGCGTAACGGTTCGAGTTACCACACTTCATATCACTACACCAAGTAAAAAGGCAGTAAGGCGCAAGATAAAGAAAAGATAGTTCAATCAAAATAAATATAAAGTACGAAAAGAGAGAAAGGAAGAATGAGAAAATGGTGAGATTCAGTATAGAGTTCTTAAGGTGAGGATAATGTGTGCGGATACATCTGCGTGATCACGTGATCACCTAGAATCTCCAACCACTGGTTCCTCTTGTCCTGCACACCCCCAACAACTCAGTCTACATTGCCCCACATGGCTCAAATCAACAGTCAGAGACTTCATACATTGATACCATGTTTTAGTCTAGCCACCTCGGATCTTCTTCCAGCTTGAACCTACTTCGACCAACATTGTGCGATGAGGCAGACTGCGACTAGTCATATGTAACACATGTCGCAACCATCTCAGTCAATGAAGGTTCACAACAACCGTGTCAACTGACTCACTTCTAACTCCCTAAAACTCTACACCTGACTTGTGCGTTACTCACGTGGTGATACCACGGAATACAGCCTACACTACGAAGGTAACGGTAGTCAAACACTTGAAGCCTTCTCATGTCTTCTACCTTGAATGGCTATGTTTCACAGTGATACAGTAGAACATAGTGGACTGTTGTGAAGGTGCCGTAGGCGCAACCCTTAATAGACAATCGGATATCACGGCGGCGGCTTTATAGGTGACGTAGGTTGGTAAAAGCCAGTCGAACCTTTTGCTTGGGTAAACAAGGAAAAAAAGTGTGATTGTCAATCTGAAAGGTAGAATCTCCATAGGATCCCCCCTAGGTCCACTACTAACAGACTCCTTTATAGCCAGTCTGGAGAATGGACCCTTGAAATCAACGATTGAAGATTTTCATTTGTACAAAAGGTGCATGGACGATATTTTTGTTATCTGTGATCATCAATATGATTTGAATCATGTTCTACAAATATTAAATAACTGCCACTCAACAATTAGATTCATCCTTGAGGTCGAAAATTCACTTTCTCGGTGTAGAGGTGACAAGAACTTCTGATGGAACGTTAAGTAGGTCAATTCACAGAAAACCAATGTGGAATGGTCAACTGACGAACTTTAATACCTGGGTCCCTACGAATCGTAAGCGAAATCTAATTGTATCTCTTGCGACTCGCATTAGACCAAGCTGCAGTCCCGATATATTAGAAGAACAAATTTCTGTTCTAAAGAACATCCTGATTGAAAACGGATTCCCACCACGCTTCATAGACAAACACATCAAACCTAAATCTCACAAAGAGAACCTTACCATCGTACCAAAAAAGACACTCTTTATGAATGTAAACCTCAAAGGCGATTCTGCGGCCGAGAGGTTAACAAACACTCTAAGGAGAACATCATCATCATCACCATTATCAACATAGGACCAGGCATTACTGCGTAACGGTCCGAGTTGCCACACCTCATATCAGCACATCAAGTAAAAAGGTAGTGAGGCGAAGGATGAAGATAAGTGAATACAGTCAAAAGAAATATAAAGTACGAAAAGAAAAGAGAGAGGAGTGACAAAATGGTGAGATTCGGTATAGCGTTGTTAAGATGAGGATAATGTGTGTATACATCTGCGCCACTGACTTCGGTTCTCAGCCATATCACCTAGGGTCTCCAACCACTGGTTCCTCTTGTCCCGTGGACCCCAACCACCTAGTCTGCATCGTCGTACATGGCTTAAACCAACAGTCAGAGATTTCATACATTGGTGCCATGTTTTAGTCTGGCCACCTCGGGCCTTTTTCCAGCCTGGACCCACCTCAGCCAACATTGTGTGACGAGGCAATCGGTGACTAGGCATACGTAGTACGTGTCCCAACCATCTCAGTTGATGAAGGTTCACAACCTCGTTGACTGACTTACCTCTTCTCCCCAAAACTCTACACCTGACTTCTGCATTACTCACTCACATGGTGACACCACAGAATACGTCCTATACTACGAAGGCAACGGTGGTCAAACACCTGAAGCCTTTTTGTATCCTCCACTTTCAATGGCCATGTTTCACAGCCATACAGCAGGACAGACCGGACTACTGTGCAGTACACGCGACCCTTAATAGACAAACGAATATCACGGCGGCGCCATAGGTGGTGCAAATTGGCAAAAGCCAATTGAGCCTTTTGTATCCGTGCAGAGATTTCATCGGCCACCGAGACACCAGGGCTGATCCTACTTCAGGAGAACATTCTTTGCATCAACACTGAGACTAGTATTCTCTTGTCGGCCAACGTTTTCTAACAACTCAAAAGAGAAACTTTCGCATCTGAGCACTTCTATGTGCATAATATCAATCCACCTACTCTTGTGTAGCCAGGTATATAGGTCGTTCGACACGAGTGTTATCCAAAAGGGTTCAAGAACACTATCCTGTGTGGTTACAAAGAGGTAACAATGGAATCATAAGGAGTGCGATAATTGAACACATCGTGAACACAAATCACGCTATCTCAAGAATCTCCTCGTTCGAAGTTTTCTACAGACTGAAAAGAAATCTTCCAAAGGCTGTATGTCTTCGTATTCTCTGCATCACCAAAGCTGTTGCCATCCACCATCCACCTGAACTGTGTACTGTGGTCTTAGTTTTCAGTCTCCTCTAATCCCCCTCCTCCTTCCTTTTTTCTTTTCATCTTTCTGTTTCGATATTATTATTATACTAAAATATCAATCAACATGGCACTGGAAGCAATCAGAAGTCAACTAAATATTGACTCAAAACTTACTCACAGAACTAGGATATCGGTTGATGAGATCATATTAGACGTACAGTTGTGCCTGACCTCCACAGTCTTCAAGTTTCAAGACAAAATATACAGACAAACAGAAGGAGTAACAACGGAATCGCCAATATCCCCAATCGTGGCAGAATTATTTATGGATAGTTAGGAAAACATGACTTTACAAACAATCAGTCCAGCATCTAAGATATGGTGACAATAATATGTGGATGACACATTTACTACTGTGTTGAAATCGGAACATATCGACAATTTCCTCACACATGTAAACTCAGTAGTAGGCGCAGTCCAATTCACTTATGAGGTAGAAAATGAACCAAGGGATTACCTATGTTGGGTTGCATGGTAAAACGAAGGACGGACTGTGGTTTGGATACTACCGTCTACAGAAAACCGAAACATTCCAAGTCATCCCATCCAATGTCAATTAAGGCAGGTTTAGTCAAATGTCTAAATGATAGAGCTAGAAAACTGACTTATCAGTGCAAGGACCTAAACAAGGAACTGAAGCACGTAAAAGAAGCATTCATAGTTAATGATTATCCCCTACAGTTTATTAAGAAATTCGTACAAACATAAGAAACGAAATAACACCAGTAACACAAGTAAAAAGGAGTTCATAGCCTCCATTATGATACCTCATAAGGAGGGTACATCAGAAACTTTACATAGGATGCTCAGCAAAGCTGGAATGCGGGTGGCATTCAAACCTACAAACTCACTCAGAGATAACCTTCGTCGCCTGGCTTAAGTATTCGATAGAACCAATTTAGTAAAATAATCTAATCTGTCAAATTCCATGTGATGACTGTGAGGTCAAGCACATAGGATATAACACTTCCCCTATTATTATTATTGTTATTATTATTATTATTACTGATAACTAAGGTTTTCTTGCTTCATGGAAAAGATTTTAGGGAGATGTTAAATTTTTCATTTTATCTACAAAAGGTGACCATAAATCTTGACATGCTTCTGATATATTCACGTAGCAAAATGTATAAGTAGTAGTGTACGAAACAAAAAGAATGAGACACAGAAAGGTATGTTTATTATTGACATCTTGGTATAGTAGACCGACAAAATATGTAGAACTTGGCATACAAGTGCATTGGTACAATTTGCCACACTTCACAGTAACATGTAAATGCATAACAAGTGAACAGAGGAGTGCTAATAAAATGGATAAAAGTGTGTGAGTTGACACAATCAACATATGTAGGTCAATAAAGATATTTAAGACTTCGAAAATGACAAATTGCATGCACCTGCATTGCTGTGCCGAATTTCTAGCCACATTACTTAGTTTTTAAACACTGATTCCTACCGATTTGACCACCTCAGGCAGGTAGCCAACATGGCTGAGATAAACAATCGAAAACTTCATGGACTGTAGCCAAGCCTTAGACTAACCAGCTTTGGCGTTCTTCTAGCCCGATCCTACTTCAACCAACAACATTGTACGTTGAGGTAGGTGATGGTTTGGCATACACAACATACCTAAGCCACCTCAGAAGGTTAACAACTTCGTCGGTTAACTTACCTTCTTTACCTAGTGTAGGACACGACAAGACAGAGGAAGGAAGGAATCTTTATTACTGATGTCTTGTACAGTAGTCATGTCATCAAATATTGTGCACCTTTCCACTAAGACAGTCGTTTGCATCATATGCTTCATTTCTTCTTCTGCTTCTATCTTGATTTGTTCTTGATACACCATCATTATCTCTTGCGTTTCTCTGGGCAGAATCGTTACCCATTGCTGGTAATTCCCCATGGTTTCTGCTGCCCTCTCGACATATACTATTTATATCCATTTTTATCAACAGTGCCCACTACAGTAGGCAGTAATAAGCTTATTTGGTGAATTTAAGTTATTTTTTGTATTTCTCTTTTTTTTTTCTTTTCTTTAGAATTATTCAGTTTATCATTAACAGCTAAAATGAAAATTCGTGGATTATTAGATGTGATTAGTAATGCAGCAGAATTTGATATTTTATTACCAGTTCGACATCATGAAGATATATTATTACGTCAGTTAGCTGCAAAAGTTCCACAGAAATTAGCACCAAAAGCTAAATTTTCAAGTCCACATGTTAAAGCTAATTTATTATTACAAGCTCATTTATCACGTTTACAATTGCCGATTGAAATGCAAACAGATACAGATCGTTTATTAGGTTGTACTATACGTTTAATTCAAGTAAGTATATTTTCGAATTTGTTTTATTTTAGATTAACTAATTATAAGTGTCATGTGTTAGGCGCTTGCGTAGGAACCTAGAGGAGAAACGACGAGTTGGGCATCCGACTGTGGGTGACATGGAGGTGATCTATGTTAGGAAGAAATGAAAGCTTGTAGGCAGTTGTGGTGCCAGGTTGAAAAGACTGTAGAGAACAGAGTGGAATGGAGGTATCCTACTGAATCTCTATGTTCCACTAGGAACCCAAGGGAATAATAATAATAATAATAATGTGTCTTGATTGTACTGTGTTCTCTGAGTTGGGTTGCCTAATCGTGAAGCTTTCATTATCTTTCTGGACGACATCGTCAGCACTAACTTCAGTATGAAGTGTGCTTAATCCATCATCTAAGTCAACATAGGACGAGGTATTGCTGCGCAACGGTTCGAGTTGCCTAATGATAGACACTGAGCATATTGATCATTGAACCAGTTTACTCAGTCCTAGCCATTCACTTTAACCCATAAATACAGTATACATAACTAGTTAAATGCCGTAATCTTTAAAATAAACACAATGTTATGCAAGGAAGCACTGTTTCAACTACAGGCGGCACAGACGAGGATGTCAAAGTCAGAATCGGAAAAGCAAGACAGGCGTTCATTAGCCTGAAACCAGTGTGGAGATCTTCTGCACTCAGCATAAAGCGTGAACAACATCCGGATTTTCAACACCAACGTCAAGTCAGTGCTTCTGTGTGATGGTTCAGAGACTTGGCGCGTCACGAAAGGCATTTCCAATAAACTACAGACATTCATCAACAACTGCTTACGCTGGCTCGCTACTGAAGATCAGATGGATTGCCAGAAAGAATAAGCAACAAGGAGCTCTGGGAACGAACCAACCAAGAACCTATCACGCAACAAATATGCAGGAAGAAGTGGAGATGGATTGGCCATGCACTGAGAAGGCCGACTGAGGACATCAAGCGTCAGGCCAGTTGCTCGAGTGGAATCCCCATGGGAAGCGACGAGTTGGACGTCCGAGGTGAGGGTGACATGGAGGAGGTCATGCGAGGAGGAAATGAGAGCTTCTGGAATGTCGTGGAGCCAGGTTCAAAAGATCTCAGAGAACAGAGTTCACTTGAGACGTGCTACTGAAGCCCTGTGTTCCACTAGGAACCCAAGGGACTAATAATAATAATAATAATAATAACAATATCCAAGGACAAGTTGTACTAAATTATGAGTTATCCATTAGGCCACTATGTTGTCAGTGGTCAATAATCCACATTACATACTTTTGTCATCGTTGAGTGTTTATTCTGACGTTCGGTTACAACTTCTCATTAGAATTTCGGCTACTATCTCTCAAAGCTGTTGAACTCGAAGGTTTTGGGTTCGACCCCCTAGTAGGGTCATGTATGCACACTGCTAGAACGAAGCAGTTATCCAATGCCGTCAGATTTCTTATATTTTTCCAATCGATGATGAATACCAACCTGAAAACAATAAATAAGACCCTACAAACCTCCAAATGGAAATTTTAAATCACAACTTGATACATTTAACTCACTATACTTGACCGATGATAAACCCATAACCCAAGTGACCGAAGTTAAAACATGTGGGGCGATGCAGACTATTCGGCTGGGGTCCGCTGGACAAGAGGAACCACTCGTTGAAGACTCTAAGTGATCACATGACTCAGAACCGATGTCAGTGATGCAGATGTATACACACATATTATCCTCACCTTAAGAACTCTATACTGAATCTCACCATTTTCACATTCTTCCTTTCTCTCTTTTCGTACTTTATATTTATTTTGACTGAACTATCTTTTCTTCATCTTGAACCTCACTGCCTTTTTACTTTATGTAGTGATATGAGGTGTGGCAACTCGAACCGTTACGCAGTAATGCTTGGTCCTATATTAATGATGATTTCCATCATTGTTATAGTTTTAACCATTGAATAGCAAACAACCAGTTGAAAATATTACGGTGGTTAACAGCTGGTAACAAATAAATATAACGCTGTGCATTTATCAACTCCAATAAAAACGTTAACCTGTTTGTCAGTACCATTTGAAGTTATACACTTCATCTATTGACAACTGAACTCACCTACAGCGTTTTAGTTCGTCTAAGAAATAGGAAACCTAGTCAAATATTTTTGTTTTGAAACAACACTTCCCTTCAATTGAGCTTTTTAGAATATGACTGAATGGTATGCTACTTACTTTCTTTCACGAGGCCTAAGAAATTGAGTTTCTCAAGATAAGTTTCATTTGAGATCTGTATGTGTACCGTCGTCAGCAATACTCCCGGATGTTCATTTTCGGCTTCAATGCTGAACCAGGGATGTCCTGTTTCGTTTATAACCATCGGAATTCAATTCAAAGCATCATATCTTATCAAATCCTACTTTTCAATTTTTTTCCCCGCTAGTTCAACCTAATGTCAGGACAACGCAGCCACTATTACTTCTCATTTAATTATAACCATAACCACTACTCCACGTTTCCAAGGAAGGAAAGGTACCTACCCGTTGATTGCAAGAATGGCTACCTTATCAAACTCCCAAACAAAAGAGACCTAAGCATTTACAAGAACTGGCAAGGAATCATCCCGCTGTCCATCCCAAGCAAAATATTAAGCCACATCATCCTGGAGAGATTAAATTTTATTGTGCTGGATGCAAAATTACGACCGGAACAGGCTAGCTGGCTTCAGAAAGAACAAATCATGTACCGATCAAATTGAAACGCTACACTACACTACACATCATCATAAAACAGAGTATAGAATGGCAGTCAACTAGATCTCTACCTCAACTTTATCGACTTTGGAAAGGCCTTCGACAGCGTCGACCGAGAAGTGATTTGCCAGGCCACTGCTCCAACACTACTCTTGTAGTGCCACAAATCTTTATCAACCTCATTCAACAGCTATATAAAAACACCACATGCCAAGTGATCCACAATGGAAAGCTCATTGACGCCTTTGAAGTGAAGACAGGAAGGAGTAAGACAAGGTTGCTGCCTACTATCACCGATGATCTTGCTGATTGTGTTGGACTGGATTATGCAGCAAACCGTGAGCAGCGAGGAGACGGGCATACGCTGAACTGATGAAAAGAGCCTAGAAGATTTGGATTTAACACATGATGATTTATGTGTAATGTAATGTGTTATGTCGCACAAACTCAAAGATCTACAGGCATTAACTGAGAAGTCCGATGGGGGACATCACGCGCCAGGCCAGACCCTCGAGTGGAATCCAAAGGGGAAACGACAAATTGGACGTCCGACGGTGACATGGAAGAAGAAATAAAAGCTTGTAGGCAGTCGTGGCGCCAGGTTGGAAAGACTTCAGAGAACAGAGTGAAATGGAGACGTGCTACTGAATCCCTATGCTCTACTAGGAATCCAAGGGAAAAATAATTATTATTATAACAGACTGGTATCTACTGAAGGAATATGGTTATCATAGTTAAAAAAACTTATTGGATAACGCTCTTTGTGTCTGTAGTGTTGAATAGTAGGTTGGATTCGCAGTGGGAATACTAACAGTCACCAAAATGCAATTATATTCAGTCCCAGGCTTCTGAAACAGAAAGAAATGCTCATTTTGAATTAAACTGCTAACCACTACCAAATGTTTAACTATTTAATCTATATTTTCATTATTCATAGTTTAGTTATCATCTAAGTTATTCATCTTCCCATTATTATTTATTAGGCTTGCGTAGATGTATTATCCAGTAATAGTTGGTTGGGTCCTGCTTTAGCTGCTATGGAATTATCACAAATGTGTACACAAGCAGTATGGCATAAAGATTCTTATCTACGTCAAATACCTCATTTCACCGCTGAACGTATTAATCAATGTAAAGATAATAAAGTAGAAACTGTATTCGATTTAATTGAATTAGAAGATGATGAACGTAATCAATTGTTGAATGGATTAACACAAGCTCAAATGGCTGATGTGGCTAGATTTTGTAATCGTTATCCAAATATTGAAATTACATATGAAGTTATTACAGGGAATGGAAATAATGCTGTGAAAACACCGATTCGAAGGTATGCTTCCCTTATTCATTTATTTATTCACTTATTTATCTATTTGTTTAATGACGATACTTCGTTCGATAAAGGAAAATTCTTAGCTTACCTTGTCATCATTTAGAATGGGTGGTATATATGATTACATAATCAGCGCCTGATCTAACTTCCAGCTCCGGCGAGGCGGATTCGAATCATCGACCTAAGGATCACTGTAGCAATCTACAGTCCTCTGCTCTACCAACTGAGCTATCGCCTGGTCGAAGTATGTCCAGGCTGGAAAAAGGCCTGAGATGGCCAGACTGAAACATGGCACCAATGCATGAAGTCTCTGATTGTCGGTTTGAACCATGTGGGGCGATGTAGACTAGGTGGTTGGGTTCCGCTGGACAAGAGGAACCACTTGTTGGACACTCTAGGTGATGGCATGGCTCAGAACCGGTGTCAATGGCGCAGATATATATACACATTATCCTCATCTTAACACTATACCGAATCTCACCATTTTCCCACTCTTTCTTTCTCTCTTTTCGTACTTTATATTTCTTTTAACCGAATTTTCTTATCTTCATCCTTCGCCTCATTACCTTTCTACTTTATGTAGTGATATGAGGTGTGGCAACTCGAACCGTTACGCAGTAATGCTTGGTCCTATGTTGATATTGGTGATGATGACGACGATGACCTGATCTAACTCACTATGCTATCATAATTGAGATGGGATTCGACTGAAAAGTCTATCTAGGCAATCAATTTGCTTTAGTATCTGTAAGTTTTATGTAGGTGATAGTCACTTCAATAGTGTCTCTAGGTGATCAAACTCGACATTTTGGTTATTGTTTTACAAACTGTCTGTGTATTGTCATATATACAGTTTCAAAGATACATTCCAATTCTCTGAAAAACTGGATTAATTAGATATCTCAGATACATTCATGGTATCATTCGATGAGTCCTCATTGTTTACGAACATACCAGTGGATGAAACGATAGACATAATCCGTTAACAATCTAATCTACCATTGCCACCGAATACAGAGCTCAAACAATTACTGCTCCTCTATACAAAAGGTGTTCGTTTCCAGTTTAATAATCAACTATACTGGCAAACTGATGAAGTGGCTATGTGTTCATTACTAGGACCTATAGTAGCTGATATATATTCATGGCTTATCTCAAGCGAACAACTCTTGAACTCTACGACCAAAGAAATGACATGTTACTGTAGGTATGTTTGTGATAATATGAATCATGCGTCAAAGTTGTTCGACACCTTCAATCAAGCTCATCCAAATATTGATTTTACAACGCGATACGAAAATGACAACAAATTCAATTTTTTGAATCTAAGTATTAGACAGAGATGTGATGGTACACCTGAGAAAACTATTCACAGGAAAGACATGTGGATTGTTCAGTGCCTTCACTACAATAGTTTCTGTCTTGTCAGCTATAAACCTTGTTTACGTAGTACTCTATTTACTAGAATAAAAGCGCTATGTTCGTAAGATAAACAAGCAGAAGAATTCGGTATAATTGAGGAGGCTCTTATAGAGAATGGATATCCGAAGGAGTTCATCAGGAAGCATGGAAAAGAACTTATTGAGAGATCAAAGCATCCAACTGTTGAGAAGAAGTCTGTTTTTCTTCACTTAGCATTCCAAAGCGATGAGACATCTGAAAAAATAGACACAAGTATAAAAGATGCACTGAAAACGAGCTTACCTGCTGCCAGACTGATCTCAGTTTACAATACACTATGCTCAATAAAACAATTGAAAGTAGACAAATACCCCAGCCCAAGTCACCTCCAACTGCATATATCAAATTCACCTGTGCTTATAGAAGCAAGTACATAGAACTAACTGACCGAAATGAAGCCGTCTACTTAATTCTATGATCATATTCCTAGAAATCTACGTCTAAATGGTAACAGGGTCTTTAAGAGCATAATTGCCAGGCACCTAATAAAAAAAATAACATCAAATAGATGTTTTTCAAACCTTTAGGATAATCAACAAACAAAGAAGATGCCATGTTTTTCTTATGGTTTGCGGAAGCTCTCACTATCGAGCAATTTCAGCCTAATCTATCATCATCATCATTCTCAACATAGAACCAGACATTACTGCGTAACGGTCCGAGTTGCCACACCTCATATCAGCACATCAAGTAAAAAGGTAGTGAGGTGAAGGATGAAGATAAGTGAATGCAGTCAAAAGAAATATAAAGTACGAGAAGAAAGAAAAGAGGAATGACAAAATAGTGAGATTCGGTATAGCGTTGTTAAGATGAGGATAATGTGTGCGGATACATCTGCGCCACTGACTTCGGTTCTGAGCCATATCACCTAGGGTCTCCAACCACTGGTTCCCCTTGTCCCGTGGACCCCAACCACCTAGTCTGCATCGTCGTACATGGCTTAAACCAACAGTCAGAGATTTCATACATTGGTGCCATGTTTTAGTCTGGCCACCTCGGGCCTTTTTCCAGCCTGGACCCACCTCAGCCAACATTGTGTGACGAGGCAATCGGTGACTAGGCATACGTAGTACGTGTCCCAACCATCTCAGTTGATGAAGGTTCACAACCTCGTTGACTGACTTACCTCTTCTCCCCAAAACTCGACACCTAACTTCTGTATTACTCACATGGTGACACCACGGAATACGTCCTATACTACGAAGGCAACGGTGATCAAACACCTGAAGCCTTTTTGTATCCTCCACTTTCAATGGCCATGTTTCACAGTCATATAGTAGAAACATGGCCATTGAAAGTGGAAGATACAAAAAGGCTTCAGGTGTTTGACCACCGTTGCCTTCGTAGTATAGGACGTATTCCGTGGTGTCACCATGTGAGTGAGTAATGCAGAAGTTAGGTGTAGAGCCTAATCTATAATAAATATCTTTGTTCTTGCATTGTTCATATTTACCTGTGTATTCATGAATAATGCAAAATAGAACATTATTGAAATAAGACAGAAATGGTTCAATTACAACTAAATTATTTATTTAAACATCAGACAGTTGTTGAAGAATAATAGAAATTTCACTTGAAATGCCTAGAAACTTTTTCAGTTGAATGTGAATATATAGTTACTTTTCTATAACAATATGATCTATCGCAATATATATTTAGCTACTATTAAGTGTGATTTCAAGTGAATGTAGATAAGACAGAGGTGATGATGATACCCAACCAACGCCGCCATCACCAACAACAAGCTCTAATCACTATCAACGGGAGAAACTCTAAGGAAGTAGCCTCTTTCACCCACATAGGCAGTATCGTTTCAACTACAGGTGACAGGCACAGGCACAGTCGAGGACGTCAAAGCCAGTCAGTGTCGGAAAAGCAAGACAGGCGTTCATCAACCTGAAACCAGTGTGGAGATCTACTGAACTTCACTCAGCATAAAGGGTGAAGAAGATCTTGATTTTCAACACCAACGTGAAGTCAGTGCTTCTATGTGATGGTTCAGAAACTTGGCATGTCACGAAAAGCACTTCCAACAAACTACAGATATTCATCAACAGCTGCCGCCTACGCTGGCTCGATGCTGAATATCAGATCAGCAGGCTAGAAAGAATAAGTAACAAGGAACTGTGGCTGGCTGGCTGGCTGGCTGGCTGGCTGGCTGGCTGGCTGGCTGGCTGGCTGGCTGGCTGGCTGGCTGGCTGGCTGGCTGGCTGGCAACGAACCAACCAACAACCTATGACTCAACAAATATTCAGAAGGAAGTGGAGATAGACTGGGCATGTACTGAGAGGGCCGACTGAGGACATCATGCGGCAGGCCAGGTGGTCGAGTGGAACCCAGATGGGAAGCGACGAGTTGGGCGTCCGAGGTGAAGGTGACATGGAGGAGATGGTGCGAGGAAGAAATGAGATCTTGCGGACATTCGTGGAGCCAAGTTCAAAAGATTATAGAGAACAGAGTGGAATGTAGACGAGCTACTGAAGCCCTATGTTCCACTAGGAACCCAAGGGACAAATAATAATAATAATAATAACTAAGTGTGATAATGGTAAAACAACTGATGACACTGAAATCACCTCTTGCATTCATATTCACCCCTTTTAGAACCCACTTCTTCATTGGATATGACTACAACATATCATTGCGGATATTAAGATTATCATGTCCCTCCTCTTAAACTATACACTGGTTGGAATCTTTCAACTGTTATGATGCGAATAAATATCAGTTTACTGAACCGTAACTGACTAATTGCTACTATGAGTGTTATCAACGTCTGTTACATATTGCGTCTTCGTCGACAAAAATATCATCGAGTTTATTGAAGGCGAACTGTAAGAGCTACAGTTGTCACTTCTACTTTCAGTTTTATTTAACTTACAGCTGATGTAATCACACGTGTGTATACCTTTGCAAGCCTACCATATACAATACATTACAAAGTACTCAACACTTTGGTGGGAATTAACTAAGCCAATAACATAGATCTATACCTTCAGACACCCTATCTCACTATACTTGTTACATAATCTGTGATGATAGTCTTGTTAAATAGCACTGGTACTCTCTTGTCATCTTTTATTTATACTGGATGATGATTGAAGGTGAGATGAAAATTTGGACCGCGGACGGATTCGAACCAGTGACCGCTGCGTTCCCGGCCCGAGGCCCTACCAACTGAGCTACGAGGTCCAATTCCTGACCAGATTTCTTTCTCACTTCAATCACAATGGGTTTTGCCCGACTACCATGGGAATTCGTAACGCCTTACTACCACTTGACCGTATTCACACTGGCTACCACCACCTAGTCAGGACTTCTCATCCCAATCCTAATCTAACTTTATTAGAGGAGAGGGGGAACATCATACTAACTATCCCTTTGACTAAATGAGATAACCGTAGTTTATCAGACTAGTATTTATACTGGGTGATGGTAGTCGGTTGAAACCTATGATGTGAAATCAAAATGTGGTCAGCAGTCGGACCTCGTAGCTCAGTTAGTAGAGCATCGGACCGGAAATCCGTTGGTCGCTGGTTCGAATCCAATCGTGGTCTAAATATTTATCTCACCTTCAGTCATCATGCAGTTTAAATACTAGTCTGCCAAACCATGGCTATCTTAGATAGTCAGAATGATAATTTTTTTCACCATGCTAGGTGATCCATTTGTGTCGAATATGTGGTAACTTCAAAGGATACACTGATCCTCCATGTTCTTTTTCTTCGCTATCACCTTTTAAAGTTATAGAGAACACTAACGAACTTTAGTTTACTTTTCTCTTTGTGTATTACTTTCCACCACTTATTTACGGGATTCAAAAGTTTGGGTGAATACTGTCAGTTATTAACTGTATTAATGTCTGTGAATATGGTTACTTACTCTCTTCATCTGTTATTTCAAATGTGATGCTATTTCCTGGTGACAGAGAGGAAAATGTAAGAAAAAATCAATCATGAATAATCATATCTTTATATAAATCTTCAGACTGTCTTTAAATTATCATAAACCTCAATCATCTTGTGATTTCTTAAATCTAGTTGTGGAGATATATATACATATCTGTTGGAGTGATGAACGACTACTTGTCACGCCTCCACGCGTTTATTCCCACCTTTTTTTCCCTTTAGTTAAGCCTTCTGTCTAAGTCAGTTACAGTTAGTCGCAGTTTCATAACATTTCACTAACTAAGGGTAACTGTGTCACGTTATCAGTTATCAAGATTAGTTAGATTATTATTATTATTATTATTTGTCCCTTGGGTTCCTAGTGGAACATAGGGCTTCAGTAGCTCGTCTACATTCCACTCTGTTCTCTATAATCTTTTGAACTTGGCTCCACGAATGTCCGCAAGATCTCATTTCTTCCTCGCACCATCTCCTCCATGTCACCTTCACCTCAGACGCCCAACTCGTCGCTTCCCATCTGGGTTCCACTCGACCACCTGGCCTGCCGCATGATGTCCTCAGTCGGCCCTCTCAGTGCATGCCCAATCCATCTCCACTTCCTGCTGCACATTTGTTGAGTCATAGTCTTTCTAGCCTGCTGATCTGATATTCAGCATCGAGCCAGCGTAGGCGGCAGCTGTTGATGAATATCTGTAGTTTGTTGGAAGTGCTTTTCGTGACATGCCAAGTTTCTGAACCATCACATAGAAGCACTGACTTCACGTTGGTGTTGAAAATCAAGATCTTCTTCTCCCTTTAATGCTGAGTGAAGTTCAGTAGATCTCCACACTGGTTTCAGGTTGATGAACGCCTGTCTTGCTTTTCCGACACTGACTGGCTTTGACGTCCTCGACTGTGCCTGTGCCTGTCACCTGTAGTTGAAACGATACTGCCTATGTGGGTGAAAGAGGCTACTTCCTTAGAGTTTCTCCCGTTGATGGTGATTGGTGTTTGTTGTTGTTGTTGTTGGTTGGGTATCATCATCACCTCTGTCTTATCTACATTCACTTGAAGTTTCGTCTTCGCTGCTTCTTCTGTTAACTTGTTAGTTTTCGCCTGTAGATCTTCAAGTTCGTGTGACATTAGACGCAAGTCATTACTGGCGAAGTCCAAATCTTCTAGAATTTTTTCCGCGGTCCAGCGTGCTCATCCACGCAGGTTTCTTCAGGGATGTTGCTCGAACTAAAGCTATGTTTTCACTAATTTTTCAATTTAAATGTCGTAAATTCATAGGCCTTTTAATTAGATGTAATTTAGTAGACATACAGACAAAATCAACGTAGAATCTAGCACATAAGTACATTGGCTCAAGTTGACATACTTCACAGTACAAAGAACAATTGGATAAAAAAAGAGTGATAGTAAAGTGAACTTTGTTGCGTGAGAGAATAAACAATTTGAAGATATAAGGATTAGTGCAAATATTCAAGGACCCTAACCAGGTAATTTACATCTCCTCCACATGACTTTTGTCAACAGTCAGAGATTTCACTAACTGGTGCCCCGGCTTAATATGGTCACTCTGGAGCCTCTTGCAACCCTTGTGTCCAACTTCCCTCATTAGTATGACACATCGAGGTAGGTAGTGACTCTGCATATGTATGTACTACATGTCCAAGCCACTTCAGACGATGAATGTCTACAACCTCACCGACTGTCTAGTGCCCTTCACCTGATCACAACATTGCTCACATGATGATTCCACTATACGCCAGCAATGTTCCGAGGATATACGTGATCATAATACTGCAACTGTTTCCTGTCGTTTACCTTTAATGGCCATATCTCATAGTTGTAGTTGAGTAGACTGGTCTTAGTAATATTGTATAATGATTGAAGGTGAAATGCTAACCTAGGACGCAGTAAGGTTCCAACTGTCAATATCTGTGTTATTAAAACTTTATAGCAAATCCTCTTTGTATGACTTCCTTTTTTACCCTTTCTTCCTTCGTAGTGGTGAAACGGTAACTGTACAAGTCACTTTGGAGCGTGAAGAGGATAATGTTGGTCCAGTGATAGCACCATTCTTCTCCCAGGTAAACAGATATGCATATCGTTTAGTTTTTGTCTTGTTAATTTTACCATTGTCATGGGGTTTTCTAAGAGGAACAATGCAATATGTTTAACGGATAAATTTTGTATGCCGAACATATGTTGTACATATTATTATTTATTATTTTTCCCTTGGGTTCCTAGTGGAACATAGGGACTCAGTTGCACACCCCCATTCCACTCTGTTCTCTGAAGTCTTTCCAACCTGGCGCCACGACTGCCTACAAGCTTTTATTTCTTCTTCCATGTCACCGTCGGACGTCCAATTTGTTGTTTCCCCTTTGGATTCCACTCGAGGGTCTGGCCTGGCGCGTGATGTCCCCCATCGGACTTCTCAGTGTATGCCTGTAGATCTTTGAGTTTGTGCGACATAACACATTACATTACACATAAATCATCATGTGTTAAATCCAAATCTTCTAGGCTCTTTTCATCAGTTCAGCGTATGCCCGTCTCCTCGCTGCTCACGGTTTGCTGCATAATCCAGTCCAACACAATCAGCAAGATCATCGGTGATAGTAGGCAGCAACCTTGTCTTACTCCTTCCTGTCTTCACTTCAAAGGCGTCAATGAGCTTTCCATTGTGGATCACTTGGCATGTGGTGTTTTTATATAGCTGTTGAATGAGGTTGATAAAGATTTGTGGCACTACAAGAGTAGTGTTGGAGCAGTGGCCTGGCAAATCACTTCTCGGTCGACGCTGTCGAAGGCCTTTCCAAAGTCGATAAAGTTGAGGCAGAGATCTAGTTGACTGCCATCCTATACTCTGTTCTATGATGATGTGTAGTGTAGCGTTTCAATTTGATCGGTACATGATTTGTTCTTTCTGAAGCCAGCTAGCCTGTTCCGGTCGTAATTTTGAATCCAGCACAATAAAATTTAGTCTCTCCAGGATGATGTGGCTTAATATTTTGCTTGGGATGGACAGCGGGATGATTCCTTGCCAGTTCTTGTAAAGGCTGAGGTCTCTTTTGTTTGGGAGTTTGATAAGGTAGCCATTCTTGCAATCAACGGGTAGGTGCCTTTCCTTCCTTGCAAACTTTCCGGAGTAGTGGTGTGAGCAGGTAATAGAAATCGTCCAAGTTGTACATCTATAACCTGTTTTTAAATGAAATGGCTTGAAGAAATAATCTTTATGTAAATCCTTAAATGTCATGCGTAATGTGGTATTTCTTCCTACCAACCTATATGTTTAAACCAACTTTACCTCGGGGGAACGATACGACCTTCAGTACGCTCCAAATTCATTCAACACTCTTAACCTTAGCTACTTTCGATCTACTAACAGGGTGAATGTGATGCGCAGCGCGTACACCTCACTCGTTTAATCCAAGTGAAATGTGAGGTTTCCCAATCAGTTGATTTCTCTCTTAATGAATTGCTAGAAAAGCTGTCAGTTTTAATGATTAAGAATTCGATTTGTTATCTGATGTAATTGAAGAGAGTTGTTCGCCAATTTTCGACTCACCTCCTAGTTTCAGGCTGGAGTTCAACTGTTTAGATATCAGTATCCTCAATACCTGGGGGATCAATTCCCTTACAGAGCAGGAGACATCTATAGCAACGCAATTACATGAAAAGAGATACTTCTTCCAGAGCACTGTTTTAATGCTCCTGTGAATTGATCAGTGGATCCAAACCCCTCCTGATTGTCGGGTTTCAACGCATCCACATTCGCTGAGTAATCGAGCCGTTTGATTTTACTCACTTCCCCGTGGTCAAACTTGCATGGGATATGTCTCACTGAGTTCTCTACAATCTTGTAGAAAACGATACAGCTCACCTTTTCGACAGATTATTCTCCTCTTACCAACATTTCAGACACGGAGGTTCATCCTAGGATACCTGTGTAAAGAGGACAAGGCTACAGCGAAACGATACCTGGCATTTCGAACCAAATACCGCTCACTCACTGATACAGTATTATTCTTGACTTTCTTCTGATTGTAAAACTTGAGTATATGCGGCATCAATGCGTAGATTTTTCTACAGCTAAACACGTGGAACTGGACTACCCCCCCCCGTTCCACTGCTGTATACTCCATCATTATCGCCTCTTCGGGATTATTTGCTATTTTTAGAAGCTCTTTAGGTTATACTGAGGTGTATCTACCAACCATCTAACTTGTGGACACCACTCGAATAGCCTAGATGTATCTTATACACACACTACTCTGATGGCGGACCACCTAATGAAATTGAAATGATGTTCAGTGTATTTCTTAGAGCTAAGTTATTAAGCAAGGTTGTTTTGCATTAGTTTCTGTTGATAGTTTTTCTCTCCTTAAATGAAATCTGATGAAACTATGCAACCGGAATGCCTTAAGAACATACTGAATATGATGGGATGAAGTTTTAACTGTCGTGAAGTTTTACTTCACCATTTAACATGGTTGTAAACTAAGATAGCCTTTCAAAATATTGTACGCATGTCAGTATGTTCTTTATGTGATTATCTAATTGTTATTCTTTGTCTGTGTCCTCCGATTTTACCTCTAAACCTACTCTTTCTTTCTGTAGCCACGTGAAGAAGGTTGGTGGCTGGTAGTTGGTGAACAGAAAACAAATTCTCTAGTTGCCATAAAACGTCTCTTTGTTTCTCAATCAATGAAAGTTCGCCTAGATTTGAGTGCACCTACACATCCAGGTCGTCATGAATTTACATTATTCTTCATGTCAGATGCATATATGGGTTGTGATCAAGAGTATAAATTCCAGATTGAAGTACGTGAAGGAGCAGGTGGACGAACACATAACGATTGAATGAATATGGGATTTAGCAATAATTGTTTTCTTTGTACAATTCTATAAATCTGTACACAGTTACCTTTTACATTCACAATACCATAATACT
This sequence comes from Heterobilharzia americana, assembly GCA_944470555.2. Taxonomy (NCBI): domain Eukaryota; kingdom Metazoa; phylum Platyhelminthes; class Trematoda; order Strigeidida; family Schistosomatidae; genus Heterobilharzia; species Heterobilharzia americana. The sequence continues at coordinate 2,272,181 of OX104129.1, forward strand.
ACTGTTTTGTAATTTTATTTAAAGGTATTTGGGTGTTTTTTTTTTGTATAGACACAAAGGTGATTGTGTAGCATGTAGACAAATTCAACCTGTATTGATTTATATGTTTTAAGGAATTTGTTAACTCAACATTCATTCTTCAAGTTCAGTATAGATCGCGAGAATTACACGATATCACAAGTCTTTCGATGCTATTGAAAATCGTAAGGCGAATACTTTGATACTACCAGTAACTATTAGTATCATAAGGTTCTTATTTCCTCTTGTTTTCGTACTAGACACTAGACAACGCGCACACATCATCTAACTTTTAAACAAATTAGAACTCTGCCTAATACAAAGGAAGTTTATTCCAACTTTACTGAACTATGACCTCTCGTTGCTACAGTATGAAACTGAGTAATACACTTGGTGATAGCTTTAAGAAATACATTCAGGTGATGTGTTGGGCGAACGTTATCTTCAGCGATATATATATATATATATATATATATATAGGTTTCAACCGACTACCATCACCCAGTATAAATACTAGTCTGATAAACTACGGTTATCTCATTTAGCCAACAGGATAGTCAATATGATGCTCCCCCTCTCTTCTAATTCAGTTAGGTTTGGACTAAGATAAGAAGTCCTGACTAGGTGGTGGTAGCCAGTGTGAATACAGTCAAGTGGTAGTAAGGCGTTACGAATTCCCATGGTAGTCGGGCAAAACCCATTGTGATTGAAGTGAGATAGAAATCTGGTCAGGAATTGGACCTCGTAGCTCAGTTGGTAGGGTCTCGAGCCGGGAACGCTAACGCCATGTGTAGAAACTACATGGCAGTATTTAGTTTTATTGAGTTTTTGCGTTGAAGTTGATCACTTTCAGCTTCCATCTAACGTAAGCCTACTTTAGCTGACATTATGCACCAAAATCGATGTCTGCGCAGGGGTGCGGCTTTACTTAGTCTTCTCAATGGCTGCAGGTTTGAGAAGTCACCCATTGACTTACCCTTGAAATGTACACATGCACATCTCTGCAGCGAGCTAAATCTCGTGTGGGGGTCAGTGGTGTTACCTGGTTATCAAACCTCGGTAGGTCCAGCGGGGCTCAAACCCGTGACCTATCGGTTAAAAGTTATCTCCCAAAACCAATGACCAACCGCTCAACTTTTCCTGTTGTCCTTGTCGAGTCCTTATTAACTAGCAGAAGGTTGTAAAGTTAGCATTGAGAGGTTAATCTGTAGAAAAGAAGAGAGTAAGGTTTCGTAGTCACGTCAGTCGCTATAAATAAGGTATTCACAGTTAATAATACTATCACTAGTTGACACTTCATATACACCATGCTTTCTTAACAAGGAATATCCGTCTCCCACGAAAATTACAAAAGTTTGCTGGGTCCAACTAGAATAAGAATTGTTCATAAATAATCCCAATATCAGGTCATCTCTACTTGATAGTTAACCATCTCAGTACACTAAATCAAATCTGTGAACACTCAGAGCAAATGGTGGAGTGACTATTCCAATCACGCACCCATTGTTCATTGATTGATTAGAAGTTTGCAGTACAAGCGTAAATGGTCAGCTTGTTGTAGATGTAGTATCAAGTTAGCTGTAGGTTATCTTTGTATGGAATACAACTTAGAATGTATGAAGTCAGAAACCCTGAATAAGGAAGTGAAACTCATCAATGAGACACTAAACCGTAACAACTACGCTCCGGAATTTATTGGAAACTTTATAAGGACTGATAAGAGAGGGAGTGGTAACGTTAGCGGATATTGGAACATGCCGGGAAGTGAATTCGAATCCTTTGTAGTGTTGCTGTATAGAGAAGGCACATTGTAATTTCTACATAAAATTCTTAACAATGCTGGGATTAGGATGGCACATAAATCCACTCAGAGAGAGACTTTGTGGGCTAAAACATCCAGTAGAGCAAGTAAGAAATAGCCCGACCTATCAAACACCACATAATGATTGTGAGGTCAAGTACTTAAGTCAGAGCAGCCGATCGAGGTCAGTCAGAATAGCAAAGCACAAACATTTAGCGAAAAAGTGCTAGACTCTACTGAGAGGAGCAATTTAGAGAAAAACTTGCCTATTGCTCTGCTTGCGCTGACCCATAATCACAGAGTAAGGTGACAATTCTAAAATCCAATATACTTTAGTGGAGCGAAAGATCGACCACAAAATCTTTGTTTATTGAATCAACACCTAACAAATGTAGCGAGAATGACTCGTCACATCCTTCAGACGCCTGGAAATGAATGAACTGTACGACTGTATAAAGAAAGTTTGAAAGTCGTTTGATTACTTTGATGAGGATATGATCAATAAATTACCCTCGAGGCATCATCCACTAAATAGTATCGTATCACTGCGTGGTATATAAACAATCTAAAGCGGAATTTATGCATTCTAATGTGAATCAAAAGTTGCGTAGCCAATCTACCAATATTTTGTTTCTAATTTCCCATCATAAACCTATCCCAAAATCCTCTAGAAATAAGATGCTTATCATCCAAGGATATTCTGACATATTATGCATTCAGCACTTCATTGAAAAACTCTGTTTTCCTTCATAACAATATCTAACTAGTTTGATGAAGGATCCTGACTAGAAGTAAAATATGTTAATATGCCCTCATACGTTCGAACCACAATGCGGCAGAGATTTCATCCGATCAGGACCTAACTAGTCTATGTGTGATTCCTCTTACCCTAACTTCGTTTCTTAAATAAGTCTATCGCAAATGTTCGAGGATGTAGTGTCAGGCATTAACACAAAGATACTGTAAGTTTGTGAAACCTCGATGCCACTGCGATCCAACCAATCCTAGAAGTGTTTGTACCAGAATAGACTTAATACAACAGCAGGTTGGTAGCCTAAAAAGAAGAGGAAACGATCGGATGCTTGAATGTTACAAACACCATGATTCCTATTTACCTCGGGAAGAATAACTAACCTAACGAAGTAGTCGCGCTTCTGGTATTATCATGTAGTCATGGTGCCGTGAGTAGTCCTGTTGCGGAATATGGTCCACGTTGCAAGATCCTCAATGATTAGTGATAACTATGAAATCAACAAAATTGGTATAAATATTGTAACAGTATAATACATGTACTGTAGTGTCATACAACCTATTGAAAAATGCTGCCAATGTAACTCCAGACACACTCGATTACCTGTAGATTAGTGGAGTTTCAGTGTCCCAGTCGTTAACAAAACAAGATATTAGTGAGAAATGGTCAAGTTCACTCTCAGACCTTATGTTTCGCAAAGAAAACATATGGCATATACGACTCCAATGAAAATTTGAGAGATAACAATAACAGTCAATAAATCATTCATCCGGCCTACAAAATATTTAGTGATTACCAGGTTGAGCGTAAAGCGATATCATCAACTATTACCCAAGAACCTAAACAGACAGAAGTAACATTCTGTAGTTCATTATTTCAACCATGAGGAATATCATTTCGTTTACATCCAAATATGTATATGTCATTTGCAAAAAGCGGACTACTAAACACCATTTAAAGAAACTACTAGTCATTGCATATAGTAAGTGACACACTACGATTCGTCCCTTTCTAAGTGATTACAGTTTTTATTAAGGACTAGTTGAAAAACCCATCTATCTAGTACCACCTGGATGCTTCAGAAGTACACACTAACTACAAGGTTACACTAATGGTATGAAATTTCAGATGAATCGGCAATACACTTTACGAAATATACATAATATCGTATAACACCAACAGTTTCGGAGATCAGTCAGTCTAAACACTACTCCATGTTAATAAGTTAGTCTCATAGACCCACATTTTCCCAGGGGTTCAAATAGTAGGTAACGATGGTTAACAGTCTAATGCCGAGAACATAATTATAACATTTCTCTTCACCAAAAAATGAAGCGAACACAAATACTCTACCTGTTCTGTTAAAATATTATCAAACAACCTATTTGGTAGACCGTAATTGCTTCGAAATCACCCCACACATACACTCCAAGTATAAAAAACGCGGACTCACTTCTTATAATACTCAAATGAAATACAATCTAATACTACCATATCATCACAACCCAGAGAATTTCAGAAACTTATGATGCATTTTCTGTTGAATCATCGTCAAAATGCCGACTAGGCACGCAATCAATAGTGTGCGACCCGCAAATAACAGGCAGGATCGACGGGGTAAGCGGACTTGCCATTGATGACCTAGGAGTCACCGATGGCAAAGATTACACTTTTAAGGAAACCACCGCTTTACAGTGCAAGACACAACCGCATACTGCACATGTGTATACTTAGCATATCAAACGAACCCGCCCTCAGTATGTGCCAGGGCGAACTGCAAAAGTAAAACTGGACAGAAAGTTGCTGATAAGAATGATTTAGTATCGAAGAAATCAGAATGAGCGAAAATAAGAGACCATCGGCGACTAGCTAAGATTCTTAGTCGGTTGTTTATTTTGTTATATATATATATATATATATATATATATATATATATATATATATGCTCGCAGGTAAATTGCCAACGTTTGAGATCAGAAGACGAATGAGCACGCAAAACAAACTGAAAAAGAGTAGTGGAGAAAAACGGAGAGAAAATATTAGTCTTTACTTTAAATTTAGTATCTATACAAATGAGCATAATATTTGTAGTTCTTGGACAAGGCAACAACTATGAAGTAGCGAACTCTAGTAAAGAGTTCCAGTTGAGATTATTTTTTGCGTCACAGAACATGATGCATTAAAGTGGGAACCTACATACATACCATTTAAAGAATCCAGATCATAGTGTCAATTGCAGAAAATTACTCCCCTTCCCATCTGCATGCAGATGAGATGAAAGATATATAACAAAATGAGAAGAATGAAAAGAAAAAATAACTGGAATATGTGTACAAAATTCAAGTGTGAAAGGAAAATATAAACACACACATACACATGCAAATAAATGTATGCACATGAAAAGAGCTTCATAAAAGTTACAGCGACTGTAAATTAGATTATATAAACACCTGAATACGTGAGCAAATGATGGTGGTGACCTATGCATTAACAATAATAATCGTAACAGTGATAATACATGACGGTGCACTTCACTCAATAATATACAAACACTTCAAAAGTGCAAAACTGCTGCAAACTGAGAACACATCTGTCTGTATGAATATATATATATATATATATATATATATATATATATATATATATATATATATATCCTAAGGTTAGTTATTTATAAAACAGTTGAAAGGATGAAGTGTCCAAAAAAATGGGGAGTTCATTAAATCATAAGGAAGATGGCAAAAAATAAACCCAATGGTCCAAACGGTCATAAAATAGGCACCAGAGTATTCTTTGTAAATCGATCAAGTGTATGTCTATCACAATTGAAAAGGAATAATTTAACGAAAAACAAAGAATAAAGAAAAACAATTTTTTTGAATTCTAAAAGACTGGACATAGAGAAAAGCAATGCTCCTCTGTAAATATATATCACGACTATGAACGAATGACTATGACTAATATGATTATCATTACTGCAAACATGAACCAAAATCCAAGTGTAACTGATTCACAATAGATTGATCGAATTCTTCTTCTTCATCCTCTGAAAATGTCGGCACATGAAAAACACCAAGACCTGAAACATCTAACTGGGGAAGTGGAGCCCACATTGCAATATTGCCCAATTCGGGAAGTTCCATATTTTTATCAGCTAGTCCAAAGCATGAATTGTTAGAATGAGTTGAAAATGCATCTGTTGTGCTAAACATCCCACCACCACCACCACCACCGCTAGAATAAACATTCGACACTGAAGCAGGCGCTGAATTTAATTGTGAAGACATACAAGTATCTGGCACTGAATCAGATGGTAAAGGTAAAGCATGTCTATCAAGTTCATGGGAATTTTGATGATTGGTACTTGTGGTTGGTAATTCTAGGGAAGAAGAAAGAGTTGTCATAGATGACCACTGGCTATCAGTACTAGGTGGGGCTGAAATCTGTCCAGATAATGATAAATGTAACTTATTTTGTGGAGACATATTTGGCAGCTGAGAATCCATACCTTCATTGGGAATATAGATTCCATTTACAATTTGTTTCGCAAGACGTACAGCCTCTGCATAGCCTTTCACTCTGGTTCGAGGATTATAAAGTTTGTCAAAGGACTCCTTAAAAGGATACAACTTTGCACAGCTCAAATACGAACATTGATCCCAAGCTAACCAGTCAACACGAGCAGTATAACCCGCCGCTAAACTTGGATCTGGAGGAGTTGCAAGAACAGCCAAAGATGACGCATTGCTATCTAACGACTGCGATGTGGGAAATAAAGTGGCTTGAGATAGCTGATGAGCAGTACGAGCCCAAATAGCATTCACCTGAGATGGCCAATAAGGATAACCAGCAAGTTTAGCCCAAACGATATCGCCCACACGTAAACCACCTGAGACCAAACTGAACGTAGGAGAAGTAGAGCTACCATTAGCTCCTCGAGCTCGTCTCGTAAAGTCTCCTCCTGGAGCATCTGCATCACACCAAGATTCCACAATACGAAAAGTTGCTGGGGTTGTCTTGCTCTTGGTTCGCTTACCTTTCCCTACATTGAAATCCAGAGCAGCATCTCGACGAAGTCGAATTTTCAGTCCACCAGAGACAAAAGCTGATGAGGATGGTAAGCTTTGAGAATGTTGGGTGTCTGGTTGGGGGATTCTTGGTTCGACTGTGCCATCATATTCAAGTTTGGAGATAGGGATAGGTGATTCTCCACACCCATATTGGGACTCAAAACACGATAAGAACTTGACACTGACTCACTTGTAGAACTTCGCTTAGACTTTCGATTGGTACGAACACGGGGTTGTCGATTTCTGTGAGGATGAGACTGTTTATCATTTAACGGTTGTGATCGACTGATTTCAGGAGCAGATGATGGAGTGCTATCAATTGGTTCAGATTTCTTTTGGGAAACCCTTACTGTCGTTCGTTTTCTAGTGGTTGATTTGGTATTCATTTTTGTTTTGGTAGCAGTGTTCAGTTCATAAATGAGTGATGAACATTTATCATTTTTAACTTCATTAAAAGTAGGACTTGCACATGTGCTAGTAATCTCAGTCATATTTGGACCAATAACTGGTGATGTATGACTACACAAACTGCTGCTTGTGTTGGTACATGAGGACATAGCTGCTGAAAGACCCTGGATACTACTAGACGTAGACGGGGATCCCATATTATAGGTCAGATTAGTTGGCGACGGACATCTCAAATGACCTGGTGGGATAGAGTTGAGACCTTGATTAGCACAAAAATCACTTCCAAAATCTAATGTCGTTGCTGCTGGAGTCAGACTATTCGACTTAATATTTGTCAGGGCCTGATCTTTAGCCATCCACATATGTTTGGGTTTTTGATAGCCACGTGTACGAGTACCATAAAGATCTTCTCCTTCTTGAAATTCGTAAACATTTACACCAAAACAATCAGTTGAATCAGACCCCAATGTGTTTGATTGCACGAATTCAGTTGATAAATCTTCATTGGACAACTGCAATGGTTTCATGAAAAAGTTGAGGCCTACAAAACAAATTACGTCAGTTAGAAAAATTATGTTTGTGTTCACATGACGACAACGATATGACTCTTACATGATAAACATGCAACGCTAAACAACTTAAATTGTTAGCAGAAGCTACTGCAAAATTTACTGGAAAAGTTGTGGCAGCTCGGACTGTTACGCAGTAATGCCTGGTCCTGTGCTGATATTGATGATGATAAAACACGAAATAAAAGTATAAATGGTCACAGGATTAAGAACAAGAAAAATTAGTACCCGATTCAGTAACCTTGTACACAGTTTTGTACTAAGCTAGTGGTTACACTCTGATGTGAGTACAAAAAAGAGTTTAAAAATACGTCAGTGATGCAGGTTCCAAATCCCTAACAGAATGAGTGATACTACAAAAGTGTAACAAACGCCTGGAAACTAACATTCTTCCAGTGTCAGACAAACAGAGATAGACAGACAAAACGTAGAACCTCTCATAGAAGCGCACTGCTTCAAGTTGTCAGACTTCAGAGCAGTACACAGAGATCAAGCGGATAGAAAAAAAGAATATCAAAACAGACAAAAATGTATGCGAGGAGGAATTTGAAAACCAAGATGTTCATCGCTTAAAAGACGTCAAAGAGTGAATACGTATGTGCTATTGTGACTGATTTCCAGACAAATCTCCAAGCATTTCCAATCATTGATTTCTATTACCTAAAGAACCCTGACTATGAAGTATGTACCTACCTACATGGTTCAGACCAACAGTCAGAGACTCCATTCACTGGTGTCACATTTTGGTCTGGTCACCCTCAGCCTTCTTACAACATAACCGTACTTCAGTTAACACTGAACATTGAGTGACTCACCATGTGTACAACATATGTCTAAACCACCTCAGTCGATGGAGGTTCACAACCAGATCAATCGACTTGGCTATCCTGCCTAGTCACCTTTGCCTGACCTCAACACTCCATACGTGTGAGAAATCCTGCGAAGACACTTGTGATTAAAAACTTAAAACCTCTTTGTCTTTCACCTTCAGCAGCTATATCTCGCAAACGTATAGCAGAACAAAACGGACTCCAGAACAGTGTACTCATTCATCGATAAGTAGTTGGATATCTCGCCAGCGCCATAGATGGAACGAGCTTAGAGATGCTAAACAAGTCTTTTGGACCAGACTTGATATTTCGTCCACAACAAACCGAGTATTTCCGTATGACAAGTATTACTGCCTCAGTAACGTTATACTAGCTCATGTTTCCTTGTGAAATTGTCTCAAGTCAGAATCACACGATTTCTTAGACAGCACTCAAGGAGCCTTGAGGTAGCAACAGATGCTACCCCAGCAGGAATATCCTTACACAAATTGATGGTTACCAATGAGTAAGTTATGTAGTTATCTAGATCTTAGTGTTTACCACTGGTCTAAGTCTGTCGATCAAGTTTTGTGATAAGACTACTGGATGAAGTGATACGATACTACGGTGCACTCTGCTTTAATATTAGGTAGCGGAAGTCAATCAGCTTTGTTGTCAAATTGCAAAACTTGATCTATAGACTAGAATCAACTAAAAAATCGACCACTGAGTGATGCAGATTAAAAGTACCTAGGAAACACTAGTTTTCTCATAGTTGGAGGTGTGCTTTGCTGATAAGTGTCAATAAGCTCGAAATTTGAATCCTTCCGACTGACTCCCAACCATGTAACAATGAATATTCTTATTCCTCCAGCACCACATCGCACACTGGCGACGTCTGATGACATATGCTCGAACAGTTCATTCTCGAGAACTCGAACAAACGAGATATTTTTCACGTTCAAAATCATTTCATAAAAAATAAAATATGAGTGACTCCGAAATGTCTTTGGAAAAGTTCACTTGTATACATGCTTGTCTAACAAAACTGCAGTTCTCAACTTTCAGAAGATAAGTGAATACTATAAGTGAATACTGTTACATAGTCCCCGAGAAGAAAGAAATCAATGATTGAGGACTCTTGATGACATCGATGAAAATCGGTGACAGTAACACAGATGTATTCACTCCCTGACATCTTTTAAAACTTGAATATTTGCACTAACCTTCATCTTTAGACTGTTCGTTCTCTCAGTCTTCTTCTATCCACCTGTTCTTTGTACACCCCTGTAAAGTGTGGCAACTTGAACTGATGCACCTGTGTCCGAGGTTCGACGTTGTTTTTGTCAGTTAGTCAGAAAGGTAGGCTACACGGTGAATAGTATTTTCAACTTTGTTAAAAACAATTCCCAAGATCATAGTCATGAGTGGAAAGCGGGGTTAAAACTAATAACTCTTGAGACCAGAGAGCGATCCAACAAGCTTAGGATTTAAACCTGAAAACTTTTTTAAAACACGAACAATCATCAAACTATCTTCTACTTATACCTTTAAGAGAAAAGCCTTTTATCTATAGGTGCACATTGCATGGTTTGTACACACTAGAAAGACAACTGATGTGAATCTGGTAAAGCAGTGTTACCAAGTAGAAGAGAAATTTGCCACAATATGTATACCAACCTTCATTACTTTGCATTTATGGAAATTTGAAGATATTGTTAGGCTGTCGTTAGTGTAAGCGAAGTGAAAGAAATTAACGCGAATTGTATGCCCTTCTAACTTAGTATTAATAATTTAGTACTCAGTATCGCATGTTACCCAGTTCGGTACACCACTATTTTTCCAAGAGAGAAAATGTAGTTATGAGTACAATTGTAATGCATCAAACAACTTAGATGCATTCCATACCGCTTCTGAATACACTGCTAGTGGTTTAAAACTGGCTCTTACTTTTTATTTTATAAGTTTACCTATTCTAGCCCATCTTACAAGAGGGTATTGGATTCTGTATGCTTGGATAGACCTGAGACCTCTCTAGATTTGATGGTAAAGTGGTACGTGAATCAGAGATTTTGTGACTGCTTGTTTATTTAGCAGACTACAAAGAGTAATATCGCATCAACTTGGACTACATTAGAATAAATTAGTACGGAATTAAACCGGATTACAACGCCTACGATCTGTTTGAGTGGTGCAAATCTCGCCAGCAACCCAACTTTCTCAGGTACAAGAAATTCCTTAACCTATGTAACATCGAAGTTCGGACCTATACGTCAAATAGCCAGAAAGTATCAAGATAGGACTTTGCGATGTGGAAAAACCACTGGACCAAAATGTGTAACCCATGTCAAAACCAACGAACCCGTTGTCTTGAAATGATCTCATTTGATGAGTGACTATCTCGATCACGTCGAGACGTAACGTGCCACCTCAAAATTACTATTATACCACTACCACGCAATCCTACGGAGGCAGTGGTGACTAAAGATGCAGAGACATCTAACACCTTTAGTTCAACAGATAAACTATCTAACAAAGAACCCGGCATTCCTGTACAGAGGTCCAAGCTGCCACACATACCAACAGATCAAGCGAAATGCACTGAGAAATGATGAAGAACCAGTTAAAAGAGGAGGAATAAGAGAATACCGAATGCAGTATTACGATTAAGATGAGGATAATGTGTGGATACAATCACGCGACTGACATCGATTCCGAGCCATATAACCAGCATTCTCTAGACCACTAGTTTGTTGCTACGTGGACCTCAACACACCAGTCTAAATTTACCTACACGGCTCAGACTAACAGCAAAAGACATCAAGGGCTGATCCCACGTTATAGCTTGGCCATCGTTAACCTATTCCCAGTCTAAACCATTTTCATTTAACACTTTGCGACAACGGAGACGGCAACTAGGCATGCATAACACATATTCCAGCCATAAGTCAATGAAGGTTTACAATCCCATCAACTGACTTTCCTTCCTAAAACTCTACACCTAACCTGCGTTACTCACGTGGTGACACCACGACAAACGGTCTATACTACGAAAGCAAAGGTAGTTAGAACAAGAGCCTTATCATACCATGGCCATGATTCATACCCCTATAGTAGAAAAAAGAGAAAAATAGCGCAGTACCCCCGACCGTTAACAGACAATCGGATATCACGGTGTCACAATAAACAGCACAGGTTAGGGGTAGTTAATCCAGCCTATTGTATCTGTGTGCTGATTTCATCAGTCACTGCCCCACCAGCGACTATTCGGCTGACCAGGTAGGTGGAGTGGTTAACGCTTTCAACCAATACACTACCTACTGTTAGATAAAAAACCCCTGAAGTCCAGTTCAGGAACAAAAACATTTGTATTTAATTTCGCGTGCATTCAAGTCAGTTAAAATATTTTAGAATATCTGAAGTAAATATGCTTTAATTACAACTACAATAAATAAGTCCATTTTTATCTTACATACATCACATTTCTTTCGAAAAATTTATCTGGCTTTCACCTTTACTAACGAGTTTGTGTAATGTGCTATCATGGAGAGGAAAATTCTCGCGTATATGCCACTTCGACCATCCTGGTGTTTCTACACAATCTTTACGAAAAGCTGCTTGCGTTTGATGACGTTACGTTTTAAATGCAACAGTGGCAGTGATGTAATCAGACATTTCAAGCCTAAAGAACAGTTGTTCATGATTATCATAATTATACTCGAGGAATAGTTGCATTTTTTCCAAATATCATCAATATGATGATGATACTTGTAAACCGGTATCTCCCATGATGAATTCATTGTATGAGAATAAAAATACTGTCAGCATTACGTTCTCTGCAAAAACTAGTCAAGTACATATTGGTGAAATAATACGCTTTGCTTCCATGAGGAAATAAAAGTTCATCGCTGATCTCAGCCGTACTCCTTTAGTGATGGATACTGCCGATTGATCGGCGAAGCCAAATGTTGCCTTTAGGTCAAAAATGCAATTAGTGTGCCTATATTCCAGAACCTGGAGGAGGGTGGATATTTGGTCGACACACCCATGACTCGGTTTGAAGCCCATTTTTTTTCGGGTCTGCTGTTTTCGAGCTCTTCTTAGAAGTGTGATAATAAGGAAACCTAGAACCTTAGAATATATTCTCTTATCTTCATCCTTCACCTCACTACCTTTCTACTTGATGTACTGTACTGAGCTGAGGCAACTCTGACCGTTACGCAGTAATGCCTGGTCCTATGATGATATTGATTGATTGAGAATATATGTGCGCCAAGCTGATTCTGCCGTGGTTATCACGGGCGGACTTTTTACCTATGTGGAAGACTAGGACAGTCAGTGATTGGGACCAATCAGAGATCATATATAATTCTCATACGCCAGCTAACGCTCCAGTTAACCCGACCAATAATCCACGACTACCCGCTTTATATATTTTTGGTGCTGGCTTATACGACCCTACACGTCAAATTACCACAGATATCCCGCTTGGTTGAATTTTCAATCTAAAGACTTGTATCGGGTAGTGTCACAACGAAAACAGAAAAATGAAGATGTTAAACCTATCGCGAAAATAAATACATGTGTCGTGATTACCATATGGATAGATGGACTAATGAGCTTGCAACTCGAAGAGGAGCTTGACAAAATAATCTCCGTCAACAGCATCCTTTCATGTTATCCACTTCGATGATTTTGACACGATGGAAAAGGCTTGTAGCTCAGGATGAGGATGATGGCAGTTTTGTTACCTATAAAATACCAAATCTCACAGGGTGATTCCGGAGCACTGCTGACTGAAGTCAAGTGTTTACAAAATTATCTACGATAGGAAAATGGGAACTCTCCGGCTATAATATACGACCGGTCGTATTATGAAATTGCAAAAAAAGTGTTAAGTGTGTTCATTCCCAATCTGTTAACGCATTCTCTTGAAGTCAGCTTGCCGAAGGGGTTAAAGTGTGTTAACCTTCAGCTAGTCTTCAAGGGCGGGGGGTAAATGAATAGGCCCGAGCAATTACAGACCGAAAGTGTTGTTGTCAGTATTTCCCAACTTGCTGGGAGGTCAGGTGACAGATGCTGTTTGGAACACCGTATATAAAAATAAAATCACCCAACACGCTTTTAGAACCAAGAAGACATATACTATAAACCTAATGACTACTTGGAACAATCAGACTACCAGCCGGGACAACAGACAAGCAGCTCATGTCATCTTCCTGAACCTAGCTAAGGCCACTGATGATAGTAACCCACGTCTCCATCCCAGCTAAGCTTACAAAAGTGGACACCACTGCTTGGTCCGAAGAGCACCTAGGGGGCATAGTTCTGCATCAAGTTAAACAGAATTCAACATGCATTCATGGGCTCATGAAAAGCTGTACCTAGGGGAGCTATCCTTACGCCATTTCTGTTATTGCTAATCGTGAATGGCTTCCTCATGAGTGTCTCCTTACACTCTTCTATTTGCCAATGATGTCAGACTACGGAAGATGACTCTAAGATACTCCAACACAACATACTACAGCTACGATCTTGAGCAGCTGAAAACGGCTTCAGTTTTAACCTACAGAAGTCTAAGATAATAAATCGTCGAACACCTGAAGTGGTCAAATTCGGTCATACCCTTAGCGCCCATGCAATCATCCAAGTGCCCAACGAGAAGAACCTAGAACTTTGATATACAATGCACCAGTACCAACTATGATGATAGTTACAGAAAACGCCAACGTGCACCTTCTAAGAAAGTAACTTTGAACCTTTACCCGTCGTTGTTACTCACGGTTTTCAAAACCAGCATCAGATCACATTTGGAAGTATTTAACACAGCGGCACCCCACCATTATGCCAAATACTGTCTAGGTCGAGAGGAAGGGAATGAAGTCAGCTGTCGAAGAAGCAGGTTATATTTGCAAGCTACATCTAAAACAACCTGATCCGTTCATCTGGAATTATCCTAAGACGAGGTGACAACCACAACTTATAAAATTGTTTATCAAGTAAATTACCCTAACAGGACAACACTATCGGTCGAAGAACGAGTCATGTGCGAACTCAGTCACCATATCCAGGTAGAGAGCTAGGACGATAGTGCAGACTAACTTTTCTGTCAAAATACGCACGTTATGGAACTCCCTGCAATCAGTAACAACAGTCGTCTCAGCTAACTACTTTAAACCAATTTCGGACAAACACACAAGTACATATCGCTTACCAATAATACTTGCTCACTGACTCCTTTCCAGCTTTACTCCAGCGTATGCACGAAGCACCATCTCCCACTATACTGGTACTGACTTTATTATTGTCAGTATTACTACAAACCGACTCTCTTCCCCCTTTTCTTTTACTGCCCACTCCACCAGTCGATGAAGCCTCACCGTTGGTGTGAATTGTGTGGGGAGATGCAGACCAACTCGTCGGGGTACCCGAGATGACAGGAATGAGTGGTTGAGATCTCTTGCTGACACCGCTGGAACTTGGTCACTATGGCACAGATGTATTCACTCCCTGACTTTTTTTAGGCTTGAATACTTGCACTAACCTTTATCTTCGAATTGATTATTCTCTCATACATTTTCCACCTCGACATCAGCCTTCCCCTATCCACCTGTTCTTCGCATACGACTGTGGTAACTTGAGCCGATGCATTCGCAACAGGTCCCATGTTCCTTTTGTCAGTCAGCCAGTCACTGCCTACTACCAACCACAGATCTAGTCTTTCACAACTTAGGTTAACAATAACACTTTCAGGTGTCTGTAAAGGAAAAAGCTGCAAATAATTGACTTTACTGGCAACTTTCTAACCCCTCCAAACACCTATCCTACAAACCGCAAGAGAAAAAGTACAAGCAGGAAATCGTTGCCTCCAAGCTATACAAAGATAAGTCGAAAAGTCTGTTGCACCCACAGGTGTGCAACCAAACAAAATGAACCAAGCCCCACACTGAGAATCCCCTGCTTCATCAAAAATGTTCCTTTTATTACACGTAAACACAAGGATCCATGTTTGCATTTTACGATACCGCTGATATTCAACAATAATCGTAGTAACGTACTCTGGGTACAACTACCAGTATCTTTTGTTCCCGGCCTCTAGCACAATGAGTGGAGGTGATTGGTTCAATGTGAATGCTAATTGTCTCAGGTGGACAAAGAAGACCGTAAGATTTACACAGTCAACGAATTTCTCACGAAATTTAATTATATATCAAAACCTTTTGTAAACTTACCTGTTAGTAAGGAGGAATGGTTTGCCTTTATTATTTTACGGAGACGAATGGTGAGTTCTTATTGCTAACATGGTAGTGAAGGGAATATGATTGGATCAAAATACACTACCTAAAGTCGGATATGTTTAAACCCACACAGATCACAAACAAGTCTAATAGCCGTTAACAGCATAAACTCAATTACTACTTTTAGGCTCACAAATGGTGCAAACTGGCCCTCGTGCAGTAATTTACAAGTAAAAGAACCATGCCCACTATGGGTACCTGTGTAAAACGCTTGGTGTGTCTTGTCAGCACCATGAGCCAAATGAACTAGCTTCTAGTTTGATAACTTTCTGGTAGCATGGAGCCTTAACCAACAAGTGTTCAAGTCAGCAATTCAAGTATATCACTTCCAATGCGTTTGTGTAACCCGACCTATTTCCCTTCTCATCAGAAAACAGTATTAGCACCTTTCATTGATAATTTTAAAATGTGATCGGATCTTCACAGTACTACTGATTGTGAGCATGATCCCAAATCGTTCAAACTGTCTCTTTTCAGTAAGCTGTATCGAAATACAAAATTCATAGCGTGCTGGTTAGCATTTTGCAGAATAAGTCTGCAATATAAATATTCACATATCAAATGTCTTTTTCTTTAGCAATGTCACACCAATGCAGTTGGTTCCGGTATAAACACTATGCCCAAAATAGACTACTATCAACATAGGGAAGCGTATATCTAAGGATCACTTCTTGAGTTACATCTATAAAGATCTATTTGTTCTGAACGCATACATCAAATTGTGGTGCGAAATTCTTTACATGCCAAAAAAAGAAAACAACAGACTTTAGTAGAGACAAAGGGTAAGTACTATCATCTAAGTAACAGTTATCAATAAACGACATAATTAAAATTACCTCAGTGATAAGTGACTGCCAGTAAAGTTATAAAGCAATCACTCCCATAGAGGAAATTACATTAGCCAGATTTCTTAGCTAATGTTAACTAAGAACTGATAACTCCCGTGGATCAACAAGCCTTATGAAATCTTTACGACTGTGAACACCAAAACAGCAGATAACATTACGGGCGCCAACGTACGCCACTTACTCAGACAAACAACAGATTAGATTTCAGGGAACAACACCATTCTCTCAAAGACTGGTTGTACCACTAAGGAAAAACCTGATGACAATCTACTCAGGCAGTAAGCTAAGCATCTGTTTGAGTTTCAGTCTTCAGTTATAAGGATAGTAGGCCAGTTGGCTAATGCTAATCCTTAAAGAAGATATCTCTATGAAAATCTAGTTTCTCCTTGTACACGTTGACAGAAGGTGCTGATACCACTTGCTGAAGTAAGGAGTTCCTGTCGTCGGCCACATGATGAGAGAAAAGCAGATTCACGCTAAGTTGATTCGATCGCGGCTTTTGAATTTTCTTGTGATGCCCTTGGAAATAGCCAGTCCTAATAGGGGACAAAAGATAGGACATATCAGTACCGAATTTATTATTAAGAATACGAAATGTCAATATGGGATCACCCCTTTTCCTACAACAAGATAGTGGGAATAAGTTTAGCTGATTCAGTCGTTCCTCAGAGGATAGATTCGAAAGGTCTGCCACAAGCTAAGTGCCTACCTTTTATCACGTTATTTAAGTAACGAAGACTGAAATACTCATTGCGCATCTTGCCTTAATCATAAGGCTTCATCTTATATCCAACATCTTTTAGGCGAGTATGGCGAACAGGCGTTTTTCCAGTCTCATATCTACGTTTTCAAGTCGATATCTTTTCTTCTGGTCCTGCTTCTCCAGATGACATGGGAGTTGTTTCCGTCTTCCTACACTCAAATATTGTAAATGTAATTGCTTTTTGGTTGTTCTCCTCTTTAGCTTGCAGACATGGTGCGTTGGGAAATCATGGAGGCCCTTAGAAGAGCGATGGCCTTCTTAAAACCCCCGTCTCCCCGCCAGTCTGAAGTCGTTCGAGTTGGTGTAAATAAGGCAACAAGTAAAAGAGAAACGTTTGATGTAGTAATATTGAGTACCAGTAGCAGGTTAAAACTGACGAAATGGTCAAATGATGATACGTAAGCCCTAAAGTGGGTTGTGGAAGATGGAGACCCCTCGTGTGTGTGAGATATGGGGCCTGTGTGCCAACAGCCTTTTGAATGGTTAGTGTTCATCATGAACTGGGATTAGTCGGAGAGATGTTGAAGACCTAAGGGCGCTGGACAGCCGTTTCATCTAAGCATGGGACTCCTCAGCAGCTCACGTTCACGACCCAGAAACGGATCGAACCTAGTACCTCCGGGTTCCGCTGCCAACGCGTTATTATGAACCACTGGGTCACAGTCCGATGATCTATACTCCTCAATTCTGTCAGTCCAAGACAGAGTGCGACCTCCGTCTAATGCCATTGTTTAGCATCTGAAATCAACGAAATCCCCGGAAGCTTCCAAACTGAATTACCGTCGCACTCGCCGATGGGTGGCTTCAAGAGAAGTTCCAACGAGAAGTCTTAACCAGCAGAGCAAACCGGGTTTAATATGTTGACAGGTACTCAACAAGTGAATTGGATAGAGTTGCAATATATCGTTAACTAGTAGAAACAGGAGATACTGACCATCGGATTCCGACGTGGTGGCTCAGAGGCAACGTACTGGGCACGAAACTTAAACGTCCTAGGCTCTATCCCTGGTGGGGTCGTGGGCGCTCACCGATGAGGAGTCCCATATTAGGATGGAACAGCTGTCCAGTGCCCCTGGGCTTTTAGTGTCTCTCCAACTAATGCTAGCACATAATGAATACCGACCTTAAGTCAATGAAGTTCCCACAACCTTCCAACTTGAATGTTATTTGTTTTCATTTTCAACTTCGTAATGCATTGAAAAGCAATAACCATTCATTTTGTCCGACTACACCCAACTCGCTTGTACAACCGTAATGAAGTTCTTGCTTCGATTGGTATCACCAACGTATTTCGTTTTGGCCAGAAACTACAGCAGCCATCGAAATTGAAGGTTTGTAACTGAATTTTGTGCGTACATTTTGCTACAAAGAACAATTTTCGCAGGGTTCACTTACTGTTTGAGCAGACATTCGTTGTTTGACAACCAAGTGGTTTGGATTTGGTTGGTTTCGCCTTGGGTTTAGGAACAGTGGAAATCAGTGTAGTCGTTGTGCGCTACTCAGTGGACCTGTCGCAACACAAGCTCTCCAGTTCATCTCCGCTCCTTTGGTCGACGATTTGTATCATTCTCCTTTGGAAATAGGCCTCGTTATCGGGGATATTCTGCTCCTTCCAGTGTGCCTTCTGATCGCAGAAACCAGGCTTCTAAACGAGTTCATAATACTGGATCCGGACACCGGAGTAAAGTCCTACTCGTGGATAGTAACTTGGAATTTTACAGTGAAGGTAAGATGAGCGTCGATGGTATTAGTGTGCACTGTTCATGCAGTTAGCATAATTATGTTAATAATCAGACACCTAAAAGTTTGTTGGAGGAGAAAAAGGTAGCCCGGTTATTTGGTATGTTGTTGTCAGATCTCTCCTACCTGCGGCTTGTTCTGCTTCATTTGTCGATGTGTCTTTTGTCTTTGCGCGCACCCTTCTCCACTTCTTTGTCCAGTGTAGTGTTTTATAAACTGTACTCAGTTCCTTGTTCCGTTGTTCATGCCTGCACTGCTGTGGTTCATCTTCCGCTTCGCCATCTTCCTCTCCGCCATCAGCTTCCATGTGTCCGTGGAGATCCGTTCCTTGTCTTACTTCTCCCTCATTTCTTAACACGGTTATGCAGGTTCCTTCTACGTCTCTTTCTCGGAATTCCAGTGCTATTCCATCCAGATTTCTCCAGGAATGTTGCCTAACGTCTTCCTTTTTTTTCCTGATGTCTGATCTGAAGGTGGCTTTTGTGGTTTCATCCCTAAGGTTCTGTTCTGGGTGTTCAACTTGAACTATGGTCTATCACCAACTTCTATGAAGGCTTTCAATGTAATTTTGAGGGTAGGTTCCTTGGACTAGATGGTGAGTAGTGTGAACCTACATCTGTTCCCCATCTTGATCTGATCTTGTGTCCAGTAGGCTGCTTCTCCACTTTCTTCACACTGAAATGAAGTCGATCTGATTTTCAGTGGGGTATGTCCATCTGGTGAGACCTATGTCACTTTGTGAATATCTTTGTGTTCGTACACACTGCCTCCGATCACCGAACCGCTGAATGCTAGGAAGTCTGCAAGTAGTTCTCCATTCCTGTTCAATTAGCCGGGTGCTTCTTGACCCATGATGAGTTCCCTTCCTGTGTTGTCCGCTCCCAGTTTAGCATCCATGTCGCCCATTAGAATTCTGATGTCGCCAACTGGAGTGGGGTCTTACCCAGTACTGATTGCAGGTGCCTGTGGAATTCCTCCCCATTCCCTTGATCCGCATCATTTTTAGATGCATAACGTACCATTGTATGATTGTGACTTTCCTTCCTTTTAATTTGAATCTTGCTGTCATGACCCTGCTGGAGATCGGTTCCCGTTGCCTGAGAGCCTTTGATGCTCCAAAACTCAGTGTGCTAGCGACTGTCATCTGGCTGACAGTACTGGATTAGGTTAGTGACACTGCAGTTGACAGTTTGGAGAGTCCATTTCCATTCCATCTGCTTCCGCGGATCCCTAGCACTTCCATATTATGCTTTCTCATCTCTTCGGCAATCTATGCAGCCTTGCTAGCCTCGAACATAGTGCGAACATTCCGTGTTTTCGTGTTTACTTTCGCTTTCATCGAGAGAAGAGAAGACACGTCGGTCAATTGACTTCCCGAAGGCTTTCGCCAACTGGCGCCATTTCGTCTCCCTGATTCCAGAAAGGAATAAGTTTATTTTATGTTCCATATTCTCTTTGTGCTTTGAAGGTTCTCTAGCGACTGGGTTTGCTTTACGGGGTAGGGGTGCTAGCCCTATGACCAACTTCCCCTCCTTATCCGGGATTAGGGCCGGCTAGTAACTAATGAACTAGCTAACTAGGTGAGGTTAAACAATGCTGTTACACTGTGCTATAAATCTAACAAATGAATAAAAATGGAATTGCATTCTACCGTAGTGCACAAGTTTCACTCTCATATTAACAACATTTCCGTCATGTAACTTGGTATATATGAGTGCACGCAAAATTTACGGGCATGATCTTGGGATCTAGATTTATAAACGCAAAAACTGATTGTCTGATCTGGTCTCAAATCAATTCTTGGAAAACCACAGACCTTTTGGACGTGAAAAGAATATCTATTCATTCCGTTCATCTCATGTAATCTTCTTTCAAGATCAAGTGTTCCCTTTGACTTACGACTTCGTTAGTCGGAGAGCTTGTAGTCAGGTTAGAGCTGTCTTCTGTTGCTCACACATCTTGGTGGCTAGAAAAATAGTTCCCAGGTCTTAAATGGAAATATGAATTTTATTTCAGTACAAACTTCACGTAACCTCGCCTGGTTAACTAGTTCACTAGTTACTAGCCGGTCCTAAGCCCAGGTAAGGAGGAAAGGTTGGGCATAGGTCTAGCAACCCTACCCCTGAAAACAAATCTAACCACTAAAGAAACTTCAAAGCACAAACGAAATATAAAAAGTAATAACAGAATTATCCCTCGCTGGAATCGGAGAGGCGAAATGACGCCAGTTGGTAAAAGCCTGACTTCGGAAAGCCAATTGGCCGGGCCGATGTGTCTTCTCTTCTCTCGATGAAAGCGAAAGTAAACGTGGGGACATGGAATGTCCGCACGATGTTTGAACCCAGTAAGGCAGCCCAGATTGAAAAGGAGATGAGAAGGTATCACAGTGAAGTGCTTGGAATTTGCGAAAGCAGATGGAATGGAGTGGACTCTCCAAACTATCAACTGGAGAATCAATAATCTACTCCAATTTTGTCACCCAGACAACAACCACGAGCACACTGAGTTATGGAGTGTCTATCATGATGTCCCCTTGAAGAGCATCGAAGGCTCATTCTCATGCAGTGGGAACCAGTCTCCTCATGCAGGATCATGACAGCAAGATTCAACTCAAAAGGAAGGAAGGAAGGTCACAATCATACAATGCTATGCACCTACAAATAATGCAGAGCAAGAGAAAAAGGAGGAATTCTGCAGACAACTCCAATCAACACTGGACAGGACGTCAGTTGGCGATATTAAAATTCTAATGGGTGACATGAATGCCAAACCAGGAGGGGACAACACAGGAAGAGAACTAACCATGGGTCGAGAAGCGCTCGGTGAGGTGATGAACGAGAATGGAGAATTGTTTGCAGAATTCTGTGCATTCAACGATTTGGTGATTGCAGTGAGGCAGTGTGTTCAAACATAAGGATATCCACAAAGCTACATGGATTTCACCAGATGGACAAACTAAAAATCAAATCGACTTTATCTCAATGTGAAGAAAGTGGAGACGCAGTCTACTTGACACAAGATCAAGAAGAGGAGCAGATGTAGGTTCAGACAACTCACTATCTAGTGCAAGGAACCTTCCAAATCAAGTTGAAAGCCTTCAAGGAAGCTGGTGATAGACCTCAATTCAAGTACAACACTCGGAAACTGAAGGATGAAACTACAAAGGAGATCTTCAAGGCAGCCGTCAAGACAAAATGGGAGACATCGAGGAACATCCCTGAAGAAACCTGTGTGGAAGAACACTGGAAGTCTTTGAAAGAAATGTGGAAAGAAACCTGCACAACAGTATTATGAAGGAAGAATAAAGATGACAAGGAATGGATCTCGACGGATACCTGGAAGCTGATAGAGGAGAGGAGGATGGTGAAGCGGAAGACGAACCAGTGCAAGGATGCTGAACGACAAGAGGAACTAAATGTGACGTATAAAACACTACACTGGACAAAGAAGTGAAGAAGAGTTCACGGAAAGACAGAAGATACTTCTACGACACACTTGCAAGTGATGCAGAACAGGCTGCAGGTAAGAGAGACCTGACAACATTGTATCGAATAACCAGGTTGCTATCTGGAAAGAGATCAACAGAGATGAAACCAATAAAAGATGATGACGGAAATTTAATTACGAGAGAAGAGAACCAAAGGAAACAATGGGCCGACCACTTCAAGAAGCTCTTGAATCGACCACCACCTGCACTTCGTCCAGAAATACCACCTACAGCCCAGGCACAGAACTACAAGTGAACATAAATCCTCCAACAAAAGTGGAAGTCCTGAACGCCATGAAGCCACTGAAATGCGAGAAAGCAGCAGGACTAGACGAGATCCCGCCAGAAGCACTGAGAACAGACAAAGAGACAACAGCGGATATGCTCACACCACACCACTATTGCAGGTGTGGAAGGAAGAGAAGGTACCTGCAGATTGGAAGAAGGGTTATTTTGTCAAACTGCCAAAGAAGGGAGACCTCATTGTTTGCAATAACTGGCGCAGAATCACTCTCCTGTCCACCTAATGCAAGCTAAATATTAAGCCGCATCATCGTGGAGAGGCTTAAAGATGCGTTGGATTCAAAATCATGACCGTAACAGTCAGGCTTCATGTGCCAACCAAATTGCAACGCTACGCTTCGCATCATCATAGAACAGAGTATAGAATGGCAGTCAACTCTACACCTCAACTTTATCGACTTTGAGAAGGCCTTCAACAGCGTCGACCGAGAAGTAATTTGGAAGCTGCTTCAATACTACGGAATACGGCAAACCTTTATCAGCCTCGTTCAACAGCTAGCTATATGAAGACGCCACATGCCAAGTAATTCACAGTAGGAAGCTCAGTGATGCTTTTGCAGTGAAGTGAAGACAGGAGTGAAACAAGGTTGCCTACTGTCACCCATGATATTCCTGATTGTGGTCGACTGGACTGGATCATGCAGCAAACACTGGGCAGCGAGAAGAGGGGGATACGCTGGACTGCGGAAAAGAACCCAGAAGATCTAGATTTCGCCTGTGATGACTTGCGTCTGATGTCACACAAACTTGAAGATCTGCAGGCGAAAACTAACAAGTTGGCAGAAGAGGCAAGGCAGCGAAGACGGGACTTCAAGTGAATATAGAGAAGACAGAAGTGATTAAGATACCTTACCAACAACTCCAACAACAACAACAAACTCCAATCACCATCAACGGGAGAAGCTTAAAGAAGCGACCTCCTTCACCTATCTAGGCAGCACTGTATCAACTACAGGTGGCACAGACGAGGATGTCAAAGCCAGTCAGAATCGGAAAAGCAAGACAGGCGTTCATTAACCTGAAATCAGTGTGGAGATCTTCTGCACTCCGCCTGCGGAACAAGATGCGGATTTTCAACACCAACCCAGTCAAGTCAGTGCTTCTATGTGACGGTTCAGAGACTTGGCGCGTTACGAAAGGGATATCCAATAAACTACACACATTCATCAACAACTGCTTACGCTGGCTCGCTACTCAAGATCAGATGGCCAGAATAATAAGAATAAGCAACAAGGAGCTCTGGGAACGAACCAACCAGGAAGCTATCGCTGAACAAATATGCAGGAGGAAGTGGAGATGGATTGGGCATGCACTGAGAAGGCCGACTGAGGACATCACGCGTCAGGCCAGTTGCTCGAGTGGAATCCCCATGGGAAGCGACGAGTTGGGCATTCTAGATGAGGGTGACATGGAGATCGTGCGAGGAGGAAATGAGAGGTTAAGGGCTGTGGTGGAGCCAGGTTGAAAAGATCTCAGAGAACAGAGTGGAATGGAGACGCGCTACTGAAGCCCTATGTTCCATTAGTAACCCAAGGGACTAATAACAATATTAATAATAGACTTCACATAAGTATGTCCCGCAGTCATAACTGCTAACGTGATGAAGAAAGAAATACAGAGGCACAGGGGGCATCGTTAGTTACCTTAAAATGTGTTAACTTATTAATCAGAGTTAAAGAGGTTATCACGGAGACAGGATGTTCACTCATATCTGTTGATAGCCAAGCTAAGTATTTTGGGCTAGCACGAAGCGTACACAAAAATGGCAAACGTTAATGATCGGGTGCCCACAAACCAAAACAATCTTGCGTAACTAAAGTCACTCGCTGACGTCGTGTGAGATCGTGTGGCCGTCCTCTTAAATGCTGATTTATTTTGAAATCTAGTATTATTTTGGTTCTGAGAAGGTATACTACAGGTTATTTACCTCCTCGGAAGCCATCGTGACACTGGCAATCTACAAGCCCTGGGAGGCAGATGCCTGGCAGACAAGCAACGTCTTCCCGTATTGGGGACGGAGTGGGTGAGTTGTTGGTTTCCAAAGCCAGTGCACCCGTGCACACCTACGAAGTAACGGAACTTAGAGTCAATACACCAACCTTCTTGTAGTACTGATGGACCACCCAAAGTCCACGTCGGCATTTCCTTAGTGAACCTCAAGCTGCAGAGTGAATTATACAACATAGAATCAGCCCGAGATACAGGTGAACAATCCAGTCGGTACCGCCCACATCCAGCTTGTATCGGACGATGTGCTTTTCGAATCGTCTGGAGTGGGGAAAACACAGTATTAGTGTCGGATAAGGGTGAAACTGTAGGACACGCACAAGCATGAAGTGATGGACGAGATTATAACATGACAACAGACATCGAGGTGCTTACCTGTGCGTTTTCACCGTTTTTTTCAACAACATAGAGCTAAACAGCCACTACATGCTGCATGACACTGTGTAATACTGGTCCCAAATTTTGTCCTTTTTCCATTCCAGCACTGAAATCTAGTTTTCCATGCTCTGTGTAAATGGCACGAACTTATTGAATACTCCCATATTTTCAGCTGTATTTATGCCGGGTGTCTGATATGCTATGTACTCTTGCTGACTGCACGATTCACGGACTGAAGTGTTGAGGTTTAATCACTACTGTCTGGCTGAACCTCATACTGAGTAACAATAACTGTGTTACTGCTCACTTCCGTTGTGTAGCGAAAGGGTTTTTATCCGACACCTGTGACCAGCAATATCCGGAAGGCTACATGCTGTGGCAGACTATGAAGGGTGTGACGATCTACTCCTTTTGAATCTCCTCAGCCTCACTGAGGACAATAGCCTTCAGATATTGCCTGCAAAAGAGGTGTGTTCGTGTAATTTATTATTCGAAATAACCCCCACGCGGATTGACCCCCAGAGTTGATCATTGCATTAGGTGGGTGCCGACAGTTTGTTATTCACCTTTTAATGAAAACACTATCGATGGCGCCACAGGTATTATCTTGAACTGTTGTTGCATTTGACCATTTCGTAAAAGTATCCTTACTCTTGACAAGAAGCTTGTAGCCATTAGATTGAGAAGGCGGTCACTAAATACCCCTATGGAAGGGGTTGAAACACACCACTGGGGACAGGAAAGGACCTGAGTTACTTTTCGTCTACCATATTATTTTACAAGTTTGACAAGCTGCTCACGACTGGGCCCATTCTTGCTTCTAATCCGCAACTTACGAGGCCTATTTTACGTCCCTTGCGATTTCCTCGTGCTTTTGGATTTTGGCAATCTGGCTACGATCTAGTTGCAATTTTCGCCTGCAAATCAAAGCATCTACACTTACGCATTATCTGACAACTTCTACTGTCGTCTTCTCCGTAACTATTGGTTGAATATCTCTGGTTTTCACCAATACATGAATTTTGGAATGATAGGCTAGACTTCAATGTACTTTGCTATCTGACAGGAAGTTATAGCATTTCGCCGCTTTTTCTACCGGCTTACTGCCAAAACTGAGGTTGACAGACAACTAGTAAGTTTAACCTGTGTCGCAGCTAAGTTTCTAATCTTGCTATTTTATCGTCAGGCAGTAGAATTTTTTACTTGTTATCTGTACCTTGTAGCCTTAACACGAGTAGCGTTATCGTTGCCGTAAACGAACCAATCCACGAAGCTAAGAGATCAAAACTTTCGAGTCCGTCACTAGGGTCTGAAAATAGTCTACTTACTAACGATCCCTCCGTCGATCTGTCAGACGTCATTACTGACGTATATAATGGAGTTACTAGGACCAAGCGTGATATCGTGGACAACAGTGATGCGAATGCTGATTTTCAGCGTAAACTAGATTGTCTTACACCTCTGATTTGACCACTGAACCCCACAATAGACTTACATATGGATAGTCTTATCAAGTGTGAAACATTAACGAACTTCGTAGCCATTGGAGCCAGTGAATGACTGACTTCGCCACACAACCCCATCATCCTCGATGTCCCTGATAGTTTTTTGTTAAAACGTGTTTAAAATGATCCCACCTAGGCCTATGTTTTGCAAGAACCTGTTTGTACAGCCTGGTGTCTTAGGAAAAGGACTAGTTAACAACCCTGTCCAATATTATTCCAGTTCTACTCACTCCCTGATGCCGGGCGCTTCTGCGGTTCACAGAAATCTGTAAGACTCCTAAAATTCAGTGAGAATGTTAAGGTACTTCCGGATCCTACCGCCCTTCAACGACGCACACGTGCCTCAAAAACTCATGAAACCACTCTGGAAACTTCACCCGAACCAACGGCCACCCGAGGCATGTTGGTGCCTGGTAGTCAGCGCATCGCAGTAGACAACATTTCAAGTGTAGATCAACAGGGCTGATCGAGTATATTGTTGCGGGTTCATCAGTTGCTGCTGTTTCACCTACCAGCATGGTAGTAACCACTGGAACTGAAGGTGAGGTCTCTGTCAGTTATGCAGTTATTCGCAGATGATGTTATTATGGATGGTAACGGCAATGATGTGACCGATATGCACCTGATTCTTCTGAATTTACCTTCACCCTCCAGGTGCAATTACGCTGATAGGCCCTTACCCACTTTAAGCCTCTCATATACGATGATGACATCCAGGTGTGTTGATAATGCACACTCTAGCAGTACCATGTTTTGGAGGTCCAAACCTTAAAAATCCTAGCACGGGTTTACTGCCAAAGCCTTTGACACAGAAACAACTTAGCCATCCTCGAAATAACCACTTTCTGTCTTTTAAACCTAGTGTTTATAACACCATTCTGAGAGTGGTCCTACTTCCCCGCACAGACACATTCACGGTGCCCATCGGTACGACACCAGACCCTACGGCACCTTCATTAACCAACAGAAAGGTAAGATTCAGACACCAAGGTGGCAAAAATAAAGGGTGCATGACACAAATGCCTCCCGTGGACAAGAGGACAAGGGCCACGGGAGAAACAACAGGTTTTTCTCCTCACAACCGTCCACACAACATTCAGCTCCAGTGTGTGCTTACCCCAGCACAACGATAGCACATCCTGACTGGAAGCCTGCTGTTCAGACGAAGCCTGTGATACTGGCCCCCCGACATAATGCACCCTGCCCTTTCTCATGCAGCAGTGAGGCTATGGATTTACATGGCTCATTTCCACAAACATCTGTGACCTGGGCCCATGCTGAAAATCCAAATTTTCGCAGACTGCAAATATTAACAGCTCCTTTTGCCGTTCAGATGATGATGCTTTTGAGCCAGCGGCCTTCACCCCTGACCCACAGCCTCTACAGTGGTAGAGAAGATATTACGCCGACCTGCCATCCCCTAGGCTCATATATGGTGGGTCAGTACCTGACACAATAAAGGATAATAATAGTAGCAACCCGGGAATATCTTATTCCCCTGGTATGTCCCCGAAACTTAATTCTGCCCCATATTTCTCACCACAACAGTTCAACCTAACCCACGAGAGCAAGCTTTCCAAAAAAGGGTTTAAATACAACTGCTTATCCAATTCTTCCACTTTCTATCTGGTTAACTCCAGTTTCATACGCAACAAAACAAGTGAGATCACCATGTCGTCGGTCATATCTAACCCCTGTCTGATATTTGTCACGGAAGCTTGATGTACTTCAGACACACCTGATAGTGATGTCGCTGTTGACAACCGTACTCCATTTAGGGGAGATAGATATGGTGGTAGGTGTTTTGGTTACATCACTAAAATCGGGTCCGACATTGCTGCGACAAATTGCAGTGTTCCAGCTTCTAATTCACTCAGTGACTCAGTGTGGGTTGCGGCGAATTTCCAAATGCTATCACTGTCCTCTTAGGGTGTATCTACCATCCCCATGCTCCACTGTAGATTATGATGACAGGCTTGTAGAAGTGTTCACTCATGCAGCAACACTACCCTACTCCATGAAACTACTTGCGGGGACTTTAATGCCTGACATCAAGTGTCAGTCGCCTACTTCCCCCAGGCGGTTTGATAATTTTATTAATGTGCTAGATTCCGGGGGTGTCGCTAGCGTGTAATGCAACCAACTAGACTCAATAGCATACTTACCTCGTTTTCACAGATAGGTTATTGCCTTTTACTCCTCAAGTCGGTCCAGAATTCCCGGGCAGTCATCACAGCAGTGTTCGGTATCTTCCGACTATCTCCCAGTATTACCTCAGCTCCCAGATCAAGAACAACCACAATTAGACGATATAAAAAGTCCATCTGGGAAGAGATACAGTACATGTTGCGATGCTTGGACTGGGGTCCCTACTTCACGAGTAGCTCAACCCATGAACCAAGTAATATCTTCTATAGCTCTATGAATGTAATTCGCGATCGCATTGCCCCGGCGGTACCAGTGGTAATTAGAAAGCCGAAAGTGAATTTCGTCCCAGAAAATGTACGCATCAGCATGCCCAGACACGTCAGAAGTTTCTATCGATCTAATGAATTTTCATCCCATTCCCATTAAAGATTGCTCATGGGAACCTCAAATCAAACAGGTTACTGAAAGCCATCAGGCAAGAAACCAGCAGCAACACACAAACAGGCAAAGCTCAGTCATTAGTGAGGATTCTAAAAACCCGTGCAAACATATTTAGAATAATTCCTAGTAGTCTGTCTTTGATGGGGACGTTACCTATGATGACCCAAGTAAGATCTGTGGGCCGTTCAGTAATGACAAGTAAATGATCAAATCTGTAAACTAGTCTGTATTCATGTAGGCTATGTTGTATGAAACATATTATTATTATTAATAGTTATGCAGGCTGCTGCACAGATGAAGATGGTGTACCAGACACACAAATGCCCATTCCGTCACACCGTTTGCTAAGTAATGATTTTTTACACAGAAAAAGATAGCTGACGCAGTTGCTTCACTAAGGAACTTATGCACTGCAGGACCCAATGGGATGCCGTCTGCTCCCCCAAAGAGGGTTGGTGAAGACATACCATTGACCCTCATGAAGCTATTCTCAGTATCCCCTACTGAGACATGTTACCCTGACCACTGGAAGCTGTCACACATATCTTTCACGTATAAATCTGGCCCGACGTCAGACATTCAAAACTATCGTCCCACAAATATTACATTTGTAGTCTCTCGTATCATGGAGAAGGTGGTTGCGCAAGAAATTACTGATTGTGCGGTTGTGCATCAGCTAGTTTCCCCTATGCTGCACTGTTTCGTAAAAGGTCGTTAATGCAGTACTTGCCTACCTGATTATTTTTAAGAAGTCTTCTGCGAACGAGATGAAGGTCCTTTTGTGAATGCTCCATCTTTTGACTTCAAGAAAGCATTTGATAAAGTGCGTCATAATTGGTCAGTTCTGAAGCTTGGACCGTCTGGAATTAGTGACCCTCTATCATTGTGGATAAGCTCATTCCTTAGACAGCGTACTCAAATGGTAAAGTTTAGTCATACCTACTCCTCAGCAAAGCCTATTTCGGGTGGTGCCACACAAGGTGGTGTATTGGGGCCCCTACCCTTCCTCCTTTACATAAATGATATTTCTAAAGCAATAAAATATGACAAGCCGTACCCGTTTGCTGGTGACTTAAAAATTATGTATAGCTCCCCTAACGCATCGCCAAGTGGGGGTTTTAATAGAATCCACGGAGGCCTGACGTGTATTTTCGGTTGGGGTGAAATATGGCAACTCCCACTCAGCTCTGTTAAATGTGGAATTCTCTGTTTCAATAACTCCTGTCCAAATTTCAGTTTAAACCTTGGTGATTCTGTGCTGCAGTCATATAACCCAGTATATGATTTAAGCATTGGGCGTTCTCGGAGCTTAGTGTTTGCAGAATATGTCCAGTCCCTCGTATCCAAGTGCAGGCTTTCAGCTGGCCTTCTGATTAAACGGGTATATACCACTGAGGATAGACTGCTTTCATTCAAGGTAATAATCAGCCCAGCACTTGAATATGGCACACTCATCTTCAGCAATAAGTATGCCTGGGATAAGATATGCATTGAGAATATTCAGAGGAAGTTTACCCGCTATGTTCTGGGCCGTCACGAAGAACTTGGCTATGAGGGAGGGTGTAAGAAGCTGACGATTGACCCACTTTGGCTAAGACACCTTAAGCCCAACCTTAACCTATTTTCCCGCCTTTCGCATGGCATTACTCATGCCTGTTGCTCTCCTGCTTTTGAGTTCACGTCCTCATAAAGTCTGCGCAATCGTGAGTGCACTGTACCTGTCACAAAACACCGCTTCAAACTTAGGTCACGATTCTTTATTATAGAGCACAGCAGGTTATGGAATAAGCTGCCACGTTGTATCCGCACTTGCATGTCCCCATTTCAGCTTCGAAGTCTACTCACTGAATTCCTCCTTTCCACGGATATCCGTGAATTTCATGGCATTCATATTGTATCCACAAATACGAAGCGTAGTGGAGCAATCAGAACATAATAATAGCTGAGCCATAGCGTCCACTGTGAACGTACTAAGACCTCTAAATGTATGAACCAGAGTTATTAATGTCCTCCAGCTGCTTCGAAACTGACGAGCCTACGACTGCATACAAGAGTATGAGTACTGGTTCCTCTCCGTATAATTAACTTAGCATGTACTGTTCTCGAAGCCACTATGGTACACCCCAAGTATAGAAAACTTCAAGAACCTTATAATGCAAAAATTGTATGGTTGACTCCCTGGTCGCATTCCTGAGGGCTTTTTGGTCCACAAATAACTGAAGAAGTGCACTCAGAGTCAGGACGGTCCGCTCGAATAACCCATTTTCTTGTGGATGACAAGCTGTCATACCGGCTTTTTGGATCCATGTTACCCTACGTGGCTCACTAACTACCACACTTTCAGTGCCAGGGGCAAGACCAGGATGGATTTAGAGGAAAAAGCCTCACCGATTGATCCAACAGTCGAAAACGGCCAATAAAATAAATCATAATAATTTCTTATTCTCACATTGGTAATTTAACATGAGAGAAGACATCTTACAGGCACCATCACACTGGTATACGTCAAAAAATCTACAAGATTTTTCTGGTCCTGAATACTACAGAGGGGAGGTCGTTTGACTCTATCAACTTAAGCGGTAAAGTTGAGTCTACACGCTTCTTTTTCGCGTGGTTCTTAGTTATATCAGCTTGAGAAGTTCCTGTCGCGTCTGACTACTTATTAGCTTGTTTTTGTAGTAATATTTCAGTCTATCCCATATATTTGGCTTACGGCTCCGCTATTCTCCTCACATACTGTGTTACCAACGTTTCGGTATACCACGTATGGTCGTTTGCCGTTTTTCTTTTTCAGCACATAGTTTCGATTTTAACGTCTTTGTAAATAGGAAGATCTAAGGCCAAACGTTCTAAAATTGACTGCCCTAGTGAGAAAAAGTAAAGACTTGGTCATCCCAATGCTCTTGTGTGATAGAAGCATTCTTACTTCGTATACCTCAGATCTCGATGAAGTGGTGTGCCACACACCTTTTGTCACGACTGAAGACACCATATCGTTCATGGGTAACAGTATTAACGACCACAGGAGGAAAGTCGATAAGATTAAGACCATGATGGAAGAGATCCAGAGAATAGTTCAGGATTTCCATGTATTAACATATCTTCTCGGAAAGCATGAAAATTTGCCTGAAGACCATGTGATGAAAGTAAAAAACTTCATAAACGATTTGGCAACAGAGGTGCTGAAGAGTCTATCGTCTTCTCAGCAGGCCATCGTTTATAACATACCTGGTACCCTACCCTTTTGATGTAGTCAAGACAAAGGTATTAAACTCATGCGGTATGACGGGAATACACTGCGACTGTAAACGCCTCCGCAGCGCAGTCCAGTTACCGCTTGATTTTCAAGTTCGCTGCTTCATTTGACGCCAAAAGACTGAACTACAAGGCCACATAAGGTTACATAGCAGCTTTAAGAATATTGCTATCGCGCAAGACAAAGGCGCGTGCCAACGCAGAAAACAAAAAGGAAGTAGTTTAGCCAGTTCATCACCTTTAAGAATAGAGGCCGCTGTGTGCACGAACAGACCATCAGAATAAGCTGACATGGGCAGTAATTCTGTTGAATGTGCCTCTTCTTCGGTACAGCGGTCTCAATCAAATCTAGCTACAAGTGAACCTGATCCCTCAGTTGCTCGTAGAAAGAGAACTGCTTGCACCGTCCCCCCCTAAGGCCACCATAAACAGAGGAGATAGAAAACTCAGAAGTGCGGGCCGAACCTCACCATCTAAAGCTAAAACGTTCTCAAAGAGGGACCATTCCGGGCGCGTGTTTTCTAATGACGGAGAAGAATATTTCATAACTAAGACAATGGCAATGCATGAACCCGAAAGGCAGGTTTTCCGTCAAACCTCTCCCTTCAGAAATGAATACCATGATAACCCGAGGTTGCATCGCACAAGACACTCCTTCAAACCACACCCCTTTAATTACAGGGATCATAACGTGGTGCCGAGTAGCGTACCGAACGCTCAAATGTCCTACACATCGCAAACACTTAACCCTTGTTAAGCTGTGCATCATAATAATCCTACGCGATTCATTGAGAACAGATGTATACCCTCTGGCAGAAACTTCCACACTTATGAATCCTACCAAAAACTTCTTCGGCTACCGCACAATATGTACGACCCATCGCGTTTAGGCCCGTTCGACCCCTGATAACGCAGGGCTGGAACCGATTCCGCCGACTTGCGCCGGTCATAAATTATACCTTACGCCACCGGTAAAGAAAAGGTGCACGTTAACAACCTAAGTAATCACATGCTTGTGGGAGGCAGAAACTCACCAGTCACATCGGCACACCCCACTGTTGAGTCTTATCACGTCCGAGACGTAAGTAGTGCATCGTCCGCTTACCGAGGCTTAAGATACGTGGTTTGTTACTTTGCAAACCATAGTGGCCATTTTACGCCTCTACTAATTGATGTCCGCTTGTTACCTGAGAAAATACCTGGCCTAATAACAATAGTTTTGCCAACCAAACCCACTGCGTTACTAGTTACTGAATCATGTTATACTGACTCAATCCTAGACATGAACCGGCTTATAGATGGTTATGCTCTCTGTCGTGGTAATCGTGATCATAAGCGTGCTGGAGGTTGTTTGATTTATGTGTGTGGCCTCGCTACCCTAAATCAGATTGAAGATAATATTCTCAGTGATCCGCCGGACTCACTTTGAGTCGTTATAGACGGTTGTAACTACAAAATCCTCATAGGCTATGTGTATACAGCGCCTCGTTCAACAGAAAAGTCATGAACCAATAGCTAGATCGTTTGCCTACGCTGGATCCCTCGCTGTTGACTTCAAACTGATTGCAGGTAACTTTGGCCTACCTGAATTTAACTGGGAGGCCGGCCACGGCCAACAAAGCTTCGACTAAATACTTGCTGTCATGGATATCTATGGGTAGAAACAACACATCCAGCAACCCACACGTGGAGACGGTATGCTGGACCTAGTATTTTGCTGTAGCATAATCCCTGTCACTACCCACGTTAGTAGCGAATTCTCCAACAGTGACCATGGGATGGTATTCTGTTGCTAACCGACTCTTCCTCCCAATGAGAAAAACAAACAATCTTCAAATTATACTGAGCACCGAAGCTACAAGAATTTGGAATGGAAAGTACTCATCGAGCTCCTCAGGTGCTCTCCATGGGATGAATACTTTACCACAGCCTCGTTAACAGAAACACTCTTTTCTACAGAAATATAGAGCCGTGTCCAGATACCGTTGCCCCTGTGAAAACAGTTGGGGTTTTTAAGGACCCAGACCCGTGTACCCCCAAAATATTCTGCAATAAACTTAGGGAACTATCATCACAAACCACTCGTCCAATGACCTCATGTCACTGCACCTAGTTTACGAGACTTACGAACCTATTAGGACACTACGTGGGAAACACGCAGTACACGAATAGATCACTGCTCTCAAAAGTGGCTCTAGAATACACAAGTTGACATCTCTTTTGGGTAAATATCTGCAGCCATCAGGGGATAGAGCCCATCTACTACACAATGGAATGGTACATAACGATCCCCTTAATATCAGTGAGCTGTTCAGTGACTCTTTAGCAAGGTTCAGTAATAATACTTTTGACCCCATTAGTTTTACTCCAATGACTACTAGCTCATGTACTAGAGTGGGGTTCACTGTCAAAAGTATCACTGAGGTTATCAAAAGCCTGAGATCATCGACAGGTACCGGGATAGATGGCCTAAGCTCAATAGTCATCAGAAACAGTGATGATATGCCACTGTTCTTGTTCAAGACATTCACACTACCAATGGAAAGTTGGGAGTATCCCAGAGGTCGGAAAACTAGCTTCATAGTCCTTCGCTACAAGCCCAGTGACAAAGCGAATGCTGGTGACTGCAGACCTATCAACATAACTTCAGTCGTCTCCCGAACTATGGAAAAGGTGATTGAGAGCAGTATCTTTGACGACCTACTCGGAGAAAACCTCATCACAAAGTCTCAACACGGTTTCATTAAAAACGGGTCTTGCGTTACTTGCAACTTCGACTTCTTCAACCTTATCACTGGTAGCTGCGAGGCACGTAAAATCGTCATTTTTCTACACTTTGATATATCAAAGGCATTTGACAAGGTCCGGCACAGTATACTCTTCGACAAGCTTCGACCGATTAGCGTTCATGACCCTTTACTTGATTGGCTAAAATCATTTCTTGGTGATCGGAGTCAAATCGTCAAAGTAAATTCTATTCAGTCTAAACCCAGGCTCGTAACCAGTGGAGTAATACTCGGTAGTGTCTTTGGACCTTTGTTGTTCACAATTTATGGTAACAGCGTGTGCAAGTGCTTCACTGCATAGGAAACATTCCTATACGCTGGTGACCTTAAGGTTGTATACTCACATCACACCCATGAACCAGGCAATACGCTATCTACTGCTCAACAATAATTAGGTGAAGTTGCTAGATGGTTTGACGAGTCCAATCTGAAGTCCAGCATTGATAAATGTGGTTGGCTTACCATAGACGGAGATAAGCTGGATGTGTCTCTCGTAGTATGTGGACAAAGGCTACCTAGAGTTCTTTGGCGCTAGATCTTGGTCTTAGATATTTCAGTAACTTAACATTCTCCGAGCAGAAGGCTTGTATCACATCTAAGTCACGTAGACTCCTTGGAGGCATCGTCCGTAACTTTTATAGGACCGAATCGAGGGTCCCACTCTACACACTGAGCACCCGTTCAATTTTAGAATACTGCCCGTCGATCTTAAGTGGCCTTCGTACAGGTGGCAAAGGAAAAGTTGAAGGGGTACAACGCCGCTTCACACTAAAAACACTAGGAGCTGGTTGCAGCCTAGACACAGTCTCCGGATGCTACATACTAGGACTAGAATCCCCCTGGAAGGAGCCACTTGGAATGAATCTTATGTTTTACTATAAATTACTTCGTAAGCAAGTGCACTCCTGTGGCCCGGAATTTAAAATAGTTGTAACGTCTGCTCACTATTTACGCACTCACAGTCTATTAGCTGAAAGTGAGCGTTATAAGACCGAATTGCGAAGAAAATTCTTCATCAATAAGTCCTCTCACATCTGGAATAGAATTCCTTAGGAAATACCTACTGCAGGTTTATTATCTGTCTTTCGTTCTGCACTTGATAAGCTCACTCGCTTCGGCACCATCTGTGCGTTCTGGGCTAATGGTAACATACTAGGACCTCTAAACGCATAGAGTAAGGCTACCATAAATCTCAAGTACCTTTTACCTCAATGGACTCACAAAGGGTGTTTGATTACTAGTCCATCTGGTCGGATTGTGCAGTACAAATACGTAGCCAGTGTTCCCTTTAAGTTTACCAACGAAAACTGCCCATCTAATAACTCGCGTAAACTTCATGTAAGAGAAACAGAAGAGTCTATCTCGTATGCATGAAGTAAGGTTTACATATAGTTTGAATGACTAAAAAGACAAGAACTTCTCTCCTTTCAGTTTGTTTAAGTGGTATTCCGTTGTCTGGTTTCTCCTCGCGTTTTCTTTTCTCTCCTCTTTTTGGTATCAGTCTGATGAGAAAGTCCTGAGCATTATTTTGATCAAACAGTATCGACTTACTGGAAATCCTACCTCTCACTTAATACTGGAAACTGATAATAGAAGTATTCATCCGGCTTGCCCCCGGTTTCCTGCCTCTTGAACAGCTTCACAATCAGCTAACCTGCTAACCAGTACCCTAGATAACACCACATATGAAACCCTTGGCACAATAACTGGTCTACGATTTCTGATCAGTGACAAATGCAGCAGAAATTCGGGTCAGCAATCAAACCCGAGAGATCACTTTACCCACCGGCAACACATCCATAATAATGCTATGCAACAGATTTCTCTAGTACTTTGCCTTGTATCAATCCACCTCATGGAAGCCGATTAACAGCCAGTGTATCTCCTTGACAATGTTGCATACTTTAATGTGAGGTCTATGAGGCTTTACACATGTGTAATATTCACCAGTGTTGAAAGACGATTCTTCTGTTCTTTAATTGCCTGCACCACCACGTTATTGCTAATCTGAATTGCTAGGATACGTAACACTTGAGGAGTGAGAAATGCCTGGACTTAGACACTCACCTGGATTGAATGACTGTATGGATATTTACCTACTCGTGAAGTCATTGAAGTAAGTTATCGTCGGCCAATAAAGCTACGAACATGAGAATTACTGTTAAAATAGGCTTTTATCTGACGAAACGGTGGGTTTTGCAGATGGGTCAATCATGTCAACTACTTATTACGCAAACATCGAATATTGCGCTGTTTGATGCGGAAAAAGAATTGTGAGTGGGGATGATTTAAACTCAGAATGACGTGTATGTACTGTTAAGCGACATTTTCCATCTGTTTTTCATTACATTTGAACACCTGGCATCATGATAGAGTTTAATGTCCTCCCTCTATACCACTCAATACTGCTAAAACCTTTTGTGTTTCTCTGCAATTATCAATCTGATGAGGCTCGTTAACTGGCTTCTCTCATGTTAAATTCATAACCTGGGAATAAAGATATTTATTTATCATTTAAAAACATCAGTTCGTGGACACGAGACAAAAATATCACTTTCAACATATGCAGAGCGTCAGAGTGAAGATAATAAAAATTTCTAATTCCGTGTAGTGGATTTAACATGACAGGTACCAGTTTGCGAACACCGTCAATCTGATGATTTTTGAAAGTTTACAAAACGGTGTTTGGAATTATATGACTCACATACCAAGTTATTGACATGCATGACCTCATTAAAACATGCTGCAAATCAAGAGACGGGCATGGATTTCAAAGTGTCATCACACAGATAGGTTCCACTGCCAACAACAAAAGCACGCAATGTTCGAAGTTTGCGTTATAACCAGCCGATGTCATTAGTCCACTTGCGTAATTTCTTACTTGGTAATACAAACATCCATTCACTAGGAAGTTCTTCAGTTTTTAGCTTTTCTAACCGCATAAAACTTATTTATGCTATCTGCAGTATCGGTGAGTATCCACAGTCATGTAATCAAGGTGAGTGTCTAAATTGATGCATTTCCAGTTCACCCCGCTATGTCTTAAGGTAGTATACATTAATTCCACTGGGAATACTTGTAGTAGCATATGGAAGTAGACGTTGAGACGGTTAATGGTCCAGATGGCAGTAGTTATACGTGGATTTCAGGCATCTTCCGAGAAGTGTGTCTGTTGCATGGTAACTTCTACCTAAAAAGATAGCTTGATACAGAGTACTAGATAGCACGTAGTGTGAAACTACTGCGGGTAAGTCATATTTCAAGCCAACAGGTAAATTGGTCTCTCGTCTGATCATCTGTTCAGAATATTTATGCCCGTATGTCTGTTGGGAAAGTTTAGACGGTTCGTCGCAAGAAGAATCCTGACCAGTTGGTGAATTAATTATGAAGATGTCTCAGAAACCGCGAAAGATTAGTAGCAGTCCCATAATTCATGGAATCAAACAGCAGGCATTACTTCCACTAGGTAGACATGTCCGGATTGAAATTCAGCATCCAATGCCTTCACCCAGCTGTTACCGCAGAATAAAAAAAGAAGGAATAAGCATGAGCACATATGGAAGAGGGAATAACTAGCGGGGAAACCAGCGTACACTAAGTATATTATGGTGAGGAGGGGAACCAGTACTCACACCCTTGTAAGCGATCGTCAACTCATAAGCGTAAGAGGGACTTGAGCTCTGCTTCATACATTCAGAGGCCGAAGTACATCCTCAATAGCCCAGAATGCACAGATGGTGGCTAATCAAACGACGGATTCATCGTTTATTGTTAGCCTATTGAGCGAAAAGCGGAAAAGTGTTAATGTGCTTGCCGTATAGGTTTCTTCTGAAATCCTACTCCAAATGTGCGAGAATTTGTTGAGGAAGAGATTGTCTTGCAGGCTCGTCGTACAGCATTCAGTTTCAACCAATATTTTATGGTTGAGCATATCGCACGTAGACGTTATAACGAGCTTGATTTGCGGATCATGACAGTGCAAGTGCTGATGAAGTAACTTGCAATAACACACGAGATTCAGTTTAGGTCTCCTCTTTCAGAGTGTTTCTGACCCCAGCATGTTACATCTGGACGTGTAGTCTGGACCAGATTCAGTTCCTAATGTTCTGAAGTTGAAGTAACGTTGCATCCCTTCAACTTTCAGTTTATCGCCCCTACAAAGGTCACTGAGAATAAACGGGCAATATTCTATAAGTGGGTGAATGCACACTTTATAGAGTAGAACCCGTTATTCAGTGCTACAGAAATTACGAATGATACATCCTAAGAGTTTGCGTGACTTGGATTTGATGTATGCTGTTTGTTCCGAGAATGTCAAGTCTCTGGAATATCTGATGTCAAGACCTAGCACAGAAGATAGTCTAGGTAACTGTTTTCTGCATACCTGGACGGTCAGGTCATGGTTGTCGTTGCCTATGGTAAGCCAACCGCTTTTGTCATTACTGAATTCAAGGTGGGATTCAGCACACCATGATGCAAGTTTACTCAGTTCCCGTCGGGCAGTATCCCGGGTATTACGTGGTTCATGAGAGTGACAAGTGTACGCAACCTTCAAGTCATCGGCGTATGGGAATGTTTTGTTTTCATTTAGGCAGCTACACACACTGTTGATATAACTTATGAACAACAAAGGCCCAACGACACTACCCTGTATAACTCCGCTAGTTATATGCCTAGGTTCAGACTGCACGGAGTTTGCTTTCACAATTTGAGCACGGTCACTAAGAAATGATTTTATTTAACTAAGTAGGGGGTCGCAAATACCAATTAATTGTGGCTTATTAAAGAGTATATTATGATGCACTTTACCAAACGCCTTTGATACATCAGAGTATAGAACAATGGCGATTTTACGCGCCTCATGGTTACCAGTGATGAAGCTGAAGGAATCAAAGTGACAAGTGACGCAGGACCTATTCTTTATGAAACCATGCTGAGACTTTGTGATTAGGTTATTTGTTATTAGGTAATCAGAGACGCTGCTCTTAATTACTTTCTCCATAATTCCAGAGAGGACCAGTGTTATGTTGATGAGTCTGCGATTACTGACGTTCGATTTGTCCTCGGACTTGTAGCGAGGCGTAATGCAGCTAGTTTTCCATTCAGTGGAGTGTACGCTAATTACCACTGGTAGGGTGAATATCTTAAGCAATAACAGAGACGTACCATCACCACTGTTCCTGATGACAATCGGGTCTAGTTTGTCTAATCCCATACCTGTTCACAGTAGCAGGTTCATGATAGCCTCTGTGATACTTTCGACAGTAAAATTCACACTGGAGCATGAACTTGTAGTGAGCAGAGTAAAAGTGGTGGGGTTAATGGCGCTAGGACTGAATTTTGCAAACAATTCGCCAAATGGTTCACAAATTTCGAGGGGGTCGTTGCAGACCATCCCGTTGTGTAATAAACAAGCTATGTCTCTCGATGCCTGCAAACGTTTATTCAAAAAGGAGGTCAGACTACGTATCCCAGAACCACTTTTGAGAGCATTCGGCCCTTCGCTTACTGAGTCTTGTGCACGTAAAGTCTTAATTGCTTGATAGGTATCGTAGATTGACTGCAACACCAGGGGATCTTTAGAGGAATGATATAGCTTAGATAGCTTCAGTAATTTGTTCCGAAATATTCGGGGGATGTATTGGTCCTCAATCTTCCTCACCTTAACCGCTCTCATAGGTGCAACGATATCTAAACATAGCACCGTATTTCTGTAGAAAAACGAAAGTGAATCTGTTAATGAGGCTGTTATGAAATACTCATCCCATGGGCTGCACCTGAGGAGTTCGATGAATACCTCCCAGCTCATACTTTTGTAGCCACGATGCAAAATATTTCTCATGGGTTCCTTGTTTTCCTCACGAAGGGGGAAGATTGGTAGGCAACAGAAAGCCATTCCATGGTCACTATTGGCGAATTCGTCGCCAACGTGCATGGTGAATGGGACGATATCACGGCAGAACACTAAATCCGGCTTGCTGCTCCCACGTGCGGGTGAACGGGCATATTGTTTCCATCCATGGAAACCTGGGACGGTAAGTATTTCGTCGTAGCGTTGTGAGCCCCAACTGGTTTTCCGGTTAACTTCAGGTTGGTTAAAGTCTCCGCAATCAGCTTGAAGCCAGTACTGATGGATGCAGCATGGGAAATTGACTGAGCAGTAAGCTCATCAGTTTCCCTTGATGAACATGGTGCTTTATAAACACAGCCTACAAGGATTTCATAGTTAGTACCGTTTATAATAACCCATAATGAATCAGGCAGAGCATTTAATGTACCATCTTCAATCCTACTATCCGTGGCGAGACTACATTTATCAATCAGACGACCCCCTGCAGGCTACAAAGGGTACAGCTATCTATGCACAGGTCCACATCAAGGACTGAGGTGGGGCACCACTATTCAGTGGCTCAGACCACTGTAGGTTTAGTTAGCAAGACAATCGTTCTCAAGTCAGAAATTTTCTTCAGCAATGAGCGTGCATTGATGAGCAGGAGTGTGAAAAAGTGACCATGGCTTGTGAAGTGTTTTGCAATATCTTGTACATCTAGTTGGTTAGTGAAGTCTCCTATACTTAATTCACCAGACGATATGCTACTTGCCTTACGGGCATGATAAGACTCCGTTGCGATGAATGGAGATATGACCAGTGGAGTTTTATTGTCCGACGATTTACGATAGCTTGCTTTTTTGGGGTGCACGTGCGTAGTTGATGCGCTGTTCGTTCTTACTGGTGACGTGCAGTGTAGTTTATGATCGGTGCAATTTAAGGATGGTAGCTCCAAGCTCGTGTTTCTGGGGGGTGAAACGATCCTATGGACCATGGGTCGTAAGTATTGTTCAGGACCCCAAAAAGGTTTTGATGAGACTCAAAAGTAGGAACAGTACTGGGGAAGTAGCTACATACAATCCCATGGTACTGGCTAAGGTCATCCGGGTGCCTATATAGGTTTGGGTAGGGTATATGTGACATGTGTGACATGAAGGCGTTTGGTATGCCACATGGCATCCTGCTGGAGCCCCGATGGCTGGGTAAAAGTTATCTAGGGCACTGCCTTATGTCAAATGCCTCCGAGTTATCGTAGTGTCTCTTTCTAATGGTTGAGGTTAGGTGTGTAACGTGCCCTTTCGATCGGTTTTCTCTTCAAGAGGCCTTACTTCCCATGGATGCAGTAGCGATTTTGTCCATGACATCTATGTTAGCTGCGAAGCTTTCTTCGCCATCGTCAGACAGAATGCGTCTAAAACGGCTTCTTTCGGGAGCTTTGTAGGTCTGAAGAGCACGGTTTTACCTACGGGTCTGTGTCTGGTGACGTTACTGTCAACTAAAGGTTTTTTTATCTATGGTCACCCTAAGAAGGCTAGTGCTGATAGTTGGAGTCTCGCGGGGAATTAAAGAATCCAGTTTACTTACGTTCAGGTCCGCTTTGGATTGCTTTACTACGAGAGTGGCTGGCGTAGTAGGATTACTAGTCATAGTAGTACTATCTGATTGTTTCTCAGTGCACCCAGTACCTTCATAGTTCGCATCTGTTGAAGTGGTAGGACTTCTCCTCTGTTTTCTGTGCTGGCAAGGGGTCTTGTCCTGTTCAGTTGTAACAGCTTTAAAATTACGGTTTAGCTTTATATGATCCTGATATTTAATGAACCTCTTAGCGTTATATCGGGTGGTGAACTTGAAAAGAATGGGGCAACTTAACTGTGCTACCTTCTCGTGGAGGCGTTCACAATCACAGTGCATAGGCGTCATGCCACATGAGTTTAATAACCTTTTCTCGACGACATCTAAAGATATGGTACCTGGAATATTATATACTATTGCCTGTTAAGAAGCTGCCAGCCTCTTCATCACTTCGGTTGCCAAATAATCTATTGGCGTTTCAGCTTCGTCAATATGGTTTGGGACTAGGTTGTTGCGTTTCACAAAAAAATACACTAAGGGTTGGAAGCCCTCAACTACTCTCTTGATTCTGTCTGTCAGGGAATTACTACTGTCAGTTCCTTCCCTGTTTTCCTTGATGTTACCGTTCATGACTGGCATAATGTCCTCAGCCCTGGTGAGCGATGCAAGGTATGTAAGTTCGTCGGGATGTGGATCGTATGACGCGGTAGAGTTTCGGCCGAAACCTGAAATATTAGTGGAACCAACCCATGTATTCTTATCACCACAGCTATCCGTCTTCTAGCGCTTTGCTTTC
The DNA here is from genome assembly GCA_944470555.2 of Heterobilharzia americana. Lineage (NCBI taxonomy): Eukaryota > Metazoa > Platyhelminthes > Trematoda > Strigeidida > Schistosomatidae > Heterobilharzia > Heterobilharzia americana. Next base: position 2,315,764 of record OX104129.1, read on the forward strand.
GACCGTCCCATTCTTGTAATACGTTTTAAGTGAGATATGCGATTGAAGGTAGAAGTGTCTAGTCCAAAAGGATGGGAATACACTGTCTACGGATAACAATGTAGCCTTAAGTTAGCCGGACAGAATGCATCGTTATATTGCTACATATATACGTTAATAATGAGCTAAGCACAACAAAAAATCGACAGAAATATATGATCAAGGATCACGTGTAAAAGTGGCGCATGGTTTCAACGTTGCCGCGTCGAAATGTTATGGTGTCTATTTGAGGAGAGCCGACTGCCACGCAACACTTGGAAAAACGGTTCACCATGACGATTATATAGCTGTTACCACGGATTGTAGTGCGTGGTGGTCCTATCGAATCTGTTTCGGCCAGGTCATTTAGACATCCAGTCGGGTTGGGTTCAGTAGAGGCCTGGTCACAACAATGTCGCAGTTTGTTAAATTGGCATATGGGTTACTGCTACGTCAAATCCACTGAGCAGCATGTAACGAAAATGCGAATTTTCAGAGTTCCCAAAGCCCAAAGCGAAACCAACTAAATCCAAACCAGTTGGTTGTCAAAACGCGAATGTGTGTTCAGACAGTAGGTGAACCCCGAGAAAATTTTTCTTTGCAACAAAATATATTTCCAAAACCTAACTATAAACCGTCAATTTTGGCGGCTAATGCAGTTTCGATCCAAAACAAAATGATGATAGTGATAATAATAGGTATTTTATACAACAGGTTGAGTACAAGCCAGTTTACAGGTTTGATCATGGTTACCCGGCACTCTTCTTTAATGTTCTACGCAAATTCAACCTAACAACAGGCGGTGAGTTTCATTTCTAACACAACAGTTGTTACGATTTGCGCAACCACGCGCATAGAGTCGCGACGAAACCGCTTAAATCCCGCCTACGTGCTGACTTCACCGCCAAATTCTCTCACTTATGGAACAGACTTCTTGCTGATGTGAAGGCCTCCCAACCGGCCTCTCAAGTTGGTTGGTTACTAGCCAACTTCTCGTCATGTGGTAACTTGTCCGGCTCACTGAGTACTCTGACACTATCCTACACGACATTTTGCATACTGGGCCCTCGAAATGTATGGTGAGACATCCGCCACACATGCACTGACCTTCCATACAAAGCGTCGAGGAGACCTCCATAGGTTGTCTCCTCGAAACAATGGCACATTGTGCCCTACCAGACAATAGTCAAAAACAGACGTTCTACACTGCACGGTGGCATGAAATTTATTTTATCAGGTATTCAACAGAGAAATCCCATACAGTGAACACCATAGCAAAGGAAGTGAAGTAGGGAGAAACATGAAGGTAGGAAGGACTCTGCTTGTTGAAATTCTCGCTTCCTTCTCCGCCGGCTGCTTTGTTTCCTTTTTTCTCCTTGTGGAAAGGCAATTCATTTATAAATGTTGGCTTGGCCGTCATTGGAAATTAGTTATTTAGGGAAGGAACCCTGGCTGAAACCACTCTCCGTGGAAGGTAACGAGTGTTTCCGCGTTCACAATACCTAACTACAACAAGCAGAAACGAAGAGTGTTCACCGGACTAAAACTTCATAGTTATCAAAACCTAGGATTAGTTCATCATAAAAGTGGCCAGGAAAGTCTAACACTTACCGATCACAAGGCTGTCACTACCCGTTATAACGGAGGACAAGATGTCCTGGAAGTCCACTTGGTACATTCTTAAAAAATGCTTAGATGTTTTGTTCTCGCATTAGTAATTAAAAACGAGAGAAACCAGTTTACAGGCATCACCATATTGACATATGCCAAAAAATCTACAAGATCTTACGGGCTCCGAAATGGTACAGACAGAATGTCACTGAACACTATTAAAAACAGCATAAGATCCTGCTAGTCATGAAAAGAACAAGGAAGTATCACTTTTCAGCGCATACAATGTTAGGGTTTAGATGATAACAAATATAATCTTTATATAGTGGATTCAACATGAGGGATATCAGTTTACAAGCATCGTCAAATTGATAATACCAGTTTACAAACACCGTCAAATTGATAATTCATGAAAGTTAACAAAATGGAATTTAGTATTAGATAGTTCAAAGAAGTCTACTGCTTCTGGACGCTAGAGTTGGAAAAATGAGGATATTTGATTTTCAGTCGTAATACTCATGGAGATTATGAATCTCTGGTGTAAAGTGGAATTGAATACATGAATTTTAGTTCTGGGACTATCGGTGAAGTACAATAAATAAACAACTTGTTTATACATCCTCACATAAATTTTTCATGAGTATCTCAAGTAAAAAGTACAAACTGTCACGACAGAAGCATTAGCTCCAAGCTTTATTTTTCTCTAGGTAATACGTGTAGTGTCGAGAAACAAACCTGGTTAGTTGTTAATGAGAAGACAACACTTCCACTTGTCCAACTTGTAAATTTTCGCGTACTTATTCTGCTGGGATATTCCATTATATGAACGCGCAGCACATATTTCCTCTGGTGACAATAGGTGGGGACTGAGATTACATTTCGTCAAGATACATGTAATTTATATAGAAACTTATTCACACCTGTAAAAACGGTGTGTGCCTGTACACTCAGGAACAATAATAATAATAATTAAATGGCAAAGGCCTCTGGCTGTGTGATATCACAATGCCAAGTTCCTTAAAACTACGAGGGTTGGCATCAGCACTGAGTTTCGTTTAACTTTTAGCTACCGGTTTGGGGGAAATATTTGCCACTACAACCTCACCTACTCCCCTATCTGGACTTCTGTATAGCAAACTTAGCTTATCAAGTATTGATAAACAGACACTTGGAATTAACGTGAAACCTGGAACTTAGATTCACCGGCTCAAGTTGCCACATTTCATTGCTAGTGTACAAACAGTAAGTGAATAGAGGGTGATATCACAGTAGACGAAGTCATCTGGGAGAATAAACAATCCACGGATGAATGTGACTGAGAAAATTCAAGCTTTAGGGTACGTCAAAGGGCGAATGCATGTGCATCATAGTAGCTGATTCTCAGCCATGTCACCAACAGCCCTCAGACGCTGATTCCTATCGTCTCGGAGATCCCAACCAGATAAGCTGCACGGTTCAGACCAACAGCCAGGGAGTCCATCCACTGGTACCACATTTTGATCTGGATACCCTTCATCCTCTTCCCAGCCTAATGCAGCTTCTAGCATGGCACCTAGAGGTAGGGGGTGACTTGACATTCGTATTACGTGTTCAAGCCATCTGTCAGCAAAGGTTCGCAACTTCAAAACCGACTTCCCTGTCTTGCCTAGCACCCTTCTCATGACCTCAACATTGCTCACATGGGGGTTCCACTATACTTGAGCACTGCTAAGAGGACATCTGTGATCCAGACCTTGTGATCACTGAACGTCTTCTACTTTCAGCTGTCATATCTAACAGCCGCACGACCGAACAGGACGGGTGACAGAGCACTCTACTTGTCTTTTGGTAGGTAGTCGGACATCTAATCTGTGCCACACATGGGACAGGTTGGTAGATGTCAAACGATGCTTCTGTGTTTGAGCTGGGATTTCGTCAGCAACTGGCTTATCTGAGATGATGCGAACCCCCAGGTAAGCGAAGTGGTGGAGGGAGTAGTTGAAGACTAATCCAGAAGCATCATCTAACGCCCGACGGGCGCGAGACGAATACCAAATATACTCATATTTCTGCTTAACTTATTTGGAAGACTCACCCTTTTGTCAATACTCTCATCCAGCAGGACAGTGTTGTTTGCATACTTCAAATCAACCAGATGACCTCCAGACAGTAGATCAGTCCCTGTAAAGTTGTGCCTATTGGTACGTGTACAACAAAGTTAAACAGGACGGATAACAGTGGACATCCTCCGCTGACACCACTAGTTTTCGTCAGTTCACCTGATGACTAGCTATAGGCCATGACATGGTTGAATTCATGTTTAGAGCTTCAATGAACACTAAGTACGTGATCGGTCCTCCCTTAACAGTGAGGGGCCGCCGCAACATCTCACGACGACACACTAAAATGCACCCTTCCGGTTGGCGAATATCGCAGGCACCGGTCACCGGCCAGTGGGCATGCCTATGTTTCAGAACTTGCCAAAAGGTGAAAAAAAATGGACACACCCTTGTCCAGTTTTGAGGCCTGCCCCGTCGTCCTGGGTTCGTTGTTCTGGAGCTCAAATTAGCCACCGGACAAACATGTGTCGTAGGACTTCAGATGGTCGAACCAATTCCCTGGCGGTAGTCAGGAGGAAACTTCCCTCCCCTCTTATGGGCTGGGACGATTGTTGAAGTACACCAGTCTGATAGCGCCATCTCTGGTTCCCACACACAATACAGTACGGCCTTCATCACAGTTGACATTATGCCTCCATCATTGGAGAATTCGGTTGACAAGCTGTCAGGTCCTGCTGGTTCGCATCGTTTCAGGTTTGCTACAGCTTTCTCAGCTTCAAGGAGAGTTAAAGGTCGGTGATCTGGATCAAGCTCAGGTTTAGGGCAGGCGCTAAGCAACTAAAGCGTTGCTGTTAGCCAGATGAACTGTGTTTCAGAGTGGTCGCCCAACCTTCAAGCCACCTGTCCTAGGTAATTACCGTACTATCCTTTTCAATGACGGCTACCCGACTATGATCATCTTGGCGGCATTAACAAACATAAATGGTTCCCAGGTGTAGCCCAACGCAGATGTCTTCTCCATCCCTTGTTTTCACCACTCAGCACCGCAAAATGGTGAATAGGCATCGCCCAGCCCCACCAACCTTCTTAGTTCGTACAGATCCACCAAATCGAACATCACACAAACGGCTGTTGACTGACATCCAGTCGAGAAGTGCACTTTCTACTCCGCAGCCCAATGCTATGTCTGTACTAGCAAGTCTTCGAGAGCCAGTCACTTAGTCTTCGAGGGCTCATGAGGTGAATTTTAAAGACTCTCTTCTAAGGTGAAGTGTGTGTGTGTGAGAGAGAGAGAGCTCCTACATGCGATCGATCCCTGGGGCCTGGGAGACAGGGGTGAGGCTTCAATGATTGTGACTGTTGGGACTAGTTACAGAGAGGGGGGCTGGGGAAGACACAGGATGCTTAGTATTAGTATCAGGATGGGGAGGCAAAAGAGGAGACAGAATTGTGGGGGATGGATTGGCCGGCTGGGTCCTTTGAACTAACTGAAGCGAGTAGGTGGTTGGTACTTGCCAGATACGCACCGTGGAAGGCTGGTTATTTCTGTGACTGCAGACCACAAGGGCACCTACTTGGAACCATCCACCCACAGCTATTTCGCAAGCCTGAAATTCTGGCTTTTTCGTTCCAGATCTGATTGTGAATCTCTGTTGCAGGCAGTGGCGAGCCACATGGGGCGGGCGCGTACTTTTTTCCGGGCCAACGTTTCCTAGCCTTTACTCCTCACCGGGAAGGCAAAATTAAAGTAGCACTACTGCCCATCCTGAAAAAACACTCTGCTTCTGTCACACCCTATCCAATATGCACTACGACCTCTCCTTCAGACCCTTATCGGGAGTGGAGGTTTACAGTACGACACTAACCGATTTTCTTTTAACCACGGCCAAACGTACTTTTTTGGTATGGTAGGACCTCGGGGAACAAACACTCCAGCGGGATAAATCGTTGGGTCTTTGTGATGTGCAAGTCCGACCACCGCGTTAAAGTGGCGGCTGCCGGTCATTTGATGACGGCATTTGCCAGCTATCTTTTGGCGCTCAGTGTCACGCTAACATTCGCCTATCTGCGACAGCACATGTAAATGATTTAATACTAAATGTACTCTGTAAAGTAATATTCCCTTGTTCGTTTCATAACTAGCAGGACCTTCGGCAGTTTTTAATTGACTTTATTGGCATTCCTTCTGTACCACTCAGGACTCAAGTCTTGTAGATATTTTGAGATGTATGAACGTGATGAAGCCTGTAATCTGGCTTCTCTCATGTTAAACTTTTTTTATTTGAAAATAAAACATTTATTGATTTATATACGGACTAAATAGAAGCCCATGGACAGCAGGCTGTTAAAAATGCCTCTTTGTTAATGTTGCCAACAGAATTAAATTATTGGCTCTCTTACAGCTGATCTACCAAGATCAAAAGGAACTACGGGAAGAAGTTCGTTATCATATCTTAAATCAAAAAGATTGCCTACCGAACAGCCACTGTGGCAATCATCTTGGCAACCCAAGGTGAATTGCCAACCAAAGGACGAAAACCTGTATGCGTGCACATTTCTTCGCTGTACAAGTTTACGGCTGCCATTCCCTCTGTTGACAGCTTCAAGGAGAGGTTGGACAGTTACTGAGCTACTCATGGTTTGCGCCCATCCAGCTGGGATGCATACTGGGTTGACACAACCTAATAACTCCGCACAGCTCGGCACAGCCAGCCCAAAAGCGGATCGTTGGTAACGCCACTATCATCGCAAACCTGACTTTCTTTATACTTCCCTGTAGACATCTGCAGTCACAATCTCCCACTAATGGTATTAATATCTCTTTCTCCACAACCCGTTCCATAATCCCACCCTCTCCTTCTCTTCCTTCTGGCTCTATGTTCTCAAATTATTTGGTAAAAGTTCCCCATATCACTTATCTCCAGTGAATTTACCTGGCTTCTATTCACCCTATCGTCATTTTGTTTCCCTTCGCACTTCCTCTCTATTGATCCCTAACTAACTGTCAGGTGGCATGTCACTTGAGTAACCCATCCGCACCACGGTTCTTGAAAAAACCACAGAATCCTTACAAATTTAATCAACACCCAACAGCTTGTTGAGCTTACCAGAGATACAGGAGGCGAGTGGGTAGACCTGTTGCGTCGGAATTCACCAAAGACCTGAAACGGTCCCGCAAGCGAGAAGAAATCAATTGGTTTACACTACCTCGTCAAAAGATATTGGATATTGGATTGGACTTTGCTTCCTTGTTTGTTTGCGTACACCTGAGTCGCCCATGTGTTAGGTGCTACTGTGGCAGTCTAAATGTTGGTCTTATTTTGTCTATTATTAGTGTCTCCTGTCCTAAGTATTAAAAATGTTAACGTGACACGCACGATCCGTTTCAAAGGAAGCGTTGTGAGGATACACCATGATATTGTGCTAAGTGAAACACCTTCTGAATATCAGTTTGTTTTCCAAGAAAAGAAGGGAGAAGTTTGGCATTTATCAGCGCATCGGTATGTTACTCTATCGTAGATCTAACTATTCCAGCTCAGTGATAATAAATTGCAGCGCGAAGTTTCTGTCAAACCAGCTCCAGGGACCTCCTATGCATATTTAATAAGTCTTGGGAAACCATCCACCCAACAGGCTCACTTACTCATAGACGTAGTGTTGTCTGAGTGGTTGGAACCAAGGCCTGCAGAGATTTTTCAAGCTGAGAAGCAGACAGTTAAGTTCAAGGGGAATGTTTACTTTTTTTCTCCATATCCAACTGACAGTCAGTTGACAACTGTCCATCTGCCTAAGGGTCAACTTCTAACCCACACCATAACCTCCAAACCACCCGTGGTGATCGGAAATGATATAGTTTATGGCCCATATGAGAGTCTTAAAGCTTTTCCAACGGTGAGTTTATCGTATTATTGTAATAAGTAATCAGGAACCGCTTGTCCTGCATTTCGAGTATAATGTTCCATTCCTGGTGGTTACTGAAATGACTCGCCTTATTGAAGTATCGCATTGGGGAAACATTGCCGTTGAAGAGACGCTGGAAATCGTAAATATGGGTGCTAAGTTACGTGGTCCGTTTTCTCGTCTGGACTATGATTATGGCGTGGGACAACAGTTATCCGTTGACTCTCTCAAAACTGCTCTACCAGCATCTGCAAGAGATATTTATTATCGAGATGAAATTGGAAATATAAGCACAAGTACAGTCAGTGATTTATTGGACTCTGTGGAAGTGACACTAGTCCCGCGATTCCCGCTAATGGGTGGATGGAAAACACGCTATACGCTGGGATACAACATACCGGCCTATGAATTTCTCTACCGTAGTGGTAAGTTTACACTGTTGTAAGTTAGTATTGAAGGATAAATGTGGGTTTTAACCACTCTAATGATGTTAAGTAGTGTTGTATCAAGTGAAGTAAGCACATTTATTGCAAGTAGATTTTGAGTTCAGTCATTTCCTTGAAACCTTGGTATTTACCTGTAGCTAATAAGTAACTTGTCTGACTAGCCTGGCATTAGACTGATGATAGTCGCTTCGAACACGCATTTTGTGGTTAGTGTCATCTGTAGTCCTTGATTTTTTCCTCAAAACAATCAGAATTATGTGATAATCTGTAGACTTACTAAAAGCCTATTTAATTGCTGTTGAGTTCTCGTTTTTATGATGTTGAGTATCAAAATATGTGGCTTGAAACGGACTTTTCAACAAATTCATTGACAAGCATTTCGCAGTAAGCAAGTCCATTGCTGTGTGCGAAATATAAACAGTTTAGCAAACACTAGTGAAATAACACAAACAACTGACATGTTTCTAATTTTTGTGTGAAATTAGACGAAGATAATCATCTTACTTTATTTTGAGTGCAGACCATCATGATCACTATGTTACAATAACTCTGGGACAGCTCGCTGAACATTTAATTATGATGTATTTACCCACTTAAACGAAGCTTGTAGGGTCATGGGTAGTATCAGATAATCCACATACTTTTGGTCGTCCATATACACTTTTCAGTTCGCAAACGTCACTATTCCAAGAGTTATTTAGATCGCAGTTTATTTCTGCCTGGATCTGTCAAACTATATCTGCCACTGACTGGTCGAATGTTGTATCAATAACTTAGACCCAGTGACTGGCTTTTTATTACATGTAGAAACAAACCTATTTATTCTAAGCTCTTCGGTACCTAATTGTCCCACTAGATTAAAAGGAGGCAACTCATGATAATCTGCAAATCGAACAAGGAATACGCAGTAGGCAATGCGGGTTAATAAACTGATGCAATGTAGCAACGACAATGAGTGGTGCTATGTGACAGTGTAACGGCAAGCTGCAATTGTTTTATTTTTTTCCCCAGGTGTTTGAGTACATATCGTATGCTTTTGATCATTCCGTTACTATTTAGTCAGCACTTAGTGCTAGATATGTTTAGAAATGTCTCTGAAAAAAATAGCACATATAAACCTTAACTACTTGCTTGAGTTGACTTCGTTATGAATTCATGGTGATTGATCACTGGTTGAATGGCCTATGCACAAGCTCATTTACTTTTTTTTTTTAGATGTTAGCAGTTTTAGCAGAACTAATTTGCACATGTATTGTTTATACTATGAGCAACTTTTATTTTGCATCTTTCTTTGCCTATTAACAGTCTACAATTACACTACAGTGGAGTCGACCCTACCGTAAAACCCGCAAAGATTCTGGGGATGTCACAAAGGTGGACATTTTTTAGTCACCAAACGGTAGAGGTAGTACTCGAGAAAGGATTATGTGTATCAGACAGTTTTCCAGCTTGAAATTTAAGCAACAATTTATGCTCGATGCGGGTCCAAATGTAACTATTAGTAGCGTCGCTAGGAAATATTGACCTGGCGTTTTATCACGCTATTGTGACAGTTTTCAGTTATGGTATATAGCTGCGTAGTCAAAAGCTATGCTGTTGTCATAAGAAAGTGGATTTATGTGCTAGACTTACAGTTAACCCAGAATTCGAACCATCCCACAATTCCTGACGTTCGGAAAACCCAAACGTTCGTCATAGAATGCACCATATGAGGTCCTAGGTTATTTTGTTGTTTGGTTGCTACGTGTGTCAGCATATTTATCGGTGGCATCGTCTTGACGACTAAATTTCTCATGTATAAATAATGTAAGTTTGTCGGTTATAAAAACGGGATAACTTTCAAAGCACGCGTCGTCATATTTATCTATATAGAACATAAACAGTACATGGGCACAAGGAGTTGCATGTAGCCGATATTAGCTGAGTTGTCGTAGCAGATAATATAGGTCTAAGACAAACTACCGATCCATTAATATGTGCAACTAGGAATTTAACTGTACTACATCGCTCCGGAGATCACTATTCTTCAGAAAGTGGCATTAGTTGCGTTTATCTACAACAAATTCTAACTAAACATAGTGGCGTTCTGTTGCTTTAGATTTAAACTCGGCATTGTGTGAAATTCAGTTGTACGGTTAATTTCCCTACTAATAGTTGCTATTTTGAGGTGATCGCCGCACTTGTACTTCACAATGACCCAGCGAGCTAAACCGGTTGGAACACCTACTCCCTCGAGGTCCTGCCGTGCGAAAGAGGTCTATTGGATGGTGGTAAGACGAAAGCAGCTATAATTATAATAGATTGCTACTGTATGATGAGTGTCCTAAAGCAAGGATGTACCGCTAGTTGGATGGAAGTGACAACAATAGGGTGTTTCACCCTGGATGACCAGCAGCTCCAAGATGGTGCTGCCTTCCCTGTGGAAAAAGGGGAACGGGGCTAAAAAGGGTCTACCCTCAAAATAGCACTCATCTCTTCCCCATGGTCTTCCGGTACCGGTGGCATGAATTTCTCCGATCTGGCATTAGAATAACCGAATTTGAAATCAATCCTCAAAAGGCTGTTACCGGACTCAAGCAAATATCGTCTGTACTCTGTAATCCCACAAAACTTCTCTTTCAGGCACATTGGGAAGAAATAGCCTTCCAGAGTGAGAAGGCGGTAGATGTCAACCACCTGCAGGCTCCCACTAGTATACAAGGTCCAATGAAACGTATCCTATGGTCTTCAATTCTGTCTCCTTCTTTGGTTTCACCTGATACCAATAATAGATCTCTTAAAACTCCTCAACTTCACTCTGCGATCATTGCCACTAGCTCTCGAAGACTGGCTAGTATAGACATAGCATTGAGTTGTGGAGTATAGATCAACTACTGTGTGTTCCCACTTAACATTTATTTTGGCGTTACAAATGAAACCTCTAAATTTTCGCTGCAAAACTGGTTTTCATGGTCTTACTTTCCCTTGCTAGGTTCCCAGTTTGCACTTGTAATGCGGTTCATTGATCATGTTTACGACAATCAAGTTATACGCAACTTGACTTTAAAAATAGTTCTACCTGAAATGGTTTCTGATATTCACTTTGATCCTCCATTTCCCGTTGATGAGAAGTATTTTGAAAATATGAAAACATATTTAGATACATCAGGTCGTACCGTAATTGTTTCCAAGGCCAGCAATCTTGTTGATGAACATATGCAAGATTTTAAGGTGAGTCCTTGCTTGTTTTGATATAACATGTACGGTCAACTGTAACCCCATGTCACAGGCGTGAGAACTGATACTATTGTTACCTTTGGATTTATATACTATGACTAAATGGTATCTCAATGACTAAGTTTTTTACAATCCGAATTATTGAAAAATACAATTAGTGATGCTGATGAACAGATTCGACTATTCAATCTTCCAAATGATCTCTGCACCGCACTAGCTCGAAATGTCTAAGTTTGCGGTTGAAGCTCAGTTAACCCTTTAAGACTTCGCAAAAGTGTTTCTTAGGGGGCAACAGTTGTTAGGGAATCAGTTAAGTACCAGTTTATAGACTCAAGATAATCATCTTCAGGTTAAGATACTGTCTTCAGCTCACAACTTTTTCAATCGGATAAAATTTTAGGGCTTTCTGTACTGCACGGTTTATGTTTGAAATCAATTTATTCAAGCTAACATATTTAACGACTATACTAGTTCTAAAAATTTAATATCAGTTTGATACTTGGGGTAAGTATTCAGCGTTCTTGAGGCTCATTTACAAAGGTTGGTCTGAGTTATTGCTTCTTGGTCGTCTATCTTCGTGACGACTTTTCCTGTAGTAAGCACAAGCAACAGATCCTGCACGTGTCACCGATGGTAGGATGTCAAAGATTTCACTAACTGTATCAGTTCTGCTTATTGTTCATCAAATTTGCGGTGCTTATCACTATCGTAATGACAAAATAAAGATTGATTGATTAAAGCGGAATTACTTTTTGCGAACGATTCCAACTGGATCGTACTCAACAAAAACAAATTTACCCTGAAAATAAGTCATTCATCCCATAGACCACAGGCTAAAAGGTGCTCATGTTTCGAAAGTTTATTCTTTTGTAGCCCTGAGTAGCTAGTTTTGGGGTGAATAAGTGCACCATTTCTATTGGTAACCTTCAGAATATCGGGTCGATAGTCATTCATCATTCCTTTTGCTCTAACACCTCATACCGAATTACTTGAAAAGTAGCGATACTGTTGCATATACAACTTTCAAACTACGTATAGTTTATCAGTCTGCCAAGTTTCTTCGGAGTCACCACACAAACTGATAAACAACTAATGTGAATCTCATGAATCTTCGATTGATGTAACGGGTCTATGTTATATCATATTCAGCGTTTTTGTGATTCAAGTTTGCATTTCCTAAGTGACCATATAATTATTAAAATCTTACTATTTGTTTTTAACTTCGACTTCACTATCCTAGGTTCGGTATCACTTCAGTCTACCGATGATCCTCCGAGAACCTCTGATGCTGGTTGTAGCCTTCTTATGCATATTCTGTGCTATCATGATTTATGTACGATTGGATTTCTCAATATACAAGGTGATGTTGCCGTCAATTTTTGTTCTTAAGTCTTGCTACCTAACTGTGCACAGTATTAACCTTAGGATGAGTATTTCTAGCCTCAGTAAAGTTGAAGAATTGGGAGTCTACTGAGTATATGAACGAATAACATCAGACGACTAATCAGGTATTCAAATTAGTGTATTTAACTGCTGTATAAGTCGTCAGACAGAAATTCTCTCGCATACTCTCTTAAGGCCTCACATTTTCACATAGGTGTGACAAAAAAGAGATAGTTCTAACTTTTCTTCCAAACATTCCTCTTAATAAGATTCTGACCATCCTGACCGTAGTTGCATTTAATGTCCTGGACAAAGTTGAGCCCTAGGTCTGATTTAATCCTTATAAGGATATAAAATAATCATAGCTTGTTTAGAAAATCGAAATAAGATGCTTCATCGTATGTCACAGCTTCTTCAGCAAAATATTCGGATCGTTTTATTATTATTATTTATTATTAGTCCCTTGGTTCCTAGTGGAACATAGGGCTTCAGTAGCACGTCTCCAGTGAACTCTGTTCTCTGAGATCTTTTCAACCTGGCTTCACGACAGCCCAGAAGCTCTCATTTCTTCCTCGCGCGACCTCCTCCATGTCACCCTCGCCCCGGACGCCCAACTCGTCGCTTCCCATAGGGATTCCACTCGAGCAACTGGCCTGACGCGTGATGTCCTCAGTCGGCCTTCTCAGTGCATGGCCAATCCATCTCCACTTCCTCCTGCATATTTGTTGCGTGATAGGTTCTTGGTTGGTTTGTTCCCAGAGCTCCTTGCTGCTTATTCTTATTATTCTGGCCATCTGATCTTGAGTAGCGAGCCAGCGTAAGCAGTTGTTGATGAATGTCTGTAGTTTATTGGAAATCCCTTTCGTAACGCGCCAAGTCTCTGAGCCATATAGAAGCACTGACTTGACTGGGTTGGTGTTGAAAATCCGCATCTTGTTCCTTGTGCTGAGTGCAGTGAAGTGGATCTCCACACTGGTTTCAGGTTAATGAACGCCTGTCTTGCTTTTCCGATTCTGACTTTGACGTCCTCGTCTGTGCCTGTGCCGCCTGTAGTTGAAACAGTGCTTCCTAGATAGGTGAAGGAGGTTACTTCCTTTAAGTTTCTCCCGTTGACGGTGATTGGAGTTTGTTGTTGTTGTTGGTGGTGGTGGTGAGGTATCTTCATCACCTCGGTCTTCTCTATATTCACTTGATGTCCCGTCTTCGCTGCCTCTTCTATCAACTTGTTAGTTTTTGCCTGCAGATCTTCAAGTTTATGTGACATCAAGCACAAGTCATCGGTGAAATCCAAGTCTTCTAGGTTCTTTTCCGCGGTCAAGCAGCGTATCCCCCTCTTCTCGCTGCCTACTGTTTGCTGCATGATCCAGTTGACCACAATCAGGAATATCACGGGGGACAGTAGGCAACCTTGTTTCACTCCTGTCTTCACTTCAAATTCATCACTGAGCTTCCCATTGTGAATTACTCGGATCGTTTATTAACACCAAAATATGTGGTCGAGTAGGAACATCAACTAGTTTTGCATGTAAAATCATAGGTTATACGGTTTGATGTTCAGATGGGGTAATCATGATTAGTCATTACAAGTTTATATTTCGTATTGCCATTTGACAACGAAAATATAGGGCAGTCAGAGTGCGTATATATGCTGTTTACTGATATATACTGATGTTTATATGATATTGCTACGCTGTATCTTTAGGAAGAAGGCGCAGCAAATGCAAATTAGTCAACACAGAAGTGCACACTGAACAAGCAAGGTTTGCTAACTTACCACATACTGTAATTGGTTGTGCTGAATCAAAATAGGTTGATAAACACCGATTACTTCATCGCTTTTGGTTGCCGCCGCTGAAAATGTAATTTAAGTTAGTCATTCTTGTTGATTCACCAATCTCAGGCAAGATTAGTAATACCATCACGGAAGTAGCGTAGTGAGATAGGAAAAGTTATAAAATCAGCCGTTGCATATTATTAGAGCTGCAAACGCGTTTAACACCTCATATTCCTGCATTTACGGTTACTTTTTCCCAAAAACTATACGGAACTTTTATTTGGATTCTCCGCACGTTTACTAACTAAATTTATGCCAGTGATTTAATCTTGATTCTGTCATAACTGAGTTCAGTCTTAATAAAATATAACTGTTCACCATAGGATGAAAAAAGCGACCTACGCCTTCGAGCTCAAACATTGGTAGATGAAGCCCAAGCCCTACTTAATTGTCGTTCAGCTCTTTATCAGGCTTATGAAGATGCTCTGTCAAAGTATAAAGCGAATAAAAATAACACTCAATTTACAACTGATCGTCGTAAATTGGAGACAGATCATAAGAATATAACTCAACAGTTGCTGTCGGTTCAAAATAAAATGGCAGACCTTTACACCGATGGAGTTGAGAAGGTGAGTTTGTTAATATGCTCACTGAATGGTAATTATATATCCCAAGTATTCACGTTTTTATATTCTGTTCAGTTATTAGTTTTTTGTGATGAGCTCATGCATTAAGCAATAAGACTAATATTCGCTCACCCACTAATCAGTTCTTTTATCCCGTAGGTTTTAATATAATTGTGGAAAGCAGCCTCATTAATCGTTATATCGTCTTGTCGCGAATATAGAATAAAGACCTCTTATGAGCTTGAACTAATTGTGTAAAATATGATCACCAAATACACCAATTAGTTCACTTTCCCATCTACTAAATGTTGAAATAAGAAAGAAACAATAAATGACAGGTTTATCGTCCACTGTGGTGGTCAAAAACTATAAGATATCTGTAGCACTTTCACTGGCTTACAAAAATCCTCTTGATATCTGACATTGACAATAGTAGTCATTTTGGTGATTTGGTTGATTAGTTCGATCACTTGAAATCGATTTTAGATGTTGCGAATGCAGTCTAATATAATGGGGTTGTAATTGGGCTTCATTCATAAGATGATACCAATCATGACGTGGAAATAAGACTCGAAAAGGCAACATAGGACTTGTCATTGTTACTCAACGTTTCAAGTTACTACGCTCTAAGTCAACACATCAAGCTAAAATGCACTGACAAAGGATAAGAAGTAAGGAAGAAAGTAGTCAAAGTTGTTGAAAGTGGTAAAGAAAACAGGGAGGAATAGGATGGTTTAGATTCATATTAGATTTGTTTATTTGATATATAGCGCACAGTGATACAGTATTATTTACTTGATTACGTTTCGAGCATAAATTATTGCTCATAATCATATCAATGTAATCACACTTCCTTCGATATCTGATTTTATAGTCTTGTCACCTGATTTTTCTTTGTTTTTTGTTTTTTGATTGGTAGTAAAGTTTTCCATATCTCTGGTATAGGTGTCGCGTCATTCCTATTACATGTGTTGGGTGTGGATTCGATGAACAAAGATTCAGTAATTAATCTCTCTCTCCACCTAGCTATATTAGACTTAAGTACAGTGGTTTTGTCCCACCCTATTATGTGGTTGTGTGTTAATGAATGTAATGCAATGGCCGAGTGTTTTTCTACATTATTGATCTTATTAAGGTCTGTCGTTCTATGTTTAGCTAAATTCCTATGTTCTGTTAATCTAACTGACCCCGACCGGCTAGTTTGACCTATGTATTTGACTTCACATTCATTACATGGAATTTGGTAGATTATATTATTTTGCCTAATTGGTTCTATCGGATCTTTTAGCCGACAAAGCTTACCTCTAAGTGAGTTTGTTGGTTTTAATGCCACCCTAATTCCAACCTTGTTGAGAATCCCACGTATGGTTTCTGATGTTCTGATGTTTCTGATTCTCAACAAGGTTCTCTGTCTCAAAGTTTCATAAAGGAATGTAAACTGCTTAGTTGCAGAGCGTATGAAAACCGAAACCGGTAGTTGGAGGCTGGGTGATGTGATTTGGAGTTGATTTCAGTGGCGCATATATACCTACATATGATCTTCATATCATATTTCGATGTTTGTTTTATTATTCTCCTACTTTCTTATAAATTTCTACCACTTTTGGTTACATTTCTCGTTCTTATTTTTTTTATCTTTCATCTTGCTTCTTTATATTTTAATGTCCCGATACGAAGTGTGCTAAATTAAACCGTTACACAGTATTTAGGACTTCATGTTAATATTTCCTGTCATGGTATGATCTTCGAGAAATAGTCGTTCCAATCAGAATAGATCTTTGAATCATTTTGATAAGCTGTCAATCGTGTCAAGTTCATTTGGTATGCGGTTACATTTGTTATGTTTGGTCTCCCGACCGATAGCTGCTACCTTGACGTGGTGGTCGGGCTTGCATATCACAATGACCTAACGAGCTATGCTGGTGGAACGCTTCTTCCCTCGAGGTCCTAGCATACCATAAAGGTCTGTTAGATAGTGGTTAGAAGAAAAGCAGTTACCGTTGTGACGTAAATTACTACACTATGATGGGGGTCTGAGGGCGAAGTCGTACTGCTGCTAGCTGGATGGGGTGTGACAGGAGTAAGGTGTTTCCCTTGGATAACCAGCAGTGCCGTGGTGATGCTGCCTTCTCAGTGGAAGTGGGAGGGGGGGGTAGAAAAGATCGGCCCCCAAAATAACACACTCCACCATACCCCGGGGTCTACCGGGTCGGTGGTATTGCTTCATTTGGCTTTTGTTTTCTACCATCCGGCCCCAATAATACAAAAGTTAAAAATAATCATAGTCAAAAGGCTGAATGTGACAGGCCTGAAGCAGATGTCCGATGGGCTCTGTGGTCACACAAATCTCTTTCGGGTACCTTAAGAAGAAATAACCTTCCACGATGTGGGCAGCTGGGAAGTGTCAACCGCCCTCACAACTCAATCAGCACTCAAGTTTCTTCTAACTGCTATCTCCTTGATGTTTGGTCTGGTAGAACATAATTTACGAGTAAATAAAAAAAGGTAAAGTTTTAACACAACTCACTTTACATAGTAGAGTAATCACTCTGTTTCTGTCAACCTTACAAAATGTTTCACCAGAAAGCATGTATTGCTTACTGCGATTACATCTAGAAGATTCCGATTATGAAGCACTGTAGCACAATCTGAACAATATCGTCCAGTAGTACATAAAGATTGCCACAATCTAGTGCACGGATCTGTGTTTTTTCTCTGTTGGTCGTCTAGCTTCATCATAATTAGGATTTTAGATATCTACACTATTTACATATTGCCTGTCCTGAACCTTTTTAGGCGTTTAATTTGAAAACTATTGTTTAAAGCATTATGGTGATATGTTTGTTCTTGTATTTTCTTTTTATAGTTGAATGAAATCAATAGTTTGGATCAATATTATCGTGATTTAATCCAAGAAGGTATTCAACTAGCTGAAAAACTACTCGCTGGGAAGTTGACAAAAGCACAATATCAGTCATTGAATGATGATTTGAATTCCAAGAAAGCTGATACTATCTACAAAATGGATTCACTTTCAGAATGTCTCTAGCATATTATACAAGGGACTTAATCGTGTATTATTATTATTATTTGCTTATTTTCATTTCTTCTGTTGTGTAGTCTTGGGTTTTCTCAATGCTTCTTCGTAAGTGTTTCTTTTTGTACTTGTTTGATAAAGTATTTCAATAAACCATATGTTCATGATTCTTCCATAACTTTTCATATTTATTCAGTGTTCTTTTTTACTGACTCATCATGCACTCTAGAAACCATGTGAGAGACAGTTTGGTTGGTTGTGGCTAGCAGAAGAATCCAAGATGTGCTTTTCGTCCTGTTTGGGACTGACTGGTCAGCTGGATGTACCTACACCCCAGTGATGTTGTTCCCACTGAGACTCCAATCTTGTACCCATTGCTAGCCACAACCAACCAAATTATCATAGTCAGCATTCAGGCAATATCGAGGCATCCGCATAGGTGTCCATTTGCCAATAAAGGTCGAACAATTCGATCCAACAAAACAACGGAGAGTAAGAAGTGTATCAATAAATAGTAACAAGTGGGATATGCTGGAAGCCTAACTGGTTAATAGAGATTCATTTATGTGTGGAGCATACTCTTGATAAATCTCAGAGTAACAAGCACCACACTTTGTTTACGGTTGGGTAATTGTGGATACCGAAATTGAATGCTGATCACCATAAAAAGTTAAGTTGTACTGGCCAGTGCGATAGTTCCCAGCAGTTATTTAGGGAAACTAGAAATATATTAAAGAAATATCACTGTCATTTAAAGAGATGAAGGTTCATAAAATCTTCAGGATTTATGATTATTCTGAGGTGTTCCTGGTGGTAAATTAGGACTCTGTCTTACTTATGTGGTTTGTAGAATAAGACAAAAGAGATACTACGTAAACAGCAGCATATCATTTCCAGCTTGTTGATTTGATACTAAATTAGTCGCTTGTTAAGTCTAGTGCTTTTCGCTATTACTTCTTTTTCCTAGATATATATATTTAAATAGTGAGTAGAATCTAGGGATATATATTTGGGAAATTTGTCTAATTTATATTCGATATCATGGCTACAAAAAGTGGAAAAGTTTGTGGCTAGGAGTCTCCTGGTTGAAAATTTGCACTAAAGAACCAAAATGGGTGGACAATTCTCACCCAGTTAATATTTAGTCAAAAATCTGAGTAAAACATCCTATTTATTACAAGCACTAAGTGTTTTAAAAAAACTTCGTTTTTCGAACTTCGCGTTTTTATACTGATGCTTACTTTGATGTCGCGCTTGCTCTGTCCACTTTTTCTATCCCACTTAGATAGCTGCTACACTGACGTGGTGATAACCCTTGTATATCACAATAACCCAACAAGCTACATCGGATGTTAGAACTGGGTTAACGCCTTAGTACGTACATGTGTATGTTTGCGCCTAACTGCTGGCAGAAAACAGGCGGTAGTTAATTTTATGAGTTGTCTATTAGACAGTGGAAACATCAGTTACATATTTAGGGAGGAGATAATCAGAAATTTATCTGAAGGTGACAACAATACTCATCGTGCCGGAGCCTGGCTCGATATGATGTCCGTTATGGTAGAAGCGGGGCTGCCAGTTTTCAACCTACATCCAAAGGTTAGCTATAGCTGGCCTGTAACTATTACCAGTTTAATGTTTGGGGGCGAAGTGATTGAGTGTGCTAACCACTTAACTTATGGAGTTACGTAAATCCGGGCAGGTTTGTTGCCGAAGAAATCTCAGCACGGATCCATAGTTCCGGTGTGGGATTCGTCAACTTGCTCCAACTGGCGAGATATCTGACTGTTCACCAGAGGACGAGTCTACTGCCCTGCTGTCCGTTTTATCCTGTTATACAGCAGTTGAAGGTGGAAGAAATGCAGCGTTTGGTGGGATCACCGTGTTAGCAATATCCAGGTCAGGCAAATGATACTAAGCAAGTCAGTCGATGAAGGTTCACAACCTGATCGACTGAGGTTACTTGGTCATGTATTTCGTATCTGAAGCCACATCCTGAATGCACTTAAAATCCTGGGGAAGTTGAATTAGGATGACCATAACAAGACATAATCCCAGTCTATGACTGTTGATCTTGGTAGTGTAGATTACCTGACTGGAGTCTCCGTGACATGAATCAATATTTGCAGATTGCTCGTGAGATAGCTGAGGATTTGTCATAATGACGCAGATCTTTTCACTATTTGATATCTAAATGTAGAATATTTTGGCTAACCTTCAGTTTTAGATATCTCCACCTACACACCTTTGCCTACTTTGATATCAGGCTTTTCCCGCCTAGTTGTTTCTTGTATGTTGGTGTGAAGTATGACAACTCGAACCAATGAAGTTGTTTCCGAGGTTCTACTCGAGCTGTTTCAGTAATGCAATATCTTACTGATGCTTAAATACAGATGGTTACTTCAAGTGACGCAATTCCCGTAGTTTTTTTTTACGAAAAGTAGTCCAACGTGTAAAAGATGATGCTTGTGTCCAAGTTTACTACATTTCTTTGTTTCCAATGCGAAATTCAGCAGGTTATTCTTTTGCCTTCGACGTATTGATGAGTCATTCTGTGTGGAATACATATCTGAAGTGTTTTTCGAAACTGATCTACTAGTAGCCTGAAAGCTATCCAACTGCAGCCTGATGAATCTGAGAATATGACTTTTGCGTTGCAACACTATTTAACTATATTAATATGTGTTCAGTTCAAATTATGTAAACGCTTCTTGTAATATAATCCAATGGAATTTTGAGTTAAGCAATTTTCTGGTAGTTAAACTAGAGAATTTATGCATATCTCGTTGGATTTTGGGAACATTGAGCCTGATATTGGTATTCAACAATTCATAGGAAAAGACAAGACATGGTTTCAGCGAAGAAAAATTCTTCTTTTCGACGAAGTCATTTACTAAACCGTACACTCGTGAATAGATGTTACAGTGGGTAGAATACTCCAGAATTGCTTCCGGTCAGGGGGTAAAATATATCGAGTAACTAAAGAAAGTTAATGAATATACATCTGTGTTTAGAGTGGGAAAATAGACAGGGGATTATGATATTAAGTGTAATTACGTAATACAGGATTAACGTACGCTAAAGTAGAAAACTGAATGAAGGGTTGTGAAGATAAAATTGTGATTATGTAATACCGGATAAACCTATGACAGTATGGGAATAAACAGGGGATCGTGAAAATAGGATTGTAATTACATAATGCAGGTTCAATCTATGGCAGAGTAGAAAAATGGATAAAGGATACATGCGTAATGACCTGATACAAAATGAATCTGTGGCGGACAGGGCTTTATGATGGCCATGGCAAAGATAAAGTTTGGACGTACTTTTTTTGCACGCATAACACTGGTTTGAACTTGTGAATGGCTAGTGCTTCATCTATAGACAGATGACTTAATTTTACTCCCTTCGAGTGCTTTGATCGACCTCTGTAGAGAATTTTGAACGAGCTCTCGAAAGAAGCTAAGTGACCTGAGTTCGCGAGGTGTTCTGTTATCGAACTGAAGATGCATTTCCGTTCTCTCTTTGCAAGCCAGGCTGGTTAGTGTCCGCGGACACGTTTTACGAGCCGTACCATGTGTCCGCTTGGTGAATGACCGTCTAAAAAAATTTTCTTTGCTGAAACTACGTCTTGTCTTTTCCAATGATTAAGTGGGTGTATTCCGTTAATTCAACAATTATTGCTAATCACTCAGTCTAGGAATTTGATCAATGCGATTTCGATAGGCGATGTCGGAAGCTATCAATGATAATCTGTATACTTAGAGTAGAACATTATTTGATACCTGTGTATTTACACTATATGCAATGAGTTGATGCTATAGTCAGTAATGAAATGCAAAGGATGCGCTTCATATTTTCCAAGACTCATCAGCTGAATGTTAGCTTTCTATCTAAAACTCAACTCCGTTATTCAACGATCAAAAGTGTATTACGCTGAGCTATGGAAATAGAAACAATCCACCTAGATTGTAAACAAGTAACATTGAGGTATCCAATTTAAGCCCTTCTCTTAGCCACTATAGATTGATATGGTTCTACGTTGAAAAACAATGTGCAGAAATTCCATATCCCCATTCCCACTTTTGCTTTCATCGAGAGAAGAGTAGACACATCGGCCAATTGGCTTCCTGAAGGCTTTCACCAACTGGCGTCGTTTCGTCTTCTCCATTCCAGTGAGGAGTAAGTTTATTTTTATTTTCTATATATTTTTTGTACTTTGAAGTTTCTTTAGCGATTGGATTGGTTTTATGGGGTAGGGTTGCTAGACCTACGCTTAACCTTCCCTCTTTATCCGAGCTTACGATCGGCTACTGAATTAGGCGAGGTTAAGCTGAAAACTAGTTATGTGATATTTCCAGGTCTGAAAATGTTTCGGCCTTTTTCTGTTGACTAAATTGGTATCACGTGTTTACATGCAAGAAGTTTGTTTATATGGAAATTATTCTTATAATTTTCAAATTTGAGCATATGTACTTTTTAAAGCTTGTTGTATTAGTTAGTGGTAACGAAATTATCAGGAATTGAACTATCTCATTATGTAGACAGATGACAAGAATTTGTTATCAGCTGAATTATCTGTCTCATTATACATACAGTTATAGAAACAAATAATTACATTATGAATATTATTGTTTGTCCCTTCGGTTCCCAGTGGAACATAGGGATTCAGTAGCACATCGCCATTCCACTCTCCAGTTACCTACAGTCTTTTCAACCTCGCTACACGGCTCCCTATAAACTTCCATTTCTTCCTCACATCATCTCCTCCATCTCACCCTCACCTCAGACGCCCAACTCGCCGTTTCCACTTTAACTTCCACTCGAGGGCCACACCTGGCATGGCATGGCCTGCCACATGATGTCACCAATCGGTCTTCTCAGTGTATGCTCAATACAATCAATCTCCACTTCCTTCTGCATATTTGTTGGGCAATACGCTCTTAGTCGGTTGGTTCGTTGACAACAAGCCAACCAGCCAGAGTTCCTTGTTCCTCATTCTTATTATTCTGGTCATCCATCTGATCTCCATCTTCAGTATCAAGTGAACGTAGGTGGGAGCTGTTGATGATGTATGTCAGTAGTTTGTTGGAAATGCTCTTCGTGATGTGCCAACTCTCTCAACCACCACCAGTGCAGTGCAGTGCAGTGTTGTGCTGTGGAGTGCAGTACATCTCCACACTGATTTCAGATGAATGAAGAAGAAAGGCCTGTCTTACTGTGTTTCCCATCCTGGCTGTTTTTGACATCCTCATCCTCATCTGTGTCTGTGCCGCGTGTAGTTGAGACGATACTGCCTATGTGGGTGAAAGTGGCCACTTGCTTTAGGATTCTCCTGTTGATGGTGATTGGTGCATGTTGTTGTTGTTGTTGATGCTGTTGTTCGTTGGATATCTTCATCACCTCTGTCTTCTCTATGTTCACCTGAAGGAAGTCCCGTCTTCGCTACCATGCCTCTTCTGTCAACTGCGTGGTTTTCGCCTGTAGATTTTCGAGTTTGTGCAACAAGACATTAGACATAAATGATCATTGGCGAAATCCAAATCTTCTTTTTAGGTATTTTCATTGGTCCAGCGTATGCCCATCTTCTCACTCCTCACGGTTCGCTGGATGATCCATTCGACCGGAATGAGGAGGATGATGGATGATAGTAGGCGGCAGGCAGCCTAGTCTTACTCCTGTCTTCACTTCAAAGGCGTCACTGAGCTTGCTGATGTGAATCACTTGGCATGTGGCGTCGTCATATAGCTAGCTGCTGTATGAGGTTGATAAAAGTTTGTGGTACTCTGTAGTGTTAAAGCAGTTTCCAAATTACTTCTCGGTCGAGGCTGTCGAAAGCTTTTTCAAAATTGACATCAACATTCTAATGTGTGACGTGACCGCCAAACTGGGGCCGACAACACAAACAAATGATAGGGGATATTTATAATAAGACTAGTTGAAATGGTAGGGAAAATTTCCATTCCAGGTGGGTGGCCTTGGTTGTATTGTGTTCTCTGGGATGGGTCGTTTTGTCGTGGAGCTTTCATCGTCTTGCAAGACAACATCAGCACTAACTTCCGTATGAATTAGTGAGCTATCAAATCTCTCGGTAAGTGATCTAGTGACTTCCTCTGACGATATGGTCTCTGATTGGTTGTTTCCTTTGATTGTTGGGTCACTGACAGACTGTATAGATTCCCCTGTTGGCTGTTCCTCTGACTCTTCTGTGGTTTATAATTTTTCTTATTGGTTGATAGATTGGGTCTGTGTTTATACATCTCTCCATTGATTGCTGACTGACTGACTGACCTGAATGTCAAGCTTCTAAGAATTCTCTGATATTCTTTGTGTTTCCTCTCCCCGTCCAAGATTTTCTACATTGTCGAAATTCAATTCATGTCCATAGTTGTTATCCACGTGTATTGAAATGAGTGTTGAAATGTTGTGTGTGACGTTGAATAGCCAATTGGTGTTGATGTAGACGAACGCGAAGGTGGGCGATCACTTTGTCCAATGTAATGTTGACTACAGTGATTGCAGTTGATTTTGTAAATGATATTCGATTTGTCTTCTTTGCTTGTTGCATCCTGTAGGTCTGCATAATAGTGTTTGGAGGGGATTTGTTAGTTTATGAGTGGCCACACCAATTCCAAGTGGTCTCAGTATTCTTGTCGTGATTTCTGTTATAACCTTTATGTATGGTAAGATGATGCGTTTACTGATTTCTGTGGATGACTTTGTAGCTGATGTTGTAGGGGATAGGCATCTGGTGACAGCCTTTCGTGGGTAGGCGTTCTTCTTTAGAATGGACATCAAGTAATTTTTTTCGTTTCTATGTGAATTTGTTGTGCTGTGCTGCAGTGTGTTTTCGCTCTTCTGAATAGAGTCTGCAAGCAACTGATTTTGTGTGTTGTTTGGTTGTTGCTACTTTAGTTGAGTATTTATTTGATCAGTGCGCATTGGCTTCCTGTACACTTGAGTTTCCAGCTTCCCGGCATCTGTCCTGCTGACTATATATCGGAGAATTTCTAGAAGCTTGGTATTAAGGTCAGTCAGGGATGAACAGATGTGTATAGACATAGACCCAATCTATCAACCCAACCAATGAGAGAAACGATAAAGGGCAGGAAGGCGAGAGGAACAACCAACAGGGGAATGTATAGTCAGTCAGTGACCGAACAATCAAAGGAAACAACCAATTAGAAACCAGTTCGTCATGGCAAGCTACTAAATCACGGATGGAGAGATGGTGTCAGCTCACTTCTTATTGAAGTTAATGTTGATGTTGTCTTGCAAGACGATGAAAGCTCCACGATTAAACAACTGAGCTCACAGAATACAACACAACCAACATTAGTTGACATTTTTAGTCACCGATTGTAGAATCATGATGAGTACTCAGGTCACTTGAAAGTAAGAATGTTTTTTGGACACACTGATGAGGTCGAGTAAATGCTCTTTTCTCAGAACTTTTTATGTACTTGACCCCTCAGGTACATGTGACTTGATAAGTACAGTTAGAGGTGATGTGAGGAAGGTATTTATCTACTGTAAACTGACCAAGTTAGCACGGTGTTGTAAACTAATATCAACCTAATATCAGGGAGGCTTCTGTTCAGTGTAACTCTTATCCGTTTATCCATTCTTTCTGATATCTAATCTCTCTTGAGTGATATGCTTCCCCTTGCGTAGCGACAAGAAGGCAGCCAATAGTGGAGTTTTCAAGTCGTGATCAGATCATGTTCAGGTCATGATTTATGCATGCGCTAGCAGAGGACCTGATTGGAGAAATTTGACCTCATACAAGAAATCTGATAGGTTTATTTGTGGCTTCACTTTCTGAGAGTTTTGTAACTTCATATATGTCATGTATTTGTCTAATAAAGGTTGTTGTCGCTGTTCTTACAGTCACAGGCCGTCTTTGTCTTCTGATTTTCCTGCGGCTCAGTGAAGTAGAAGGTACTGAGGGAGGTCAGTCGTAAAGGTATTCGGTTAAGGTGTCTATTGAGTCCCAGTATCACTATACCCAGGCGCGCAACCCCACCAGTCGGTCACAACACTCCCAAATAAACTCCTTTGAGTATCCATTTCTTCCTAAGAGTATTCATATCAATAAATAATTTATGTTTGTCACTTGAGCATAATTTTCTTACTATCATGACTAAACCTTGTTTATAAGTGACAAAACTTAATTGATTGTACTAGAATAACTAACCCGTCTATGTATAGCTTTTCATATTTGTACTATCATTTCTGTGTAGTACACGTGAAGTGAGTTTTCAGCATCATATTGATGATGTGTAGGTCTAAGGAGAACATTTGACTTATGAAGTTTTGCTAGGAAGGTAGAAACCGCTTGACTTGAAATCACTATACTCTGTACTACCGATTAAATTATTCCTAAGATGTTTTCAAACTCTAATTTCGATTGATATTATTGCTTCTTTCAAAGAATCATTGATTTCAAAATTATCAACATTTTGTGCATGAAGTTGTTTTCACTCATTATAACTAAACTAGATCTCCTGACACGCGGATATGTTCCTTAATGAGGACATTTATCTGTTGAAATTGAGACATACAAAACTGACTTTCAAATTTGATCAACTGTAATTTGAAGTAGCTTCTCATCTATCAGTTTGAGATCAAGAAGCTGGTGATCTAAGCTCTTAAATTAGGTTCCTGTGTTCATTTGATTGTTTGAGAGAAGAAGCGGCAAAGACGGGACTTCCTTCAGGTGAACATAGAGAAGACAGAGGTGATGAACAGAGATGACGAACAACAGCATCATCAACAACAACAACATGCACCAATCACCATCAACAGGAGAATCCTAAAGCAAGTGGCCACTTTCACCCACATAGGCAGTATCGTCTCAACTACACGCGGCACAGACACAGATGAGGATGAGGATGTCAAAAACAGCCAGGATGGGAAACACAGTAAGACAGGCCTTTCTTCTTCATTCATCTGAAATCAGTGTGGAGATGTACTGCACTCCACAGCACAACACTGCACTGCACTGCACTGGTGGTGGTTGAGAGAGTTGGCACATCACGAAGAGCATTTCCAACAAACTACTGACATACATCATCAACAGCTCCCACCTACGTTCACTTGATACTGAAGATGGAGATCAGATGGATGACCAGAATAATAAGAATGAGGAACAAGGAACTCTGGCTGGTTGGCTTGTTGTCAACGAACCAACCGACTAAGAGCGTATTGCCCAACAAATATGCAGAAGGAAGTGGAGATTGATTGTATTGAGCATACACTGAGAAGACCGATTGGTGACATCATGTGCAGGCCATGCCATGCCAGGTGTGGCCCTTGAGTGGAATTTGAAGTGGAAATGACGAGTTGGGCGTCTGAGGTGAGGGTGAGATGGAGGAGATGATGTGAGGAAGAAATGGAAGTTTATAGGGAGCCGTGTAGCGAGGTTGAAAAGACTGTAGGTAACTGGAGAGTGGAATGGAGACGTGCTACTGAATCCCTATGTTCCACTGGGAACCTGAGGGACAAATAAATAATAATGATGTATTGATTTGATTAACCCAATTATTTGGAATATGAAACTTTCTTGTCTCAACTCTTGTGTATGAGAATACTGAACAGATTAGAAATATGCTTTTCGACAACCTCATGAAATTACTCGCAATGAAGATTTTTTTGTATGGATTTTAATTGATGATAATGAGTAGTAACATATTTATCTAAAGTTGAAGTATCCCTAACGTGTAGACGGAAACCGAGAATTCGTAATCAGTGAAATTTTTCTTATATTTTAAATTCAGTAAGTTGAAAATAAAAGGAAGTGAACCGTTATATAATAAAGTAAGTGAAAAAGTTATCCATTTCGCGTTGAAAGTGTTCCTTCATGTTCATAACGAAGACTGGGTGTATGACGATTACTATTAAGAATGCGTTAAGAGTTTTGTAAGTGAAATTTTTCTGCATGAATGATATGATTTGATTCTATTCTGCCTCCAGGTAATGAGCAAAACTTATGGGATATCCCATGTACTTAATCGATCATATGAACATGGCGTATTCCATCTAAGTTTTTTTTAATGATTGACAACTACATTGTTTACTCTAGACAGTATGACATCAGACTGTAAAGGGGACGCAGTCGGACAGTTACTAGTGATATTGAAGGTGATACATTCATCTTTAGGATTTCGAAATATACTAGAGAGTATTTGAAACAACTGCTTCTGAATCTTTTAAGTATCATTACCAGCTACTAGACAATCGCGTAGTGTATAACTGGCTACTAAAATTACATTTTGACGCTTTTGTTTGAAGCTGGAGAACATAATCTTGAAAATGATCCATTCTCAATTAGATCAAAGAAAGGAGAATAAAGTGTAAAAGAGGGAAACCAATGTATAAATAAAGCGAAAATCATGGAGAACCCCTTTGAAATAGCTTTCATGACATAATATAAACAGTTTAGATGAACATGACGTCATTAATTTAGTGTTTTTGACGTAAGACTTTCATAAGACATTCAATTCTACAGCACACTAGATTTCTGAATTGGAGTCCTTCAATATTGTATCCTATAAAAGGTTAAAAAAAAATCAGCATTATAACTAACAAGCAGTGAAACCCTTCAATGTATTAAACATGAAACGTATTTCTTCCAGTCATTGTTACTCGTAAGACATACACTGTTATTGTTATCCGCTTCCATTTCCTTTTTACCAATAATCAGTTACGGAAATAAAAAAAATCACATAGTTGAGTTGCAAAAGTGTCAAGAAGTGTCTTACAAGCCTATCCTTTAGATTGAAGCATCATCTAACCTCTGAAGTTCGTTCTCCTCAATGCAAGAGCTAAAAAAAACTCGCAGTTATGGTAGTTGAGTCAAGTTGTCACCAATTAATTGATTCTTATATCGAAAGACCTTGTAGTAGCTGGATTTACTGAGTGTCATCTTTTTCATTGTTCCCAGTAGTGTATAATGCTGTACTAATGCCGGATACAGCACTCCAACACATCTTGACAGCCTAAAACGCTAATGTCTAACAGTTTTCTATCGACAGCCAATGGAGAGGTTGGTTCAACATTTTGGGTTGGTGTTGGTTGGGCTTTTAGTGAGTGAAGAATTTCTCTCGCAGCTATTCACCAGTCAGGAAAACTTCGAATTATGTTTGAGATAGGTAAATAGAGTAAGATATTTTTGTAGTTGCGTTTTATGTAGTTTACATATTTGCTGTATGTAAGAGCAGACTGGATACAGGTGACCCCATTTTGAAATACCGTTTTGTCAATGTCTGTATATATAGATGTGAGCGGAAGACCTGTAGGTCTGATCCTAACCGTCAGACAGATGACACCATGGTTGATGGTTAGAACCGAACCTCCGCGTCTGTTAAATATTTGAGTAACATGTTCCGTCATGACTAAATTTTTAGGGATGAAAGGTATTGGGTAGACTCCGAAAGCAGAAACCTAGAGTTGGCATCCACCTAAACCGCATGAACATCCATGTAAGGCGAGTTACATAATCTAAGATCTGTCAAAGCCACAAGTGGCAGTTTCTGAACAGTTGTATCTGAATCTACTTAGTGGGGAGGTTTATGCCGATACAGGCGATTCGTTACCTTGTCTGTGAAGTTTGGAGAACCGCTCCCTAAGGATGATGCTGATAGACTGAGGTCTCACATACACCAGTGACATCGTCAGTCGTGTTAAATGGAACATAAGTTTGGACTTACTCTGAGAATGTAGCGTGCACAAATATATGTCAGGCGTTCCTTGAGGTCGTGGTACATATTGACTGAATCAACAAAACTAACAGAGTTGGGTGTGTGAAACAGTTTGTTTACCTACAAGACCTCCACTATTCCAACTAGTTGTTGCCAATGATATGAGCTATTGTCACACTGCAGTGGATTATACATGCAGAAAAGAAAGAGTCAAA
This sequence comes from Heterobilharzia americana, assembly GCA_944470555.2. NCBI lineage: Eukaryota > Metazoa > Platyhelminthes > Trematoda > Strigeidida > Schistosomatidae > Heterobilharzia > Heterobilharzia americana. The sequence goes on from OX104129.1 coordinate 2,345,731, forward strand.
GATGTTTGTTTGTTTCTGCGAATGTTCACGGGTACCATGTGTGGTATGGATGGTGTAAAGGCCTTTGTAATAGACTAAGCAGCAGCCGAAATAAGTGCTATTCAATTCACTCACAGCTAGGCTAATGTAATTTCATGTTTTGAGGATATTCTTTCGAAAGGTAAGGAGTTCTAATTTCACTATGTCAACTACACTTCCCTACTGTCTGAGATTCCAAGTGTAGGTCAACCTCAATCCAGTTAGTCATGCTTCCTTTCTAAATTCCTTAGACTCTGCAGATGATTTAAAACATTTACCAAGGTCTTCAGCCAAAATCATTGTGCAATACTATCAATTAGTCTGTGGATTAAGGCATGAAGCCTTAACTAGTAAGTAAATACTTTGTTTCTACAAGAGGGTAGGGGTGGTGTATACTATGCGATCACAGAGGGACTACATCTACCTTGCAACCATCTCTACATGGATAACGAAGAATTACTACATCCATGTAAGGATGCAATTTCTAAGCATTACTTGACGAGTCGAATGTAGCACATGATGTTGTATGATTCCATTCAGAATCTGTACTTTAGACATGAATCTTACAGCAGTAGAAAATGACAGTAGCTCTATAGTCGACCATAGGCAGACCACTTCAAATAATTAGAGCATCCAGGGAAGCAGTGTTAAGAAGGTGGAGAATGCATCTGAGAAAATCTAAGAAATACGACCAACATAAATCAGATTGAATCAATTTATAGATATTCAAACCAAGTTGGGATTTGATAGTGTGAAAAAATTTGGGCATTGAGTAAATGATATTCAGTAATTTGGCATTTGTATTTCCTAATGAATATAAGATAAAATAAATTTGTTTCAAATGATATTTCGCTATTTAGTGCTAATAGCTTTATCAAAGTTATTATTATTATTATTATTATTATTATTATTATTATTATTATTAGTCCCTTGGGTTCCTAGTGGAACATAGGGCTTCAGTAGCACGTCTCCAGTACACTCTGTTCTCTGAGATCTTTTCAACCTGGCTCCACGACAGCCCACAAGCTCTCATTTCCTCCTCGCACGACCTCCTCCATGTCACCCTCAGCTGGGACGTCCAACTCGTCGCTTCCCATGGGGATTCCACTCGAGCAACTGGCCTGACGCGTGATGTCCTCAGTCGGCCTTCTCAGTGCATGGCCAATCCATCTCCACTTCCTCCTGCATATTTGTTCAGCGATAGCTTCTTGGTTGGTTCGTTCCCAGAGCTCCTTGTTGCTTATTCTTATTATTCTGGCCATCCCATCTTCAGTAGCGAGACAGCGCAAGCAGTTGTTGATGAATGTCTATAGTTTATTGGGAATCCCTCTCGTGACGCGCCAAGTCTCTGAGCCATACAGAAGCACTGATTTGACTGGGTTGGTGTTGAAAATCCGCATCTTGTTCCACATGCTGAGTGGAGTGCAGAAGATCTCCACACTGGTTTTAGGCTAATGAACGCCTGTCTTGCTTTTCCGATTCTGACTGGCTTTGACATCCTCGTCTGTGCCTGTGCCGCCTGTAGTTGAAACAGTGCTTCCTAGATAAGTGAAGGAGGTTACTTCCTTTAAGTTTCTCCCGTTGACGGTGATTGGAGTTTGTTGTTGTTGTTGATGGCGGTGGTGCGGTATCTTCATCACTTCTCGTCTTCTCTATATTCACCTGAAGTCCCGTCTTAGCTGCCTCTTCTATCAACTTGTTAGTTTTTGCCTGTAGATCAAAGTTATGGTAAATGGGAATTTACAATATCCCCCAAACTGATATATAATAACTTGAAATGTGTTTTTCTGCATGAATGATTCTGTATCGTCAGAATTGTAAAATAAAGATGATATTCATATGTAGTATGTTGTGTGTGAATTACAGATTGAGATTTGTATGTATACATTTGTTGATAGCTCTGATTACCTGTGTTGGTTGGTTATGTCAGTATGTTGGAGTGGGTTGAGACCAGGTCAAACTAAGTTTAACTCCCTCATTCCTTCCTATTTGGATAAGTGTAATTTCACTAGATGTGAAGAGATTCTGCTGTGAGACGTTCTTTATAATTTCTAAAGCCTTTCTGAATAATTTCGATATTGTTAAAATCGACGTTGTGACCGGAAATTATAGCATGTAGAACTACGACTGATGTGTTTTCAAGCATTTTCAATCCCACTAGATTTCTAAGGCGTCGGGTGAGAGGTCATTGGTGTTCAGTTTTCCTAATTTTGATTTCACAAGAAGTTTTTCCTTTGTATATTGCATTATGCCTTTGAAGTGAAGACAGGAGTAAGACAAGGCTGCCTGCCGCCTACTATCACCCATCATCCTCCTCATTCCGGTCGAATGGATTATACAGCAAACCGTGAGGAGTGAGAAGATGGGCATACGCTGGACCAATGAAAATACCTAAAAAGAAGATTTGGATTTCGCCAATGATCATTTATGTCTAATGTCTTGTTGCACAAACTCGAAAATCTACAGGCGAAAACTACGCAGTTGACAGAAGAGGCATGGTAGCGAAGACGGGACTTCCTTCAGGTGAACATAGAGAAGACAGAGGTGATGAACAGAGATGACGAACAACAGCATCATCAACAACAACAACATGCACCAATCACCATCAACAGGAGAATCCTAAAGCAAGTGGCCACTTTCACCCACATAGGCAGTATCGTCTCAACTACACGCGGCACAGACACAGATGAGGATGAGGATGTCAAAAACAGCCAGGATGGGAAACACAGTAAGACAGGCCTTTCTTCTTCATTCATCTGAAATCAGTGTGGAGATGTACTGCACTCCACAGCACAACACTGCACTGCACTGCACTGGTGGTGGTTGAGAGAGTTGGCACATCACGAAGAGCATTTCCAACAAACTACTGACATACATCATCAACAGCTCCCACCTACGTTCACTTGATACTGAAGATGGAGATCAGATGGATGACCAGAATAATAAGAATGAGGAACAAGGAACTCTGGCTGGTTGGCTTGTTGTCAACGAACCAACCGACTAAGAGCGTATTGCCCAACAAATATGCAGAAGGAAGTGGAGATTGATTGTATTGAGCATACACTGAGAAGACCGATTGGTGACATCATGTGGCAGGCCATGCCATGCCAGGTGTGGCCCTCGAGTGGAAGTTAAAGTGGAAACGGCGAGTTGGGCGTCTGAGGCGAGGGTGAGATGGAGGAGATGATGTGAGGAAGAAATGGAAGTTTATAGGGAGCCGTGTAGCGAGGTTGAAAAGACTGCAGGGAACTGGAGAGTGGAATGGAGACGTGCTACTGAGTCCCTATGTTCTACTGGGAGCCGAAGGGACAAATAAATAATATTGAATTACAGTCTCAGCATTTTATTTTATAAACACAGTCAGTTTATGGATCTCATCCTTCAAATGAACTAAGGTGCTCTGTAATGTGTTTGATGTTCTGTAGAATGCTCTGATATTGTATTCGTTGAAGACTCCACTTCTTGTGCAGTTTTTTAGTATATATAATTGTTTTAATATGATAACCTGTTAATACTGGAGGACCCATTGCACAAGAAGTGGCTCGGTGGTATAGTGGCGTTTGAAGCGATCTCTCCTGAGTCTAAATCCCGGTGGGAACAACATCACTCACTGGGGTGCAGGTACATCCAGGTGACGAGTCCCGAATAAGATGAAATGTGCATCCTGGATTCCACTTCTAGCTACCGTCCATCATTAATATCATAAGAGTACAGGTAATATCGAGGCCTCCACACAAGATCCCATATACCAATAGAGACTCATCAATTCGGTCCAATCAATGACGATATGATATAAAAACAATCATATACTAAAAACTATACCTTTCGCACAAGAAGTGGCTCGGTAGTGTAGTGGATAACGCTCTGCCGTTTGATTCGATTGCTCCTGAGTTCGAATCCCGGTGGGAACAACATCACTCACTGGGAAACAGTTACATCCAACTGACGAAAAGTGCCTCCTAGATTCCTCCCACTGGTAGCCACTGTCCATCATTATTTACTCGCTTACACTTGGTTAATTATTCAAAAGAAAATTCAGTATATAAAAATTCAATTTTACATTAAATATAAACTCTTTCTGTACAATAAATAATACTAAGAAAGATATTTATAGATTTATCTAAACTCAGAATTTAACAGTAATCAGTTAAAAATATTCTCTGTAGAAAAGAGAGAAAAACACAACCCTATTTGAATAGAGAATGCAGATTAAAAAGAAAAATGAAATAGACAACAGAAAAGTAGTGTACAGAATACGACAGAAAAGAGAACGGATAAAGTAAGTGGTTGACAATTAGTAGATCTGATAAGATACAGACGGAGAGAAACGAAGAAACTAGAAAAATTCCTATTTACAATTAGTATACCAGTGTACACGCAGATTGTAAGTGTTTAAAACAAGGAAGATATCATAATATAACTCTGTATGTTGTAGCTTGATAATAATAATGATAATAATACTACTACTACTACTGACAATAATAATAATAATAATCTTTTCCTCTAAGATACATACATATATTCTCTGCATAGGAATGACTGAGGATAGAACACGAATGATATTTATCATTTATTCATTGACATCTTCTTTAGATCGATATGGTGGTGGATATTGACTAGGTGTTAAACCAAATAGAAAATTATCATCTTGATATAATGGTGGTCGTTGTCCAGATGATCGAGTTGAAGGATAGGTGGAGTATTGATGTTGTTGTTGCTTGATCTGGTGTCGTTGACGTTTTAATGCTCTCTCTCGATAACCAAACACTGAAAAGATAGAAAAAAAATTAGAAAGCACATGAATATATATATCAATTGTAAATCAACTTGATGCATGTTTATATACACTAGGCTATAAGGCTGAACTTGTGTCAGGGCTTTATGATATTACCCAGACCAAGTGAAGTGAGGTTCAAATCTAAGACCTATTGCTTCAAAATTGAGTTCCTTAGCCAATAAACTATGTCTCCAAAATAATAATCACTTTATTAAAAGCAATATTTTGGTACAATTTGGAATTCTCAGCATGATATATATATATATAATTATTTGTCCCTCGGGTTCCTCGTGGAACATAGGGACTCAGTAGCACGACTCCATCCTACTCTGTTCTCTTCAATCTTTTCAACCTGCCTCCACGACTGCTCAGAAGCTGTCATTTCTTCCTCACACCATCTCCTCTATCTCAGACGCCCAACTCGCCGTTTCCACTTCAACTTCCACTCGAGGGCCAGACCTCGCCTGGCCTGGCCTGCCACGTGATATCCCCAATCGGTCTTCTCAGTGTATGCCCAATACAATCAATCTCCACTTCCTTCTGCATATTTGTTGGGCAATACACTCTTAGTCGGTTGGTTCGTTGACAGCCAGCCAGAGTTCCTTGTTCCTTATTCTTTCCGTCCATCCATCTGATCTTCAGTAACGAGCCAGCATAGGCAGTTGTTGACGAATATCTGTAGTTTGTTGGAAATGCCTTTCGTAACGCGCCAAGTCTCAGAACCATCACATAGAAGCACTGACTTGAAATTAGTGTTGAAAATCTTGATGTTGCACGCTTTATGCTGAGTGCAGTAGATCTCCACGAAACAATTTAAACATCGAAAATAAGATACGTTGCCTAGGTATACTATTCATTTGAATCTATGGTTCTATATAATTACTCAAATGGGTTACACACAACGAAAATATTCTCTCTGCTTCTTTGATTAACGATCATCATCATCAATATCAACATAGGACCAGGCATTACTGCGTAACGGTCCGAGTTGCCACACCTCATATCAGCACATCAAGTAAAAAGGTAGTGAGGTGAAGGATGAAGATAAGTGAATGCAGTCAAAAGAAATATAAAGTATGAGAAGAAAGGAAAGAGGAGTGACAAAATAGTGAGATTCGGTATAGCATTGTTAAGATGAGGATAATGTGTGTGTATACATCTGCTCCACTGACTTCGGTTCTCAGCCATATCACCTAGGGTCTGCAACCACTGGTTCCTCTTGTCCCGTGGACCCCAACCACCTAGTCTGCATCGTCGTACATGGCTTAAACCAACAGTCAGAGACTTCATACATTGGTGCCATGTTTTAGTCTGGCCACCTCGGGCCTTTTTCCAGCCTGGACCCACCTCAGCCAACATTGTGTGACGAGGCAATCGGTGACTGGGCATACGTAGTACGTGTCCCAACCATCTCAGTTGATGAAGGTTCACAACCTCGTCAACTGACTTACCTCTTCTCCTCAAAGCTCTACACCTGACTTCTGCATTACTCATGTGGTGACACCACAGAATACGTCCTATACTTACTAGGAAGGCAACGGTGGTCAAACACCTGAAGCCTTTTTATATCTTCCACTTTCAATGGCCATGTTTCACAGCCATACAATAGAACAGAGCGGACTACTGTGCAGTACACGCGACCCTTAATAGACAAACGAATATCACGGCGGCGCCATAAGTGGCGCAAGTTGGAAAAAGCCAATCGAGCCTTCTGTATCCGTGCAGAAATCTCATCGCCAACTAACCCACCGGGGCTGATCCTACTTCCCAGGTAAGTGAAGTGGTCAACACACTCAACCACTTCACTCTCTATTGTTAGCCGCGGTGGGGCACCGCTGAAGACCAGTTCTGGAGCAAAAGTTCGCATTTGGGTGGTGAAAACCGCATCCCAAACATTCTCAAATTCCCACTCAAAGTGTTCAGAAGACTGCATCTTGTCAGCGTCTTCACTTAACAGGACTTATGTAATAGAAATAGTACAAAACTTATTTTGGTGATTGATATAAGAGTAAAACTTGGGCACTGTGGTCGATTGTAATTCCAATGAAGAGACGGTATCATTTACTGGATAACAACGTTTCGCACACAATTTTTTGTCCATATTCATATCGGATAATTAACTCCACAACTCTGACACAGAGTCCATATAGTCCTAATTTTCTCTCCTTCTCTGTGATGACAAAGGTAGTAGAATCTTCCATATATCTGGGACACGTGTAGAATCATTTCTATTACTGTATGTATTTGGTGTTGATTCGATCAACAAAGATTCAGTCGGTTATCGATGTCTCCCTCCGTGCATCCAACTAAGTTAGTGTTGAACACTGTCACCCTATCCTACCCACCCTACTGTGGGATTGTGTATCATCGCATGCAGAATTATAACCGAGCTTTTCTCTAAATTTCTTATCTTATTACGATCTACTAATCTTGATTTAGCCAACTTTTTCTTCACTGTTATCCTAATCGACCCTTGTTGACTACTTTGTTCCATGTATTTGATCTCACAATCATTGCAACGGATTTGGTAAGTCACATTATTTTGCTCAATTCTATCGATAGGATCTTTTAATCTACAGGGCTTTCTAAGCGAGTTTGTCGGTTTAAATGCCACTTTAATTTCAGCCAACCTTATTGAGAATTTTTCGTAATGCTTGTGAGGTGCCTTCCTTCTATAAACAGACTAAAGCCTCTGCTGTCTTACCATACAAGTAAGGCGCCTCACAAGCATTACGAGTGATTCTCAATAAGGCTGGCTGGTTGGGATTAAAGTGGCTGGCATTTAAACCAACAAACTCGCTTAGAAACAAGCCCTGTAGATTGAAAGATCCTATCGATAGAATTGAGCAAAATAATCTGATTTACCAAATCCCTTGTAATGATTGCAAGGTCAATTACATAGATCAGAGTAGTCGACCATGGCCGATTAGAATAACAAAGCACAAAAACGTAGCTAAATCAACATTAGTAGATCCTAATAAGATCAGAAATTTAGAGAATAACTCGCTTATAATTCTGCATGCGATGACACACAGTCCCACAGTAGAGTGGGTAGGATAGGGTGACAGTGTTCAATACTAACTTAGTTGGATGCACGGAGGGAGACATCGATAACCGACTGAATCTTTGTTGATCGAATCAACACCAAATACATACAGTAATAGAAATGATTCTACAAGTGTCCCAGATATATGGGAGATTCTACTACCTTTGTCATCACAGAGAAGGAGAGAAAATTAGGACTATATGGACTCTGTGTCAGAGTTGTGGAGTTAATTATCCGATATGAATATGGACAAAAAATTGTGTGCGAAACGTTGTTATCCAGTAAATGATATCATACCTTTACTGTGTGGTATTTCTAAAAGAATAGACTAAAATGAAGTTGTTTCGATGATGTTTGAAATTCTATAAGTACTGAAAACAAAGCGTATGAGTTAATAGAACGAAAATAAAGGGGTCATTAACAGTTTCGTCATCAGTCTAGTTAGTATGACTGATGATAGTAATTTATACATAAAACATCATCTAGTAAATAATTATTGTACCATTCATTGTATGGTATATCATATCAAAAATTCCAATATGAAATTATATTATACTACAGTATCTAGATTTTGAAGATCAATTTAAGCTGATAAATAACAAAGGAATATCATAGGATATAGAATACCTTCACCTTCACCTTATACATATACAACCTTTTGAGGAAGTGAAGTGAGAATATTTTATGGATAGTAATAAGTTTTTTCACTTCTCAAGCGAATATAGACACTTTACAAACTCAACCGAACACACTATACAGTAATAATTTATGCTTTAATCTGTGTAATTATCATTAGTACAAGTGAAAAACTTGGGCACTGTGGTAGAATGTAATTCCATATTAGATTTGTTTATTTGATATAAAAGCGCACAGTGATACAGTATTATTTACTTGATTACGTTTCGAGCATAAATTATTACTGCTCATAATCATCACATCAATGTAATCACACTTCTTTCGACATCTGATTTTACAGTCCTGTCACCTGATCTCTCTTTGTTTTTTGATGGGTAGTAAAGTCTTGATGGCTGCTTTGAAGATCTCCTTTGTAGTTTCATCCTTCAGTTTCCGAGTGTTGTACTTGAATTGAGGTCTATCACCAGCTTCCTTGAAGGCTTTTAACTTGATTTGGAAGGTTCCTTGCACTAGATAGTGGTCTGAACCTACATCTGCTCCTCTTCTTGACAAGGTGTTAAGTAGACTGCGTCTCCATTTTCTTGAGATTGAGATAAAGTCGATTTGATTTTTAGTGTGTCCATCTGGTGAAGTCCATGTCGCTTTGTGGATATCCTTGTGCCTGAACACACTGCCTCCAATCACCAAATCGTTGAATGCACAGAATTCTGCAAACAATTCTCCATTCTCATTCATTTCACCTAGCGCCTCTCGACCCATGGTTAGTTCTCTTCCCGTGTTGTCCCCTCCCAGTTTGGCATTCATGTCGCCCATCAGAATTTTGATATCGCCAACTGACGTCTTGTCCAGTGTTGATTGAAGTTGTCTGTAGAATTCCTCCTTTTTCTCCTGCTCTGCATTATTTGTAGGTGCATAACATTGTATGATTGTGACCTTTCTTCCTTTTGAGTTGAATCTTGCTGTCATGATCCTGGAGGAGATTGGTTCCCACTGCATGAGAGCCTTCGATGCTCTTGAGGACATCATGATAGCCACTCCCTCAGTGTGCTCGTGGTTGGCGTCTGGGTGACCGGAGTAGATTACTGATTCTCCAGTTGACAGTTTGGAGAGTCCACTCCCATTCCATCTGCTTTCGCAAATCCCAAGCACTTCGATGTGATACCTTCTCATCTCCTTTGCAATCTGGGCTGCCTTACTGGGTTCAAACATGGTGCGGACATTCCATGTCCCCACGTTTACTTTCGCTTTCATCGAGAGAAGACACATCGGCCAATTGGCTTCCCGAAGGCTTTCACCAACTGGCGTCATTTCGCCTCTCCGATTCCAGCGGGGAATAAGTTTGTTTTCATTTTTTATATTTCGTTCGTGCTTTGAAGTTTCTTTAGCGGTTAGATTTGTTTTACGGGGTAGGGTTGCTAGCCCTATGCCCAACCTTCCCTCTTTACCCGGGCTTAGGACCGGCTAGTAACTAGTAAACTAGTTAACCAGGCGAGGTTGTTCCTCTATATACTACTGTGAAATGTGTGGCAACTTGAACCAATGTACTCCTGTACGAGGTTCTACGTTGATTTTGTCAATCAATCAGTCAGTCAGTCAGTCAAGGATGCGTAGAGAGATTTTCTGAAACAATAACCATACACAAATCGAGACCACCTTTGTGTTCACAGAAACAGATTGTTCTTACACTATGCTTATCCTGGTAAACTTTGTTTTCTAATCCAGATATCTAAATGCTTAAGATAGTATCTTCACTGAATATTAGTACAAGTTGATGCCTTTTAAACAATTAGAGAAAACAATTACAATTCAGCTGTATAATATATGAATATTATAAGTAGAATAAAAATAGCTGAACAGTTCTAGATGTTTACAAAAGGAGGAGAAATAAACGTAAGGCAAAAAAAAAACTTGAAACTAGACTTCAGGCAACATCATCTTTCATATGACTTCGAGCATATTCATGACCAACTACCATAATTTAAACATTGCAGAACAAAATGAGCTCATCTTACTTCATGGCCTTTCATTAGCTGCAAACAGTCTACAATTGAAATGAGTTATTAGTAATAATGCAGTAGGCATTGCTGATAAGAATGGATATAAGTAGTATATGTTGAGAGGGTGACAGAAATCATATAGAATTATCAGCAATGGGTAAGGATTCCGTCAAGAGAAACGCAGGAGAAGCAAAAGGGGAAATGAAGCAAAATTTGCAAATGATGGATTTAGTGCAAGGCGTACTACATTTAACGACCACTGCCCTCCTTGTTGACAATAAACATTCCTTCCTGCGTACCTGTCTTTTGCTTCTTTCAATAACACATAACATAACATACTTTAAACATCTTCAGACAAGCTCGTCCAAATATTAACTATGCATTGGAATCTGAAAATGAGGAGAGATTCAATTTTTTGAATCTAAGTATAAGATGGAGCTGTAATGATACAGTTGAGAAAAATATCCACAGAAAAGCTAAGTGGATTGATCAGTATCTTCACCACAATAGTTTATGTTCTGTCACCTATACACGTGGTTTAGTTAGGACGCTATTTACTAGGATAAAAGGGGTCTGCTCAAAATGTAAACAACAAGAAGAATTCGAGATAATTGAGAAGGCTCTTATAGAGAGTGGATACCTGGAGAAATTCATCAGGAACCATGGAAAAGAACTTATTGAGAGACCAAAATATTCAACCATTGAGAAGCCTCTTTTCCTTCACCTAGCACTCAAAGGTGATGAGACATCTGAGAGAATAGACAGAAGAATAATAGCTGCACTGAGAAGAAGCCTTCCTGCTGCCAGACTGATCTCAGTTTACAATACATTATGCTCAATAACAACAGTTGAAAGTAGACAACTACCTAGTGTACGTCACCTCCAACTGTATACATCAATTCACTTATGCTTTGAGAAAAAAGTATACGGGATGGACTGAAAGAAGGGTATCTACTCGATTTTATGATCATATACTGTGTCTGAATGGTAGAAACGTCTTTAAAAGCGCAATCACCAGGTATCTGATAGAAACAGGACATCAAATAAATGTTTCTCAATCTTCCAGGATAGTAAACAAACAAAGGGATGCCATGTTTATTATGGTTTGCAAAAGCTCTCACTATCAAACATTTTCAACCTGACCTTTGCACTCAGAAGGAGATTGTAATTAACCGTGGTAAGTGTATAAAACGTTTTGCATATGAATGTATATAGTCTTCCTTTTTCTTTCAATTGCATCATCTCTTCATTAATTACTTACTGAATAGTAATCATTTAACGATTTCCAAGTTTTCCATGTAATTACGTAACCTACTGGCTCTTAAACAGTCCCTTCTTTTACATAGCTTTTCGTTTGTTGTCCCCCTCCACTTCACAATTCCAGAATTTTCTATCTCATCAGATATAAATAGCCACAGATTTTCCATATTAGATTTGTTTATTTGATATATAGGGCACAGTGATACAGTATTATTTACTTGATTACGTTTCAAGCATAAATTATTACTGCTCATAATCATATCAATGTAATCACACTTCCTTCGATATCTGATTTTATAGTCCTGTCACCTGATCTCTCTTTGTTTTTTTGTTTTTTGATTGGTAGTAAAGTTTTCCATATCTCTGGTATAGGTGTTGCGTCATTCCTATTCCACATGTGTTGGGTGTGGATTCGATGAACAAAGATTCAGTAATTAATCTCTCTCTCCATCTAGCTATATTAGACTTAAGTACAGTGGTTTTGTCCCACCCATCCTATTGTGTGGTTGTGTGTTAATGAATGTAATGCAATGGCTGAGTGTTTTTCTAGGTTATTGATCTTATTGGGGTCTGTCGTTCTATGTTTAGCTAAATTCCTATGTTCTGTTAATCTAACTGACCCCGACCGGCTAGTTTGACCTATGTATTTGACTTCACAGTCATTACATGGAATTTGGTAGATTATATTATTTTGCCTAATTGGTTCTATCGGATCTTTTAGCCGACACAGCTTACCTCTAAGTGAGTTTGTTGGTTTAAATGCCACCCTAATTCCAACCTTGTTGAGAATCCTACGTATGGTTTCTGATGTTCCTTCCTTGTATGTATCACCCTAACCCTAATCTCAGCCATTGCATTACATTCATTAACACACAACCACACAATAGGATGGATGGGACAAAACCACTGCACTTAAGTCTAATATAGCTAGATGGAGAGAGAGATTAATTACTGAATCTTTGTTCATCGAATCCACACCCAACACATGTAATAGGAATGACGCGACACCTATACCAGAGATATGGAAAACTTTACTACCAATCAAAAAACAAAGAGAGATCAGGTGACAGGACTATAAAATCAGATATCGAAAGAAGTGTGATTACATTGATATGATTATGAGCAGTAATAATTTATGCTCGAAACGTAATCAATTAAATAATACTGTATCACTGTGCGCTTTATATCAAATAAACAAATCTAATAATTATCATTAGTGCCTGTAAGGGATCCAATATGATTTAAGGTCACTGTTCCAACATTAATCATTGGTCAATATTAGAAGTCATAGATAGGATTATTATCATTGGAATGTTCAATATGTGAAGGTTACTAGTTATTGTGTCAGAACCTATAAATTAATGATATAAACCAATAATATTGATATATTTTGTATAAAAAATTCCCTAATTTTAAGCAGAATGTTATGAGAACAAAATCTATAGTGTATATCACTTAAAATATTATAAAATTTTTATTAAATCAAGATTTTTTTTTTTTACTTGATATTCTAGTATTCAGTGAATTTTGAGAGTTTTGCATACCTTTAATCATTCTATTATTTGGATTGATTGCTGGCCATAATGCAGGTATTTTTGGCCTACTTGAATCTCCATTATTATTATTATTATAACGATCTCCTTCATTATTATCATTATCTTCATCATCAAAATTTGCTACACTTTCTTGTCGTATTAATAATCTTTGATTAGATAGTAAATTTTCATAAAATGTATGATAATTTCGATGAAAACGTTTTTGATACTGATTTTATTATTCATTATTATTATATTAGGTGTATCGTTATTACTATAAGTAGTATTAGATTGTTGTTGATTATTTGTTCCAGGAGAAGAAATACATGCTGCATCTTGAAGATATGCATTATTAACATTTGTAACAGTAACAGTAGTAGAAGTAGTAGTATCAGGTGGTACACCTCGAATTATTTGACTACTTAAACTAAAAAGTCGAACTAAATGTGAAATAATATGAATTGGTGTCTCAGTTATTGTAGCCAATTCTGTACTATGTTTTGAAGGATTAGATATTCCATTCATTGTTGTATAATGTTCAAATTCAGTACTATCATCTATATCAACACCACTACCAGCATGAACAAGATCATGAATATATACTCCATGTTCAGTAGATCTATTGATATTTATTTCAGAAGTATAAGATGAAATATGATTCATTGTAGGTAAGATAGAAAATCGATTTCTCATCATATATGAATATGGTACACGTAGTAAATAAGACTGTAAAGGTAAATGTTTACCACGTCCAAAACGTTTTGCAAGCAGATTAGCAACAGTATCCATACTGGGATGAAATGTATTTTTTATTGTAATCATAAGCAGTCTGTAATAATTCCAATAATAATAATAATAAGGGAAAAATGTAAGTTAATATAAGTGTAAAACTTGAGCACTTTCGTAGAAACTAATTCCATATTAGATTTGTTTATTTGATTTATAACACACAGTGAGTGATCTAGTATTACCTATTTACTTGATGACAACATTTCGAGCATAAATTACTCATTGCTCATTATCATATCAATGTGTAATCACACACAGAACACAGAACTCTATAGTTATGTCACTTTATATGGGTTGTTTTTATTGATAGTAAAATTTTCCATATCTCTGGTACAGATGCATGTTATGTCATTTCTATTACATGTGTTCACTGAGTTTTGATTCGATGAACAAAGATTCACTAATCAATCTCTCTCAATCTCCACATAATTATATTCGATTGAAACATAGTGGGTTCATCCCACTGACCCTATTCTGTGCTTGTGTGTTAATGCATGCATAGCAATAGCCCAGTTTTTTTTTCTAGATTATTGATCTTATTCACCTCTGTCATTCTATATTTAGCTAAACTCCTATGTTCAACTATTCTAACTGACCCCGACCGACTAGTTTCACCTATATACTTGACCTCACAGTCATTACATGAAATTGGATCGATTATATTATTTTGCTTAATTGGTTCTATCGGATCCTTAAGCCAACAGAAAAAGTTTATCTCTCAGTGAGGTTGTAGGTTTAAATAGCACTCTCAATTCCAGCTCTGTTGAGGGTTCCACGTAAAGTTTCTGAGGTACCCTCTTTATAGGGTAATGCAATGGAGGCTGTGAGCTCCTTTTTTCTCATGTTGTCGTTATAAGTCGAACTCGTATGACTGTTATTATTTCGGTTCTTATGCGTCCGTAAGAATTTCTTAATAAACTGTGGAAGATAATTATTAACTATCAGCACTTCTTTCACGTGTTTCAATTCATTGTTTAGATTCTTACTCTCACTAGTCAGTTTGCTACCTCTATCATTTAGATCTTTGACTAATCCTGCTTTAACTGACTGACATCGGATGGGATGATATGAAATCTAGATACCTGTTGGAATGTGTTAGTTTTCTGTAGACAGTAGTATCTAAGCCACCGTCTGTTCTTCGTTTCATTCTACAATCCAACATACATAATTCTCCTTGTTCATTTCCTACCTCCCCGTAAGTGAATCGGATTGCGCCAACTGTTGAGTTTATACACATGAGGAAATTGTCGATACGTTCCGATTTCAATACAGTAGTGAATGTGTCATCCACATATTGCCACCATATCTTAGATGCTGGACTGATTCTTTGTAAAGTCATGTTATCCCAACTATCCATAAATATATCTGCTACGATTGGGGATATTGGCGATCCCATTGCTACTCCTTCTCTTTGTCTGTATATTTTGTCCTGAAACTTGAAGACTGTGGAGGTCAGGAATAACTGTATGACTAATATAATCTCATCAACCGATATCTTAGTTCTGTAAGTTCTGAGTCAATATTTAGTTGATTTCTGACTGCCTCAAGTGCCATGTTGATTGGTATTTTAGTATACAGACTAGTTACATCGAAGCTAACCATTTTTTTCATCCTCTTCTATGTGTAGGTCATTAAGCCTAAGTTTTAACTCGTAAGAGTTTACTAATGTCGCACAAACGCGAAGATCTACAGGCGAAAACTAACAATTTGACAGAAGAGGCAGGGCAGCGGAGACGGGACTTCATTCAGGTGAACGTAGACAAGACAGAGGTGATGGAGATACCCAACCAACAACAACAACAAAAAGCACCAATCACCATCAACCGGAGAAATCTAAATAAAGTTGTTTCTTTCACCTACCTAACTACCCATCTAGGCAGCATCGTTTCAACTACAGGTGGCACAGACACAGATGAGGATGTTAAAGACAGTCAGGATCGGAGAGACAACAGCACAGGCCTTCTTTCATGAATCTGAAATCACTGTGGAGATCTACTGCACTGCACTTCACTACACTCAGCATAAAGCGTGAACAATATCCAGATTTTCAATACTAATGTCACTTAAGACAGTACTTCCATGTGGTCGAGAGACTTGGGACGTCACGAAGAGCGTTTCCAACAAACTACAGACATACATCATCAACATCTGTCGCTTACGCTCACTCGATACTGAAGATCAGATGGATGGCCAGGAAGAATAAGCACCAAGGAACTCTGGCTAGCAACGAACTAACCAACAACCTATCGCCCAACAAATATGCAGAAGAAGCGGAGATGGATTAGATTGGGCCTACACTGAGTAGGTCGATTGGGGACATCATGCGCCAGGCCAGGTCATCCAGTGGAACATACAAGGGAAAAGATGAGTTGGGCGTCGGAGGTGAGGGTAAGATGGAGGAGATGGTGTAAAGAAGAAATTAAAGCTTCTGGAGAGTCGTGGAAGCAGGTGAGAAAGATTTCAGAGAATAGAAGAGTGCAATGGCGACGTGCTACTGAAGCCTTATGTTCCACTAGGAACCCAAGGGAAAAAAATCATAATAAAGCTGGATGTATATCCAGTCCAGTGAGTGATGTTATTCTTATTGACATTTGAACCAAGCATTCATCGTTCTAAACGCCAAAACAGTTATCCAGTAGGCCACTGAGGCATGGTGAACATCTTTTGTACAGTGGGTATTAGTTAGTACTATGTACTGATACTGGTATTTTCCCATGGTTATTCTGGATTGAATTGACCAGTTCGTCAAGTCAAATTACCTAAGAGTTCCAGTTATTAGTTGTAATCACTGTTGTTGAATGAACAGAAAGAAGAGTTTGTGACCGTATGTCTAGGTATATTTCAAGGAATTTGCTACTGACTGGTGGAAAAGTCTTCAACACCACTATTACTCCATCACCTTATTGTTTTGTTATTTGAATTTGAACTTAGGCCGGATTCGAACCAGCGATCATCGGGTTACCGACCGAATGCTCTACCAACTGAGCTACAAGGTTCCTAACAAATTTTTTATTTCACTTCAATCACCAAGGGTTTTGCCCGATTATCATGCGTATCTGTCAAACTATGACCATTTCAGATAGACAAACGATAATAAATCTTATGGCGTTTCACACATTTTGTGTAAGCTTTCTTGAATACACTTGTCTCCCCCCCTCCCCTACTTATCTAACTTCTACTCTAGAATATTCGTCCAATCCTTCTATATTTTGGAAAACTTTCCTCTGCATATTTACTTACTCAGTGAGTGTTTTCAATCACTTCATATCGATGATACCTTTAGTTGAAGCCGACAATTTTCTATCAAGCTAATTCGAGTATACAAAACATTTTATATAAATTGAAGTAAAAATTGTTTTAGGTTGTGAACAGTTGATGAAGAACTATGAAACAAAATGAATGCATGCTGTTCTGTTAAAGCTGTTGTTCTTGGTTTATTTATTTAACTTGGTGAAGAGTAAAAATTGTACAAAAAAAGAAGATGAATTGATATTACTCTAAGTAAGTGAAGTGACTTGACGAATTGGTAGTTCTATTCAATTTAGTCACCTCATTGGATGTAAACTGATGAACCCTTATCATCTATATCAATTTATGTTAGTAGCTTTAACATAACATATAACTAAATCACCTCCTTCATCTATCTAAGCAGCACTGTTTCAAACTACAGACGGCACAGACGAGGATGTCAAAGTCAGAATCGGAAAAGCAAGATAGGCTTTCATTAGCCTGAAACCAGTATGGAGATCTACTGCACTCAGCATAAAGCGTGAACAACATCTGGATTTTCAACACCAATCCAGTCAAATCAGTGCTTCTATGTGATGGTTCAGAGACTTGGCGCGTTACGAAAGGCATTTCCAACAAACTACAGACATTCATCAACAACTGCCTACGCTGGCTCGTTACTGAAGATCAGATGGCCAGAAAGAATAAGCAACAAGGAACTCTGGGAACGAACCAACCAAGAACCTATCGGTCAACAAATATGCACTGGAAGGAAGTGGAGATGGATTGGGCATACACTGAGAAGGCCGATTGGGGACATTACGCCCTAGGCCAGGCCGTCGAGTGGAACCCCGATGGGAAGCGACGAGTTGGGCATCCGAGGGTGACATGAAGGAGATCGTGCGAGGAGGAAATGAGAGCTTGTGGGCTGTCGTTGATTCAGGGTCAAGAGATTTCAGAGAACAGAGCGCATTGGAGACATGCTACTGAAGCCCTATGTTCCATTAGGAACCCAAGGGACAAATAAAAGAAAATAAATAAATAATAACTCACCTGGGTAATAATGCCAAAAGTATAGTTATAATTGTTAACAACCAAAAATTTGCATTACTCATAGCATGAAAAATAATTCGATAAGGACATTCTGGTGGGACAGCAGTAACAGCTAATGCATGATATATCATTGTAAATCCAAGATATGCTAGTACATAACTGGTCAAAAAGCTGATTACATGCATCAAACCTATTTTTGATAGAAAAAAAGCAAAACAAATAAAGAGGAAAAAAGATGCGTTCATAAAATTATTTTGAATTTTTATTGGATAGCTTTTAAGGTTTTATATGAAAATAGTCAGGTTAGACGAAGACTTGACTATTAGATGATGAAATCTCTGACTATTGACCTGAACCATGTGGGGGAGATAAGAGCTAGCTGGTTGAGGTCCTCAAGACGAAAGGAGTCAGTAGTTGAGGATTCTTGGTTATATGACTAAAAATCGGTCACTTCTTGACATCTAAAACTTGAATATTCATCCTAACCTTCATGTTCAAATTGCTTATTCTCTCATGCAATTTCATCCAATTTGATATCACTCCTTTAATGTTTATCTGTTCCTCTATATACTACTGTGAAATGTGTGGCAACTTGAACCAATGTACTCCTGTACGAGGTTCTACGTTGATTTTGTCAATCAATCAGTCAGTCAGTCAGTCAAGGATGCGTAGAGAGATTTTCTGAAACAATAACCATACACAAATCGAGACCACCTTTGTGTTCACAGAAACAGATTGTTCTTACACTATGCTTATCCTGGTAAACTTTGTTTTCTAATCCAGATATCTAAATGCTTAAGATAGTATCTTCACTGAATATTAGTACAAGTTGATGCCTTTTAAACAATTAGAGAAAACAATTACAATTCAGCTGTATAATATATGAATATTATAAGTAGAATAAAAATAGCTGAACAGTTCTAGATGTTTACAAAAGGAGGAGAAATAAACGTAAGGCAAAAAAAATACTTGAAACTAGACTTCAGGCAACATCATCTTTCATATGACTTCGAGCATATTCATGACCAACTACCATAATTTAAACATTGTAGAACAAAATGAGCTCATCTTACTTCATGGCCTTTCATTAGCTGCAAACAGTCTACAATTGAAATGAGTTATTAGTAATAATGCAGTAGGCATTGCTGATAAGAATGGATATAAGTAGTATATGTTGAGAGGGTGGCAGAAATCATATAGAATTACCAGCAATGGGTAAGGATTCCGTCAAGAGAAACGCAGGAGAAGCAAAAGGGGAAATGAAGCAAAATTTGCAAATGACGGATTTAGTGCAAGGCGTACTACATTTAACGACCACTGCCCTCCTTGTTGACAGTAAACATTCCTTCCTGCATACATGTCTTTTGCTTCTTTCAATAACACATAACATAACATACTTTAAACATCTTCAGACAAGCTCGTCCAAATATTAACTATGCATTGGAATCTGAAAATGAGGAGAGATTCAATTTTTTGAATCTAAGTATAAGATGGAGCTGTAATGATACAGTTGAGAAAAAT
Source organism: Heterobilharzia americana (assembly GCA_944470555.2). Taxonomy (NCBI): domain Eukaryota; kingdom Metazoa; phylum Platyhelminthes; class Trematoda; order Strigeidida; family Schistosomatidae; genus Heterobilharzia; species Heterobilharzia americana. Next base: position 2,365,591 of record OX104129.1, read on the forward strand.
ATCCACAGAAAAGCTAAGTGGATTGATCAGTATCTTCACCACAATAGTTTATGTTCTGTCACCTATACACGTGGTTTAGTTAGGACGCTATTTACTAGGATAAAAGGGGTCTGCTCAAAATGTAAACAACAAGAAGAATTCGAGATAATTGAGAAGGCTCTTATAGAGAGTGGATACCTGGAGAAATTCATCAGGAACCATGGAAAAGAACTTATTGAGAGACCAAAATATTCAACCATTGAGAAGCCTCTTTTCCTTCACCTAGCACTCAAAAGTGATGAGACATCTGAAAGAATAGACAGAAGAATAATAGCTGCACTGAGAAGAAGCCTTCCTGCTGCCAGACTGATCTCAGTTTACAATACATTATGCTCAATAACAACAGTTGAAAGTAGACAACTACCTAGTGTACGTCACCTCCAACTGTATACATCAATTCACTTATGCTTTGAGAAAAAAGTATACGGGATGGACTGAAAGAAGGGTATCTACTCGATTTTATGATCATATACTGTGTCTGAATGGTAGAAACGTCTTTAAAAGCGCAATCACCAGGTATCTGATAGAAACAGGACATCAAATAAATGTTTCTCAATCTTCCAGGATAGTAAACAAACAAAGGGATGCCATGTTTATTATGGTTTGCAAAAGCTCTCACTATCAAACATTTTCAACCTGACCTTTGCACTCAGAAGGAGATTGTAATTAACCGTGGTAAGTATATAAAACGTTTTGCATATGAATGTATATAGTCTTCCTTTTTCTTTCAATTGCATCATCTCTTCATTAATTACTTACTGAATAGTAATCATTTAACGGTTTCCAAGTTTTTCATGTAATTACGTAACCTACTGGCTCTTAAACAGTCCCTTCTTTTACATAGCTTTTCGTTTGTTGTCCCCCTCCACTTCACAATTCCAGAATTTTCTATCTCATCAGATATAAATAGCCACAGATTTTCCATATTAGATTTGTTTATTTGATATATAGGGCACAGTGATACAGTATTATTTACTTGATTACGTTTCAAGCATAAATTATTACTGCTCATAATCATATCAATGTAATCACACTTCTTCGATATCTGATTTTATAGTCCTGTCACCTGATCTCTCTTTGTTTTTTTGTTTTTTGATTGGTAGTAAAGTTTTCCATATCTCTGGTATAGGTGTTGCGTCATTCCTATTCCACATGTGTTGGGTGTGGATTCGATGAACAAAGATTCAGTAATTAATCTCTCTCTCCACCTAGCTATATTAGACTTAAGTACAGTGGTTTTGTCCCACCCTATTGTGTGGTTGTGTGTTAATGAATGTAATGCAATGGCTGAGTGTTTTTCTAGGTTATTGATCTTATTGGGGTCTGCCGTTCTATGTTTAGCTAAATTCCTATGTTCTGTTAATCTAACTGACCCCGACCGGCTAGTTTGACCTATGTATTTGACTTCACAGTCATTACATGGAATTTGGTAGATTATATTATTTTGCCTAATTGGTTCTATCGGATCTTTTAGCCGACACAGCTTACCTCTAAGTGAGTTTGTTGGTTTAAATGCCACCCTAATTCCAACCTTGTTGAGAATCCTACGTATGGTTTCTGATGTTCCTTCCTTGTATGGTATCACAATAGAGGTGTTGATTTCCTTTCTACTTATGTTGTCACCATTATTTGTATTTGTATTAGTGTTATTATTTTGCTTCTTATGTGTCCGTGTGAATTTCTTAATAAAATGATGGGGATAATTATTGATTATTAACGCTTCTTTTATGTGTTTCAATTCCTTTTTAAGTCCTTACAATGACTAGTGAGTTTCTCAGCTCTGTTATTTAGACATTTGACTAAACCCGCTTTAACTGACATTGGATGAGATGACCTGAAGTCTAGATATCTGTTAGATTTTGACTAAGATATGGAACTTTTAATCCTGTATTTACTTGACCTATTACCTTATTGTTAGTCCTGGATTTCAAATCCCCATTTATTTCTGCCTGTTTAAAGTATGTCATGTTATGATTACTACTAATAATTCATTTTAATTGTAAGCTGTTTACAGCTGATGAAAAGCCATGAAATAAACTGAGTTCATTTTATTCTGCAAATGTCTTTGTTTTTGCATTGTTCAAATTTGTCAAAGGAACTAAATGTACTACAATTGCTTGACTTCGAGCTTTGCTTCAATTGTGCACCGATCGGTTGTGTTTTCTAGTCTTATGTGTTGATCGATGTGTTGTCTTCATCATAGACTGACATCAGTTGGGGAACCATTGGAAATCTGGGAGCACCGGACAGCTGTTTCGTCCTAGCGTGGAACTCCTCAGCAGTACACACCCACGACCTGGCTAGGGATCGAACTCAGGACCTTCGGTTTTACGGCGAACGCGTTGACCATTCAGCCACTCGGTCGGTTTTCAACTTCTGTCAATTCACGACAGAACGCGACTATCACCCACGTCTTCAGTTAGCATCCGCTTCACTTACGACTGGTTGACCTAACAGGTCACGGCTTCTCATTAGAGCTTCGTGACATCCATCTGGAAGCAAGTCACGAGTGAGCACTATACAGTAATGTATTTTTGAGATGAATGGGAATTTTTAATTTAAAAGTAGTATTCATCATGGACTGACATCAGTAGGGGAACCATTGAAATCTGGGAGTACTGGGATACCTGTTTCCTCCTAATATTGGACTCAGCAGTACACACCCACGACCCGGCTAGGGATCGAACTCAGGACCTTCAAGTTCACGGAAAATGCAACAGTCTATGATGAGTACTACCTCTAAATTAAAAATCCCCATTCATCTCAAAAATGAACTAATGATATATTTTACTGAGAGATGTAGTACATCTAAGCATCCGAGATCAAGTTATGCGCTCAACTATATCCAGTCAACCAACAATGTAATTATGGTGTTGTTGTTAGTATTATCCCATCGTCGATTGGACCGAATTGATCAGTCTCTGTTTGCATGTGGGCTGCTGTGCAGATATCTCGATATTACCTGTGTTTTCCTAATTATAGTAAAGATGGATAGTGGCTAGCACTGGAATCCAGGATATGCATTTCGTCCTATTTGGGACTCAGTGGTCAGCTGGATGTCCCTGCTTCCCAGTGAGTGATGTTGTTTCCACAGGAATTCGGACTCGGGAGCGATCGCTTCAAACACCAGAGCATTATCCAATAGGCCAATGAGCCACGATAGTGTCAGTGAATAACGCTCTGGTGTTTGAAATGACCTTTCCTGATTTCGAATCCCGGCATCAACAACACTCACTGGGAGGCAGGAAAGTTCAGTTGACGAGTACAAAACAAGACGAAACGCGCGTCCTGGATTCCATTGCTAGCTACTATCCACCATTAATATAATGATAGTCAGTAAGCATCTAACACGTCAACAAAATCATGTCGGCTGCTATTCAGTAACCAACTGCGACACGAAGATTTTTTTTATAAGCTCGAGTTTACTATTCAAGGAACGACTGAGTATAAGTGTTCCTATCTCATACTTCAAATTAAAACAATCATTTGTAAAGTTTATAATCGTAGATGAACAAAGAATAAGTAGGTATGATCCAGTCAAAAAGGCATACAGCGCTTCATATGGAACTTAGGATGTTCAGACCATTATTTGCAATAAAGAGGTAAAAATATCCAGGCTATGCTATATATGCTACTAAATTACATAAGTAGTAACAAGTGATCCACATAAAATGGTAACATATTATCTATTAACGGAGGAATAATAGAAATATCTAAAAGTCATCTAGAATCTAAACTAAGTAGATTTCTATGCAAATTAAAATTTGTCTTGTAAAAACCAAGTTCTATAACGCTTAAAGTCATATAGACAATGAAACAACTTGAGGATAACTATAAAAAAACATGCAGCATTTTAAAAAGTTATTGAATCAGGATATAGAAACATTGATGTATCATCCTTTTAGATATGAAAAATGAGTGAAAAGAGAATTCCATCTGAACACCACTAGGCTAAAAGGTTGAGAATTCAATAATCATTGTAGCTACAGTAAAATGCAATTATTGTCATATGCAATCATGTAGTAAAGTTACTTTGTATACATATATAAACTTGTAATCATAGAAATGAAACTTACCCATGTTCTAGTAATCAATAGTGAATGTATTAAAGTACACAATGTTAATGCATGTGTTTGAAATAATCCAAACTCCCATAAACCGATAACATCATCAGCATAAGCAAAATATGATAAAAAGAATATAACTAAACTTTGCCATAGGGCATCACATATATTTAACCAAAATAACCATGGATGATAAGCCTAGAAAAAAAGAGGAAAAATTTGTATAGTATTAAAAAAGAAGACAATCTGAACCGCGGCCGATTCGAACCAGTGACCGTCGGGTTACCAGCTCGGTGCTCTACCAACTGAGCTACAAGGTTCCACGTCAATAGGTTGTATAACATACAAGGATACAGTATTTATTACTTACTTGATAACGTTCCGAGCGTAAATTATCATTACTGATAATCTTATCAGTGTAATTATACCAATTTCAACATCGAATTTTTATACTCCTGTCACTTTGTATTCTGTGTTTCTATTGGTAGTAAAACTTTCCATATCTCTAGTATAGATGAGTGTTGCATCATTTCTATTACATATGTTAGTTGGATCTTGATTCGATGAACAACGATTCAGTAAACAATCTCTGTCTCTCTCTTCACCACTCAAACTGTTATCTGGTTGTGTGTGTTAATGCATGCATACCAACAGCCGAGATTCTTTCGAAATTACTGATAGAACTGAGGTCTATCATTTTATATTCAGCTAAATTCATATGTTCCGCTGTTCTAACTGACCCCTAAGGGCTAGGTCGACCTACATACTTGACCTAACCCACAGTCATTACATGGAATTTAATAGATTAGATTATTTTACTTAATTGCTTCTATCGGATCCTTAAGCCAGCCAGCCAGCCAACAAACCTTATCTCTGAATGAGTTCGTAGGTATAAATGCCACTCTAATTCCAGCTGTATTGAGGATCCTACATAAAGTTTCTGATGTACCCTCCTTATAGGGTAACACAATGGAGGCTGTAAACTCCTTTATACTCGTGTTGTTGTTATTATTTCGGTTCTTATGTGTTCGTACGAATTTCTTAATAAACTGTGGAAGATAATTATTAACTATTAGCACTTCTTTTATGTGTTTCAATTCCTTGTTTTAGTCCTTGCACTGACTAGTCAGTTTTCTAGCTCTATCATTTAGACATTTGACTGAACCTGTCTTGACTGACATTCGATGGGATGGGATGACTTGAAGTCTAGATACTTGTAGGAATGTGTTAGTTTTCTGTAGACAGTAGTATCCAAGCCACCGCCTGTTCTTCGTTTCATTCTACAATCCAACATACATAATTCTCCTTGTTCATTTCCTAGCTCCCCGTAAGTGAATCGGATTGCGCCAACTGTTGAGTGTCATCCACATATCTGCTACGATTGGGGATAATGGTAATCCCATTGCTACTCCTTCTGCTTTTTCGTATATTTTTTTTATATTTAAACTTGAAGATTGTGGAGGTTAGGCACAACTGTACGTCTAATATGATCTCATCAACCGATATTTTAGTTCAATGAGTAAGTTCTGAGTCAATATCCAGTTGATTTCTGACTGCCTCCTCTATATGCAAGTCATTAAGCTTTAGTTTTAACCTGGTAAAAGTTTATTAGTCTGGGATTTGAACGGTTTCTAATCGAAAAAAATATCGATGCTAAGCACTTTACTAGTTCATATGTTTTACTACCGACGGAAACAAAGAATAAGAGGTGACAGGATTATAAAAGGGCAGATATTGAAAGCAGTGTGATTACATTGATATGATAATGAATAATGATAATTTATCATCTTTGTTTTTTACTATTCTGAAGACTGATGATGAGTGTTGTTATAGAATTGATGTAAATGATGGATAATATGGCATTAGTGATAGCTTCCAGTTTGCTTACCATGACTACTTTTTTCATGTGAACCAATACAAGGACTATTACACATAGAACACCTCTTAATGATAAACTAAGACATTTCAGAATTTCATCTAGTAGGATTTCCTCTTTAATAAGATTTTGTCAAATGTTTTACATAGAATTTGAGATTTTTAAGGATTTATTGGTTTCAGGTTGGTATTCATCATGAATTGACATCGATTGGGGAAACATTGAAAACATGGAAGCATTAAACATTTGTTTTCTCATAATAGAAAAGAAAGTAGGAAATATGGACTATGGAACTCCAACTTAGTGGATTAATGGTAACATACTAACCGCGGAACCTGGAGGAGCTGAGTTAGATAACTGGAGGTTTCATGGGTTCGCACTTCTGAGGAGTCCCATACAAAGACGAAACAGGTGTCCAGTGCTCCCAAGTTCCAAATGTTTCTTTGAATGGTATTAGTCCATGATGAATACCAACTTAGAAGGTTTTATATATTGAATTAAATCATTCCATTTGTAGTCAACGACCTACAAGACGAATAATAATTCATTATCAGGCTTCAGTGATTTCACCATTTCCTAGTAGATATAGTCATCAGCTTTTTTTCTATTGAGTTGTTTCCTTTTCATGAAAGCATACAAGTAGAACTGATGAGATTCCTTTGTTAACTGCACCATGTAAAGGAAACTCCAACAATAAGTCAGTCTTGAGTATATTGTTTTCCATAATGAATTATTTTTAAAATAGTGAATCGACAGTATAGGTTATCATCTAGTCTGGATATAGAAGGAGGAGAATAGAGTAGCCGATGATTTGTGTCTAATATCGCACAAACTCGAAGATCTATAGGCAAAAACCAACAAGCTCACAGAAGAAGCAGAGAAGATGGGACTTCGAGTGGGCATAGAGAAGACAAAGATGATAAAGATACCCAACCAACAACAGCATGAACAGCTAGTACCAATCAACATTAACAGGAAAAACCTAAAGGAAGTAGTCTATCTCACCTACCCACCTACCTAGGCAGCATCGTTTCAACTACAGGTGGGGCACAGATGAGGACGTCAAAGCCAGCAAGGATCGGAAACACAGCAAGACAGGCTTTCCTTCATTAACCTGAAACCAGTGTGGGGATCTACTGTACTCGGCATGAAGAACAAAATCCAGATTCTTAACACTAATGTCAAGTTAGTGCTTCTGTATGCCTCAGAAACTTGGCGTGTTATGAAAAGCATTTCCAAAAAAACTATAGACATACATCATCAATGGCTGCAACCTACGCTCACTCGATACTGAAAATCACATGGATGGCCAGAATAATAAGAATAAGTAACAAGGAATTCTAGCCTGACTGGCAACGAACCAACCGACCAACAGCGTATCACCCAACAAATATTCAGAAGGATGTGGAGTTGGATTGAATTGGACATAGACTGAAAAGGAAGATGGTTTGGGGACATCACGCATCAGGCCGGGCCAGGCCATGCCGTCGAATGGAATCCAAATGGAAACGACGAGTTGGATGTTCGAGGCAAGGGTGACATGGAGGAGATGATGTGAGGAAGAAATGAAAGGTAATGGGTAGTCATGGTGCCAGGTTGAAAAAACTGCAGAGAACTTGAGAGTGGAATGGAGACGTGCTAATGAAGCCTTATGTCCCACTAGAAACCCAAGGGACAATTAATAATATAATAATGAGCATGTTTAGTGATAGTTTCTTTAATCAACATGGAAATATGCAGTTGGAGCTAAGTATTTCACGATTAGTTACATAATACATTGTTATTCGATTAAGGGCTCATTGTAAAGTAAGCCATTCTATTCAATGTATAAGTTAAATGATAATGCATAGAAAAGAATATTAATACTTACATTGCCTTGTATTCCAGCTCGATATAATATAGGATTACATAATAATGTCTCATGATCTAATGGATTATCCCATATACCCATAATAAATGGTGGTAAACTAGTCATTGTAACACTGAATAACATTTGTGATAATTGATCAATTGCATTACTACCCGAAAATCCGTTGAACATTTGAAACCAAAATAATAGAAATATATATATCTACAAATTAAAAGAATATTACCAATGGTAATTAGACATTGATGTATGAAAAAAAATATACCTACGATATTGGTAGTGGGATTTGTTCAAGGGGAAGAAATAGAAAATGGATCACTAAATAAGTGAAGACAAGAGTAAGACAAGGCTGTCGCCTACTCTCACCGATGATCTTCCTCCTTGTGGTCCACTGGGTCATGCAGCAAACTGAGAGGAGCAAGATGATAGGCATGCGCTGACTGGAGCGGTGACAAGACCCCAAGAAAATATTTGGATTTCTCCCATGATGATTTATGTCTAGTGTCTTGTCACAGTCGGATCCTGAATGGGACATAGAGACAGGCCCCCCAACACTAGAAGAAGTTGAGAAAGCGGTAGGTAACCTGAAACGAGGAAGGGCAGCAGGACCAGACGGACTACCTGCTGAGGTATACAAGAATGGTGGTAGAGTGCTCTTAGTCAGGTTAACGGAAGTGTTGGCCAGTATATGGGAATCAAATACGATCCCCTCCGACTGGTCTAAGTCACTCATCATCCCAGTCTTCAAGAAAGGCGAGAAGTCCTCTTGTGATAACCACAGAGGAATCAGCCTGACAAACATAGTGTCTAAGATCCTAAGTTCTATAATTCTCCGACGCCTGAGTGGAGCTCGGGAACAGCAAGCCCGAGAAAACCAGGCAGGCTTTAGACCTGGCCGTGGATGTATCGACCAAATATTCACACTGCGCCAGGTCCTGGAACATAGGCATGCTTACAGACGCCCGACAATAGCTGTATTTCTCGACCTGAAGGCGGCATTTGACTCCGTTGATCGAGAAGTCTTATGGCAATGTCTGTCACTGAAAGGCGTGCCTAGTAAGTACATCACGTTATTGAAAGCTCTCTACTCGAACACTTGTGGGCATGTTAGAGCCTATGGTGAGTTGTCCAGGGAGCTATACTCATCAAGTGGTGTCCGTCAAGGATGCCCACTATCCCCATTCTTATTTAATTTTATCATAGATATTCTTATGGAGGTTTCCCTCTCGTCACCTAATTACACAGACGTTGACCCAATCACAGGTGAATTTTCTTTAGATCTAGAATATGCAGATGACATAGTCCTGTTAGGTGAAGACGCTGACAAGATGCAGAGTCTTCTGAACACTTTGAGTGGGAATTTGAGAATGTTTGGGATGCGATTTTCACCACCCAAATGCAAATTTTTGCTCCAGGACTGGTCTTCAGCGGTACCGCGGCTAACAATAGAGAGTGAAGTGGTTGAGTGTGTTGACCACTTCACTTACCTGGGAAGTAGGATCAACCCCGGTGGGTTAGTTGCCGATGAGATTTCTGCACGGATACAAAAGGCTCGATTGGCTTTTGCCAATTTGCGCCACCTATGGCGCCGCCGTGATATTCGTTTGTCTATTAAGGGTCGCGTGTACTGCACAGCAGTCCGCTCTGTTCTACTGTATGGCTGTGAAACATGGCCATTGAAAGTGGAGGATACAAAAAGGCTTCAGGTGTTTGACCACCGTTGCCTTCGTAGTATAGGACGTATTCCGTGGTGTCACCACATGAGTAATGCAGAAGTTAGGTGTAGAGTTTTGGGGAGAAGAGGTAAGTCAGTTGACGAGGTTGTGAACCTTCATCGACTGAGATGGTTGGGACACGTACTACGTATGCCTAGTCACCGATTGCCTCGTCACACAATGTTGGCTGAGGTGGGTCCAGGCTGGAAAAAGGCCCGAGGTGGCCAGACTAAAACATGGCACCAATGTATGAAGTCTCTGACTGTTGGTTTAAGCCATATGGGACGATGCAGACTAGGTGGTTGGGGTCGGTGGGACAAGAGGAACCAGTGGTTGGAGACCCTAGGTGATATGGCTCAGAACCGAAGTCAGTGGCGCAGATGTATACACACATTATCCTCATCTTAACAACGCTATACCGAATCTCACTATTTTGTCACTCCTCTTTCCTTTCTTCTCGTACTTTATATTTCTTTTGACTGCATTCACTTATCTTCATCCTTCACCTCACTACCTTTTTACTTGATGAACTGACGTAAGGTGTGGCAACTCGGGCCGTTACGCAGTAATGGCTGGTTCTATGTTGATAATGATGATGATGTCTTGTCACATAAACTCGAAGAAATTCAGGCGAAAACTAACAAGTTGACAGAAGAGGCGAGACAGAGAACACGGGACTTCCTTCAGGCAAACGTAGAGAAGACAGAGGTTATGAAGATACCCAACCAACAACAACATCACAACAACAAGCACCAATCACCATCAACGGGAGAAATATACCGAGGCAAGGCAGCATCATTTCAACTACAGGTAGCGGCACAGACGAAGATGTCAAAACCAGGATCGGAAACACAGCAAGACAGGCTTTCTTTCATTAACCTGAAATCAGTGTGGAGATCTACTGCACTCCACTCAGCACAAAGAACAAGATACGGATTTTCAACACCTACATCAATGAAGTCAGTGCTGCTATATAGTTCAGAAAAGTGACGCGTCACAAAAGCACTTCCAACAAACTACAGACATTCATCAACAACTGCAACCTACCGACGCTCAATACTGAAGATCAGATGGCCAGAATAGTAAGAATTAGCAATAAGGAACTATGGCTGGCAAACGAACCAACGAAGCAAGAACTCATTGCCCAACTAATATGCAGAAGAAAGTGGAGATGGATTGCGCATATACTGAGAAGACCGACTGGGGACACCATGCATCAGGCCAGGTCAAGCCGTCGAGTGGAACCCAAGGGGGAAACGACGAGTTAGGCGTCCGAAGCGAGGGTGACATGGAGGAGACCATGTGAGGAAGAAATGAAAGGTAATGGGCAATCGTGTTACCAGGTTGAAAAGACTGCAGAGAACTGGAGAGTGAAATGGAGACGTGCTACTGAAGGCCTATGTTTCACTAGGAACCCAAGGGAAAAATAATCATAATAATTTATAAGTTGTTGCTGGGTTACATAACTCAGTCAGTAGAGTACCGGTTTGGAGATCAGAAGTTGGTTGCTGAAATCCTTCTGCAGCCAGGTTTTCACTCCACCTTCAATTATCAATCAATGTCAATCCCATAGTACAACACAAATCTCCTTCATGGAAAATAAAGCATTTTCTTAATGATTTAGCCATTGATCACATTCAATATTTGTTACTTTGCTTCAACTGACTTTTGTCTTTTTTAATTACCAGTTAGTTTATTTTTTTTCAAAAGATTTATCTTCATTTTGGTTGCAACAAAAGCCTGGGATATTGGATCACAAGAGATTTATTAATGAATAATCATATTGTAAGTTACACTAAATATTTAGATATTGGTTTCTCATACATAAATCATCATCATCATTATCAACATAGAACCAGCCATTACTGCGTAACGGTCCGAGTTGCTACACCTCATATCAGCACATCAAGTAAAAAGGTAGTGAGGTGAAGGATGAACATAAGTGAATGCAGTCAAAAGAAATATAAAGTACGAGAAGAAAGGAAAGAGGAGTGACAAAATGGTGAGATTCGGTGTAGCGTTGTTAAGATGAGGATAATGTGTGTGTGTATACATCTGCGCCACTGACTTCGGTTCTCAGCCATATGATCACCTAGAGTCTCCAACCACTGGTTCCTCTTGTCCCCCACCCCCCACCAACCCCAACCACCTAGTCTGCATCGTCCCACATGGCTCAAACCAACAGTCAGAGACTTCATACATTGGTGCCATGTTTTAGTCTGGCCACCTCGGGCCTTTTTCCAGCCTGGACCCACCTCAGCCAACATTATGTGACGAGGCAATCGGTGACTAGGCATACGTAGTACGTGTCCCACACATAAATTGCTGAATATATCTACATTACTTTCATAAAAGCTACAAGATATGTGTACATCATTTGATCAATGCAACAACCTATAAATTATTATTATCATCTGTCCCTTGGGTTCCTAGTGGAACATACAGCTTCAGTAGCACGTCTCCATTCCACTCTCAAGTTCTCTGCAGTCTTTTCAACCTGGCACCACGACTACCCATGACCTTTCATTTCTTCCTCACATCATCTCCTCCATGTCACCCTCGCCTCGAACATCCAACTCGTCGTTTCCCATTTGGATTCCATTCGACGGCCTGGCCTGGCCTGGCCTGATGCGTGATGTCCCCAAACCGTCTTCCTTTTCAGTCTATGTCCAATTCAATCCAACTCCACATCCTTCTGCATATTTGTTGGGTGATACGCTGTTGGTCGGTTGGTTCGTTGCCAGTCAGGCCAGAATTTCTTGTTACTTATTCTTATTATTCTGGCCATCCATGTGATTTTCAGTATTGAGTGAGCGTAGGTTGCAGCCATTGATGATGTATGTCTGTAGTTTATTGGATATACTTTCTGAACCATATAGAAGCATAACGTATAAATACTCTAGAGAAATGATTCCCTTGTAGATAGGTTTCATCATGAAATAAAATCAATGTAGGAAGATTAGTTGAATTTTTAAACTCCTCAGTAGAGTGAGTGTATCTACAACTCCGCACAGGATTCATTCCATGACATGGGAAACAAAATTAACGTAAAACATCGCATACAAATGCATTATAACAAGTTGTCATACCTCACAGAAGTATATAAAGCTGTCTGAGTTAATAAATAATTTGAAGATAAAGGTAAATGTGAATATATATGTTGTAGAGGATGTCAAGAAGTGAATATATCTACAGCATTGTGACCGATTTTCAGCCGGATCACTAACAATCCTTCATCACTGATTCCTGTGACATTGAGGGCCCCCTACTAGGTAGTCTACATCTCTCCCACACGACTCATACCAAAAGTTATGGACTTCATCGACTAGTGCCTCATCTCATCTGATGCGACCACCCTCAACTCTCTTTCAATCTACTTCATATTACCCTAATATGCTACGTCGAGGTAGGCAATGATTCAACATGCACATCATCATCATCATTATCAACATAGGACCAGGCATTACTGCATAACGGTCCGAGTTACCACACCTCACGTCAGTTCATCAAGTAAAAAGGTAGTGAGGTGAAGGATGAACATAAGTGAATGCAGTCAAAAGAAATATAAAGTAAGAGAAGAAAGGAAAGAGGAGTGACAAAATGGTGAGATTCGGTAGTACTGTAGTTAAGATGAGGATAATGTGTGTGGATACATCTGCGCCACTGACATCGGTTCTGAGCCATATCATCTAGGGTCTCCAACCACTGGTTCCTCATGTCCCGTGGACCCCAACCACCTAGTCTGCATCGTCCCACATGGCTTAAACCAACAGTCAGAGACTTCATACATTGGTGCTATGTTTTAGTCTGGCCACCTCGGGCCTTTTTCCAGCCTACACAGTAGATATCTAAGCCATCTCATTCGACTAGACTTCACAACCTCACCAATTGACTTACCTGTCTTGCTTAGTACCCTTCACTTAACTTGAACATTGCTCATAGGGTGATTTCACTAAACATAAGCAATACTATGAAGATATCTGTGATGAAAACTTTGTAATTGCTTCATATCTTTATTTTTAATGGCCATGTCTTACAGTCATACAATAGGAGAGAACGAACTTCAGTATACTCGTCCTTTGATGGATAATCGAATACCTCATTAGTCGATATTACATACGATGCAAATTAACAAATCACAAACGAAACTTATGTATCTAAACTAAGATTTCATCAACAATTAACCCATTCAAGCTGATATTACTCTTAAAGTATTGGAAGTAGTCGATAGATTCTACTACTTCACTTCCTATCATTGCATTATTGTTATTTTTTATACACATATACTTTTTATAATCAATTTATTATTAGTAATAATTTTTATAATATAAAAATTTTCATTAATTTCATTTACTTACCGCATTTTTATAAAATAAATATAATGAAGCATGTGCTAGTTTATCATAACAACAATGTCCATGAACTAATAATAACTGTTTGAGAAAACAAAATTGACTAATTCCAAAATCTGATGCCATAACCGCTTGCATACCTTCTTGTCCACCGGTAATACCAATCCCAACATTAGCTACTCGTATCATATTGACATCATTTGCACCATCACCAACAGCTAAAGTTTGAACGTTTAATTCATCTTTGACTAGAGTAACTATAGCAGCCTAAACAGAAGAAATTATATAGTTAAATGTTAATGAAATCACCTAGTCTAAAATAATATAACGATGAAAAGGAAACTTTGAAGCTAAGTGAAAACCAAAAATATTTTGTGATATTTTATATTTATGCAGGTTATTATTATTATGATGATTTATTTATCTTTTGAGTTCCTAGTGGAATATAGGGTTTCAGTAACACGCTTTTATTTCACTCACTTCTCTATAGTCTTTTCAACTTGGAACCACGACTGTCCATTACGTTTCATTTCTTTCTCATATGATCACCTATATGTCACCTTCGCTTCGGATGCCTAACTAATCGTTTCTCATCTGGGGGTTCCACTCACCTGCCTGATGCGTGATGTCCCAGTCGGCCTTCTCAGTGTATGCCTAATCCATCTCCTTTTGCATATTTAGAAAAAAATATCGTAATATATCTTCTCTAATACATATTCTTCTTGCCAATAGTAGTCAATTTGATGATTTTTGTGAACTCAAGAAGATAGGTACTATATTGAAGAATTCAGCCTATATCAGTCAGCACTATTTTCACAGACTTTATGGATTTACCTTTTTGGAATGCAACTTACTAATTTTGAATGAAAACTACCTATTCTCAAATTTCAAGATTCGGATTTTCAACACTAATGTCAAGTCAGTGTTTCTATGAGATGGCTCAGAGACTTGACGTGTTACGAAAAGCATTTCCAAAAAACTACAGACATTCATCAACAAATGCCTACGCTCCTTACTGATAATGAAGGTCAGATGGATAGCCAGAATAATAAGAATAAGTAACAAGGAATTCTCGCCTGACTGGCAACGAACCAACCGACCAACAGCGTATCACCCAACAAATATGCAGAAGGATGTGGAGTTGGATTGAATTGGACATAGACTGAAAAGGAAGACGGTTTGGGGACATCACGCGTCAGGCCAGGCCAAGTCGTCGAGTGGAATCCAAATGGGAAACGACGAGTTGGATGTTCGAGGCAAGGGTGACATGGAGGAGATGAAGTGAGGAAGAAATGAAAGGTAATGGGTAGTCGTGGTGCCAGGTTGAAAGACTGCAGAGAACTTGAGAGTGAAACGGAGACGTGCTACTGAAGCTCCTTGTTCCTCTAGGAACCCAAGGGACAAATAATAAAAATAATAATTCTCAAATTTATCTTGGAGACTAATAAATCTGTGACATATTATAGTGTACAAGTAGAGAACTAATAGAAACACCTTCAAAGTGTTAAATATATCAAAGAGATAAATATAAGCAGATTTACCTTTTGTCCTGGTGTTGATCTACAACATATAACATTTGTACACATTTCAGTTAATTTAATGAATCGTGATCTATTCTTTGCATTATTCAATACATAATTTAAGCTTTCACCATCAATTACTAAAGCTAATTGAAATTTATTAGCAAAATTATTACTATATCTTTTATAACTGGATGATTGTCTTCGATGTTGTTGTTGTTGTTGTTGTCGTCGTAGTCGTCGTTGTCGATTTCGATGTCTGAATTGACGATAATGTTCAATTAATTTTAAAAAATTAAAACAACCTTTATGATTTATTTTTAATTTATTTTCATTATCATGAAAATAAGTTATATCTCTTGGTAATGAAGATGATTTCGGTGTTTTATTAATACATACACGTTGTTTTGTACGACCACGATTAGGTGAATGTGAAGTTGAACGATAATGATTTTTGACTTTTTTAATAATCGACGACTATCTTTTCGTGTTTTATAATATTGTTGAGCTTCTGAATAACGTGGATTAATCACTTCATCAAGTCTATTATCCAGATCATTTAATGGATTCCATAGGTCTCCACTAATAACACCATATAAATATGAGTTTAGTAAATATTCTATATGTGCCTAAGAAAAAAAAAAAAAAAAAAGACAATAAGAAAGATGAAACTAATATTATATTAACAATACATAGAATAGTTATATAACACTTAATTGAATGAACTAGATCAAGATCTCGTTTCAATCAATCCGCTGAATGCTTTGATCCATTCTCTATAATTTAGTCAATCCATCACAAAATTATTCACCTTTATATAGACAAAATTCTAAAGGACCATAGGAATTATCAAATCTATACACCTATTTATTATTTCACAATTAGATAAATTTGTATAGAATTTATCCATATTGTATACTTTCTTATACATGAAGATATTCTACTCAAAGTTCTACTCATTGTCTTCTAATAATTGGATGTTCTATCAATCCATCACCTTTGTATCATCAGTTAATGAGATGATCATCAACATAGGATAAGATGTTACTACATAACGGTCCGAGTTGCCACATGTTATATCACTACATCAAGTAAAAAGGCAGTGAAGCGCAAGATGAAGATAAGAGAATGCAGTAAAAAGAAATATAGAGTACGAAAAGAGAGAAAGGAAGAATGAGAAAATGGTGGGATTCGTTATAGCGTTGTCAAGATGAGGATAATGTGTGTGTGTGTGTGCATACATCTGTGCCATTGACATCGTTCTGAGCCATATGATCACCTAGAGTCTCCAACCACTGGTTCCTCATGTCCCACCGACCCCAACCGGCTAGTGTCTGCATCGCCCTACATGGCTTAAACCAACAGTCAGAGACTTCATACATTGGTGCCATGTTTTAGTCTGGCCACCTCGGGCCTTTTTTCAGCCTGGACCTACTTCAGCCAACATTGTGTGACGAGACAATCGATGACTAGGCATACATAGTACGTGCCCCAACCGTCTCAATCGATGAGCGTACATAACCTCGTCAACTGATTTACCTCTACTCCCTAAAACTCTATACCTGACGTCTGTGTTACTCACATGGTGACACCATGGAATACGGTCTATACTATGAAGGCAACGGTGGTCAAACACTTGAAGCCTTCTCATGTGTCTTCTACTTTCAATGCCGATGTTTCACAGCCATACAGTAAAACAGTTAATGAGAACTGATTATCAATCAATTAGTCAATATCAACGTAAGACTAGGCATTAATACACAATACTCCGATTCGCCACACCTCATATCAGTAAAATAATAACCAATTCAGTAAGATGAGATATAAAATAAGAGAGAAAAAATGGGTCAAAAGTAGTAAAAAGAGAAGAGAATGAGAAAATATCGAATTCACTGTAGTCGTTAAGTTAAAAATAATGTGTGAATACATATACGTCACTAACATCCACGAACCCCAACCGGCTAGTATGCATCTCCATATATCACTCATGCATTGATGCCATTTTTTAGCCTCAACACCCCCAGTCATTTTCCAATCTTAACCTACTCCAGCCAACATTTTGCTACACGGCGGACGGTAGCTAGGCATACGTAACACATGTTTCAGACATCTCAGTCCATGAAGATTCACAACCGCATCAACTACCTTACTTCTTCTTCCTAAAACTCTACATCTGATTTTTGCGTTACTCACGTTATGACACCATGACACATAGTCCATGGTACGAAGACAACAGTGGTAAAACACCATAAATCTCCTCATGTCTTCTACCTTTAATGGCCATGTTTCCCAGTCATACAGTAGAAAAGAGTCAACTACAACACAGTACACTCGACCCTTATTAGACAATCAGATATCATGGTGGTACTACAGATAGTATAAGTTGACAGAAGTCAACCAAGCTTTTTCTATCAGTGCAGAGATTTCTTCAGCCACTGAGCCATCAAGGTTGATCCGACTTGCCTAGTGTTCAACATACTCATCCACTTCACTCTTTTGTTAGCCGGGGGACCGTTGAAGACCAGTCGTGTAACAACAACATGCATTTAGGTAGTGAGAAGGGCATAGCAAACACTCTCAAATTGCCACTCAAGGTGTTCAGAATACTGCATCTCGTCAGCGTCTTCATATAACTGGACCATATCACTTGTGTACTCTATTGGTTAGATCACTGACGAGAGGGGGATCTCCATAGGAACATCTAAGAAAAAACTGAACAGAAAGGTAGATTGTGAGAATCCATGATGGACACCATTGGATGTACACAGCTCACCTGATAACACGTCCATAGATGTTCTAGTAAAGAACCTTTAACAGAGTGATGTACTTATTTGGTACTCCTTTCAGTGAGGGACACTACCTTAAGACTTCTCGATCGAAGGAGTGAGACGTCATCTTTGGGTGTGGAAATACAGCTAGTGTCGGGTGTCTATAATTGTATCTATGCCGATTATATGAATATATAAAATATCACTTTAATTTTGGCACTCTAGTCATAAATTCCCCTTTTTGATATATAAAAATAGAACTATAAGATAGTACATACCTCAGAACGTGCATTAATATACATTATCCTATGCTGTGATGTAATCAGATTAGCTGAACGAGCAATATTCACTGCAGTTTCTTGTTTATCACCTGTTAACACCCAAACATGCATACCAGCTTCACGTAATGATTCAATAGTCTCTGGTACACCAACTTGTAAACGATCTTCAATACCTGTAGCACCTGATTAAAAGGTAATGTTTAAAAACGAATCTAAAATTATTTGTTTCTGTCTCCCTATATATACATCAGTTGATACTAGTAGAATAGCATTAAGATATTTCAGTTAAAATCAACACAATATACAACATTTAAATAAGGATGGCCGTAATTGACGTAAAAGTTGAACCTCGTAGCTCAGTTAGCAGAGCAACAGGCCGGAAACCCTGTGGCTTCTGGTTGGAATCCGGCCATGATTCAAATTTTCACTTCACCTTCACTCATCATCACCCAGTATCTAATACTAGTCTGCCAAACTACTGTTATTAATCTCAGATAGTCAAAATGATAACAAAAACTGTAGCAGATATTTCATATTGTATTCGTTGATGCCCATAAAGTTGACCTCATAAACTAATATTTATCTAAATGTCCAGACATAGACATAGTCTATCAGCTTCAAAGTTTTTGGTGCATTGTCAATACAACATCATAGTTTATGCTCCACGTTATCTCATATTCTCTTACAGACTGATGCAGGTGGATCAGTAATGTTTAGGATATGAAGACATCAATAGTATTTCGGGAACATTATATAAAAATCCGAGTTGGATACCGATTCAATAAATTCTTATCTTATCAAAGATGACCTTAGTTCACTAGACTCTCCATAATTCTTCCGTATACGTGGTTTCTACTAAAATAACTTCTATTTTCTTCTCTCTGATAGGGATATTGCTTTCTTGTGAGAAAGACAGACAGATCAATATAAAACCTTATCCAGATGCGGATTAGATAAATCGGTTAACTTCTCAATTTCACGGAAAGATTGAACACATAATGCTCATTAGAAGTTAATCAAATGCAGTTATTACCATTATTTGCCCCTTGGGTTCCTAGTGGAACATAGGACTTCAGCAGCACATCGCCATTTCACTCTACTCCCTGCAGTCTTCTTAAACTGGCTCCACAACTGCCCATGACCTTTCATTTCTTCTTCACACCATCTCCTCCATGTCACCCTTGCCTCGAACATCCAACTCGTCGTTTCCCATTTGGATTCCATTCGACGGCTTGGCTTGGCCTGGCCTGACGCGTGATGTCCCCAGTCGGTCTTCTCAGTCTATGTCCAATTCAATCCAACTCCACATCCTTCTGCATATTTGTTGGGTGATACGCTGTTGGTCGGTTGGTTCGTTGCCAGTCAGGCGAGAATTCCTTCTTACTTATTCTTATTATTCTGGCCATCCATGTGATTTTCAGTATCGAGTGAGCGTAGGTTGCAGCCATTGATGATGTATGTCTATAGTTTGTTGGAAATGCTTTAAGCAACGCGCCAAGTCTCTCAACCATCACATAGAAGCAGTGACTTACTTGACTAACATTAGTGTTGAAAATCCGAATGATGTTCACGCTTTATGTTGATTGTAGTGAAGTGGGGTGCAGTAGATCTCTACACTGATTTCAGATGGATGAAGGAAGGCCTGTCTTGCTGTGTTTCCGATTCTGGATTTGACATCCTCATCTGTGTGGCCTGTCTTGAGAATAATGTTTGTACACAAAATTTCCTATGTACTGTATGGTGATTCCTGTTGTAGTTCAAAATTTCGTCAGTGTGTTTGATTTCCTTGCACATTTAAATTCGAAAAGTCCCATCTTGCCTTCTGTTGACGA
Organism: Heterobilharzia americana; assembly: GCA_944470555.2. Taxonomy (NCBI): domain Eukaryota; kingdom Metazoa; phylum Platyhelminthes; class Trematoda; order Strigeidida; family Schistosomatidae; genus Heterobilharzia; species Heterobilharzia americana. Next base: position 2,385,905 of record OX104129.1, read on the forward strand.
GGACATCTAAGAACAGAGTTTCAGTGTTGCCTACCTTCTTCTTTGTGGAGTAAATTCATTCAAATGTTTAGTTTATAAGTTTGAAAGTATTTTCCTTTGCATCCTTCTCTAGAATAACGAACGTGTTATCAAGTAACTGGATCCTAATTTTTGGTTATCTAAAAGGAACCACTATCGATGTTATTGCTTGTATTACACCGTCGTTGATTGGACAGAACAGATCGGTCATTGTTGTCATATGAGCTTCTGTGCGGATGTCTCGATATTGCCTGTGTTCTGAACTACATAGTAATAATGGGTAGTGGCTAGCAGTAGAATTCAGGATGGGCATTTCGTCCTATTTGGGATTCGTCAGCTGGATGTATCTGCATCTCAGTGCGGAGTTGTTGTTCCCAGCGGGATTCGGACCCTGGAGAGATCACTTCAAACGCCAGAGAGTTACCCACTACACCACCGAGCCACGACATTATGCGATACTATACCCGTGGCACAAGAAGTAGCTAACGTGGTTCGGTGGTGTAGTGGATAGCTCTCTGGCGTTCGAAGCGACCTCTCCCGAGTTTCGGTGGGAACATCACTCCACACTGGGGTGCAGGTACATCCAGCTGACCAGTGAGTCCCAAATAGGACAAAATGCGCATCCTGGATTCCAGTGTTAGCCACTATCCATCATTACTACATAGTTAGGAACCACTACTGCTTTAGTAATCAGTCCTGATATTAGCAATCCTGAGAAGTCCGTCTATTTTCTGGTAAATCTATTCATTACACTATAAGTAGGTCATGAAGAGTATTTTGATCGAGTTTTGTATGGGCTAAAAGATTTTGGTTGTTCTTCGGAAGAATATCCGTTGTCTCTTTGGCTAGAATTCAATCCATCGGATAGGAAAGTAAAGTCACATCAAAGGATATAATCCTTTCATCATGGTTTATCTTTGTATAGAAATTTAGTTCCCAAACTGAATGAATGTTCACTTTCATTGACGAGATACTTCAGTTTCCGACATAATTCTTTCGATAGATTAGGGTAAACCAGGTAATGAAAATATTATTCGTACTGGAATATTTGCCTTTCGCATACTGCATAGACCGTAGAACCTCAGTAGAGCTGATCCGCTGTTCTTTTTCAGTGATTTGGTTAGCTTTTACTGAATTCATGAGTTTTCTCAGGATCTGGTTGTCTGATCGCTTAGCTGAATAGTTATCCAGCAGTTGGAAAAACACTTTAGTTGTTGAGTAACTCTAATATGTCTTTTAGACATGATTTGTTTTGTTCATATCGATAGTTTTCCTTCTTTCCTTTAACACTGCTATCGAATAAACGACGGTAAACCGTATATCACTTGTACTAAAGCATAGGACTGCTTACCCGCGTGATAAGAAGTTAAAAGGAGAATTCTGATATCAGTCAACTACAAGTGCGTTTATTCCGGCGAATTTAACAGTAATCATACTGAATTCTTTGTCGAATAAACTCTAAAAATTGTTGATAATTCATATATATAACGTGCCAATGTTGTTGTACAAGAAGCAGCTTTTGTGGTTCGGTGGTCTAGTGGTCAGTGACGAGTTTGAGTCCCGCTGGAGACAACGTTCACTAGTGTGCAAGCACATCCAGCTGACGAGTTCCAGATAGGACGAAACACACGTCCTGGATTCTCCTGCTAGTCACTATCTATCATTAATATATATATATATATATATATATATATATATATATATATATATATATATATAATTAAAACAAAGGCAATATCAAGGCATCCGTGCAGGAGCCTATATTGCCAAAAGAGATGGATAAGTCCCGTCCAATTAACGACGGTTTATACGTAAGTTTACAATGGGGTCGACTATTTTGGGCGTTTTGAGAAGGGTATATCCTATTAATTCTACCCCTCCAATGAAACTGATATTTGCATATAGGTTCATGTGCTTTACCAAGAAACTTCGAAGTAACACGACTGGTTATGAAAGGTTTCAGGGAGTCTGAGCTTCTTATCAGGTTCTGGGCGATTTCATCACTTGTTATAACAATAATGATAGTATGATATCATCGAATAGTTACTTTGTCTACATAATCTAAGTAATACGGTTTTTTCTGTTCGCGACACTAAATTACATTAAATCGAATTATCGCAAGCAGAGATTGAGTTCCGTTAAAACTTGGAACACATCTTAGTGACAAATGTGATCAAACATGAAAATGATGTTTAGCAACTATCTCATAACAAATTGAAGTCAAAAATTCCGCATTTTTTTTTACGGCATTCATTTCCTTTGGAAATATAAAATAAGAATAGCCAGTCAACAAACAATCAGGGATAGAATATCGTTTATTGAAAGTAAAACTATCATCCCTGCATGGTAGTTTATAAAGATATACAGGAATTCAAGTTAGTATTTATCATGGTTTGATATCAGTTGGAGAATCATTGAAAACCCAGAAGAACTGGATAGCTGTTTCGTCCTAACTAACATGAGACTGTTCAGCAGTGCGTATCCACTACCCTTAACACACCAGGGATCGAGTCGAAAATGGTCAAGAAGTTCTGTGGCGAACACTTTACCATCGAGTTACTAGATCGAAATCTGGTGGGAAACATTTTCCTACTTCGTTCAATCCTCAAAATACCGTGACCTTCATCTAACACCTCTTCTCAGTGACGATTTCTCATTAGAAACTTCAGGAAATCTCATCTCAAAGCATACCATTATTGAGCTGTTGACAGTAATTCACTATGAGGGTTTGTAAGGATTTTTATTGATTTCAAATTGATATTTCATTATCGACTTACATCAATTAGAGAACCATTGAAAACCAAGGAGTACTGGATAGCTATTAATTTCAATAGTGGGACCCAACCTCAATGTTTCTCAAACTGAAAGCAGTTTATGTTGAATTCCAATTTGAAATTAATTAAATATCTACAAACCATCTCTAAATTGACATACAAGAATAAATATTATTTGAAAATACTTTTTATATATTACCTAGAAGAATAAAATTACGCTCCAATTTATCCATTAGCATTTGCATAGCTTCTGTTGGATCTTCATTACCTGTTTCAACTTCGTAGACTTCTTTTAACCATTCATTGAGTTCATCTTCAGATAATAACTGTTTTAAAAGAGATAAGTAAACAAACTCTAAAACAATTATTTACATATTTATTCAAATGTCTTCTTAATCATATGAAATTCAATTGGTAAACTGTTTGTAAATATTTAACTACTATTCATCATGAATTCATTGTTTAGATGGAAAGATTTGATAATATGAACACAATAAAAGCTTCATTAGTCTTGATGGTTGCACCATAATTTAAAGAAGTAATAAAATATTGTCAGAAATGAATATTTCAGTGATATATATATACACAGAGAGAGAAAGAGACTAGCACCTTCAAAGAGCGGACAGCATCCCACGAGTCCTTCGACGAAGCCGTTCATATGGTGGTGTTACACAAGTGGGTTGTGTAAGTCAAGCGGTGTCTGTCTAGGATACCACATCTCCATTTCACTCTGTTTGCTGCAGTCCTCTTAAACCGGCTCCACAACTGCCCATAACCTTTCATTACTTCCTCATACCATCTCTTTCATGTCATCCTCCGAAAGCCAACTGGTAGTTTCCTATGCGGGTTACACTAGAGGACTTGACCTGACCTGACGTGTGATATCCCAAATCGTCTTCCTTTTCAGTGTATATCCAATCCAATCCATTTCCACTTCCTTCTGCACATTTGTTGGGAGATATACTCTTGGTTAGTTCGTTGCCAGCTAGAGTTCCTTGTTGCTTATTTTTACTATCCTGGCCATCCATCTGATCTTCATCTTCAGTATCAAGTGAGCGTAGGTGGAAGCTGCTGATGATTCACGTCTGTATTTGGTTGGAAATGTTTTTCATAACGCGCCAAGTTTGTGAATCATATAGAAGCGCTGACTTTACTGAATTAGTGTTGAAAGTCCGGATCTTGTTTTTTACACTGATTTCAGGTTAATGAAGGCCTATGTTGGTGTCTTTCCGATCCTGACTTTCACGTCTTCATCTGTACCTATGCCGCCTGAAGTTGAAACGATGCTGCCTAGGCAGGTAGGTGAAAGAGACTACTTCCTTTAGATTGCTCCCGTTGATGGTGATTGGTGCTTGTTGTTGTTGTTGCTGGTTGGGTATCTTTATAACCTCTGTCTTCCCTACGTTCACCTGATGGAAGTCCCGTCTTCGCTGTAGTACCTCTTCTATCAACTGGTTGGTTTTCGCCTGTAGAGATTTGAGTTTGTGTGACACCAGATACACGTCATCGGCGAAATCCAAATCTTCTTCTGGAGTCTTTTCACCGCTCCAGCAACTGCCTCTCTTCTCGCTCCTCACGGTTTGCTCATGATCCAGTCGACCATAATCAGGAAGATTATGGGTGACAGTAGGCAGCCTTGTTTTACTCCTGTCTTCACTTCAAAGGCGTCACTGAGCTTTCCATTGTGGATCACTTGGCATGTGGTGTCGTCATATGGCTGTTGAATGAGGTATATAAAGGTTTGTGGGAGTAAAACCGCAGTTGCCAAATTACTTCTCGGTCGACGCTGTCGAAGGCCTTTTCAAAACCGATGGAGTTGAGGTGGAAAGTTGACTGCTGTTCTATACTCTGTTCTGTGATGATGCGTAGCGTAGCGTTGCAATTTGATGCGCAGATGATTTGTTTTTCCTGAAGTCAGACAGCCTGCTCCGGTCGCAATTTTGAATCTAGAACATTTTTTAGTCTCTAGAGGATGATGCAGCTTAATATTTTGTTTAGGGTGGACAGTAGTATGATTCCGCGCCAGTTCTTGCAAACACTTAGGTCACCCTTGTTTGGGACTTTGACAAGGTAGCCCTTCTTCCACTTGACAGGTACCTTTCCTTCCTTCCTTCATTGCAACCCTTCTGCGATAGTGGTGTGAGCATGTCCGCTGTTGTCTCTGTGTCTGTTTTCATTGGTTCTGGAGGAATTCCATCTACTAATTCTGCTTTACCGACTTTCACCAACTTTATGGCGTTCAGGACTTTACTTCTGGTTTCGCTGCAGGGCTTGTGTTCGCTGATAGTTCTGTAGCTGCGCTGCTGGTGGTATTTGTGGACGAGTTGCAGGTGGTAGTGGTGGTTGTCGATTCAAGAGTTTTTGGAAGTGGTCAACCCATCGATTTCTTCGTTTCTCCCCTTTGGTAAGTAAGTTTCCTTCATTGTCTTTCATTGCATTCATCAGTGTTGATCTCTTCCCTCCTTAGTTATTTGGTATAATGTTGTCAGGTCTCTGTCTCTCCTACCTGCAGCCTGTTCTGTCCCACTTGCATGTGTGTCATAGAAGTATCTCTTGTCTTTGCGTGCACTCTTCCTCACTTCTTTGTCCAATGTTTTATACGTTGTGTCCAGTTCCTCTTTTCGTTGTTCATCCCTGCACTGCACTTCGCTGGTTCATCTTCTGCTTCACCACCTTCCTCTCCCTCCTCCATCAGCTTCCATGTGTCCGTGATGATCCATTCCTTGTCTTGCTTCTTCTTCCTTCCTAACACGGTTATGCAGGTTTCCTTCCACGTCTCTTTCAAAGAGTTCCAGTTTTCTACCAAGGAGGTTTCCTCGAGGATGTTGCCTAATGCCTCCCCATTTTTTCCTGATAGCTGATGTGAAGATGTCCTTTGAAGTTTCGTGCTTCACTTTCTGTTCTGGGTGTTCAGTAACTTGAACTGTTGCCTATCACCAACTTCCTTGAAGGTTTTTTGCACTAGATAGTGGTCTGAACCTACATCTGCTCCCCCTCGTGATCCTGTGTCCAGTAGGCTGCGTCTCCACTTCATAGAGATTGAGATGAAGTCGATGTGATTTTTGGTGTGTCCATCTGGTGAAGTCCATGTCGCTCGCTTTGTGAATATCCCTGTGTTTGTACACACTGTCTCGCCTCCAATCATCAAATCATTAAATACTCAGAAGTCTGCAAAACAGTTCTCCATTTTCGTTCATTTCACCGAGTGCTACTCGACCCATGATAAGTTCTTTCCCTGTGTTGTCCGCTCCCAATTCGGCATTCATGTCACCCCACCCATCAGAATTTTGATGTCGTCAACTGGGGCGGGGTCTTGTCCAGTACTGATTGCAGTTGTCTGTAGAATTCCTCCTTCTTCGCTTGATCTGCATTATTCGTAGGTGTGTAGTGTAGCATTGTATGATTTTGACTTTCCTTCCTTTTGAGTTGAGTTTTGCTGTCGTTGGTTCCCACTGCATGAGAACCTTCGATGCTCTTGTGGACATCATGACAGCTCGTGGTTGTCGTTTGGGTGACAATATCGGAGTAGATTATTGACTCTTCAGTTAAGAGTTTGGAGAGTCTACTTCCATTCTATCTACTGATTCCTCGCAGATTCCTAGTACTTCTATGCTGTACCTTCTCATCTCTTCTACAATCTGGGCAGCCTTGCTAGGTTCATACATAGTGCGGACATTCCATGTCCCTATCCTTACTTTTGCTTTCATCAAGAGAAGATACATAGGCCAATTGGGTTTCTGAAGGCTTTCACCAACCGGCGTCATTTCGTCTCTCCGATTTCAGCAAGGAATAAATTTATTTTTTACTTTTATATTTTCTTTCTTCCTTCAAGTTTCTTTAGTAATTGGATTGGTTTTACAGGGTAGGGTTGCTAGCCCTATCTATGGTCAACCTTCCCATTTTATCCAGGCTTAGGACCGACTAGTAGTAACTAGTTAACTAGTTAACTAGGCGAGGTTGTCAATACAATAGTCAACACTATATTATATAAGTCAACTTGAATTGGGTATGTTACTGACATGTTATATCTTTACGGTTACTAGGTCAAGCTGTAAACAATAGAATAGTAATGACTATTTTAGTTTTTCTCCATCTGGAAGAACTAAAACAAGATCAGTTGGCGAATTTCAACAATCTGGATTACGCACTGTAATAAAATCATAGTTTTACTGACTAATAGTTGTCAATTCACCAAACTAGATGAGTTAGGGTAGTAAAAGTCTTTTATTCTTATAGTCAGACAGTTTTAAATATACAACATACTACAAATTTATTCATATGCAGTTTAAATGATATTCTTCAAGTCTAGCTGAGACGCTTCAAACTATTTTATCTAGACCAAAAGACAGAACAGTCAAAGAAGACAAACCGAATATCATTTACAGAATCAATTACAGTCACTGTAGTCAACATTATATTGAACAAAGTGATCGCCCTCTTCACCTTCGTCTACATAAATACCAATTGGCTATTAAACGCCACAATATTTCATTACTCATTTCAATACACGTGGATAATCATGGACTTGAAGTTAATTTCGACAATGTAGAAAATCTTGGACGAAGAGAGGAAACACAAAGAACATCGTCAGAGAATTTCTAGAAGTATGGCATTCAAGCCAGTCAGTAATCAATAGATGTATAGACATAGACTCAATCTAACAACGAATAAGAAAAATGATAAACAACAGAAAAGTCAGAGGTCAGCTAAACCAGAGGAACAGCCAAGAGAAAAATCTATGCAGTCAATGATACAATAAACGAAGGAAACAATTAAGTACAAATTGATTCGTCAGGGCAACCTACTGAATCCCTGACGGAGAGATATTGAAAGCTCTCTTCATATTGTCGCCTAGAAAGATGATGAAAGCTTTAAGAATAAACAACTCAACTCAGAGAACACAATACAACCTGAGCTACAAATATTTCCAAAACATTATAGAAGTTTCTATTCATCTAGACTACACTCATGTTCATCCTTTGTAAAAAAAAAAATTCTGTCAACAAGGTGTGATTCAAGCAGTTAGGTCCTTAGCTCGATCTCTGCCATGACTCAAATTTTCATCTCACTTTTAAACAGAATTAGAGCTTAAAATATATTAAATAATTCTGTTTCTAAGGCACTATTAAAATATTTCAAGTTGTTATTCATCGAAGACTGACATCAGTTGGAGGAACAAAGGAAACCTGGGAGCACTGGACAGCTGTTTCGTCCTGGTATGGGACTCCTCAGCAGTGCGCACCCACGACACCACCAGTAGGGATCGAACCCGCGACCTTCAGGTTCCGCGGCCAGCGAGTTACCATTGAGCCACTGGGTCAGAATCCAATGCTCCATATTTCCAACTTCTGTTACCTCACGATATAGCGCAAACCGCCACCCAATGTCATCTTTGAGTATTTGTCCTCACGGCCATCAGGCTTTGACTCCACCGGTCACGACTTGTCATTGGAACTTCGGGAATACTTCTCGAAGCTAGTCGCCAACGAGCACTAGTTCAATTAAATTTTTGAGGGGGTTGTGGAGATTTGGAAATATTTCAAGTTGTTATTCATCGAAGACTGACATCAGTTGGAGGAACAAAATAGTTGAAATGATACAATTTCTAGTATATGAATTTATAGAAGTATGAAATAAGTAAAATAGATTGAAAATACTACTGACTTACTCTTTCAGCTATGACTAATGTTCTTAAACCTATACGAGAATATTGTTCAATATGCTGTTGTGTAGCAGTGATTAATTCGTGTGAATTTATCCCTTGACGATAGAATTCAGTTTATTGTTTGCATACATGTGTACAAAAGAGAATAAAGATAAGCAATACAACTTAAATATACATATATAATAATACCTTAACAAGAATAAGGCATATATATGAGCGAAGAAGAAGCATTTCTTTTCAACAACTTCATTATCAAGCTGGAAACGTAAACCTTTGAAGCAGTTCAATTTAACTTAGTAAATTATTTTAAAGGATGAATCTCGAGGTGTTGAGTATCCTAATTCAACAAAGTGTTCACATATGGATGAAGTTGTTTTCCTTTGCTCGCCTCTGGTAAGCCAAACCGGGTAGTGTTCAGCAACACATTTTCGGAGGGCCTGCTTACAACGTGCAATATAATCAGCTCCATAGGAGCATGTGAACTTGTAGATACATACAGACGAATCAGACGGTGGCGAGAGAATATCAATCTCAGTCTAGCAGCATAAAAGCTACTATTGATACATCTTGACAGACGATGTTCAGCACTTCGGCTGTGGTGTCTCCTTTGAATTCTAGATTCATGGTTAAAATTTTCTTAGAGACTATAATGGGATGAGGAGTGGTTCGTTTCTTCAATAAATCTCTTAGGATATCCGTTACTAGATAGTATTGTTCGATTTCAGCATCCACCGTATATTCCGAACATATTCCATAGATTCTGGAACACAGTGAGTGACTGAGATTTCTCTTACAACCAAGAGGTACCCAACTAAAAAAAGTTAGTGAAATTGGTTTTCGATATACGTCTCGTTTTGTTAATGAATAAATGGGTATATATAATTCCGTTAAAGGAGTTGATAATGATATTTTCCACACCACAAACTAATGAGATATTCGATACTACGGTGAATTGAATAATCATATGATCCTGGTTTACTATTTTCAGACACTATACTTTCATAACCTTATATGAGGCTGAGTTTAGGATCTTCATACCTTAACAATGGGTATGTATTTGTCAAGATATTGAGTTAAAATCGAATGGTTTTCATTTTCAGCAATGGAATACTGAAAAAATCCATCTACAAGAAAGTCATATAGAATGGTTAGCTTACTAATTTCTACAGTTGGATGCTAATCATGAGGAAAAGAAATTTCATTCACTCACTCTATTATCGAATACATAATATTTATAGCATAGACTGTATGAAAATTGAACTTGATTTTCTAAGAACGGATACATACGAAAAACACCAAGCCTAACAGATTTATTTCTTGATATGAATAAGCAAGAAAGATATGCAAAATCCTTTATCAGATCCATTTCTAAAAAGATTTTGTTTACGAAAATGAAAGGATGAAAGGAAATACATCAGAAGTTCATTCTGTGAGCATTTGATCGATTCTAACTATTCAACTGACCTAACACAATGATTTTAAGGTTGTCTATCGAATTCGCATAAACCTAACACATTTCTTTCATCTTCAACCAGTAGAGGCTTTTGGTTATCGATGAAATAAAGCCTTGCGAAAAAAAGTAAATACAGTCTTTGTCTCGTTTAATATTTGGTGTTATTCGATCATTGGATTTTCCTAATAATTACAACTTTAAGAAAACATTTTTTCAATTTATTTCAATTAACTTATATCATTGATATTTCCTAATCATTTCCAACTTATTGTAATCTATATGCACCACATTATAGACGATTTAAAAATCTTATATAACCCCTTTTGTTATCATCCATTTCATTATACTGATCACTAATCATCAATATAATGCTCTCCTTCTCTTCTAATTCAGTTAGATTTGGATGAGAAGTCCTGACTGCTGGCAGCCAGTGTGAATACGATCAAGTGGTAGTAACACATCACTAATTCACATGGTAGTCAGGCAAAACCCATAGTGACTGAAGTCTAGTTAGTAGTCGGATATCGTAGCTCAGTTGGTAGAGCATAGGGCCGGTAACCCAGTGGTCATTGGTTCGATTCCAGTAGCGGCTGAAATTTCCATTTCACCTTCAATCATCATCTAGTATATACACATATACGAATGTTCAGCTTGAGTATAAATTCGTTGAAAAGTATCCCCTTCGCTGAATATCTTGTTTTGGATTCACATGATTATATGTTGTGTTATTAGTTGGTGCGCATAGCTGCGAATTCTCCTCAATACACTTTTAAACGACTTTCTGATACTCTAATAACTTTGAGCGGTCTCTAGGCCAACATTAAGTAGTAATTGAAGATAACCTTCATCTGTTAATGACACATCGAAAATCCATACATATGTCCAAGTCGTTTCCATGTCGAGTGGAACAAGTTGTTATTTTACCAGTATATAAGAATTTAAGTTATAATAAGGTATTTCCTATGTTGAAAATTAACGGTTATGTGTTTTCACTTAGAAAACACAGTCATAGACCAACATGAAGGAAATTTAAATTGTCAAATTGAAAACAAACTGGCCGACTAGTATTTCTATTAGACAGAAGTAATGACAAGAATTTTATGATGAAATTAAAATCCTTGGTAAATTACTACGTTTTAGTAAGAAAAACATATCGGTGACTGTATTTTGATGATGAACATCAGGTTTATTCGGAGTTGATACACTACTGGCAGTTTGAGGAAACTTGAGTGCTGATTGAGTTGTGAGGGCGGTTGACACTTCCCGGCTGCCCATACCGTGGAAGGCTATTTGTTTTTAAGTTACCTGAAAGAGATTTGTGTGACCGCAGAGTCCATCGGACATCTACTTGGTTATTTTGCACTTTTGTATTATTGGGCCGGATGGTCGAAAACAAAAGCCAAATGAAGCAACACACGATCCGGCAGACCGTGGGGTATGTGGAGTATGTTATTTTGGGAGCCGACCTTTTCTACCCCCCCCCCTTTCCACTGAGAAGACAACATCGGCATGGCACTGTCGATCATCCAAGGAAACACCTTACTGCTGTCACACCCCATCCAGCTAGCAGCAGTACGACTTCGCCCTCAGACCCCCATTATAGTGTAGCAATTTACATCACAACGGTAACTGCTTTTCGTCTAACCACTATCTAACAGACCTTTATGGTATGGTAGGACCTCGAGAAGAAGCGTTCCACCAGCATAGCTCGTTAGGTCATTGTGATATGTGAGCTAGACCACCACGTCAAGGTAGTAGCTATCGGTCAGTCTGCAGCTTGTTGCAAGTGCTTTTCGTGACGCGCCAAGTTTTTGAACCATATAGCAGCACTGACTTGACTGGATTGGTGTTGAAAATCCGGATGCTATTGACACATTATGCTGAGTGCAGTGCAGTGCAGGCAGAAGATCTCCACACTGGTTTCAGGCTAATGGAGCTTGTCTTGCTTTTCAGATCTTGTTTCGACATCCTCATCTGTGCCACCTTCAGTTTTAACGATGCTGCCTAGGTAGGTGAAAGTGGCCACTTCTTTTACATTTGTCCGTTCATGGTGATTGGTGCTTGTTGTTGTTGATGTTGTTGTTGGTTAGGTATTTTCATCACCTCCACCTCTGTCTTCCTATATTCACTTGAAGTCCCGTCTTCGCTGCCTCGCCTCTTCTGTCAACTTGTTAGTTTTCACCTGTAGATCTTCAAGTTTGTGTCACATTCGACACAAGTCATCACTGGGGAAATCGAAATCTTCTTCTAGGTTCTTTTCCCCTGTCCAGCGTATCCCCCTCTTCTCGCTCCCCACTGTTTTCTGCATGATCCAGTCCACTACAATCAAGAATATCATGGGTGATAGCAGGCAGCCTTGTCTTGCTCCTGTCTTCACTTCACTTCACTTCAAAGGCATCACTAAGCTTTCCATTGTGAATTACCTGACATGTGGCATCTTCACATAGCTAGTTTTGGAATGAGATTGATAAAGATTTGTTGTATTCCGTAGTGTTGAAGCAACTGCCAAATTACTTCTCGGCCGACGCTGTTGGAGGCTATATATATGGTTAGGTTTTATTTTTTAGAGTAAAACCTGAAGTGGATCTAATTAAAAACAGCATTGTTCGATTATATCTGTTTTGTTTTAAAGGTGAAATCTTTCAGGTTTTAGTTACTTAGATGTTCATTCGATTGATAGGATTCATCTTATCCTTTCTACAAATTTTATTTCACTATAAGATTCTGTCCGCAAACCTTTATCCTCCTCATTCAACAACTATATGAAGATGCCACATGCCAAGTAATTCACAATGGGAAGCTCAGTGATGCTTTTACAGTGAAGTGAAGACAGGAGTGAAACAAGGTTGCCTACTATCCCCCATGATATTCCTGATTGTGGTGGACTGGATCATGCAGCAAACAGTAGGCAGCGAGAAGAGGGGGATACACTGCTGACCGCGGAAAAGAACCTAGAAGACTTGGATTTCGCCAACGATGACTTGTGCCTGATGTCACACAAACTTGAAGATCTGCAGGCAAAAACTAACAAGTTGATAGAAGAGGCAGCGAAGATGGGACTTCAGGTGAATATAGAGAAGACAGAGGTGATGAAGATACCGCACCACCACCACCAACAACAACAACAAACTCCAATCACCGTCAACGGGAGAAACTTAAAGGAAGTAACCTCCTTCACTTATCTAGGAAGCACTGTTTCAACTACAGGCGGAACGGATGAGGACGTCAAAGTCAGAATCGGAAAAGCAAGACAGGCGTTCATTAGCCTGAAACCAGTGTGGAGATCTTCTGCAGTCAGCATGCAGAACAAGATACGGATTTTCAACATCAACCCATTCAAGTCAGTGCTTCTGTGTGGTTCAGAGACTTGGCGCGCTAGTAAAGGGATTTCCAATAAACTACACACATTCATCAACAACTGCTTACGCTGGCTCGATACTGAAGATCAGATGGATTGCCAGAAAGAATAAGCAACAAGGAGCTCTGGGAACAAACCAACCAAGAAGCTATCGCTGAACAAATATGCAGGAGGAATGGAGATGGATTGGGCATGCACTGAGAAGGCCGACTGAGGACATCACGCGTCAGGCCAGTTGCTCGAGTGGAATCCCCATGGGAAGCGACGAGTTGGACGTCCCAGCTGAGGGTGACATGGAGGAGGTCGTGCGAGGAGGAAATGAGAGCTTCTGGGCTGTCGTGGAACCAGGTTGAAAGATCTCAGAGAACAGAGTGTACTGGAGACGTGCTACTGAAGCCCTATGTTCCACTAGGAACCCAAGGGACTAATAATAATAATAAGATTCTGTAATATAGATAGATAGTTATACGAAATACTTAAGTGAAGATTCTTACCGGTATTATCTAAACGATTCATAATTGATGAATCAGCTCCTTTTGTAAATAAGATTACTTCATTAGTATATGGATGACGAAAAAGGATTGACATTCGTTTACGCTGTGAATCGAATGGTAGGATACGTAGAACATGAATGCATACAAGTCCATCATCTGGATAATTGAAAAAAAACGAAACACAACAGATAAAGATATCGAAAAAAAATATTACAGTATAGCAATAATGAAATGTATACAAAGGAAAAATGAAGTAACCATATGAAATTCTCAGTTGTAACTCTATAATTCGAAAAAGTAAGATAGGCCTTCATCAATCTGAAGTCAGTATGGAGATCTTCAGCACTTCACTCAGCATAAATCATGAACAACATTCGAATGTCATTCAAGTCAGTGCTTCCACTTTATGGTTGAGAGACTTGGCGTGCCACGAAAAACATTTCCAACAAACTACTAACATATATCAACAGCTGCCACCTACGTTCACTCGATACTGAAGATCAGAAGGCCAGAATAATAAGAACAAGCAACAAGGAACTATGGCTGTCAACGAACCAACCGACCAAGAAGCTATCACCCAACAAATATGCCAATGGATTGGACATAAACTGAGAAGACAATTGTCGCTAGACCAGGCCAGGTCCTCGAGTGGAACCCGCATGGGAAACGACGAGTTGGGCGTCTGAGGGTGACATGGAAGAGATGGTGTGAGGAAGAAATGAAAGCTTCCGAGCAGTCGGGGAGCCAGTTTGAAAAGACTGTAGAGAAGAGAGTGAAATGGCGACGTATTACTGAAGCTTTATATTCCACCAGGAACCCAAAGGACAAATAATAATAATAATAATGATGAAGGAAATAGAGTAAAGAAGTCGAACAAAAGCTATCCACAGGTAGTTTTATCAGCAATTTTGTTTAGCGTGTTGCTGACGTTGTATAAACCTTTGTTGAATTATTTCAAAGATTACGTTGTAGGTTGTATTTGAAATTTGGTGGAGTAGGCAATAGGATTGAAATAAATGAACACCTGGTTTAGAAACTTAAATATAACCGAAGAGGATGTATTGATTAGTCACGGAAGTGCAAACAATTTTATGAGTGCAGACCGAATCCTATCGATCATATTTGCAATGTGACAACCAGGCTAGGAAGCTCAGCATCACGGTGTATATTAGTAGATGTTAGTTGGTTGGAGGCAATCGACAGGAAGCCTGTGATGTTGAGCTTTCTAGCTTGGTTGCCACATTGCAAATATGATCGATAGAATTCGATCTGCACTCAGGAATTGGTTGCACTCCTGTGACCAATCAATATATGTAAGCCAATCTTACAGCAGGTCACTCATGGCCCAAATACCTCAGTGGTAAAGGCGCTAACCACAGCACTGGGTGACGTGGGTTCGAATCTCAGGTGGGGCATCGGTTCTGTCGAGGTTGCAGAAAAGCCTTGCTGACGAGTGCCAAGAAGCACGAAACCCAGGTCTAGGGCTTTCTGCTGATTGCCTCTGTCCAATTAACAACCGAAGAGGATGATTGGGTAAAGTATGGCTTACCCAATGTTTGTGTACACACGTATGGGAAACCACAAATTCTTCGTACATACATAGATGACCAAAATACGAAGACAAAGGACAGATGAGAAAAATCTATTCTAGGAGTTATGCAAAAATATGTGACACTAGATACCACAGTATATCTATATGCTTCTATTTGAAATGGGTTACCCCTATTGAGCTGCTGTTTATACAAAGCACATCGTTGATTGGACAACTCTGGTTTACACAAACAACCTTGAAAATATATGGAGTCCTTTTGAGAAGTTCTAAAGACCTTTAACGGCATCAAGAGCGGAAATGCCCTCAGTATCATTGAAGTGAAGTGGCAATGCATAGAGTGGTATAGTTTCAAAGATGCTAAAACAAGCAAAACATTTATTAATAGTAGATAAAGTACCTTTTTTTTTTTAATAATTACACTATCCTTTATATTCTTCATTCTGATTGGATAGTGCATACTTGAAGGTGATTGGCTGTCACTAAAGTTTAGTTCTACCCAATGTATGAGTATGCACCACATACTGACTTTCAAGGCAGAAATGTGTTGCATGTATGAATTTGCGCTTGATCAAGACTTATGCAACGGTATTCTCATTGGTTATTTTTATTCTGCGACTTCACCCATTACTATATTTCTGTTGGTTATCATTTAAGTACAACTGAGTCTACGCTACTGCAACAATATTAAAGTAACTGCAGGTATTTACTGTGTTACTGAGAATATGAAAGGTACCTGGCGAATTGCTTATGTAAAAAGATACGCATCATACGTGAAATCATTGTTCTTACTGCATTATTCTAGAGTCAATGAATTCATAGTTCAATATCGAAATCCGAACATATTTATCCATCCAATCTAACCTTACAGGTTGCAGATACTCCTTATTGAACACTGTCAAAAAGCCTGAAACCTATCTCCAGTCCTTCCTGCTGACATCCACTAAAATGTATTCCCATGGTGAACCTTCTAGCTTCGTGGCCTCATTGCAAAATATTCAGCAGAATTCAGTTGATACCCAAGACCCCATAACTTGAAATTGGCTGCTCTTCAGTATGTACTCATCAAATGATTTTTCATATTGTCATTTAGATGAATATGATTCAACTGTATAAATTTCACTAGCCCATGTTCTTATTGTAGCTTGATCCAAGTTATATTAGATGTTTAGGAATTGTCCTGGTGCGAACTTGACAGACGCAAAGACCAATCACTAATTATTCAAACTTGTTATATACCAACGAATATGAGACCGAGAAAGAACACAATAGCGTAGTTGGATGGAATAGTATATTTACAAGATTGTGCCAAGATACCGATGAGTTCCAACTAACTGGCTAGAGAATCGATTAAGAGCAGTGCAACGTAACACGACAGCGTACTAAATGGCGAGGATGCTTAGCGAGTCCAGTTAAACTATCAAGATCAACATCAGTGTTGAATCTCGTCAAACCCTAGGCTATTGATTTTGGGGAAGTGTTTGACGCTTTAGATGAAACAGAGTGGAGAGGGAAATTGAGCAAAGAGGAAGAGGAAATACACCAATCAAGTTGGTTACAACATGTGTTATGTATGCCCATTTACTAATGATATCAACATGATTGATGAACAACCTGAATTTTATATATTGATACAGTTTTGTGCAATATGTTTACCGAGATAGCTGATAATATCCTTTATCTATTCACTAGTTATGACCACATATTTTATACTACATGATTACTTTCTAATATTTCTGTGGGATGTGTATCACCTGATTCATTTCAGAATAATTGCAACTTGAATTTTATCATCCTGTATAATATTTGTAGTTAACCATAGTAAATCCGTTTAGTTGACTGTATGGTTCAGTCGGCGCCATCGGATATCAGGAAAAAAAGGAAGCTAAATATGAAAAACTAGTTACATTAGTACCTACGTTGATTTCATGTACCCTTATGAAGACTGTTTACAGATTAAACTGATGCTGAATAAAAGAGTTATGAATGAACCTTGAACAGAAGAAACCTTATGTAAAGACGGAAAAAAAAACATTCGTTTGTTATGCACTGAATAACAGAGAACTAATCGGTATAGTAGTTATTTAAGTAAGGATGATAGGCAACATTGAAAAAGTATGAATCTTATTAGCAGAATACGGTAATAAAGTAATATCTTGAAATTAGTGTCAGTGACTTTATCATTTTTCAGGAATCTAAGAAAGTATCTGAAGTAATTTACTGACAACAATTACAAAAGGAAATCAAGGAAAATGGTCGTTGGAAGGTGTTAGACATCATGTTCAAACAATTTTTTTTAGCAGTAATACAATACTACTGAAATAAGCAGGTGAGATATGCACAGTTTCGACAATCCAGATGCAAAACATAAGTTTTTCGCTGAATTGTTAATACACCTGTACAACGAATAAACAAACAAACCTACTGCTGACATCAGTGATTAGTTTAGAACTACTTATGTGGTCTCTGAATGCCTCAGTAGACAGTTCAACCGATTGAAAGTGAAGTTAACTGTGAATTGGTCACTAAATTGTTCAGCAATCAATAACAGTCACTTTCAAGCTTCATATGCCTAGAGACAAAAATTAATGTCTACTTCATTCTGTCATGAACAAGTATGTAAAAAAAAAATTTTCTGATACACTTACTTGGTAACCATAAAAGTGTAAAATCTACACCACGCTGTAGTAATTTATAGCCCCATTTACATGCTTCTTTCACTAGACATAATTCATCTGGACTTTCTGATTCATATGAAGTGAATAACGTGCTATCAGATAATGGACATTTTTTCAAATCTGATGGATTTTGTGCACATACATCTTGTTCAACTGGCAATTGAAATGAACTACCATTATGTATAATAACTGTCAGTGTTCTAGACGTGTTTAAATCTATGTCTTCTTCAGCTGTTTTCTTTTCATTATAAGTATCTTTTTCAAGGTCTAGTTTTAATTCACTTTGATAAATATTGTTTGTACTATCGTCATATTGTTCCATTGTTATATCTGTACTCAAATCCAAACCGAACTCCACAGATCCTAGTGATTCGAAATCTATAATGAGAAAGGATTGATCAAAATTCATTTGAAAAATTATGCTACTTAACGTAATTAAGTAGTAATAGAGTGACTACTGAATTTTTAAGCATACTTGTGATTTCATCCATGCTCGCTTATCATGAGGATATTCAGGTAATTAACTAGATATAATGCTTTCACATTACAAATAATCACAGCAATAGAGTGACAAAGGCTTGAACCTCCCTCCGGCTTTCTGTATCGTTGCCTTGATCATCCGCTTAGAATTTCTGAGCGTCAGCTGCTTCAAAACTACGGAATACAACAAATCTTTATCAATCTCATTCCACAACTAGCTTGATTGTAGTCGACTGGATCATGCAACAAACAGTGGGGAGCGAGAAAAGGGGGATACGCTGGACCGGGGAAAAGAACCTAGAAGAAGATTTCGATTTCCCCAGTGATGACTTGTGTCTCATGTCGCACAAACTTGAAGATCTACAGGCGAAAACTAACAAGTTGACAGAAGAGGCGAGGCAGCGAAGACGGGACTTCAAGTGAATATAGAGAAGACAGAGGTGGAGGTGATGAAAATACCTAACCAACAACAACATCAACAACAACAAGCACCAATCACCATGAACGGGACAAATGTAAAAGAAGTGGCCACTTTCACCTACCTAGGCAGCATCGTTAAAACTGAAGGTGGCACAGATGAGGATGTCGAAACAAGGATCTGAAAAGCAAGACAAGCTTCCATTAGCCTGAAACCAGTGTGGAGATCTTCTGCACGGCACTCAGCATAATGTGTCAATAGCATCCGGATTTTCAACACCAATCCAGTCAAGTCAGTGTTTCTATATGATGGTTGAGAGACTTGGCTTGTTATGAAAGGGATTTGCAAGAAACTGCAAATATTCATCAACAGCTACTGCCTACTCTGTCTCGTTACTGAAGATCAGATGGAATGCCAGAATGATAAGAATAAGCAAGAAGGAAGTCTGACTAGCCTGTTAGCGAACCAACAAAGCGAGAAGCTGTCGTTCAACAAATATGCAGTGGGAGGAAGTGTAGATGGATTGGGCATACACTGTGAAGGCCGATTGGGGACATGAGACAGGCGCGAGGCCAGTTGCTTGAGTGGAACCGCGATGGGAAGCGACGAGTTGGGTGATGGTGTATGAGGGTGACATTGAAGAGATGGTGTGAGGAAGAAATGAGAACTTGTGGGCTGTCGTGGAGCCAAGTTCAAAAGATTTCAGAGAACAGAGGGAACTGGAGACGTGCTATTGAAGCACTATGTCCCACTAGGAACCCAAGCGACAAATAAATAATAATAATTGACATCCTAATAGATGGTGTATACCACTAGAGATTTCTATGCACAACAGACTTATTGTAAGTAAGACGAAGAAGTGCAAATAAGCAATGCTTGTTTAGTTTTCGTTAATCTAAACTATTGATCGTATCAGCGTAATATCTGAATACATAATGTGAGTTAACAGCAATCCTCTGTCTAGAACTAAATAACCTCGGTGGAAAAATGAATTTATGAAGGTTAAAAATATTTGATCATAAATTATTGGTAATATTACTAGCCAATAACAAGTTCATTCATTATATAAGCTATCTGGAGGTTAGGGTATTGAGTGCGAGAAGTAAGCCAGCTGACGAGATCATGACCTTATTAGAGAATAAGACCATTGTTACATTTGCCAGTCACATGATCTTTAGGAGTCATAACGTGTCGCTTAATATACTGATCACTTCTCTTAGTCTTCCAAAAAGTCTCATAATTGGCTATTAATAAACAGTATGAGACAAAGAGTCAATGGGACAATATTCGTAACACACCTCTAAGTAACCGAAGTTGGTGTTCCCAAATGACTTCAATCGATAAATGACGACCTCCGTTAGACAAACACATGATGCATGACACAAAAACTACTTACGCATTCCTCCCATCAGATACAATGGTGATCAAACACACACAATCGTTCGAAATCGTCAGCTCAGCTCACATAACTACCTAAATACACGAATCTTTCGACAATTTCCAATAGTTGATCTTCACAAGTGAGTGTAGGTACAAGACTTTGGTCAATCTTGAAAGATTCTCTAAACATAGTCAGTGAAAAGTTTATACCATAATTAGGCACACTGACTGTCAGCAGATCAAGTGCAATTTGAGTGATTCATGCATTGTTGTACAGTATTATGATGTCTTTCATATAGTCTACGTCAAAAACGCTTTTTCTGATAGATCCATGTTGACACCACTACAAAGTATTAAGAGTTGTCTAATGAATTTTCTCGGTGAAAGAGGTAAGTAGAACTGGTAAGACAGTTCTGCGTGGGAACATTGCAAATAGGTAGGTTTGCAACCACACTCTAAATGAGATACTTTTAGATGGCTCATTAAAATGCAGTCCTTCGATATGGTATTGAAGAATTCAGTAATATAGTTCAAAGGTACTGCATTAGCGGATCATATATTCACAAGTGAGAAATAATTTCAGAATACCAAATCCTTCACTCTCATTGCTTAGTTTTTGCTCTTTAGGGCCAAGTCATTTTCTGACTACGTAAGTAATTCCCATTATCAAATCAATTTCAACTACCTTTGATTATAGGTATGACTTTACAGCCTTCAAAAGTTGCATTGCCAGAAAGAGACGTTTGTGCTGTCACGTTTGTATTTTTTCCGTAAGTTTGTATTTTGACGTTACTATTTTACTCTTTTTGTGTCTACAAATTTATACTACTTGCTATTATTCAGTACTACAACTCATCTTCCCTCATAATTTGTCATCGTCAGCAGTTATTTGATTACAATAAGATTCCATTTTGTTCAGTATACCATTCTAGTATCTTGGGATCTTTCCCATTTCACAACTATAGTGTACGAGTCGTTTCTATGATTTTAATCTTTCTTGAATATTTGTTTATCTCAAGCAGTTCACTTTATCCGGTGAATTAGAGACAGCTTTGACATTTTCAACAATGATTCGCTTTGGATACTAATCCTGTGCTTATTTTATTGACGAACTTCCTGTAAAGTCCTGAAGCTAGCGATAATCTCGCAGACACCATATGATTTGGTGTTTACAATTAATCAATCATTATTGTTATTCATCATAACAGAACGGTACTTAAAATAAACTATGTGCTTTGTAATTTTTACGCGTCGCATGAGTGTTTTTTTATTTGTCAAAGAGTCAATCAACTAATCGTAGTTATTTCGAATTTCTATAAAGAGATTTGCGGCGTCTACGTCCTCTAAGTCTGGGCGATTTTCCATGAATATCTTAAGCAGATGATTTAACATACTGATTACTGAAAGGGCAACTGAGGCATAAACAATTTCATAAGAGCTTGAAAATTCTTATCAACCTAAGAATGTGGTGTTATATTTCACGTGGACCCATTTTATTAGATATTGAAGAACCTTGCTATTAAAATTCAAACAAACTTACAGAACAGACATTATGACACTGTTTACAATTCAATATCCAATTCATTCACGTAATGGATTACCACAGGATGTAAGTTATAACCTTCATAATTGATTTTTGTTGTACTGCTTACTGAATTATTATTATTTGTAATTTGGGTTCCTAGTGCAAAACAGGACTTCAGTAGCACGTCTCTATTTCACTCTCCAGTTCTCTGGAGTCTTTTGAACCTGGCTTCACAACTGCCCATTGCCTTCCATTTCTTCCTCATACCATCACCTTCATGTCACCCTCCGACACTCGCCAAACTCGTCGTTTCCTATCTGGGTTCCACTCGACGGCCTAGTCTGGCACATGATGTTCCTAAACAGTCTTCTCGGTGTATGTCCAATCCAATCCATCTCCACTTCATTCTTCATATTTGTTGGGCGATAGTTTCTTGGTCGATTGGTTCATTGACAGCAACAGTTCCTTGTTGCTTCTTCTCATTATTCTGGCCATCTATCTGATCTTCAGAATCCAGTGAACGTAGGCGGTATCTGCAGTTTGTTAGAAATACTTTTCATAACGCGCCAAGTCTCTCAACCATCACGTGGAAGCACTGACTTGAGTGATATTAGTAGTGTTGAAAATTCGGATGTTGTTCAGGTTTTATGCCGAGTGCATTGCAGTCGATCTCCACACACTGGCTTTGATATTCTTATCCGTGCTGCTGACTGAATAACAGTAAGCAATGAATTCAACTATTTCACCACTACAGGAGGTCAATAATCGTGACCTGAATACCTCAGTGGTCACTTACTATGGCAACAGTTGATACGGATTTGATTTTCAGACTGGACACCAGTACCACAGACTGCAGGTGGATTTTGCTGGTGAGTGCCAAGAAGAACGAAACTTAATACTAGAAATTCCTGTCAATCGCTTTCAAGTAAATTACGTTGTCTATTATTTGATACCTTGTAGTGCCAGTGATCATACATAGTAATGTTAGATATTTGGAACAGTTTTAAAGATCATCCTGGCAACTGATGAAATAACCAATCAGGTTTTAGTGTTTTGACTGAGAAGGTAGAACTTCATAAAATAAGGAAATGTAAGTGGTTTTATTTAATCAGTTGTTAGACTGATCTTAGAAACTATTCGATATTTTAAGCCCTCCTTAAGATAAGAGACAGAGAGAGAGAGAGAGGATGAGGATTGAATCACAGAGACTCACCTGATTGTTGTGTATACTGTGAAGGATGTTGTCGATTCAACTTCTCTGCAGAAGCACTACGTTGTTCACTGTTAGTAAGGCGTGAACCACTTAAAATATGCTGTGAAGCTTGTAATGATATATCTAAGTCTAATGCTTCAATAACAGGCGGTAGACAATGACTTGATAAAAATAATACTGGTTCTTTATTATCATTATTACTATTATTATAGTTTAAGTAATTTAATTGTTCTTTGAAGGTTCTTGCAGAATTGCTACATATCACACTGATTTTCTTTGTTTTATTATTGTCATTATTATGATTATGGATTGTTTCATTCGAAAAGTTTGTAACGATATTCTCCAACAATTGATTAGTATTATCATAATTATTACAAGTAGGAGCAGTAGTAGCAGTAGGACTACTTGACTGAATAGGATTATCCTCTAATTTAGAGACAATATCATCGATAATTATTGTTTCTTGACTAATATTTTCTTGTTCTTCATTCCTTATATGGTCAATAATATTAGTAGTTGAAGAAATATCATTTATACTGTTATTAACAAACATATTAGTTGACTGGTTATTATCATTATTATTACTATTACTATTATTATTGTTAATGTTATCATCATTTCTATTTGTTATCATTTTATCAGGTTTAGTTAAACGAAATTTACGTGAAAGTATACTGGATAAGCTAACTGCATGTTTAATATGTTTCACTTTGTCATTAGAATTGTAATGATTTTCAATGGTAGGTATTCTGTCTACACATGAATTCATTTGTATATTAGTCGATTGTTTAGTTTTACGCATTTTATTATGCATATGTGTAACAGAATTTATTTTACCAGAACGAAATAAATCACGAAATCCTTTACGACGTGATGGAACTTGAAACTGTAGAAATAAAAAAAAATAGAAAAGAAGTAAATGAAATAAACTTGACTATTAGTAAACTTTCTACTGATTATATTTCATCAAAAATTTTTCCTCTTCCTCATCAGTTTTAAATATCTTCTGTATGTACCAGGTACTACACCAGTACGTTTTTGATAAAAAAAAAAGAAAAAAATGTTTACGAACTTTCATTACTCAAGCTTAGAACAAAACAAAGGTAAAACATTCTACTATTTGGAATACTTAGGATACCTATCTGTATAAGGTTATGAATTTCTATACTGGCTCACTGGGCTGAACTGTCACCATCATTAATTACACTCGATTTTGTATTAATTTGTGAATCAAGAACACTTATCCTTATGTAATACTAACTATCCGTTTCATACTTCACCATTGTTATTATTATTATTATTATACAAATGTAATAATAATGGTTACGACATGATGAAACTTGAAATTAAGGAATATAGAGGTTAAAGAGATACACTGCATGACTTTTCATTTTGAATACTGCTACAAAACAAGAGTATTGTCTAATATAAGTGTAAAACTTGAGCACTTTCGTAGAAACTAAATCCATATTAGATTTGTTTATTTGATTTATAACACACAGTGAGTGATCTAGTATTACCTATTTACTTGATGACAACATTTCGAGCATAAATTACTCATTCCTCATAATCATATCAATGTGTAATCACACACAGAACTATCGACATTCGATCTCTATAGTTATGTCACTTTATATGGGTTGTTTTTATTGGTAGTAAAATTTTCCATATCTCTGGTACAGATGCATGTTATGTCATTTCTATTACATGTGTTCACTGAGTGTTGATTCGATGAACAAAGACTCACTAATCAATCTCTCTCAATCTCCACATAATTATATTCGATTGAAACATAGTGGGTTCATCCCACTGACCCTATTCTGTGCTTGTGTGTTAATGCATGCATAGCAATAGCCCAGTTTTTTTTTCTAGATTATTGATCTTATTCACCTCTGTCATTCTATATTTAGCTAAACTCCTATGTTCAACTATTCTAACTGACCCCGACCGACTAGTTTGACCTATATACTTGACCTCACAGTCATTACATGGAATTCGATAGATTAGATTATTTTACTTAATTAGTTCTATCGGATCCTTAAGCCAACAGAAAAAGTTTATCTCTCAGTGAGGTTGTAGGTTTAAATATCACTCTCAATTCCAGCTCTGTTGAGGATCCTACATAAAGTTTCTGAGGTACCCTCCTTATAGAGTAACACAATGGAGGCTGTGAGCTCCTTTTTTCTCGTGTTGTCGTTATTAGTCGAACTCATGTGACTGTTATATTTTTGTTTTTTGTGTGTCCGTAAGAATTTCTTAATAAACTGTGGAAGATAATTATTAACTATTAGCACTTCTTTTACTTGTTTCAATTCCTTGTTCAGGTTCTTACTCTGACTAGTCAGTTTTCTACCTCTATCATTTACATCTTTCACTAATCCTGCTTTAACTGACTGACATCGGATGGGATGATATGAAATCTAGATACCTGTTGGAATGTGTTAGTTTTCTGTAGACAGTAGTATCTAAGCCACCGCCTGTTCTTCGTTTCATTCTACAATCCAACATACATAGTTCTCCTTGTTCATTTCCTACCTCCCCGTAAGTGAATCGGATAGCGTTTACTACTGAGTTTACATATGTGATGAGGCTGTCGATATGTTCCTATTTCAACACAGTAGTGAATGTGTCATCCACATATTGCCACCATATCTTAGATGCTGGACTGATTCTTTGTAAAGTCATGTTATCCCAACTATCCATAAATATATCTGCTACGATTGGGGATATTGGCGATCCCATTGCTACTCCTTCTCTTTGTCTGTATATTTTGTCCTGAAACTTGAAGACTGTGGAGGTCAGGAATAACTGTATGCCTAATATAATCTCATCAACCGATATCTTAGTTCTGTGAGCAAGTTCTGAGTCAATATTTAGTTGACTTCTGATTGCCTCAAGTGCCATGTTGATTGGTATTTTAGTATACAGACCAGTTACATCGAAGCTGACCATTTTTTCATCTTCTTCCATGCGTAGGTCATTAAGCCTAAGTTTTAACTCGTAAGAGTTTACTAGTCTGGAATTTGAACGGTTCCTAATAGGGCACAATATTGAAGGTAAATACTTTGCTAGTTCATATGTTGTTGTATTGTCTACTTCAGTATGAAATACCTGAGTAGAAATCTGTCAGCTGCTACTGAAGGTAGACGTCCCACTAATCAGGAATAGCATAGTAAATAATAAGTTTGATTTGTTGTAATTCATATCCCAGAAATAAGAGATCTCAGTTCCATTTTAGTCGGTTTGTCAGAAATATCACACAATGAAGAAACAGTATCACTTTCTGGATAACATTTTGGACATGGTTTATTCTCCATCATTGTTTCGATAACACAAAGATTCAGTCGGTTATGAATTTCTTCCTCCATCCACCCAACTAAGTTTTAACGCTGTCGCTCTATCCTACTCTACTGTGTGATTATGTGTCATCGCATGCAGAATTATAACCGAGCTTTTCTCCAACTTGCTTATCTGATTAGCATCTAATTATCTCGATTTATCTGAGTTTTTGTGGTGTTTTATTCTAACCGACCCTTGTCGACTACTTTGATCCATATATTTCACCTCATAATCGTAGCAAGGGATTTGGTAAACCAGATTATTTTGCTCAATTGCATCGATAGGATCTTTCAATCTACAAGGCTTGTTTCTAAGCGAGTTTGTTGGGTTAAATGCCAGTCACTTTAATCCCAACTAGCCTTGTTGGGAATTGTTCGTAATACTTCTGAGGTGTTTGCTTTTATGATAACATAGTAGAGACTTTGAATTCTCTCTCAACCCTGTCATCATTATTACTACTAGCAGTAGAATTATTATGAATAACACCTGTATTACTACTACTAATGCTAACATATTTCTTAAGACTTTTTATGAATTTGTACTGGGTGATGGATGATTGAAGGGGAGATAAGAATCTGAACCGCGACCGGATTCGAAACAGCAACCACCATGTTACCGGGCCGGTGCTCTACCAACTGAGTTACAAGGTCCGACTGCTGACCAGAATTTTATTTCACTTCAATCTGTTGGTAGAGCACCGGGCTGGTAACCCGGTGGTCGCTGGTTCGAATCCGGCCGAGGTCCAGATTTTCATCTCACCAATCATCATCCAGTACAAATACTAGTCTGCCAAAACTATGGCTATCTTAGATGGTCAAATCACAATTCTTTTGAACTTATTTATAAGTTTTAGGTGGATAATTATTGAGACGCAAGGTATTCTTGATATTAAAAACAAGGTATTCAGAGAAGAGGATTCTTTTCAACCGGGAATCCGGAGCGGTCACTTCAAACGCCAGAGAGTTACCCACTACACCACCGAACCACGTTAGCTACTTCTTGTGCGAAAAGTAATAGCATCGCATAGTATCGTGGCTCTCTGGCGTTTGAAGTGATCTCTCCCGGGTCCGAATCTCGCTGGGAACAAGAAAACTCCGCACTGGGGTACAGGTACATCCAGTTGACCAGTGAGTTCCAAACAGGACGAGATGCGCATCCTGGATCCCACTGCTAGCCAGTATCCATCATTACTACATAATTAAAATACAGGCAATATCAAGGCATCCGCATAGAAGCCCACATGGCAATAGAGACCGATCAATTCGGTCCAATCAACGACGGTATTATACACGCAACTATACAAACACAATTATTAGTGTTTCGATCCCCCCATCATTTAAGTTAAATCTTCCTCATGGATTACAGTCTTTAAATATCATGTATCTCCATTCACCACTAGGCCACTGGCTTTGAATCCGATGGTCCATATTTCTAACTTTTGTCAGTCCACGAAATATGGACCGTTGGGCCACGACCCAGTAGCTCAATGATGACGTACTGGCTGCGAAACCTGAAGGTCCTAAGTTCAATTCCTGACAGGGTTGTGATTGCACACTGCCGTGTAGTCTCGTATTTGGAAGAAACAGATGTCTAGTGCTCTCAGATTTGTCAAGTTCCCTCCATGATGAATACAAACTTGAAATCAATAAATCCCTACAAACCCCCAAAATGGAAAATGAAAATTAGTAGGTACTTTAACGAATAAGCAATGTAGAAAAAAGTTCGGTCATAGCTATTCATGCAGTTACATATAATAGGGTAGGATAGCGCGACAGTACTGAGAACTAACTTAGTGCTGTGGAGAGAGAGAGGGGGGGAGAGAGAGAGATTGAAAACCGAATCGACACCAAATATATGCAGTAATAGAAATAATTCCGTAGCTATCTGAGATATATGAGAAATTCTGATACCCTTGTTACAAGGAAAGAAGATTGGGACTATATAAAGAATGTAGTAAAATTGTGAAGTTACCCGATATGAATATGGACAATAAATTGTGTCCAAAGTGTTATCCAGTAAGTGATACTATTTCATTGTATGACATTCCTAGTAAACAGACTACAATGGAATTTTAACACATTTTGTGTAAATAGGTCTAAATGAAGTAGCAACATCAATTCTGTAACCTGTCTCAAAGACGTATTCCGTGATCGAATAACTTAAATATCTGCTACCAACGCTTACAAGATTCAAATAATTCAATTTACTTCTAAAGCCAATTTGGAATATACTCCAATTTTTTTTACTTGTATGAATCTATAAGTCCTCCTTGTGTAGTATTACCATATGTACTTTTAAATTGGTAGATACAGTGGAGTGTAACATTGTTATTCATATACTGTTAGGGTATGGGAGAATATACAGGCTTAGTGCTTTCTGTTAGCCAAACTACAGCTACATAGTAAGTCCTTCTAACAGTAGCTTTAAATCTTTGGATAAAGATTGCGCTATGAAAGTCACTTTTGAACAAAAGACTGATGAAGACATCTTTGTTTGGGACAAAGTGAAGAGCTAGTTAGTTTTGGAGTTCTAGTTATTTTGTTCTGGCTAGTGAGTTCCGATGAATAGTTATTTTCTAACAGTACTTCTATCATCTTTCAAAGTATCATCTGTGTATATTGAATAAGCAACTAAATAACGTTTGCTTGTGCCAAACTGGAAAAAAGCTATGATAGTTCAAATATTGTCCTGTCTACACAGGTTTTCTGTAGAAAGATCGTTTTATGGATCCATTCTGCCTCCGACTAATTAATATATACAAGAAAGGCAATAAATCACCATCCTGTTCTACATATGTCAAAGTCACGCTGCTCTGCACTTTATTCAATCGCCTTAGAAATGAAGTGGATTCACCTGAGTTATCACAACTAATTAGGATATTATCGATATACCTTCGATATTGCTTTCTCAACTAGATTATTTGCTGAATTTTCCACATGTGATAAAAATATGTTTGCTAAGAGGGAGCCCAAGGGATCTCTTATGGCAATGCCATCAACTTATTGTAAATCGTAACCCTCGAATATAAATTCAATATGCATGTATACAAAGAAAACTTATAGTTCCATACAAGTAAGAGCCCCGGAGCATATTTCAGAGTGGATTCAGAAGCATACTGAATCACTTAAACGCATAAAAGTGAGTAGGAGATATCCACGCTGTTTGATCGTTAAATACAGAGTCGAGACAGGGCACAAGATTGACGTTCAAACTTTCTTTCAACCTGTTTACAAAACATACGAGGGATGGATCCGTAAATTTATCGTAACCTTAGCTACCTATGAAAAGGATATGTATACGATCAGATTGTTCGAAATGTGTTGTGCAAATATATTACACCGTTCAGACAATTTATGTCATTGTTTTGTCGAACTCATAATTCAATTGTATATCATCTAAAATGGGATCAAAAGGCAAAAAAAAACAACTAACAGTTATTTATGCACAAGACACCTCTTCATTATATGCTTATAAAGCCTTTTAACATATTTCCAGTTGGTTTCAGTTGTCGTAAATGTCACTTTGTTTGATTTATTATTTGTCCCTTGGGTTCCTATTGGAACATACAACTTCAGTAGCACTTCATCATTTCACTCTCTTCTCTGTAGTCTTCTTAAACTGGCTTCACCACTGCCCATTATCTTTCATTTCTTCCACACACCATCCTCCTCCATATCACCCTCGCCACAGACGCCGAATTCGTCGTTTCCTATCTGGATTCCACTCGAGTGTCTGGCCTCGCGCGTGATGTCTCCGAATGGTTTTCTCAGTGCATGCTCAATCCATCTCCACCTTCTAATGCATATTTCTTGGGCGATAGGTTCGTGGTTCGTTCATTCCCAGAGTTCCTTCTTGCTTATTCTTAATATTCTGGTCATCCATATCATCTTCAGTATCGAGCATAGGCAGACGTTGATGAATGTCTGTAGATTGTTGGAAACGCTTTTAGTGACATACCAACTTTTTGAACCATATAGAAACACTGACTTGACGTTGGTGTTAAAAATCAGGATCTTGTTTTTTGTACTGAGTGCAGTAGATCTCCACAGTGATTTCAGATTAATGAAAGCCTGTCTTGATGTCTTTCCGATCCTGGTTTTGACATACTCGTCAATGCCGCCGTTGCCTGTAGTTGAAACGATGCTGCCTAGGTATGTGAAAGAGATTACTTCCTTTAAATTTCTCCCTGTTATTGGTGCTTGTTGTTGGTTGGGTATCTTTATCACCTCTGTCTTCTCTACGTTCGCTTATGGTCTCGTCTTCGCTATCCTGCCTGTTCTGTCAACTTGTTAGTTTTCACTTGTAGATCTTCAAGTTTGTACTACAAGACATAAGATATAAATCATCATGGGCGAAATCGAAATCTTCTTCTAGAGTCTTTTCATCGGTCAAACAGCGCATGCCCTCTTCACGGTTTGTTGCATGATCCAGACCACCATAATCAGGAATATCATCAATGATAGTAGGCTGCAACCTTGTCTTCACTTCATAGGCATTACTGAACTTTCCATTGTGAATCACTTGGTATATAACGTCGTCATATAGTTATTGAATGAGGTTGAAGCAGATGTCAAATTACTTCTCGGTTGACACTGTAAAAAGCCTTTTGAAAATCGATGAAGTTGAGGTTGAGTTGACTTGACTGCCATTCTATGCTCTGTTCTATGATGATGCGTAGCGTTGCAATTTGATCTGTATATCAATAGATAAATGAATCGTTGAAACGGATAGCTTGATGATATTAAAAGTTATATTTTGTTACTTACTGCTTGAAGAACCTAGAAGACTTGGATTTCGCCGATGACTTGTGCCTAATGTCACATAAACTTGAAGATGTACAGGCAAAAACTAACAAGTTTGCAGAAGAGGAAGAGCAGCGAAGACGGGACTTCAAGTGAATATAGAGAAGACAGAGGTGATGAAGATACCTCACCACCACCAACAACAACAAACTCCAATCACCGTCAACGGGAGAAACTTAAAGGAAGTAACCTCCTTCACTTATCTAGGAAGCACTGTTTCAACTGCAGGCGGGACGGTCGAGGATGTCAAAGTCAGAATCGGAAGAGCAAGACAGGCGTTCATTAACCTGAAACCAGTGTGGAGATCCACTTCACTGCACTCAGCATGTGGAACAAGATACGGATTTTCAACACCAACCCAGTCAAGTCAGTGCTCCTGTATGGTTCAGAGACTTGGCGCGTCACGAAAGGGATTTCCAACAAACTACACACATTCATCAGCAACTGCCTACTCTGGCTCGTTACTGAAGATCAGATGGCCAGAAAGAATAAGCAACAAGGAACTCTGGGAACGAACCAACCAAGAAGCTATCACCCAACAAATATGCAGGAGGAAGTGGAGATGGATTGGCCATGCACTGAGAAGGCCGACTGAGGACATCATGCGTCAGGCCAGGTACTCGAGTGGAATCCCCATGAGAAGCGACGAGTTGGGCGTCCCAGCTGAGGGTGACATGGAGGAGGTCGTGCGAGGAGGAAATGAGAGCTTGTGGGCTGTCGTGGAACCAGGTTGAAAAGATCTCAGAGAACAGAGGTCACTGGAGACGTGCTACTGAAGCCCTATGTTCCACTAGGAACCCAAGGGACTAATAATAATAATAATAATAACTTACTGCTTGATGGTGGCTAACATGTAAAACTGTTTAGTTCTATTCAATATTCATCAGCTATAGATATACCCAAACATACATACATATTATATTAACTGTTTAGGTTTCATTAAATATTTGGTTAGAATACTTCATCATAAACTGGTTAATCCTTTAGAATGAATATGATTGGATAAGAAAATTCAATCTAATGATTTCTACCAATCATCTTTAATCATTGTAATCTTATGATCAAAAATTGTTGAATAAAATATATTATTAACTTACTAATGTTGGAGTATTTTTTGTAACAGAGACAACAGCTGTATTACATATAGCTAATGCAAGAAAATAGTCTTGAACACGTATAGTTTCACTCGTTAAATGTTGATAATGTTTCTTAAATTCATTTACATTAGTTATATCATCATTTTGTTGTTGAGAATTTGAGTTAATTTGTTGTCTAACTTGTAAATATCGTTGAGATGATAACATATTATTATCAGCTGATATATAAGAATAAGAATTATTATCATTTTGTATTGGATAAATAGGAATTATTTCATCTGTTAACTTTATTGCATTCAAATTCAATTTGTGTATAGATATTTCAGGTATAAATAATTTATCTGAATTAACTCTATGACAATTCATATCATTATTGATAATTATTTGATGTAATGAAAAGATAGTTCCATTGTCTAAGATTGGTTTAAGTACATTCAATTTTGTTATTGTATGGATCTATTATTAATTGAAAATAAATATTAAAAATGATATGCATAGATATGCAACTAATAACAATATCAATGACAAACACTAATCATCATCATCAACTACACGCAACGACATAGACACACAGAGGAGGATATCAAAACCAGGATCGAAAACACAAAAAAAAAAAAAGAGATTTTCATTTATCTAAAGATTTACTGTACTTAACATCAGTCAAGTCAGTACTGTTATATGGTCCAGAAAATGTTAGCATGTCACAAAAAGTATTTCAAACAAACTATAGACATACATGAATAGCTGTCTACGCTCGCTCGATACTGAAGATCAGACGCCTTAGAAGAATATTTGGATTTCGCTAACAATGATGATTTATGTCTAATGTTATGTCGCACAAATTCAAAGATCTACAGGCAGAAACCAACAAATTGACAGAATAGGCCGGGTAGTGAAGATGGTACTTCCTTCAGGTGAACACAGAGAAGATAGAGGTGATAAAGATACCTAACCACTAATAACAAGCATCAATCAGCAACAATGGGAGAAACCTAAAGGAAGTTGTCTCTTTCACCTACCCACCTATCTAGACACCAACAATTCAACTACAGGCAGCGGTCGCACAGATAAGGGTGTCAAAGCCACGATCAGAAAGACAGCTACATAGGCCTTCCTCCATTAATCTGAAATCAGTGTGGTGATCCACTGCACTCAGCATAAAGCATGAACAACGTCCGGATTGCCAACAGCATTGTCAGTCAAATCAGTGCTTCTATGTGATGGTTGAGAGACTTGGCGCGTTATGAAAAGCATTTCCAACAAACTACACACATACATCACCAACAGCTCCCACCTACACTCACTCGACACTGAAGATTAGATAGATGGCTAGAATAATAAGAATAAGCAAGAAAGAACTGTGGCCTGGCAAAAAAACGATCAAGGAGTTATCGCCAAATACATATGCAGAAGGAAGTGGAGATGAATTGGACTGAATTCCACACAGACTGAGAAGACCGATTCGGGACATCACGCACCAAGCCTTCGATTGAAACCCACATTGGAAACGACGAGTTGGGCGTCCGAGGCAAGGGTGATATGGAGGAGGATGGTGTGGGGAAGAAATGAAAGGTAATGGGCAGTGGTGGAGCCAATTTAAGAAGACTACAGAAAAGAGAGTGAAATGATGAAGTGCTACTGAAGTTGTATGTTCCTCTAGGAACCCAAGGGACAAATAGTAATAAAATAATAACTGGCGTTCTGATTGGCTCCTGCCTCCTTCAATGTATAAATTATTTCTTGTCTTAGAAGATTACTGTAAACTACATAAATAGTGCTGACTTTTACTAATAAACGTTTTCCGTTAGTTCGAGACACTGTAAAACTCAGCTGACTGCCAGTCTTTTGATTTCCATTTATGAATCACTCGGGTTGAACCATTTCAAGCCTCAACTATCAGTCATTACCGTTCGTTCTCACAACTTCACATTGTAACAGTATCCGTTATCATCGCTTGGCCGGTTCGTGAAGGAACAATAATGAACAAGCTTATGCAAAACAGTTATATAACCATGACTTCTTAAAATCATTCAAAAAAAAATAATTGAATTGTAAGTATCCTCATGTAAAAGACTATAAGGATACGGTCAGCATTTTGTAATAACTTACCGATGAAAAGCTATTACTCGGTCGATCTGCATTTTCATAATTGTCATCTGTAAAATAAGATAAAATATTATAATTTAAGAAATACAATTTAGAGATTGAGAAAACAATCTTGTTATAAAGGTAATATACTAGTAGATGAGACCGATAAACATGTACATATCAATAGGCTGAGTTTCAACTAACTGGGTTGCAAAGGTCTTAAACTTTTTTAAAAGTGGTTTTCATCTTCAAGAACCATTGAGGACTCTGAAGCATTGAACATCTGTTGAGTAACAGTCTAGGAACCTATGACAATCTAGTCTCATTGCGCAAAAGATATCAGTCATCTTTTAGGTATAAAGACAATGATGAATTTTTCTCTAACCTCTGTAGATTCAAGCTATGGTATATCCACAATCCAACATCATCGACGCGTGTTCATTCTCCCCTTCGGACTTAGCTGATTTCATCGGTCATATTTTTTCACCACGTGGTGTGAGTTGTATCTACTTAGCATTTTCTTGGGACTGACTAGTTTCAAAATACTTTCCATAATAACTTGACGTCAAGCAGATAACGCTGTCTACCATCACCCATGATATTCTTGATTGTAGTCGACTGGATCATGCAACAAACAGTGGGGAGCGAGAAAAGGGGGATACGCTGGACCTCGGAAAAGAACCTCGAAGAAGATTTTGATTTCCCCAGTGATGACTTGTGTCTCATGTCACACAAACCTGGAAATCTACAGGCGAAAACTAACAAGTTGACAGAAGAGGCGAGGCAGCGAAGACGGGACTTCAAGTGAATATAGGGAAGACAGAGGTGGAGGTGATGATGATACCCACCCAACACCACCACCACCACCACCAGCAACAACAACAACAAACTCCAATCAGCATCAACGGGAGAAACTTAAAGGAAGTAGCCTCGTTTCACCTACACCTACCTATTTAGGCAGCACTGTTTCAACTACAGACGGCACAGACGAGGGCGTTAAAGCCAGCCAGCCAGCCAGCCAGCCACGATCGGAAAGACAGCAAGACAGGCGTTCATTAACCTGAAACCAGTGTGGAGATCTTCTGCACTGCACTGCACTGCACTGCACTGCACTCAGCATAATGTGTCAATAGCATCCGGATTTTCAACACCAATCCAGTGAAGTGAGTGTTTCTATATGATGGTTGAGAGACTTGGCTTGTTATGAAAGGGATTTGCAAGAAACTACAAATATTCATCAACAGCTACTGCCTACTCTGTCTCGTTACTGAAGATCAGATGGATTATCAGAATGATAAGAATAAGCAAGAAGGAAGTCTGACTAGCCTGTTAGCGAACCAACAAAGCGAGAAGCTGTCTTTCAACAAATATGCAGTTGAAGGAAGTGTAGATGGAATGGGCATACACTGAGAAGACCATTCGGGGACATCATGCGTCAGGCACTCGAGTGGAAGTTAAATGGGAATTGGTGAGTTGGGTGATGGTGTGTGAGGGTGACATTGAAGAGATGGTGTGAGGAAGAAATGAGAGCTTGTGGGCTGTCGTGGCGACAGGTTGTAAAGCTTGTAGAGAAGTGGAGAGTGGAATGGAGACGTGCTACTGAAGGTATATCTTCCACTAGGAACCCAAGGGATAAATAATATAATAATAATAATAATGACGTCAAGAATGGTACAGTTGTAAAACTGTCAGCGATGGACACCTGTAACATCCCATCGAATTGAACAGTCATTTCCAGGTATTTCAGTATATTCTATTTTATGAAATGGATCTATTTCAGCACATATCACCAACAGATTCTTGTTCATGTAGGTATAAAAAAGATGTCGAATGTTTAATATAACCTGTAAGTGATTTAAGTAAGCGGTGACTTAAAACCGTATAGTATATAGCCACTATGTTTATTCAATTATTAGGAGATCAGTACTTTAGTTCTGACAGGTTGATTCAAATAGGAAACCTATAATTATCGTTTTTCAGTTCGTGAAATCGCTTAAACTGTTAGAAATCTTGACGGAGGATTATTATTACTATTATCAGATGATTTTCAAAGGTTTGACAACGAAATGAATAAATAATAAAATGTGCGTATCCACGAAGTATGTTTTGAATACGCTATACATGTCCAATGTGTTTCTGTTGTTCTCTAGCACCATCAGTACGTAATCTTACTAGAATCATACTGCCTGCCAACTTATATTTACTATGATGATAACTTTTTGTGACTTGTTTGTTAGTTATCTTGTTGTTATAATCTCCCCTTTTTGATAGATTACATTCATCTTATTGACTGATTTGTCAGACAGACAGGTATAAGTTCATCGGCTCAGGTTGTCACATTTCACAGTAGAACGCAAAGAATAGATGGATAGAAAAGTAGTAATATCAAAAAAGATAAAGTAGTATGAAAAAAGAAGACAAAGGTTAGTGTGAATATCGAAGTTATACAAGACGTCGAAGAATGGATACATCTGCGCCATTGTAACTGATTACCAGCCATGTCATCAAGAGTCTTTAACCACTCATTTCTATATCCCCAGGACCCCAATCAGGCAGTCTACATCCTCTACACAGCTCAGACTA
Source organism: Heterobilharzia americana (assembly GCA_944470555.2). Lineage (NCBI taxonomy): Eukaryota > Metazoa > Platyhelminthes > Trematoda > Strigeidida > Schistosomatidae > Heterobilharzia > Heterobilharzia americana. The sequence continues at coordinate 2,422,819 of OX104129.1, forward strand.
ACTGTTATGGACTTCATTGGCTACTGCCAAGTCTTGATCTGACTACTCTGAATCCTCTTGCAGGATAATCCAAGTTCCACAAGCACGGCATGTAGAGGTAGGTGGTGGCTGGGCACGTGTAGCACATGTCTTAGCCACCAACTCATCGACAAACTTTCAAGCCTTGACTAGCATCCTTAGCCTGACCATGACATTGTTAACACGAAGGTTCCATCATACACCAGCAATGCTGCGAAGATACCTATGGTATTGCATATAGTCTTGATAAAAATGCCAAGTATGTCAAGTGTGCCTTTTAGACCACATTTCTGCATTTGATCCTGTCCCAAGGCCTCTTTTGCTGGACAATCTAACCGCGACAAATACTGAGTCTTGGATAATCAGCTGGATGCATTCCTATTTCTCTGAAAGGAAAGAACTTGCTGTTCTCAGAGGGAAATGCTCCATCTCATTGCTTACTGTGACTGGTGTTCCCCAAGAAACCTTCCTTCCCCCTGTAATTTCTCTTTCTTTCTGTATGACTTAACATCTTCAGCTAGCATCAACTTCATCAAATATCCTGATAGCCTGACAGTTTCTACAGAATGTTCCCCACTGGATGATTTTCTATCTACTGTTAGATGATGGTCCTCTGAGAATGCGCTTGTGCTCAATTCTTCAAAATGCCAGACCATAAACTTTAGTTTTAGAGGCGAACATAATCTATGTAAATTGCTTAGTTCTCATAATTCCTGTTCTTTGATAGTTGTACACTAGAGGATTTTACAAGTGTGATTTATCTATGTGTTTTTCTTCAAAGCTTTCCTGATCCTCCCATATCGCATTATTATTATTTTTATTTGTCATTAGGGTTCCTAGCGGAAGATATACCTTCAGTAGCACGTCTCCATTCCACTCTCCACTTCTCTACAAGCTTTACAACCTGTCGCCACGACAGCCCACAAGCTCTCATTTCTTCCTCACACCATCTCTTCAATGTCACCCTCACACACCATCACCCAACTCACCAATTCCCATTTAACTTCCACTCGAGTGCCTGACGCATGATGTCCCCGAATGGTCTTCTCAGTGTATGCCCATTCCATCTACACTTCCTTCAACTGCATATTTGTTGAAAGACAGCTTCTCGCTTTGTTGGTTCGCTAACAGGCTAGTCAGACTTCCTTCTTGCTTATTCTTATCATTCTGATAATCCATCTGATCTTCAGTAACGAGACAGAGTAGGCAGTAGCTGTTGATGAATATTTGTAGTTTCTTGCAAATCCCTTTCATAACAAGCCAAGTCTCTCAACCATCATATAGAAACACTCACTTCACTGGATTGGTGTTGAAAATCCGGATGCTATTGACACATTATGCTGAGTGCAGTGCAGTGCAGTGCAGTGCAGTGCAGTGCAGAAGATCTCCACACTGGTTTCAGGTTAATGAACGCCTGTCTTGCTGTCTTTCCGATCGTGGCTGGCTGGCTGGCTGGCTGGCTTTAACGCCCTCGTCTGTGCCGTCTGTAGTTGAAACAGTGCTGCCTAAATAGGTAGGTGTAGGTGAAACGAGGCTACTTCCTTTAAGTTTCTCCCGTTGATGCTGATTGGAGTTTGTTGTTGTTGTTGCTGGTGGTGGTGGTGGTGGTGTTGGGTGGGTATCATCATCACCTCCACCTCTGTCTTCCCTATATTCACTTGAAGTCCCGTCTTCGCTGCCTCGCCTCTTCTGTCAACTTGTTAGTTTTCGCCTGTAGATTTCCAGGTTTGTGTGACATGAGACACAAGTCATCACTGGGGAAATCAAAATCTTCTTCGAGGTTCTTTTCCGAGGTCCAGCGTATCCCCCTTTACTCGCTCCCCACTGTTTGTTGCATGATCCAGTCGACTACAATCAAGAATATCATGGGTGATAGTAGACAGCCTTTTTAACTCCTATGTTTACTTCAAAAGCACCACTGAGAAGTCCCATACTATGACGAAACAGCCAGCTGTCCAGTGCTTCCAGGCTTTCAATGTTCCTCCAACTGATGTCAGTTCAAAATGAATACCAACCTGATACTTTTTTTAAACTATTTACCTGGAAATTAACAATGACATAATGTTGGATAATCAGTAGTAGTCTATTACCCAATGAATTCATAAATATATCATGTGACTGTAGAGTGTTTTGATATGAAATTCATCACCTTATCATAAATCAAGCAATGAAATATATTACAGAAATGTTATTGATAGCTAAAGTAATGTAACTGTTAGTTTGGATAATGAAAAGAAATAAAGTCTTCCTGGTTGATGTCCATCAGGAATCCTGAAATGTGTATTTTTTTTTTGAACATCCTAGTTGGTATTAGTTGGGAATGGATTTTAATGCTCCAGACATACTCGTATATTATCTTCATCTAAATTATGATATTGACTTATGTTTGTATTTATCTCACGGTTTTCAGTCTGAGTACGATCTATGACTGTGAAATTTCACAGAACACGATAACTAGTATACGAACATTAAGATCAATTATTGAAATCCTTAGCTTAAATTATTTTCCATATCAATATTCAATGAAAAAGTAAATGATGGAAGAGATTTGTAGCTTAAGATGAAGATGATGGTGATTGAGTGTTCTCTAAGATTCAATATTTTATCGTGAACATTTCATCATTAACTTCATAAAGAAGTCTTTCCAGTGTTATACTTTAGTACCTTCTGAAGTAAGTCGTGAAATAATGAAGAATATGTGTAGCTCATGTGGATGGTCTTGGTTGTATTGTGTACTCTGAGTTGGATTGTTTAATTGTGAAGCTTTCGTCTTTCTGGACGACATCATCAGCACTAACTTCAGTATGAAGACGATGAAAGCTTCACGACTAAACAATCCAGCTCAGAGAACACAATACAACGAAGAAGTAAGTTGTATTCTGTCGTAGATAATGAGCGTTTTGAAAGATTCACTACCTACTCATTTTTTAATTCTTTGTCTGTTAGTTGTGATAACTTGGATAGTTTATCATTCAGTTTATACCTCCTCTTCTCACCTTTTATCTTAGTTGTTATATTCATAAAGGCTGACAATTTGTTCATGATATCTGTTCGGATACTGTTAGAAGCCATTCAGGCTATATCAGAGTGACCTAAACACCAGACGACCATATCGCTTGTTTTAGGTTGAACTTATAAGTGGAGCATTCGGAAAAATTTCACGGTTCATATTGACATTTATCATAGCTGAATGGTTTTTCTACTAACAAACTCTCCCAACTATATAATAAATCGTCATAGTACTGACTACAAATATGTCAGGTGTATAAACCAAAGTGGTGGTCGATTCAAGAGCTTTTTAAAGGTTCCTTTGTTTCTCTTCTTCGCTAACTAAGTTTCCTTCACTATCTTTCATTGCTTTCGTCTACGTCTCCTACCAGCAGCCTGTTCTACTTCACTTGCCAATGTATCATAAAAGTGTCTTTTGTCTTTTTGTGCACTTCTTCACTTCTTTGTCCTGTCTAGTGTTTTACATTTTACGTTGTATTCAGTTCCTCTTTTCATCCTTGTACATCCTTGCACTGGTTTATCTTTTGTTTCATCATCTTCCTCTCCTCTATTAGCTTTCATGTATCAGTTGAAATCCATTCCCAAGGGAATAATAATAATAATAGTAATGATAAAAATAATAATAATGAATAAACCATACACTTCAATTGAAGTAACCAAAGTAAATAAGAAGATAATTTTTTTTTTTGACTAACTTTCATTTGCATCATAATCTTTTCCATTGATACTAGCTCGTTTAAATTCCATTTTATTTTCAGTTAATGTACCAGTTTTATCTGAGAAAATATATTCAATTTGACCTAAATCTTCAGGTATATTGAATGCATGTATTTCAACACGTTTATCCAAAGTGGAATCATATAGTTTTAAATCATTATTCATATGCCATACCTGATGCATTTTAACAAATTCAATTGTAACATATAATGGTAATGGAATAATAGTCTATTTTAAAGAGAGATGAAGAGAAAAAGAAATATCATAGATTAAAATGAGTTTTGTTATAAAACTTGATATACAAGGTTAAGAAAACATAGTATCAAAACATTTATTATTTGTCCCTTGGGTTTCAGTGGAACAGAGAACTTCAGTAGTAGCGTGTCACTATTTCACTCTCTTGTCTGCAGGAATTGTGTTCACTGGTAGTTCTGTGGCTGGGTTGGTGGTGGTATTTCTGTACGACTTGTAGGTGGTGGTGGTCAACTGAACAGCTTTCTGAAGTGGTCAGCCCATTGTTTCCTTCAATTCTCCTCTTTGGTGGTAACTAGGTTTCCATCACTATCTCTCATTGGTTTCATCTGCATTGATCTCTTCCAGATCTCCCAGATAGCTGTAGCCTCGTTATTTGATATATAATGTTGTCACGTCTCTGTCTCTCCCCTACCTGAAGCCTGTTCTGCTTCACTTGCCAATGTATCGTAGAAGTGTCTTTTGTCTTTCCGTGCACTCTTCTTCACTTCTTTGTCCAGTGTAGTGTTTTATAGGTTGTGTTCAAATCCTCTTTTCGTTGTTCATCCCTTCACTCCACTGCACTGGTTCATCTTCTGCTTCACCATCACCATCCTCCTATCCCTGCTCTATCAGCTTCCATGTATCCGTGGAGATCCATTCCTTGTCTTCTTTCTTCTTCCTTCTTAACACGATTACGCAAGTTTCCTTCAACGTCTCTTTCAAAGAGTTCCAGTGTTGTTGCACGCAGGTTTCTTCATGAATGTTGCCTAATGTCTGCTATTTTGTCCTAATGGCTGGCCGACGAGAAGACATCCTTTGTAGTTTCGTCCTTCAGTTTAGTTTCTCTTCTGGGTGTTGAACTTGAACTGTGGTCTATCACCACCTTCTTTGAAGGCTTTCAACTTGATTTTGAAGGTAGGTTCCTTGCACTAGATAGTGAGTGGTATGAACCACCTACATCTGCTCCCCTTCTTGATTTTCTGTTCGGTAAGCTGCGTCTCCACTTTCTTCAGATTGAAATGAAGTCGATCTGATTTCTAGTATGTCCATCTGGTGAAATGCGTGTTACTTTGTGAATACCTTTGTGTTTGTACATAGTGCTTCCAATCACCAAATCGTTGAATGCGCAGGAGTCTGCAAACAGTTCTCCATTCTCATTCTTCATTTCCACGAGCGCTTCTCGACCCATGATGAGTCCTCTTCCTGTGTTATCGACTCCCATTTTGGCATTCATGTCACCCCACCTGTTAAAATTTTGATGTCGCCAACTAAAGTGGGGTCTTGTCTATTACTGGTTACAGTTGTTTCTAGAATTCCCGCTTCTTCCCTTGATCTGCATTATTTGTAGGTGCGTGGCATAGCATTGCATGATTGTAACTTTCCTTCCTTTTGAGTTGAATCTTCCTATCATCATCCTGGAGGAGATCGGTTCCCACTGCATGAGAGCCTTTGGTGCTTTTGGGGACATCGTGATAGTCACTCCAAAACTCAGTGTGCTCGTGGTTGTCGTCTGGGTGACCGGAGTAGATTATTGACTCTTCAGTTGACAATTGAGAGAGTCCACTTCCATTCCATCTACTTTCGCAGATTCCAAGCCAAACACCTCTGTGCTATACCTTCTCACCTCTTTGGCAATCTAGACAGCCTTGCTAGGTTCATAAATGGTCTGGACATTCCATGTACCCATGTTCACTTTGGCCTTCATCGAGAAGAGACACATCGGCCAATTGGCTTCCTAAAGGCTTTCATCAACTGGCGTCATTTCATCTCCTCGATTCCAGTTAGGGATAAGTTTATTTTTATTTTCATATTTACTTCGTGCTTTGAAGTTTCTCTGGCGGCTGGATTGGTTTTACGGGACAGGGTTACTAGCCCTATGCCCCACCTTCCCTTTTTATCCGGGCTTTGGACCGGCTGGCAACTAGTGAACTTCTTAACCAGGTGAGGTTAGTGTCAAAAGAAAGTGATTACAAAACAGACTGGCGAAATGTTAGATGGTTGGAGGTAGACAGCAGAAAGACCTACAGACAGCCTGGGTTTCGTCATCGGTGGCACTCATCATTAGGGCGGATCCTCAACTTAGAAGAAACTATCGTCCCATCTAGGCTCAGTGACACTGCCGATAACCTATGCATGCTCAACTAGGTTTCCTGAAAGAGTAGATTACATACTGATTGATCACTGCAGAGGAGGCAATTTCATCTTATCTAGTCTTCAGGACATATCGAACTCTCTATCGATATCTAGAACTGCTACTACGGTATCGATTGATTACTAACAGCCTAGCCAATAGCCACTATTTAGACATGGCGGTGAGATAGACGTATTTAACGATGAAATACCAAGATATACTTGCTAAAAAGATTGTCTGTTGAGGTTTTATCGGGTGAGAAGTATCTGTTTGATAGCAATAAAACGAAAAGCAGCTTTCATCACAGTTTACACAGGAACGTTATAGCGGGAAGCTTTACTGATGGTTGTGAAGACGGTAGGATAACATCCCGCTGCTCTCTGTAAGTAGAAGCAGGAGAAAGATAAGAGGAGCCCGAATATTGGCACACTTCTCCCTGCCCTGCAGTCTTCCAGTGTCGGCGGTATTCATTACACTAGACCGCGCAAATAAATCTCAATTCGAAACACCAAACAGACCCAGCTTAGACTATCTACAAGCAAATGTCGTATTGATTCTGTTTTCACGATCCATGTTTTCGAAACCACTCCTAATAATCAACCTTCTTGTCCAATGACTTCAAAAATTGGCCCTCTAGACTGAAGCCTTATAAATTTGTCTGCACTTATGTACCTTCCGAATACAAACCAATAGACACCAACGTTTGTTGTATTCTTTCTTCGCGCTTTTGTCATAATACTCCTAATCTGTAGTTTTCTCTCTTTCAGATTTGCTCTTAACTACATATTGAACATTTCAATGTCCATATTCTCTATCAAATCGGACAAAAAGCATCATTAGCCAAAACTAGGTCATGTGGAGCCGTGAAAATGGACAGTATTTGTGAAACACGCAGAAGTGCATTGCTTGATTGAATTTATGTAGAATTTCACCTGTGCGATATTCTACTGAACAAAACAGTGATGCCTAAAAAGAATGGTGACACATATATACACACACACTGTTGTCTCTTTGTAGCCTTTCCTTACGAAAGGATCTACTTACTGCAGGTCGGATAAAGTAAAATATAAGTTTCACCAAAAACTGCTTGATCTTTTACTAAGAGCCAAGAGTTCATATGTGGTCATGATAGTGTAAAATGTCAATGCACAAGTGGAAAGGTTAGGCCATACATGAGGAACAGATGACGGTGATCATGTGCTACAACTGTGCTCCGGTAACCACCTATTTCTGATCAGTGCTAATTTCAGACATCATTAAGACACTGACTCATGGGGTACCCGACGATCTCGAATCAACAGTGGACACAGACAGATATAATGGACAACAGCTGTTTCTGAAGAGAGTAGAAGCAAGGTTACCAGTCCTTCTGGAGCCTGTGCTCAGATAATCACCACCTGTTGGTTCAAACACGCCAATATTTCTGTCTGAACAGATGTGGGAAAGCTACAACTGTAAGACCGCTTCAACCCTAGCTAGGTGGTGAGAATGCCAAGTCTGTCTCCATTAAGGAACTCCTTCCAAAGTTATAGGGATGGAATAATGCCACTAATTCTAAAGCAGCTTCCTGCCATCTTAAATATCCTGCAACTACTCCTCAAAAAATGGTTGGAAGGTGATAATGGATTTCATTAGAATAGTGGGCATTCCTGTTAACTCCTAAAACAATGATGATAGGAAGGACTTCAAATGTAAACTGATCGTGAGCAGTGGTGGATATCGAAATTCTAAAATCTAGAGGGGGTAATGGTGATAGGTAACAGTTAACAGTTGTTAGGACTAATATATAAAACTGTGGCACAAACTTCACCGGTTAGTGAGACTACGGGGGAGGAGAATGTATCTGCCATTCACGCACAGCTGAGACGACTCCAATGATGAATGGAACATTTCCAAAGATAATTCAATTGGCCTCACCTTCCTAATTGGTTCCTCACTATACAGTTACATCTTGAACAGAACAACGAGACAGGGAACCTAACTCTTGAAAAAATTCAGAAGGCTATACATAACCAGAAAAGAAAATTCACATTAGTTAGGGGTCGATGGCTTGGTGCCAGAGGTATTTAAAGTCAGTGGTTTATTATTATTAGATAGATTAGCTGATACGCTTAGACTAATGTCGGCCACTAACAGTCATAAACTTACGTGAATCCATACACCATCTTTATCTTAATCGTCATGCTTCATTTCTGATGACTTCCAAGTACTTTTAATTACTGTTTTTCATATTTCATCCTACTTAACTTGGTGTGTTCCAATTTGATGTTGTGATAAGTGTAGCTGTTGTATAATGATGTCAGGTACCATGCTATTGTTGGCTAACTGACTACAATGATTGCTTTGCAGTACAGTGTATATTTACTTATATATTATTATTATTCCCTTGGGTTCCTAGTGGAAGATATACCTTCAGTAGCACGTCTCCATTCCACTCTCCACTTCTCTACAAGCTTTTCAACCTGTCACCTCGACAGCCCACAAGCTCTCATTTCTTCCTCACACCATCTCTTCAATGTCACCCTCACACACCATCACCCAACTCGCCACTTACCATTTAACTCCCACTCAAGCAACTGGCCTCGCGCCTGTCTCATGTCCACAATCCGCCTTCACAGTGTATGCACCATCCATCTACACTTCCTTCAACTGCATATTTGTTGAACGACAGCTTCTTGCTTTGTTGGTTCGCTAACAGGCTAGTCAGACTTCCTTCTTGCTTATTCTTATCATTCTGACATTCCATCTGATCTTCAGTAACGAGACAGAGTAGGCAGTAGCTGTTGATGAATATTTGTAGTTTCTTGCAAATCCCTTTCATAACAAGCCAAGTCTCTCAACCATCATATAGAAACACTCACTTCACTGGATCGGTGTTGAGAATCCGGATGCTGTCCACACATTATGCTGAGTGCAGTGCAGTGCAGTGCAGAAGATCTCCACACTGGTTTCAGGTTAATGAACGCCTGTCTTGCTGTCTTTCCGATCGTGGCTGGCTGGCTGGCTGGCTGGCTGGCTGGCTGGCTGGCTGGCTGGCTGGCTGGCTTTAACGCCCTCGTCTGTGCCGTCTGTAGTTGAAACAGTGCTGCCTAAATAGGTAGGTGTAGGTGAAACGAGGCTACTTCCTTTAAGTTTCTCCCGTTGATGCTGATTGGAGTTTGTTGTTGTTGTTGCTGGTGGTGGTGGTGGTGGTGTTGGGTGGGTATCATCATCACCTCCACCTCTGTCTTCCCTATATTCACTTGAAGTCCCGTGTTCGCTGCCTCGCCTCTTCTGTCAACTTGTTAGTTTTCACCTGTAGATCTTCAAGTTTGTGCGACATGAGACACAAGTCATCACTGGGGAAATCGAAATCTTCTTCTAGGTTCTTTTCCCCGGGGTCCAGCGTATCTCCCTCTAGTACAGTACATATTCATCATTAATTATAAAGTGAGGTTTAAATTCAACTGGTCTAATGAACGAATATGCTTAGACAGTTAAATTATTTAGAAGTAGTATTAATCATGGACTGACATCAGTTGGGGAACGATTGAAAATGTGGGAGCACAGGACAGCCGCCTGTTTCGTCTTAGTATGAGACTTCTCAGCAGTACGCACTCACGACCCGGATAACGGTCGAACCCAGTAACCTTGAGGTTTCAAGGACGAACGCGTTAATCATTCAGCCACTGGGTGGTCAATTTCCAGTAGTTCACAATTTACAACTTCTATCAATTCACTACATACCGCGATTGTCACCCAAGGTGTTCAGTTAGCATCCAATTCACTTACGACTGGTTGACTCTACAGATCATGACTTCTCATTAGAACTTCCTAACATCTATCTAGAAGCAAGTCACTAATGAATTAAATTATTGACAAATTAACTTTTTTACAATACTTGGAAGAAAAACACTTTCATGTAAGAATGATTTACTAGTTTTGTTTAACAAGATAATTGGATTATTAAAATAATAAAATGTAAAAAAAAATCAACTTACTTGAAAAATAATAACAAATCGCCAAAAATTTAGAAAACCTTGATATGCAGGTGTTGAAGTAGATGAATTTCTATCAAGTACAACAAATAGTATATCATCACCTGGTAAATTTTGATGCCATACAGCACTACCTAAAATAAATAAAAAGCAAGAAACTTAATGTAGAATAATTTTTTCTAAAAGAAAATAAAAACAACACTATCTACTATCTATCTACTATCTACTATCTACTAATTACAAGAAGTATCTTCTCTTCCATGATAATATAAAACAGGAGTACTTAGAATGTTATTCAAATGCTTTTTAAAAAAAAACACTCTCTGTCGATTGAAAGAATCTCAGGAAGAATTACTTATAATTCAGAAATGTCTATATATAATAATAATTATCCAAGGAAGTAAACCCCATATATATATATATGGAAATTAAGAAAAGAGTGGAGTACAACAGATTATGAAACAAAAACTATCTATCCTTTTACACATAAACCTTCAAAGTAAAAATGATTGCCAAAAGAATCAACAGTGGACCGAATTCTGTACTGTAGAGTATATATCCTGTTATCACTTTCAAATTTAAGTATTATTACTATTATCATTATATTATTTATCCCTTGGGTTCCTAGTGGAAGATATACCTTCAGTAGCACATCTCCATTCCACTCTCCACTTCTCTACAAGCTTTCCAACCTGTCGCCACGACAGCCCACAAGCTCTCATTTCTTCCTCACACCATCACCCAACTCGCCAATTCCCATTTAACTCCCACTCAAGCAACTGGCCTCGCGCCTGTCTCATGTCCACAATCCGCCTTCACAGTGTATACACAATCCATCTACACTTCCTTCCACCGCATATTTGTTGAACGACAGCTTCTCGCTTATTCTTATCATTCTGACATTCCATCTGATCTTCAGTAACGAGACAGAGTAGGCAGTAGCTGTTGATGAATATCTGTAGTTTCTTGCAAATACCTTTCATAACAAGCCAAGTCTCTCAACCATCATATAGAAACACTCACTTCACTGGATCGGTGTTGAGAATCCGGATGCTGTCCACACATTATGCTGAGTGCAGTGCAGTGCAGTGCAGTGCAGAAGATCTCCACACTGGTTTCAGGTTAATGAACGCCTGTCTTGCTGTCTTTCCGATCGTGGCTGGCTGGCTGGCTGGCTTTAACGCCCTCGTCTGTGCCGTCTGTAGTTGAAACAGTGCTGCCTAAATAGGTAGGTGTAGGTGAAACGAGGCTACTTCCTTTAAGTTTCTCCCGTTGATGCTGATTGGTGTTTGTCTACTCTATATTCACTTGAAGTCCCGTCTTCGCTGCCTCGCCTCTTCTGTCAACTTGTTATTTTCGCCTGCAGATCTTCAAGTTTGTGAGACATCAGACATGAGTCATTACTGGCGAAATCCAAGTTTTCTAGGTTCTTTTCCGTGGTTCAGCGTGATATTTTAGTATAAGACAAACTATTTTCACTGTTATCGAATGTAAGAAAGATCTATTATCATTTTAATCTCTAACTACGTCTACTAATTTATATGTTAGTAGTATGTCACATCCATTGGGATAAAAGACAGATAAACTTTTGTTGACATTTCTGAAAATACTCCTAGAAAAAAGTTCACAAGTATGGAACAGTAAGATTGTTCTTGATACTGCTGATATCAGACATGGTGTAAACACGACTAAATCACGGAAGTAATTATCGATTTCCCACCGCTTGAAGATTATAGTTTAGTAAAATCTCATCCGAATTTTCTTTGTAATTTGATGAATAAACTTTTGACCTTCCATACAAATAAACTCTAAAATCAGATCTCAGAAGTATGATATTCCGTTTTTGTAGATGATTTCTTGTGTAAAGGGAAATCTCCTTCAATTTACAAACAACTACCAATAAGGGGTTTTGTTAATCAATAGTCCTGATAGCTTTGAATATATCATTCTAGAAAGCTTTCTGCCTACTAAATTACGGAATAAACCTTTCAGTGAACCTAAACCTAACGTTCGCCTTAACAGTAAAAGCCCACGGTTAAAATATTGCACTACATTATAAATAACAGTAGTGAGTAATACATGAGGTTTCTAGGTGTTTATTACACTTTCAAAAGTATTGTATGAGAAGTTTATCGGTAAAAATGATAGACAGTTAAGGCTGTGCCGAACTCAGCTCATGGCTGAGAATGAAATAGGTACGAATATTCAAGATATTCGGAAGATATAGGGATAAAAGAACGGTATGAAAGACAACATCAAACACGTACAAAAGCTGGACAGGGTGAAACACAATCAAAAAATGAGGCGAAAAGCTAGTACTCAAGTACTTCACACACACTGGTGAGCGTTGCACAAAATTAAAGATTCACAACATTACTACTCACTATTGTAAAGTAGTTAAAAATTTAAAGCGTGTATTATAGTAGTAAAATTAAATATACCAGGGTGATGAGCCACATAATCACATTTCGATAGACAGTCAACTATTGCAGTAAAAACAAGGAAGTCACATAGAATTAGTACTGACCATGGACTGACACCAGTTGGGGAACCATTGAAAATCTGAGAGCACTGGACAGCTGTTTCATCCTAGTATGGTACTCCTCAGTAGTACGCACCCACCCAGTGCTCCCAGATTTTCAATGGTTCTCCAACTCATGTCAGTCCATGGTGAATACTACTTCTAAATTTAAAAAAAATCCCTATTCATCCCAAAAATACATTACGGAAGTTATACATTGAAAATTCGTTTTTCTGTTCAATAAGTCTACCACAGGTTGTTCAAGTTCTCCAATAAAATAAAAGTTTTAAGGGGTTGTGGGGATTTGGAAATATTTTTCAAGTTGTAATTCATCGTAGACTGACGTCAGTTGGAGGAACAAAGGAAACCTGGGAGCACTGGACAGCTATTTAGCCCTAGTATGGGACTCCTCAGTAGTGCACACCCACATCCCCACCAGGGGTCGAACCCGCGACCTTCAGGTTCCGTGGCCAGCACGTTACCGACTCAGTGACTTAATAGTAACGTGCTGGCCACGGGACCTGAAGGTCGCGGGTTCGATCCCTGGCGGGGATGTGGGTGCGCACTGCTGAGGGGTCTCGAACTAATCAAGGAACTAATTCCTTAATTTTCAATCTGAAGGTTTGTGGAGATCTATTAATTGATTTCAGGTTGAAATTCATCATGTTGAATACCAACATGAAGTCGATCAATCCAAACCAACCCCCAAATTGAATCAGTCTAATCCTCATTGGTGAGTCGCTTTGACAGATGATTCCTCAGGTTTCAAAGAGAAGTCGTGACCTGTGGGGTAAACCTCATGGATGGAGGATAAATGCTCAGCGATAGCATTAGGTGATGGTCGTGCTATATCGTGACTTGACAGAAGTTAGAAATATGAACAATTGGATTCCCACTCAATAGCTGCGGAACCCGAAGCTCCTGGGTTCGATCCCAGTAAGGATCGTGGGTGCGCGCTGCTGAGGAGTCCCAATCTAGGACGTAATAGCCAGCTGTCCAGTGCTCCCATGTTTCCAAAGATTCATCCAACTGATGAATTCTAGCCTGAAATCCCCAATTTTCGCTAAAAAGCTTCTAGAAAGGCGATCAATCATGAAAAGTACGAGGTAAGAAAGATAAATCAATCAATGACACTGGAAGTCTCCATCTGAAAAAAGGCTAAACTTGATCAGCTCAAAACTCAGCACTTATTTATGAAGTCCTGGATAGTTTTTCGGTTCTTCAGTTCACAGGAATCAATTGCTGGAGAATCTCAGCGATATGATTCAAAAGACAGATGGAACTATACAACTTCGACGTGCATGAGCTACATTGAAATGACCTTAAATGCACAGAATGCTTATTCCTATTTAATTTTCAACACAGACATTAATGGCGATTACAGTGGATATGTGTTTTTTAACAGTGTTTAAGAATTTATCTAGGTTATTATTTGAGTTTATGAGATACATTATTTCAATATGGGAAACATTACTTTTATACATTTCAAGTGAGGATTATTGTTCCTATTAAGATTTGAAACCCAGACTAATCACTTTAATTCGGTTCAGTCAATTTTACCGCGAAACGGTGGCCTAGTTGATAACACACTGGCATTTATCAATGATTGGTTCAATGTTCGAGTCTTAGTATGGAAAACATCGCTCACTGCGAACTAGGTATATCGAGCTGATGAACTAAAATAGGATGAAAAACGTGTACTGGATTTCATTGCTAGCTGTTAAAAGTATTTGTGTGTATACTTCAGAATATAAAATCTAATTTATTTCAATTTTCAGCTCTATTGCTGTACTTGATAAAACAAACAAGTGTCTTTCAAATGACTTCATTCACAAGGCTAGACACTAAGCATAAGATGTATGCATTCATTTGGGAGACTTTAAAGGCAACCTTAACCAATCAGGTTCTAGTATTTTAGTTGAGAATAGAGAAATGTAATTGGTTGTTTTATCAATTCTTAAGGTGACCTTTTAAGTCACCTACATCATTCAAACATCTAACATCACTGATTCATTTAGATGAATAAATTTTTGTTAAAATAAAATTAACATTTTCTTACCAATAGCTCCAGTGAAACAGACTATAATAAGAATGATTACACACCATATAACATCCATATTAATACGTTTCTCTAGTTTACTTCTTTTAAAACGAACACCAGAATTGTTTAAAGCAGCCTTTGTTTCCCGACCTTGAAGGCAAAGAGAAAAAAAAAACGGGAAAATCTTGATAAATTTAATGTACTTGTCATTACAAAACATTCATTGAATCAATGTATAGTTATTAGATAGAAATATTTGTGTAGATGATGATGATGATGAAAAGAACCATTTTATACGAGGTCCCCCCTTCATATCATCTTTCCCTGGGTTGAAAAAAAAATCCCTTTTATCTATCAGTCTATACATGCTTAAAATGGACAATATTAAGTTTATTCACTAGGGTACAACAATAGTCTAAAGAAACAACTAGTTTTAAATAATTTTACTAAGTCCATTCTTTCAACTTAATTCTCAGTAATCAGGTAGTAAAGGCAACAACAGACTTAACCATGACACACACACACACACACACACACATACAAAGGTAATATCACTTTTATTATCTTTTACAGCGATGTCTTAGTAAGATGGAAATGAATAAGAAGTAAGTAACCTGGTCTTTGAATCTTATTCATTTTCCAAACAACAGTCTTCGGGTTAGGGAGTGAAATGGCCCAGTCTTAGAAGAAAATATTCCTAAACTAAAGGAATTCGCAGTACAAAATCTTTATACGTCCACTAGTACAGTCAACAACTTATGACATTACATGATGAGTCTGTTAACAATTTACCAATTAAACGAAAATTTAATTTCAGTAAGAAGCAAGATGTCAATATCTCACTGTCAATGATCTAGTGGTTTGCTCTGAAGATTGTCGTCTAACTGACTGCATAGAC
The DNA here is from genome assembly GCA_944470555.2 of Heterobilharzia americana. NCBI lineage: Eukaryota > Metazoa > Platyhelminthes > Trematoda > Strigeidida > Schistosomatidae > Heterobilharzia > Heterobilharzia americana. The sequence continues at coordinate 2,438,365 of OX104129.1, forward strand.
TTTCTTGCTGGTTGTCCCACTACTTCACCTCTGGCCATTCTATCGTTTATCAATTTTCTTATTGGTTTATAGATTGGATCTATGTCTATACATCTGTTGATTGTTGACTGACCTGAATTCCAAGCTTTTAGGAATTCTCTGATATTCTGTGTGTTTCATCTGTCCTGTACAGGTAGCCAAAACACACTGACCAAATTCTCAACTACAATAGCAACAACCCAACAACGCACAAGATCAGTTGTATTCAGATTCTATTCAAAAGAGCGAGAAAACACTGCAGTACAACAACTTCGTGTTCATCCGAAAGAAGAACGCCTATCCACGAAATTTTGTCAGAAGATGCCAATCCGGTACATCATCAACTACAAAGTCATCGACCGAAATAAAAAAAAAAGCACCATCCTACCATACATAAAGTATATATCGGAAATCACGACAAGATTACTGACACCACTTGGAATTGGTGTGGCTCATAAACCAACAAATCCCCTCCAAACACTATTATGCAGACCAAAGGATGCAACAACCAAAGAAAACAAACCGAATATCATTCACAAAACCAACTGCAATAACTGTAATCAACACTACATTGGACAAAGTGGTCGCCCTCTTCGCCTTCGTCCACATGAGCACCAATCGGCAATTAAACGCCATGACATTTCATTACCCATTTCAATACATGTGGATAACGACTGTGGACATGAATTCAATTTTGATGATGTAGAAATCTTGGATATGGAGAGGAAACACAAAGAATATTATCAGGAAATTCCAAGAAGCTTGTCATTCAGGTTAGTCAGTAATCAGCGGTACAGGTGAGGATGTCAAAACCAGCCAGAATCGGAAACACAGCAACACAGGTTTTCCTCCATCAATCTGAAACCAGTATGGAGATCTACTACACTACACTCAGCATAAAGCATCAACAACATCCCGATTTTCAGCACCATCGTCAGTCAAGTCAGTGCTTCTATGTGATGGTTGAGACACTTGGCGTGTGATGGAAACATTTACAACAAACTGCAGACATACATCATCAACAGCTGCCGCATACACTCACTCGATACTGGGGATCAGATGGATGATCAGAATAATAAGAATAAGCATGAAGGAACTGCGGCCGGCAACGAACCAACGAAGCAGGAACCTTATCGCCCAACAAATATGCAGAATAAAATGGAGATACCACGCGTCAGGCGCAAATGAGAAACGAGTTGGGTGTCCGAGGCGGGGGTGACATGGAGGAGATAGTGTGAGGAAGAAATGAAAGGTTATGGGCATTCGTGGAGCAAGGTTGAGAAGACTGTAAAAAAGACAGTGAAATGGTGAAGTGCTACTGAAGTCCTATGTTCCACTAGGAACCCAGACAACAAATAACAAATTAAATGTACCTGCATCCTTGTGGTTGCTCCTACTGAGATTTCAATCAAGCAGAAATGTGAATTTCATTCACTCAGGCTATTGGGTTATGATAGTCAAAATTTATGCAAGCGTGATAATTTGAAGTTTATGGTGTGGTTTTTTGCATTGTTGATTTATTTGGACTGGATTGATCACTGGTTATCAGCTCTAGTAATTAGCTGTCACAATTTACTTTTCCGGTGAAACAATCCTCATGAAAATAAGTTTTATTATATTGTGAGTATTTTCCTCTACTCATGGTCGATAGAGTCGAATAAAACCTGCAGGTCAACAAATATGGCAGGTTTGGGCCACTGACCGGTAGATATACCTACATTCCGGAACCTGTCAGAGGAGGAGGGTGGATATAGTCGATGCAACCTCGTCCAACTCTGTCTGAAACCTCACTAGTTTTCTGGGGTTAGCTGTTCTTAAGCTCCAGTTAGGCGTCGGATAACTATTGACCCTAGGATTTTGGACACAATATTAGTCAAACTAATCCTTCCATGACTGTTACAAGAAGATTTGTCCCCACCTTCTTATCGACCAAGATGATCAGAGAAGTAGACCAGTATGATGGCACTATATCTAATCCCCATATCCTAACTAATACTTCTGTCACCAAGGTATCAACTTTCAGTTGGGATGAGTCAAACGTACCAGCCTCCTAGTAGATGGTATTATTATCACCAAGACAGAAACTCAGCACCTATCATTTCAAACACTTCTATCCATCATTACTAATGTATGACATTTTTGAATTACAAAGGCGACTGAAGTAGTAATATAAAAAAAAAAAGTATAGTCGGTAACTTAACAGAATTGAAGACTCAGTGTTCTCAAAATTCTCCCTGATTATGATACATGGAGTATTTTGAGTAAACTCAAGGAAATCCACTGAAAAGCAATATCATCTATAGGCATTATTTGAGATTTTTTTAACTACAGAATGTGTAGAAAAATATTAAAGATGTTTAATGACAAATTATATAGTATACCAAGATTTTTAATTATTCTATGTACCGGTGTAGGAGAGTCGTCACGATGAATATACTATTTGATTTTCAGTCCTAAGTAATTTTTACCTTCATATATGCATTTTTAACAACTGTACAAGAGAATTATCACTATTTATTGATATACTTGTAATTCTTCGTTGCTTTTATTAGATCGAATTGTTCGATCAATTAAAATTCAGGCAATATCGAGGAATCTACGTTGGAGCCTATATACCAATAGCTGTCGAATAATTCGATCCAATAAGAAACAACGAAGAATTACAAATAAATCAATAAGTAGTAATAACTACTACCCATTTTACAAGAAATGGCTATTGTGTATCCATGGCATAGTGGATAACGCCTTGACATTTGAACCGATGGCCAAGAGGTTCGAGTGTCAGTGGGAACAATATCACTGGGGTGCAGGTACATCCAGCCGACCAGTGAGTCCCGAATAAAATGAAACACGCATCCGGGATTCTTCTGCTAGTCATAATCAAGCAAAAATTTACAAGAGAATGTTACAATTGCTTGAGATAAGAATGAATTATCATATCAATGATGATTGTTTTGTAGGCGTTGAAATGTTCACTAAACCAATGATTATATTATATCAGATATAGCTTCTTATTTAATGTTTCCTAAATATAATCTGTTGGCCGAAGTAGGTTCACGCTGGAAAAAAGCCCGAGGTAGCCAGACCAAAACATGGCATCAATGTATAAAGTCTCTGACTATTGGTTTGAGCCATGTTGGGTGATGCAGACACTAGCCGGTTGGGGTTCGCGGGACAAGAGAAACCAGTGGTTTCACACTCCAGGTGATCACATGGCTCAGTAACAAAGTCACTGGCACAGGTGTATACACACATTATCGTCATCTTAACGACTCTATACCGAATCTCACCACTTTCTCATTCTTCCTTTGTTTCTTCTAGTACTTTATATTTCTTTTGACTGAATTTTCTTATCTTCATCTTCCATTTCACTGCCTTTTTACTTGATGTACTGATATGAGGCGTGGCAAGTGAGACTGTTACACAGTAATGCCTGATTCTATATTGGTTTGGATGGATGAAATATAATCTTCAGTCACAGGGATATGTGTATAGATAGTCAGTAGGGTATGCCCGATTAATTACAAGGAAAATCGCTGAAACTTAGGGCCTAAGTTTCGTGCTTTTATTGCACTCGTCAGCAAGCTGTATGTGTAACCTCGACGAAACTAATATCTCCTATGAGATTTGGACCTGCGGCACCCAGTGATATAGCTGGAGACGCAACCACTGAGCTGTTCGGGTTATGACTGGTCTCCTATCAGACTGGATAGTCCACATTGGTTGGTCACGTCTGTGTCACAGCATCGCGATGCTAAGTCTCCTAGCTTGGTGATCACACTGCGAAGCGATCGATAGAATTCGATAAGTAGTCAGGACTGGACCACATAAAGTGACCAGCCAATGTACACAGCCAAGTCCTACGAGAGGTCAGTCGTGACTCGAATAGCTTTGTGGTAACGTCCACGACTGCAGCGACGGGTCACACGGGTTCGAATCCTACGTGAGATATCAGTTCCATCGAGGTTGCAGTTACACCTTGCTGACGAGTACCTGAAAGTGTGAAACTTAGGTTTAAGACTGCCTGCCGAGTTTCTTCATCCAACTTACATCTAACGATTCCGTAAACTATTATTTAATAAGATCTCCATTCGTTATTTGAAAACAAATCATTTACATAAAATTGGGATTTTACATGATAATAATTGAGGACAGTTCTCAATGCAGGCTGATTTTAGTCAGTGAGATATTATCCAAGGGAATATCAAAGAGACATTCTGTTCTAGTTTCACACTGTATGGAACTGTGACCCATTGGTGTAGATAGCTGATATGCAGTCACTGCGCTGAGTTCGAAAACTGTCCCATCTAGCGAGATTTGGCCAGCTAAGTAGTACCGAGTGTCACAGATAGTTCAGTACACTCATCCGGTTATACTCATATTGGTGACTAGCACTAGAATTCAGTAGGTGAGTTTCACCCTTTTTGGGACGCGTCAGCCGGATTTATCTGCACTTTAGTAACTGATGTTGTTTCCACTCAGAAACGACTTTAGTACCAATTGTCCAAAATGCCAAGGCGTTATCCACTAAGCCCCTGAGACATGCGCAACAAATATCAATTGATGCTCTGATGAGTTTAATTTCTCGTTTCTATACAAAGACGAATAGCGCTACAGGTGCATAATGGACAGTGATGCGATGTTCGAAGCGATCCATACTGGGTTCATATCTCTCACTGAATTGAAGGTACTTCCAGATGACGAGTCAAAAATAGGACGGGAAACACATTCTGGGTCCCAGTGCTAGTCATCAAGAACAACACATCGTAAATATCCAGAAGCATTGAAACATTCGCAAAGGAGCCCATCTACCAACAGAATTCGAACAATGTAGTCCCATATAGCAATGGGAAGTTAAAAGTATCAAAATAACTATCTTCATGCTGTCTTAACTGATTCCATCGCTTACAGCTTCTTATCGAAAAAGCATATTAGTCATAAAATATTCAATCGACAGTGAACGCGATTCTCGTTGAATCAAACTACTGAAAAATAACATTCAAAAACTTTACATTATTAAATATCATATATTTTTATGTAATGGAACGAAGTAAATAAAGCTTACCAGCGTAGATTACTATACCCTCCACAAAGTCAGTATTACGCAATACACAACCTCTCAGCAGCATATTTTTCTTATGTATTGGAATTCGAACTTCTGGGAGAATGCTGAAATAATGTTGAATAGGCAATGATTGATGTTTTACTTTCATGTAGATGAAAGAGAATTAGAGATATATAATACAATGTAGAACATCTTCGGTATACAATAGCTTCATCATAGATATACATTGAGTGACAGAAAAATCAACTTATAACCTCGCATATAGGTGAATCAGGGGAAGTTGTTACACTTCACAGTAGTGTACAAAGAACAGATGGATAGTAGAAACTGATATCAAAGTAGATTGTTCAAATATTGAAGCCATAGAAGACATCCGCGGCATTGTGACTGATTTACAGTCATATCCCTAAAAGTCCTCAATCAATGATTCTGATCGTCTCGGTGATCCCAACCAGATAGTCTACAGTTTCTCATACGGCTCAGACCAACATAACTGGCTTCAAATCTTGGTTTGGTCACCCTTAATCATAATCCAACTTCCCGCACCACCATGGAAGGTCGAGGTAGACAGTGGCTCGGTATGCCCCACACATTTCCAAGCTATCCTCACTGACTAAGGCTCACAACCTCAACTATCGACTTGTTTGTCTAGTCTAGTACCCTTTACCTGACCTCAACATTGTTCACACAATGATTCTATCAAAAGTGAGCATCTATAGGAAGACACCTAAGATAGAAACCCCCAGACAGCTTCATGTCTTCTACTTTTTAACGGCTATGTCCCACAGCCGTACAACAGGAGAGAATGAGCTTCAGCGCGGCATACTCATCCTTTATTAGGTAATCGGATATCTGACCATTTGAAGTCACAGGTAATGCAATTTGGTAGATCCCACTGGAGCCTTCTGTATCCGAGCTAAGACTTCGTCAGCAATCTACACAAGGGTTATTCTTGGTGGAAGCAAAGCGTATGAAAGATAGAAACTACAAGAGTGCGTAGATCCAATGAAAAACTGATAGAAACAGTCGAAAAGGTTCAATATCCACGTGCAATAAAGTTTATTTCTAATATTTTCGCTAGTTCTGAGTGCTGACCTTATTTTATTGATCACCACCGGGCTAAGAGACTCTCCATAGTGGTGGACTTTGACGGATCTTATAGACACACCATGCTGAGGAGTGCCAACAACCGCGAAACCCAGGTCACGCAGGTCTTTTTACCGACCACCTCCAACCAACTAAAATCTATCAAAGTGCACCGTGATGGTGAGTCTTCTAGCTTGGTCGTCATATTGCAAAGTGACCGACAGAATTCGATCAGCACTCCAGACTAGGCAACATGAGATTACTTCAGGTTGTTATTCATCGTAGACTGACATCAGTTGGAGGAACAAAGGAAACCTGGGAGCACTGGACAGCCGTCTAGTCCTACTATGGGACTCCTCAGCAGTGCGCAACCACGACCCCACCCCACCAGGGATAGAACCCGCAATCTTCAGGCCCCGTGGCCATCACGTCACCATTCAGCCACTGGGTCAGAATCCAATGCTCCATATTCCCAACTTTTGTTAGCTCACGATATAGCGCAACCTCCACCTAATGTCATCGTCGAGTAATTGTGCTCACGACCATCAGGCTTTGCCCCCACCGGTCACAACTTCTCATTGGAACTTCGGGAATACCTCTCAAAGCTAGTCACCAATGAGCACCAGTCAATGTATACAACAAACATCAGCATCAAATGCTCAGTGTATTGGAAGTGTTTCACTTCTTTGATAACCTGTTCTAAGTTATAGTTCGTTAACTTAACAGAAGCTGAATACTAACTATCAGTCAGTCAATATCGACATTAAACTCGGCATTAATGTACAACGGTGAAATTTGCCACAATACACATCAACTTTCTACACTGTAAGGTACCATGATAAACGAAGAGGAGAAAGGAAAAATGATCAGGTGTAGCAGAAAATTTCAATGAAAGAAGTAGAAATAAAACAATATTGAGACGAGATATAACGAATAGGATTAAGATAAAGTATGAATCCATCTCCACCATTGAGACCGATTTTAAGCAATATCAGCTAAATTCGCCAACAATCGATTTTCGTTCACTTATAGATCCCAGTTGCAAAGTCTACATTTCTCTGCATGGTTCAGACTGGAAGTAAGAGATTTCGTAGATTATAATCATGTTTTATTTTAGTCACTTGTAATCCCTATTCAACCAATACTGAATTCACCTAAAGTTAAGTGGTGAAATAGACAATGGCTAGACATGGATAACACATATCTCATCTACTTCAGTCGAATAAAATTAACCACCTTTTGACCAAAACTTCTTGTATAGCAATTGTGTTACTGAAGTAGTCATGAGATGACACACGGTCTGTGCTATGAAATCAACTATCGTTAAACACATGAGCCCTTCTCATGTTACCTATTTCCAATGGACATGTGTAGCAACCATATAGCAGAACGGAGTGAACTAAAGCACAGTACATAGCTCATAACAACTGATCGGATATAACGTTTGATGCCCTAAATGACATAAGATGACAAATGACAATCGAATGTTTAGTCAGTGAGCAGAGACTTTATCGGTCACTTGTCAATCGTAGCTGTTCCGACATTCCAAGTAAGTGAAAGGGTAAATGCTCATAGACACTGTACTGTTAGACAAGGAAACAACAAGGTTCATCTCTATCAGAGATAATTAGTTGTCTCAACACAGTTATAGCAGACAATCACTGTTATCTATTCATTCTGTATGGCATAGACTTCTTACTTGTGTACTGAAATCTTACACTACGATGAACACATCTCAACACTTAGCTTTCCCTAGGAGACTGTGACTGACTGACTGACTGACTGACTGACTGACTGACTGACTGACTGACTGACTGACTGACTGACTGAAGTGCATAATGGTCATGTATAAAACAACATAATCTCGATACATAAAAACATTAATATGAAGTTATACTTTACCAGTCCCCAGTTTCTACTCACGTATCAATGATAAATGTAGTTGTAACAAGTAAACAGTTTATACCAATAAAAAGTATTCTGAAATTCGAAGACAGTTAAAATTGGCTGAATCAAAGAAAACCAAAGACTAATCTGACTATCAATGACAAATTTAGTCTTTAGACCATTATGACTGTATAACAAAACCTTTAATTTGCTAACTGACAGTTACTAATTACCTACTAGTGAAGAACCATAGACTAGTTCAAGGTTAAATGTTGAAATCACTTCTGCCAAGGAAGTATTTGAGACTCTTTAAGAGTGAATTATCTTTTTACGGCTGTTCTAGATCGAATATGCAATCCGACAGTGGATGGGATAATAGTGAAGCGCATCGATCACTTAAATTGCGTCAGAAGTTACACAAATTCTATCGAGTTTAAACTAAAAAAGGTCTTTCCAGCGTCATAGAAAGTTTGATTGGACTACACTAAATTCAGCAATATTTAAGTACCAATGACGCATCACCCTAGAGACTAAAAAAATGCTCCGCATTTAGAATTACCACCGGAACAGACTGGCTGGCTGGCTTCAAGGAAGTACAAATCATGTGCCCATCAAAATGCAACGCTACGCATCATTGTAGAACACATCATAGAACGGCAATCAACTCAACACAGCCTCAATTTCATCGACTTTGAAACGGCATTCTACAGCGTCGACTGAGAAATAATTTTAAAAAATGCCTAAACACTACGGAGTACCACGAACCTTTATCAACCTCACTCATGCCAAGTAATTCACAATGCAATGGAAACTTCAATCATGCCTTTAAAGTGAAGTAAAGACAGAAGTAAGACAAGACTGACACCTACTATCACCGATGATCTTCCTGATTGCGATCGAATGAACTCAACTGGATCACGCAACAAATTGTGAGGAGTGAGAAGATGGGCATACTCTGACTGGACCGATCAGATGAAAAGACCCTAGAAGAAGATTTCCATTTCACCCATAACTTATGTCTGACATCCAGTAATAAAAACTCGAAGACCTACAGGTGAAAACTAACAAGTTATCAAAACAAGCAGGGCAGCGAAGACGGAACTTCCTTCAGGTCAACGTAGACAAGACAGAGGTGATGAAGATACCCAACCAACAACAACAACAAGCACCATCAAAGGGAGAAACATAAACAAAGTTGTCTCTTTCACATACCCACCTACCTAGACAACAACGTTTCAACCACAGGCAGCAGTGACAGCGGTACAGGTGAGGATGTCAAAACCAGCCAGAATCGGAAACACTGCAACACAGGCTTTCCTCCATCAATCTGAAACCAGCATGGAGACCTAATACACTACACTACACTCAGCATAAAGCATCAACAACATCCAGATTTTCAGCACCATCGTCAGTCAAGTCAGTGCTTCTATGTGATGGTTGAGACACTTGGCGTATGATGAAAAACATTTACAACAAACTGCAGACATACATCATCAACAGCTGCCGCATACACTCACTCGACACTGGAGATCAGATGGATGATCAGAATAACAAGAATACGCAAGAAGGAACTACGGCCAGCAACGAACCAATGAAACAGGAACCCATCGACGAACAAATATACAGAAGAAGCAAGTGGAGGTGGATTGGAGGTAGAGTGAGGAGACCGATCGGGAACATCACTCGCTAGGCCACATCAGGCCGTCGAGTGGAAGTCATAGGGAAAACGATGAGTTTAGAGTCGGAGTGTTGGTGATGGTGTGAGGAAGAAATGAGAGGCTATGGGCAGTCGTGGAGCCAGGTTATAAAGATTGCAGAGAACTGCAGAGTGAAATAGCTACGTGCTACTGAAGCTCTATGTTTCACTAGGAACTCAAAGGACAAATAATAATAATAATAAAGGAGACACCACAGCCGAAGTGCTGAAAAATCGTCTGTCAAGATGTATCAATAGTAGCTTCTATGCTGCTAGACTGAGATTGATATTCTCCAGCCACCGTATGATTCGACAAAGTGTGAAGGATAGGCTACCACTTATGTTTACATATATATGTTTCTATAAATTCACATGCTACTGTGGGGTTGACTGTATTGGACGTTGTAGGTGGGACTTCCGAAAACGTGTTGCTGAACATTACCCGGTTTGGCTAACCAAAGGCGAGCGAAGAAAACGTAGTAGTATTAGATCATTCGGCACATCAAGATTCATTCTTGAAGGTAATTTAAAAAATTAGATTGACCTATTCTAAACGTCTACGTTTCCACCACCTATTCTCATAGCTGAAGCAACAGCTATACATGAACAAAAACCGAAACTTTGCATTGAAAAGCGTTTTGTGAAACCAATTTCTCTACCTTGGCCTTAAACAATTCACTTTTAGCTACTTTTGTCAATTTCATTTCACTTTGACGTACTTCTCTTTTATTATCATCATCCTGATCACCAATTTTCATTTCATTGACAGTAATGGACTCATCAGTTTCTTGCTTATTTAGTGATCCATTTTCTATTTCTTCCCCTTGAACAAATCTCACTACCAATACCTATTGTATATTTTGCATATTCACTTAGTAACTATTTAGTATATTTATCTGTTATTTTACTGATCATATATACGACTTTACAGGTTGATAATGAAGTTGTTGTAAAGAAATATTTCTTCTCTGATAAATGTCTTATTCCTATTCATAAATAAATAGGTATATTTTGTCAGCTCTCCATTTGTTACAATTCCCAGAAGTAAACAAAGAAGATGGAAAAAGTGATATTGATGTAAGTAAAAGTATATAAGATACAAAAGAATAAATAGATAGGGGTTAATGAAAATATTCAAAGTTTACAAAATAACTAAGAATGTATAAATCTGCGCCATTGCAACAACCACAGTTACCACAACTGTGCAACTAAAATTCATAAACGTAGGCAATGTGCAATAATGTAATCTCTATCCACTTGTTTACAAGTCTAACATGTATAAATTTGATACAATTCAACATATTCCTGTGTGGACGATAATTCAGAGTCAAGTTAACACATGACAGTTAAGTGAATTCAAGCAACAGAATTCTTCTCAATACTGAGTGGAAAGCTGGGCCGGATTCATGCTCCTGTCCACCCCAAGCAAAATATTAAGCCGCATCATCCTGGAGAGGCTAAAAGATGCACTGGATTCAAAACTACGACCGGAACAGGCTGGCTTCAGGAAGAATATATCATGTGCACACCAAATTGCAACGCTTCGCATCATCATATAACAAAAAGAGTATAGAATGGCAGTCAACTCTTCACCTCAACTTTATCGGCTTTGAAAAGGCCGGCGTTCAACAGCGTCGACCGAGAAGTAATTTGGCAACTGCTCCAACACTATGGAATACCACAAACCTTTATCAACCTCATTCAACAGCTATATGAAGACACTATATGACAAGTAATTCACAGTGGGAAGCTCAGTGATGCCTTTCAAGTAAAGACAGGAGTAAGACAAGGCTGTCTACTATCACCCATGATCTTTCTGATTGTGGTCGACTGGATCATGCAGCAAACAGTGAGGAGCGAGAAGAGGGGAATGCGCTGTACCGTGGAAAAGATCCTAAAAGATTTAGATTTCACCTTTAATGATTTATGTCTAATGTGTTATGTTGCACAAACTCGGAGATCTACAGGCAAAAACCAACAAGCTGAAATAAGAGGCAGGGCAGCGAAGGAAGGCGGGACATCAAGTGAACGTAGAGAAGACAGAGGTGATGAAGATACCCAACCAACGCCACCACCAACAACAAAAAGCTTCAATCACGATCAACGGGATAAGCTTAAGGAAAGTAGTCTCTTTCACATATCTAGGCAGCATCATTTCAACTACAGGCGGCGGCACAGACAAGGATGTCAAAACCAGGCAATCATTAATCTGAAATCAGTGTGGAGATCTTCTGCACTCAGCATAAAGCATCAACAACATCCGGATTTTCAACACTAATGTCAGTCAAGTCAGTGCTTCTATATGATGGTTGAGAGACTTGGCGGGTTACGAAAGGCATTTCCAACAAACTGCAGATATTCATCAACAACTGCTTACGCTGGCTCGTTACTGAAGATCAGAAGACCAGAAAGAATAAGCAAAAAAGAATTCTGCCTGACTGGCAACGAACCAACCAAGAACTTATCGCTCAACGAATATGTAGAAGGAAGTGGAGATGGATTGGATTTGGCATACACTAAGAAGACCATTTGGAGACATCATGCACCAAGCACTCGAGTGGAAATTAAATGGGAAACGGCGAGTTGGGCATCCGAGGTGAGAATGACATGGAGGAGATCATGTGAGAAAGAAATGAGAGCTTGTGGGCAGTCGTGGTGACAGGTTCAAAAGATTGCAGAGAACAGAGTGGAATGGAGACGTGCTACAAATAATGATAATAATAGTAATAATAATAATAGTAAGTGGAAAGAACTAAGTTGGATAAAAACTGGGTAGATAAGTAACCATAGCGGCGTAATGAAAATAAAATCATTATGACATTAAATCGATTCAGTTAAAAAACGGGAAGTGGGTGTACTGAGAATACCAAGTTATTCATTGAGGATAAGCATACGAAGAAAACGATAATAGAGAAGAACAAATATTTTATTAATATTTACATGACAACAAACCAAAAATTTGGATAGTAATCATAGAAATAGGTCATAAGTATGTATACTAACGTCAGTACTACATAGTTAAGGATGATTAGAAGTCAAAAAAACAAACTAATTTTGACTACATTTGACGGTGATTACATCTACTTTCTGAAGATGAGGATGAGAATCATTTACCAATCAGTTTTTTTAATTTGAAGAATAAATCGTAAAGCTCATATTCTTGTTCACCATGTGAAATAATATCAACCGAAGAGAATTGGTGATTACCTCAACTTCTACTCTGCTCCACAATTTAAAGTATTCTTTGCCAAGTTTATGGAAAGGTAGTAAGTGAATATGAGAGATAAGTGACTTCACACCAGCAACTGAACTGATATAACCATATACATCATTGATACTCCTAGGTAATGTACACTACTTTTTAAAGTTTGCCTTAAGACTTACAACAGGGAAAACTTTCCCTAGATTTCTATGATAGGCATACTGATTGTAGAAAAACAAAAACAATTTGAATGAACTGTTAAGAAATCGATGTTTGTTTCTTTATATTTGTCAATATTGGAATGACATATCATGAATAACGAAGACAGGGATGAACTCTAGTTTACTGAAGGCAAAGAAATTAGTAACGCTTAGAAATGTTCTTTTTGAATGCATTATTTCAAGTTTGATGAGTTTCATTGAGACAGCCTATGATATTTTGAGTAGACATTGACAGTTACATATGGTATCGTTTTTCAATACAATAAATGATATTTGAAGCATTATTACAATCTATGTGATGCCCTCCCTATATCTTCTACTAGGTGTATTAGGACTAAACTTTTCACCATTTTTATTTAGCCTTTTCTGAACCAGGTTGATAAATGTTGCCTTATCCAAAGATGCACCTGCCTAGTGTTACGCCATATATAACTAGTTCCATATAAACAATTAAATTTATTTATGCAGAAGGAAGAGTTAAATTTAGGTAAGGTATCTTTTAGTTTCGAACTGAGCAATGGCCGATAACTGAATAGTATACAAAGTCATGTGTATAAAACGTCCTGTTGACTTCTGTAGATAAGCATTGTGATAGAATGTCATTTGCAGCTTCTCCCTTGAATTATACAAGCAGAAACAGAGGCTTCTTCCTCAATTTAATTCATTCTCTTTCAGGAACAATGTAGTTGTTGTTAGCTTTGATGTACTTATCCGGGTATTGTTTTTCATTAAGAATAGCACGGATACACAGTAGTTCTTCTACATATCACTTGGAACGAAACGGTCTTACTCAAAGTACCAGGTACCTGATTATATTACGTTTGTACTTCATCGACACGAAGCTGAAAAGTGTTGTCTATCATGCCTTAGAGGTCAGTTTTCTATATATACTTCTCAGTACATAGCCATTTTCTTTTCTTGACATTAGCACATGAAAAAAATACATTGAATTATTCATTTCAATTTCATGTATAAATCAACTGATGGGTGACAAGCTGCTGAAATGGTTCAGTATAGAATTATTATATATATGCGCTTATCAAAGGTTAAGATATATCTGTAAATATTGTATCCACTGGATAACCCATAGGAACTCGGTCAATTTGTTGATACAGAATAATGATAGACATTATTATTATTTGTCCTTTGACATCCTAGTGAAACATAGAGCTTCAGTAGCACGTGGCTATTTCACTCTGCAGTTCTCTGCAATCTTTATAACCTGGCTCCACGACTTCCCATAACCTCTCATTTCTTCCTCACACCATCACCAACACTCCGACTCCAAACTCATCGTTTTCTCCATGACTTCCACTCAACGGCCTGATGTGGCCTAGCGAGTGATGTTCCCGATCGGTCTCCTCAGTCTACCTCCAATCCAATCCACCTCCACTTGCTTCTTCTTCATATTTGTTCGTCGATGGGTTCCTGTTTCATTGGTTCGTTGCTGGCCGTAGTTCCTTCATGCGTATTCTTATTATTCTGGTCATCCATCTGATCTCCAGTATCGAGTGAGTGTATGCGGCAGCTGTTGATGATGTATGTCTGCAGTTTGTTGTAAATGCTTTTCATCACACGCCAAGTGTCTCAACCATCACATAGAAGCACTGACTTGACTGACGATGGTGCTGAAAATCGGGATGTTGTTGATGCTTTATGCTGAGTGTAGTGTAGTGTAGTAGATCTGCATGCTGGTTTCAGATTGATGGAGGAAGGCCTGTGTTGCTGTGTTTTCGATTCTGGTTGGTTTTGACATCCTCACCTGTACCGCTGTCACTGCTGCCTGTGGTTGAAACGTTGTTGTCCGGGTAGGTGGGTATGTGAAAGAGACAACTTTGTTTATGTTTCTCCCTTTGATGGTGCTTGTTGTTGTTGTTGTTGGTTGGGTATCTTCATCACCTCTGTCTTGTCTACGTTGACCTGGAGGAAGTCCCATCTTCGCTGCCCCGCCTCTTCTTCATCAAATTAAAGCTTTTTACTAGCCATTTAGTGATAGCATGGTAAGGAAGTTGGTCACTGTCTAGGATATGGCGAAGAAGCACGTCAAGTCTGCGTAATTTTGGTAGACCATTTATCCATGGAATGCTGCTGTCTATACATTCTAGATTTCCAGATAATATTAGTGAGATGCATCTGTCATCTTTCAGTTTCTTTAGTGAGATGATTAGGCCAGTTTCTGTTTAAATTGTGGACCAGAGTAGAAGTGGAGGTAATCACCAACTTTCTTCGGTTGATATGTTTCACGTGGGCTTTACGATTTATTCTCAACGAGAAACTGTTGAGGATATGCATCCTTCTTAAGGAAATCTCTAATCTCCTTCATTGCTTCCTCCTGACTACCAGATATCTGACTAAGCTTCTACTTTTTTATAATGATAAAATTATCGAAATGAATGCATCGAACACATGATTTGCCCCTTATAACGTAGACTGTTTTCTTTATTTTCTCATCAGCCTTTTTTGTCATAGTTACATCGAAGGAAGAATCTTTGCTTTATATTTCAGTTTTTAACGTTTTATATACTTTATTGAAACTGAACAGTGTTTTTCATGACATTCATCTGCATAAAGCTCGTAAACCGATAATAAAACTATAATCATCAAACGCATCAACCAATAAGAAATCAGTTTTAAGACAAACGCGTAAAAGTATGATTTACAAATACGTGTCACAAAGTGTCAGGTAAAATTTAAGAAAACTCCATTTACTAAATCAAATTTGAGCCTAAATTATGGAATACTATCAAAATGATGATGATATTAAAATGCACAGAGAAGCAATTGAAATCTGATGTATACTTGTAACCTTCTGTCCCTAGACTAAGTCGAATTGCGCGACCTCTGCTGACAGATGGGCCCCTATGCGGATGCCTCGATACTGATGTATATTTATGATGTTGTGTTGTTCTTGTGGACTAACACAATGAAATTCAGGTGGCACATTTCGTCTTATGTAAGACTTGTCAGCTGGATGTAGTACCTTCAGCCAATGAGCGTTGTTCCCACTCAGAACCATCGCTTTAAACACGAAGACGTTATCCACTAGGTCACTTGGTAATTTGCTCGAATCCATGGGGAGAAACATCACTGACTGCGAAGCAGCTACATCTAGCTGATGAATCTCAAATGGGATGAAACGCGCATCTCAGATTTCACTCCTAGTCATTAAGATCAGCAAAATATCTGACTGACTTTTTAAGTGACTTGAAATTACTCCAATAACTGCTGAGATAATCAATTACATTCCTTTATTTCATGAAAAAAGGTAACTTCCTAGCCGAAATGCGAGAACATGATTTGTTATTTCAGTAAGTGCTATACTGGCATTTAAAATCACTCGAATAAATAAAAACAAACTTGCGTGTACACTTGGGTATAGGAAAATGTCAAGCAAAGATTCATTTGTCGACATATCTAACTGTTAATTATTGCACTTCATATGTTTTAGCTTATTCCACTAACGTCAATTATATCAATGAAACAATGGCGGTAAGGATAACTATTAAGTAGAAAGTAGAATCTACACTATAGAACATGAATCTATACATTATAAGTGAGTTACTCTAACTCTCATTCAATAGTAAAGTCACAGCGTCTGATGAAATAATACACAATATTAGCTAGAGAGAAAGAAAAAAAAAAATTAAAACTTACATTTTACCATGAAATTTGTATAATTCAGCGCTTGGAATTTCTACTTCGATGGGATATAGAAAATTTAATGGTGAAAATTCACTCTGAAAATTAGATAGTCAAAACAAAAATCCAGTTGAAAGTTAAACAATAAACTTCTCATTACTATTTATTGACATACTTGTTATTCTCCGTTGTTTTGTTGGATCGAATTGTTCGACCTCTATTGGTATATGGGCTCCCTATGAGGATGCCTCGATATTGCCTGAATGCCAACTATGATAATTTGGTTGGTTGTGGCTAGCAGAAGAATCCAGGATGTGCGTTACGTCCTATTTGGGACTCATTGGTCAGTTGGATGTACCTGCATCCCAGTAATGTTGTTCCCACTGATACTCGAACCTCGTAGACATCGCTTCAAACGCTAAGGTGTTATCCACTATGCCACAGAGGAACGATAGCCACTTCTTGTACAACACATCATAGTTATTACTATTTATTGACATACTTGTTATTCTCCGTTGTCTCTTGTCTCAACAATACTGGGTGATGAATGAAGGTGAAATGAAAATTTAGACCGTCACCGGACTTGAACCAGCGACCATCGGGGTTTCTTTTTTGTTACCTATTCATATCTAACACAACCTTAGTACAATGTGGGAACTAAAAAAAAACGACGCCATATAGAATCATTCGACAACATTAAGAAAATATGAAAATGAGAGAGAAATAAAGAAAATAAATAAAGGAAAAGGATGGAAGCGAAAGTGGAAATAGAGAAGTAATCCCAGTGATAATATTCAAAGATGCATAGATCAATTGGGCTTTACTTTTCGATAAAAGAAGAAACAAGAAAGCTGCAAATTAATCGCCATTACTTTCGATTCTAAGCTATATCTAATATAATGTGAAGCCAGTGAGTTACATGATCTCAATGAGTTTCAATATGCCAACAAATCCTGACATAACATTAACTACTCTTCGAACCAAGGTCATGTGATATATTGACCAGTGTTTTCGTTGTTCCAACTCCTTCTGCTACTGGTTACCAATGAGTGGTATGAGAGCAAACGGAATAACATTCGTAACATCCTTCTAAGCGACTGGAAACTATTTTAAAATGACTTCGATAGCTGAGTGATTATCACAGTCTGACATCATAACTACTTGCATGGTACATTTATATAGTGCTAGCAATTCTACGGAGATACTGGTGGGTAAATAGGCAGAATTGACCGAAATCCTCAGCTCAGACATAAATCAGAACTGTCAACATTGACGCACTATACATTCTATCTTTCAAAGCCAGACTTACAATGTGATGGTGATAAAATTGACCTAGATCGGTGTGTGTCATCATGACTTTCGATACATAATTGAAAATACCATCAATCATACCTCCACATACACTTATACTATTACCTGAATACACGAACTTTTCAACGCTTTCTGAAGATTCATCTGCAACAGTGAGTGTAGACATAGTCTCCAGGTAATCATGCAAACGTTTTTTGTATGTAGTTGCTTCAAAGCATATAGCGTAATTAAGAACATTAACCACCAACTGATCGAGTGTAATTTGAGTGACCTGCACATCATTGCACAACAATATAAAGCTTTTCACATACTCAATATCGAAAACGTTTTTCCCAGCATCAGATTTATGCCACCACTAACACCACGCTTCTTATTCAGAACTGCCTCGTGTATTTTATTGATAATAGATAACTAGGAGTGGCGACATCTGTGTACTCATGAGATTTGCATTAGTAGTTAGTGAAAGAACAGAAAAATCCTACGGAGTTGTTCAAATGATATAATATAAATGAGTATACAAATATTTACATTGTTGTTTGCATGGAAGTAATCGTCAGAAAGCTTTGAACCTAGGTTTCATGATTGTTTGCACTCGTCAGCCACATATTTCTGTGTTAACTCTGTTGCCAATTTACTATAATTTTATCTGGTTTCTAATGACATGATCTCGAATATACCTGGCTAGTCTACCAAATTCAATTCACCTACTTGAAGAATTATGCTATCCTGAACTCCCAAACGTGTACAACAGAAACTGGAGAGGGATCAATCAAACGTTCTTGAACCAAGTTAGATAATAATGTCACCAATTAGATCATGAGTACAATGACTTTCAAAACAAATGAAGTCATACACTAATTAACATTTATCCGAGATTCATACTTCTAACTTTCCGGTTGATATAACAGTCAGTAAGGCGTATCTCTATAATCTAGACACAACCGTTCAGGATTCGAACTCTTATTATCCAGTGCTGTAGTTAGAAATATAACCAATGAACTACATATACAGCACTCTTTCGTCTACAATTTGAATTAGTACTTTTGGAATTTAAAACAATTAGTTCCCTTTATAAACTTCGACAAAACAATAAGAAGATGTAAATCTTCTGAACCGTGTAATGGTGTATTTGTGCAACACATTTCGAACTATCTGATCACACATACACGTACTTGTCATAGGTATTTATTATAAAAAACTCATGAAGATAAGGGGTGAGAAAATAAAAAGGGGTCAGGTAGGAAGGCTGACTTAAATGCCGAATAACAATGAAAATCAATAGATTTTGAGGGGGTTGTGGAGATTTGGAAATATTTCAAGTTGTTATTCATCGAAGACTGACATCAGTTGGAGGAACAAATCTCCACAACCCCCTCAAAATTTAATTGAACTAGTGCTCGTTGGTGACTAGCTTCGAGAAGTATTCCCGAAGTTCCAATGACAAGTCGTGACCGGTGGAGTCAAAGCCTGATGGCCACGAGGACAGATACTCAGCGTTGACATTGGGTGGCGGTTGCGCTATATATCGTGAGCTAACAGAAGTTAGAAATATGGAGCATTGGGTTCTGACCCAGTGGCTCAATGGTAACTCGCTGGTCGCGGAACCTGAAGGTCGCGGGTTCGATCCCTACTGGTGGTGTCGTGGGTGCGCACTGCTGAGGAGTCCCATACTAGGACGAAACAGGTGTCCAGTGCTCTCAGGTTTCCTTTGTCCCTCCAACTGATGTCAGTCTACGATGAATAACAACTTGAAATAATTCCAAAATAATAGTACATCGAATTTGGTTTTTCAATAGTTGAATTTACCAAGGAAGGTTTAATGTGACAACAAATTGTTTATGAATACATAAAGGTGGTTTCAACTTCTTAATAGCTAAGGCTTCAACAAATTTCAGGATCCCTCCCCAACATGTTTTGTAAATAGGTGTAAAGGAAGTAGCCACATCAATCTTGTGACCTGTCTCAACGATATGTTTAGCGATCGAACAACTTGGACGTCTGCTACCAATATTTATAGGTTCAGGTGATTTAATTTGCTTCTGAAGCTACTTTGGGATATGTTCCGAGGCCCTTACTTTCATGGATCTATTAGTCCTCCCTATGTATATGTCACCACACATACATTTGAATTGGTAGATACAATGGAATGTGACATTATCGTTCATATGCTGTAGGGGTTTGGGGGAATATAAGGGTTTTGTGGTTTCGAGTACTCGAACCCTGGTTGCATAGTAAATCCTTTTAATAGCAGTACTTTTGGGTCAAAATAAATGTCTACTCATCTTCTACCCATCTTCTAATAACGAGTTGATTCATTCAATTCTGTTTAAACAGATTGATAATGAATATCGTATTCCTGTATGATTATATCGGTTATCAAATTATCTTATTCATTCTAAATCGAATCAAATACAATAATGAATTGTTACTTACATTATCTGATAATCCAGTAATAACTTCTCGTTGTTTTAAATTAGATTCTCCATCCAAATTAGATGTTTCAATATGACAAATACCTGTACTATTCGATGTAGCTAACAATAAAATATCAGCTGGAATTATATCATTTGTATGTAAACGAATAAAATCGCCTGGATGTAAACTTTGCCATTCATCAATCACATATTGTTTTTCATGTCTATATAGAAATAAATAATAATTGGAAAATAAAGAAAGTAAAGTAACCAATCAACAAACAGTTTAGTATGCATTATCTAACTGATTTAGCATACATCCTTTTAGTAATCTAGAGAATAATCTCCATTGTATACTAATCGAAAGTATATCGGATCATTTAGCAAATAATTTGGATAGCTGGAACCAATATTTTAGCTTAGTGTTTATTTACATCCTAAGAAATTATTGTTCATTTGACTTGGAAGAAAAAAAAATCAAGATTTTCAACCAATCTGAGTCTCAACTCATTTCAAGGATGAACCTTATTCCAAACACTTTTACCTGGTTCATCTCATTCACAATAATAATTTTTATGATTAACAGAAATATGTTGGTAGCGATAGAATATAAGTCTCTGTTCTGCATCAGGAAGAGCTCAAAACGTTGTGTCAGACTGATATCATCAATACTGAGAAATAACAGATCAACATAGATGCAAGCGTAGAAGTACATTAATTTACTTACTTAAAATTCAACGGTAAGGTAGGAATTAGTTGGCTTAACTTCAGTAATACACACTCATCGGTTCTAAACCACGCCGTAATTCCACAATGGATGCTGAGGATAAATCCATAACTTGCTTGTATTCCCTACTTTCAACAACCGTACCGAAGAACCATACAAAATGTATCACTGCACCCCAAATTCAATCTACCATTGGCTAGCCGACAATGCCACATACCACGTGATTCACTAATCAATGGAGAGCTCAGTGATGCCTTTGAAGTGAAGACAGGTGTAAGACAAGGCTGCCGCCTGGATTACGCAATAAACTGTGAGGAGCGAGAAGATGGGCATACAACGGCTGGAGCGATGAAACGACCCAAAGAGAAGGTTTGGACTTCGCCGATGATGATTTATGTCTAACGTCTTGTCACATAAACTCGAAGATGTACAGGAGAAAACTAAAAAGTTGGCAAAAGAGGCAGAGCAGCGAAGAGAGGACTTCACGTGAACGTAGAGAAGACAGAGGTGATGAAGATACCCAACTAACAACAACAAGTTGTAATCACCATCAACGATAGAAATCTAAAGGAAATCTTCTCTTTCACCTACCCACCTACCTAGGCAGCATCGTGTCAATTACAGGTGGCACAGATCAGGACATCAAAGCCAGGATCGGAAAGACAGAAAGACAGGCATTCCTTCATTAATGTGAAATCAGTGTGCAGATCTACTGCACTTCGCACAAAATAAGGAACATGATCCATTTTTCAACACTAATGTAGGTCAGATTAGTGCTTCTATGTGGTTCAGAGAGTTGGCGCGTCACGAAAAGCATTTACAACAAGCTGCAGACATACATCATCAACAGCTCCCACCTACCCTCACTTGATACTGAAGATCAGATAGATGGCCAGAATAATAAGAATAAGCAAGAGGGAACTCTGATTCGGTAACGAAGCAACCAACAACCAATCGCTCAACAAATATGTAGAAGGAGAAAGTGGAGATGGATTGGATTCAACTGAGAAGACCATCCGGCAACATCACGCATCAGGCCAGGTGAGGCCATCGAGTGGAACCAAAATGGAAAACGACGAGTTGGACGTCCCAGCTGAGGGTGACATGGAGGAGGTCATGTGAGGAATAAATGAAAACTTCTGGGTAGTCATAGAGCCAGGTTAGGAAGACTGCAGAGAAGAGAGTGAAATGGAGACGTGCTACTGAAGCCCCTTGTTCCCGAACCCAAGGGAGAAACAGTAATCATAAAAAATACCAGTTGGCATTACAGGCAGAGATAGACTTGCTGTAACAATGGTTTCTATACATTAAATTGTTTGCTAAACATCTTAAAGCAGAATGTGTATTGTGTTCAAGCTGAAACAGAACCTACCCGTTACTAATAGGCAATTTAAAAGCTGACTGTTTGGTAGCATTCGCTTTCATGCTCAATGTAAATTGTTATCTATCCGTGAAGATTTACTAAGATTCAACAATGTAGTACACAATAATTGGTGTTAAGTTTTAATTTGGTCAGTGGCGCATATGTTCAAATACAACCCTACAGTGTTCATTAATGATTAGCTTCCAGAGAGGTGATTCCCAAAGTTCTAATCAGAAGTCATGAACGATAGAGTCAACTAACTCAGACGAGAATGGATCCATGTCGCGATATATCGTCAACTGACAGAAGTAGGAAACAAGGATCACTGAATTATGACCCAGTGACTCAATGGTAATGTGTTGAAGGCGGAACCTGATGGTTGTGGGTTTGATCCCTGATGCGGTCATGAGTGCGCACTGCTAAGGTGCCACACACTTGGCTGAAACAGCTGTCCAGTGCTCCGAGGTTTCCAACATTCCTCCAACTGATATCAGTCGTTGATGAATAGCAACCCGAAAATCTTAGTTATAACAATGATAATAATAATTACATTTTGAGGGAATTGTGGAGATTTGGGATTATTTCAAGTTGTTATTCATCGTAGACTGACATCAGTTGGAGGAACAAAGGAAACCTGCGACCACTGGACACCTGTTTCGTCCTAGTATGGGACTTCTCAGCAGTGCGCACCCACGACCCCACCAGTAGGGATTGAACCCGCGACCTTCAGGTTCCGACCTTTGTTCCTCCAACTGATGTCAGTCTACGACGAATAACAACTTGAAATAATTCCAAATCTCCACAACTCCCTCAAAACTTAACGGAACTGGTGCTCATTGGTGACTAGCTTCGAGAAGTATTCCCGAAGTTCCAATGACAAGTCGTGACCGGTGGAGTCAAAGCCTGATGGCCACGAGGACAGATACTCAGCGTTGACATTGGGTGGCGGTTGCGCTATATATCGTGAGCTAACAGAAGTTAGAAATATGGAGCATTGGATTCTGACCCAGTGGCTCAATGGTAACTCGCTGGCCGCAGAACCTGAAGGTCGCGGGTTCGATCCCTACTGGTGGTGTCGTGGGTGCGCACTGCTGAGGAGTCCCATACTAGGACGAAACAGGTGTCCAGTGCTCTCAGGTTTCCTTTGTTCCTCTAACTGATGTCAGTCTACGATGAATAACAACTTCAAATAATAATTACCTTTATTTCTAAAGTTCTGGCTCTGTCTTAGAAGCAATAACTTTTTCAGTGATTATTACAATAAAACAAAAACTTAGTAAAGTACACAAATTTTTTTTAACGTTTTATTTACTATTTATTTCAAACCTTAAGGTCATCTGCACTAACCATAGTGGCCTCAATCCTTAATGTCATAATATTATCCTAAGTTGTATAATGATGATTATAAGGATAGGTGGTATCAATGAACAGGTCATTGACGTCTTATTAACAAACCGTACGGATTATAATATAAACATGCAAAACAATTGAAGAAAACAGACAGAGATAGACAATACTTTTCAGGTCATAAGTATTGTGTACTAACTATGAGGCATAATGTCTTAAAGTTAAACAATCCACTTATAATAACACTAATGAGTATCTTGTTTACTAAAATGGATTATTTCTTCTTATTGTTATTGTTGTTTCGATTTAATCCACAGATTTTTTTTCATGCCTATAACTTACTTACTCACTAATTTTTCATTGGTCAGTTAACTCATCATTAGATCATTGTTTGTTTGTTTACTTTTGTAAATAATAATGTGTAACTAGCCAAAGTAATGAGAAAAATATAAACAAGTAGACAATAAATTCCATTAAGTAAAAAGAAAGGAAATTCATTAAAACAAAAGAAAGAAAGACCATAGTATTTATTGAATAATTATAACAATAGACACTGATTAATTCGGTTCAATCAATCATGGAATAATACAAGCAATAACACTAAATCTGTAATCTATTTCATTTTTCTTAACATAAATTCAAGTGTTGTCATAATAAATTTTGGTTGGTCAACGTAAGAAACTACCTTAAATGAACGTAGAGAAGACAAAGGTGATGAAGATACCCAACCAACCAACAACAAGCACCAATCACCATCAACGGGAGAAATCTGAAAGAAGAAATTGTCTCTTTCACCTACCTAACCATCTACTTTGACAGCATCGTTTCAACTAAAGGCGTCGGTAGCACAGATGAGGGTGTCAAAGTCAAGATCAGAAAGACAGTAAGACAGGTCTTCCTCCATTAATGTGAAATCAGTGTGGAGATCTACTGAATCCAGGGATAGAGAACAAGATCCGGATTCTCAACACTAATTCAGTCAAGTCAATGCTTCTATGTGGTTCAGAAACTTAGCGCGTCGCAAAAAGCATTTACAACAAACTGTAGACAAACATCATCAACAGCTCCCGCCTACACTCACTCAATTCTCAAGATCAGATGGATGGTCAGAATAGTAAGAATAAGTAACAAGGAACTTTGACCTGACAATGAACCAACCAACCAACCAAGAACCTATCGCCCAACAAATATGCAGAAGAAACTGGAGATAGATTGGATTGGACATAGACTGAGAAGATTGTTTGAGGACATCACGCGCTAGGCCAGTCCAGGCCCTCGAGTGGAACACAAATGGGAAACGAGTTCGGTGTCAAAGGCTGACATACAGGAGATCGGATGAGGAAGAAAGGTAACGGGCAGTCGTGGAGCCAGGTTCAAAAGACTGCAGAGAAGAGAGGCAAATGGAGACGTGCTACTGAAGCCCTATGTTCTACTAGGAACTCAAGAAACAAATAACAATAACGTAAGAAACTGCATCAAAATGAAAGTAACCAAAGAAATAATCTTTTTTTTAGGGTAATATTCATCATGGACTGACGTCAGTTGAAGAACCATTGAAAACCTGACAGGACTGGATATTTCTTTCGTCTTAGTGTGGGAATCCTTAGCAGTACGCACCTATAAACGCGCCAGGAAACGAACTCAGGATACTTAGATTTCACAGAGAAAGCTTTAACCATTTAGCCATTGGATTGAAGTTGAATGGTCCAGAGAGGTCTAATTTTGTTATCTCTGGATATTGTGCAACTATCACCCAAGTTCTTCAGTTGGCATTTGCTTCACTACCGACTGGTTGGCCTCATAGCTCACGACTTTTCATTAGAACTTTGGTTTATCCATCTCAAAGTATGTTGACAATGAGTACTATACAGCAATGTATTTTGAGGTTAGTGGGAATTTTATTTTTAAGGTAGCATACATCGTGGCTGGCATCAGTTGGAGAAGCTATTGCTTATGTGTTCAACTAGTCAGAAGTGAAGTAGATGTCAAATAAAGACCTTGGCTGATAGTTGCATTATATCACGAATTGAATGGTTAACACGTTCACTATGAAACATAAAACTGCGAATTCAATCCCTGGTAGGGTTGTAGGTGTCAAAAATCAATATTCTATTACGTGAAAATATTTTTAAACACAGAAATTTCGACCAATTAGTTACTTAAATGAGTTTTTGGCATACCATAGACATTATAGGGTGAATCACAGTTATTTTACATGCTCTAAATCTTTCATATTGGCAACACGTTTAAAAAAAATTATGTACAACAAGCTGTTAGTGTCCAGTGTAAGCAGTTTGATTCAGTTTAGTAGTAAAAAATAAATAGAAAAACAACAAAGATCATGATGTAATCGACCAATGCTACGCTCACAGAGTGGTGTCCGTCAAGGATACAAGGCTACACTATGCAACTACAAATAATGCAGACGAAGAGAAGAAGGAGGAATTCTACAGACAACTTCAATCAACACTGGACAAGACACCACCTCAGTTGGCGATATCAAAATTCTAATGGGTGGGGCGACATGAATGCCAAACTGCGGGGAGCGGACAACACAGGAAGAGAACTAACCAAGGGTCGAGAAGCGCTGGGTGAAATGGACAAGAATGAAGAATTGTTTGCAGAATTCTGTGAATTCAACGATTTGGTGATTGGAGGCAGTGTGTTCAAGCACAAGGATATCCACAAAGCTACATGGATTTCACCAGATGAACGCACTAAAAATTAGATCGGCCTCATGTCAGTGTGAAGAAAGTGGAGACGCAGCCTGCTGCATATAAGATCAAGAAGAGGAGCAGATGTAGGTTCACACTACTCACTACCTAGTGCAGGGAACCTTCGAAATCAAATTGAAAGCCTTCAAAGAAGGTGACGATAGACCACAGTTCAAGTTCAACACTTGGAAACTGATGGACGAAACTACAAAGAAAATCTTCGCGTCAGCCATCAAGACAAAATGGGAGATATCGAGCAACATTCCTGAAGAAACCTGCATGGCAGAACACCGAGACTCACTGGAAAAGACGTGGAACAGCTATACGATGATGCCACATGCCAAGTGATTCACAATGGAAAGGTCAGCGATGCATTTAAAGTGAATATGGGAGTAACACAAGGTTGCCACTTACTATCACCGACCATCTTCCTGATTGTGGTCGACTAAACTGGATCATTTAACAAATTGAGAAGAGCGAGAAGAGGGGCAAACGGTATTTGACCAATGAAAAGACCCTAGGAGATTTGGATTTCACCGATGATGATTTATGTCTAATGTCTCACAAACACAAAGATCTACAGGCGAAAACTAACAAGTTGGCAGAAGTGGTAGAGCAGCAAAGACAGAACTTCAGGTGGGCGTAGAGAATACACAGGTGATGAAGATACCCAACCAACCAACAACAAGCACCAATCACCATCAACGGGAGAAATCTAAACGAAGTTGTCTCTTTCACCTACCCACCTACCTAGGCAGCATCATCTTACTAACAGGCAGCAGGACAGGATGAGGATGTCAAAACCAGCCAGGATCGGAAGACAGTAAGACAGGTCTCCCTTTATGAATGTGAAGTCAGTGTGGAGATCTACTGCACTGCACTGCACGCCACTTCACTCCGCATAAATAAACAAGATCCAGATTTTCAACTAAACAACCAAGCTCAGATAACACAATGCAACCAAAACCATCCACCTGAGCTACAAATATTCTCCACAGCCCCACCAAGGATCAAACTTAGAACCTTCAACCTTCACAGCGAATGCATTAACCATTCAGCTACTTGGTCGAAGTTCAATGGTCTAGAGCTTCTTACTTCTGTCGATTCATGTCATGGTGCAACTATCAACCAAGGTCTTTAGTTGGCATCCATTTCACTTCTAACCGGTTGTTCTCATAGGTCACGGGTGCGTACTGCTGAGGTGTCCCATACTAGGATGAAAGAGATTTTCAATGCTCCCTGGTTTTCAGTGGCTCTCCAACTGATGTCAATCCGTGATGAATGCTACCTTAAAACTTGATTAGTTAGTTCATTTTTAACATATTCTCCCAAGCAAAGGATACCAGCTAAATAAAATATGATAGAGGTTTTATATTTAGTATAACATGTATAAAGTCGTACACACTTGCCCCTGTTTTCGCCTGAAGTCTGGTACAGAAAGAGCTTTGAGTGAAGAGAATGCTGGTCATGTGATATCCTAGCTCCTACCACTCGTTCACATGAGTTAAGACGTTTGTTCAACTAGAAAGCTTACAGGTACAATCTTCAACATTCTACTCAATACATCATAGTCTTTTTTATAGTAACCCAGAAAAGGGTAACACCAGAGGAGAATAAGCCAGACCCAGGGGTTTATAAAATGCAAAGAGAAGCTGAGTTATATCAAATGCTCACAACTGTGGCTGGAGGCCAGTTAAACTGTTCCTCAGTGTTCTGCCCATCGTTCCAGTCGTCTCCCCTGCGAGTGAATCGCAGATCTATCCTTCTCTGCTATAGCCTCACTAACCACAGTTGACCTTTTCCCCCCAGTCTCCTTAATAAGTCTAAATAACTGTCTACTGTTACCGATCGCCGCTGCCTTTTCCATCTCTTTAGCCTTCGCTGCCCACGATCGTTGCGCAGACTTTTCTTCAGTCTATTTTTAAGTTGCGCTCGCTCTTCATTGTACTCAGAGCCTGCAGGGATGCATTCACGTGCATCCATTAGTTTGGAAGAAGCTGCTGATATCCACTGGCTCTTTTTAGCCATTATCTTGGAGTCGGTTACAGTCTTCAGTGCTGCTTTTACAGCAGACTGAAGATGGCACCAAGCTTCTTCTGGATGAGTGATAGTCTTCCGTTCTGATAACTGCCTAGCCAACTTCTCACTAAACACGGCTTTGGTGTTTCCGTTTTCCAGCAGCACTCGTAGTGGTTTTGTGCTCACAACTTCCCAATACTAATGCGGTTAGACAAAAGATTCCTGAAGAAATTAGTACGATATACGACGATCAAAGTAGTCTGGTTAGCATAGTTATTTTGATAGAAAGCTGTTGTGTATAGCGTTTTGTAAGCAAAAATGTTGATTATATGTTCAGTTGAATGAATTCATCATCATAACACATTTTCATTCATTGCACTCAAATGTTGGCTGTTGTTAAACTTAAACTTAAAAACAGTTCAAATGAAACTACTGATGGCGTTGTACATCAGATGCCACACTTGTATACAAACGATGTTACTGTAATAGAATAATTTATCACCTAATCAATCACGAATGAAAGTAAGGTCATAAACTAGTAACATACATTTTAACCAATCAGTGTATGATGTTGTTGTCTGTATTATCGCTGCAGTGAGTGGACCATATTGATCAGCCTCTATTTGCATTTGGGCTCCTGCGCAGATACCTCAATATTATCTGTGCGATGGGGTGGGGGGGGGGGACCAGGATGTTTGCGTCTGGACATCTGGACATACCTGCCTACCAGTGACCGATGTTGTTCTACCTAAAAAAATTCGAACAAATGACCAATCACTTCCACTAGATCATCCAGTTATGATAGCCACTTCTTGTACAATGCGTATAGTTTTTATGTTGTTCCAAATTCAAGTCCTATTGAGAACAACATCGTTCACTGGAAGGTAAATACTTCAAGCTGACGAGTCTTAAAGAGAATGAAGAACCCATCTTCAATTCCATCCCTAACCATTATCCATCATTAAAATATTATGAGTATATAAGGCTGTATTTTTGTTTGTGTATATATTTATAATTAACTCAACAGATTGTAAAAAAACCAATAATTTATAACTATATAATAAATTATCCATTTGATGTTTACAACTTAGCAAAATGTTTATCATTCCAATTCATAGCTTAAACAATATTAAACAGTATAATTTTCTTTATAACTTATATCACAATTTCAATCTAATAATTAGCCTTTTGACCAAGGTCATTTTAATTTTAA
The DNA here is from genome assembly GCA_944470555.2 of Heterobilharzia americana. NCBI lineage: Eukaryota > Metazoa > Platyhelminthes > Trematoda > Strigeidida > Schistosomatidae > Heterobilharzia > Heterobilharzia americana. The sequence goes on from OX104129.1 coordinate 2,468,287, forward strand.
TTTCTTGTCAAATGTCTGTGTAAAATAATAATGTTCAAATTTACTGATTAAACAACATCTGAAATACTCATAACCGTTAAGATATAGGCACCAATAGATGATAGAAGTGTGCATATAGACGTGTTTGTGTGAATAAGTACTTTCAAGTAATGTAATCCATACTGATAAGGAATTATTTATTAGTAGTAAAGAATAACATTTTTTTTTAAAGATGATAAAAAAGAAATATTTATGAACTATTTCGTAAATTATTAAAATTGAATTGAATAAAAATAACGCTACATTGTATTCAATTGAACATTGAATTGGATTGTTATTGAAAGGCTTTTAGACAAATAAGTTTACTTCTTATCTTACTCCAGTGTTAAATTTCTTTAAAAGTGTTCATTTAAAATGGATATTTAGAGAGATTTATCGATAAAAGAATATCTACATTGAGGTGCGACGCATTAGTGTGGAGAAGAAGGTACTTTTGACTCAGGCTAATTAAGGTGTGTCTACGCTCGTTACTGAAGATTAGATGGCCAAAAACAATAAGCAACAAGAAACTGTGACTGGTCGGCAACGAACCAACCAAAAAATATTGCTGAACAAATATGCAGAAAGAAGTAGAGATAGATTGGGCATCACTTGAGAAAACCATTCGGGACATCACGCGTCGGGCACCCGAGTGGAACCCAGATGGGAACGACGATTTGGGCGTCCCAGCTGAGGGTGACATAGAGGAGATTGTGTGAGGAAGAAATAAAAGCTTGTGGGCTGTCGTGGAGCCGGGTTGAAAAAATTACACAGAACAGAGTGGAATGGAGACGTGTTACTGAAGCCCTATGTTCCACTAGGAACCCAAGGGAAAAATAATAATAACGAAGGTGTTCAAAAGAACATCCTATTTTACTATTCTGCAAATCAACTACACTAGTTTCTTAATGGTGAATATATGTATAAAGAATAAACTACTGCCACTAGTCACTTTCATGTGCATGTTTCAATTCATATGCTCATGAAGAGCGAGGTATATGGATTGTAGGCAAAAGTAGACAGTCAAACGTCAACGCCTTCAAGCATGTCTGAGTAAAGGGTCAATGTAGATCAAGCAGTAGCTCCATATAACAAAATGTGACTGACAGTTGGTACACAGTTTCAGAAAAAACGATTCCAGTAGTCTTCAGAAGATCATTGCTCTGAATGAAAATTACCACACTGATAGAATTACACGAACCATGTTTGCTTGAAAACAGTGTAACTATAAGGCTTATGTGGATTTGATATCTACGAAAATACATATCATATAATTTATTTTGAGTTTCACGAGGTAGCACTCATCACACACTGGACAGCTTTTTTGTCCTAGAATGCGACTCGTCAGTAGTACATATCCACGACCCAGTTGGGGGTCGAAGTCAGGACTTTCTGGTTTCACAAGGAACATGATAAGCATTCATCCACTGCGATGGAGATCAATAGTTCACAGTTTCCAACTTTTGCAGGTTTACGATATAAAGTGACTATCTTCACTTGACATCCTCTTCACTTCCGACTGGTTGACGCTAAAAGTCATCTCAGAGCGTGTTCCTAATAAGCACTAAACAATAATGCAGTTCAAAGCTTACAGGATATAATTTTAAAGGTAGTATATCACGAATCGATAGAATAAACTGTGAACCATTGAACTCAGACCCAGTGGTTGAATGATTATCGTATTTGCAGCCAAAGCAGAAGGTCATGAGTGCATACTCCTGGGGAGTTCCATACTACGACAAGAACACCTACCCAGTGCTACCAGGTTCTCAATGATTCTACAACTGGAGTCAGTCTATAATGAATACTGCCTTAAATATACAAACACGTTGTGAACAAGTTTCATAATAGAATGTCAACCATTCCATCTGATTGTTTATAAGATAGGAATATTATCTCAAAAAACAAGTGAAACATAACCTAGTAATGCACTTGGTTCAAGAGGCTATATTATGAAATAGTTAAGATGGACGGAAAATCAATGTGATTGGCTCAAAAGTGAATTCACATTCAACGATGAATAGTGGGTCTCAGGAGAAACTAGGATGAGTGTTTCATCTAATTTAAGACTTGTCAGTTAGATATACTTGCTTGTCAGAGATGGTATTCCCCATAAAACTGGAAGACAGCACCCATTGTTTAAAATGCTGGAGCGTTATGCACTAGACTAATGAATTACATGGAATTTTAATATTAACATTTGAGTCATGATGATCGATTTGAGACATATCAGCAATGAGTAAGCTCATGAACTAGCAAAAAATAATAAAAGATAGAGAAAGAAAAGAGAAGAGAAAATTCGAATGAAGTATGATTATTATTATTATTATTATTATTATTATTACTTATTATTTGTCTTTCAGGTTCCTAGTGGAGCATAGGGCGTCAGTAGCATGTCGCCATCTCACTGTTTTCTTTGCAGTCTTTTAAACCTGGTTGCAAGACTGCCGATTACCTTTCATTTATTCCTGACACGATCCCCTCCATGTCATCCATCCTCGGACACCAAAATCATCGTTTCGCATATGCCTTCCACTCAACGACTTGACGTCGCCTGACGAGTGATGTCCCCAATCAGTCTGCTCGGTCTATGTTAAATCTAATCCAATCCATCCATCTTTCTTCGGCATATTTGTTGAGCGATGGGTTCTGTTTCATTGGGTTGTTGCTGGTCACAGTTCCTTCTTGCTTATTCTTATTATTCTGGCCAGTCATCTGATCTTCAGTATCGAGTGGGTGTGGGCGACAGATGCTGATGATGTATGTCTGCAGTTTATTGAAAATGCTTTTTGTAATGCGCCAAGTGTCTCAACCGCTACATAGAAGCACTGACTTGACTGAATTAGTGTTGAAAATCCGGATGCTGTTCACGCTTTATGCTGAGTGCAGTGCAGTAGATCTCCACACTGATTTCACATTAATAAACGAAGACCTGTCTTACTATCCTCATCTGTCCCGCCGGCCGTTAGTAAGACGATGCTGCCTAGGTAGGTGGGTAGGTGAAAGAGACAACTTCGTTTAGATTCCCCCCCCGTCGATGGTGATTGGTGCTTGTTGTTGGTGGTGGTGGTTGGGTATCGTCATTACTTCTGTCTTCTCTACGTTCACCTGAAGGAAGTTCCGTATTCGCTGCCCTGCCCCTTATGCCTACTTGTTGATTTTTGCCTGCAGATCTTTGAATTTGTGAACATTAGACATAATTCATCGGCAAAATTCAAATCATCTAAGGTCTTTTCATCGGCCCAGCATTTACTCCTCTTCTCACTTCTCAATGATTATGATAGTAAAGGTTTACTTTCACGAGTGATGGATTGACAAATGCATTTAGTTACACGATTGACATCCACTTTAGGCTGAATTGTGGCATAACTGAAATATCAGCACTAAAGAATGAGTTCAGCTATTTCATGGAAATATATTTAACTTGTTTTAACAAAAAATAATGTAAACTATGACTGTGTATAGATCAATAACCTTACAGATGATTACTAAAGTCATCCACTAATTCATCCTTTGTATACCACAGTCTAAATGTGCTGATGATAACTATCATATTCTAACATGTAAAGAGTGATATTCATAAGTTTATCAGAGTAAGCAACTTTAGAATCATAAGAGTAATACATAACACTTTAGGTTTGGTGTAAACATGAGAAAAGAACGCCCTTAAAGTCATAAAACATACATCTCAATAATTAAGGTACCTATAACCTGACTTCATAGTAAATATTCTACTTTTAATGCATAGTATTCTGTATTCATATAAAAATCATAACATATATAGCTCTACGGGAATTGTCCTATAGAGTAGAAAATAATATAGCAAAGAATGGAAACATATATAAATAATAACGACAATACGAGTAGAAAGGAGTCCCCACAGCCTCTATTGTGTTACCTATCCTATAAGGAAGGAACCTCAAACATTTTACGTAGCATTCTCGACAAAGCTGGAATTAAGCTGATATTTAAGCATACAAACTTATTCTCACAGATGAACCTGGCTTAAGGATCTGATAGTTCAAATTAAGCAAAATAATCCAATCTATCAAATTCCATGCAATTACTTTCAGGTCAAGTATATACGTTAAACTAGCTTGTCACGGTCACTTAGATTATCGGAATATCAAAATTTAACAAAATATAGAATAACAGATCCGAATAATCCATAAAAAGAATTTAAGTATTACAATGCATGCATTAACACAACCATACAATCTTGGGTGAAGTTAAACTACACTACTTAAGTCCAATATAATTAGGTGTAGATGAAGATAGAGATTGTTAGCTGAATCTTTGTTCATCGAATCAAGACCCAACACATGTAATAGGAGTGACACAACACCCAACTATACCTGAGATATGGAAAAATTTTCTACCAGTACAAACAAGCCGCATCATCCTAGAGAGGCTTAAAGACGCACTGGATTCAAAACTGCGACCGGAACAGGCAGGCTGGCTTCAGGAAGTACAAATCATGTGCTGACCAAATTGCAACGCTACACTTCGCATCATCATAGAACAGAGCATAGAATGGCAATCACCTCTCCACCTCAACTTCATCGACTTTGAGAAGGCCTTTGACAGCGTCGACCGAGAAGTAATTTGGAAACAGCTTCAATACTACGGAGTACCGCAAACCTTTATCCGCCTCATTCAACAACAATATGAAGATGCCACATGCCAAGTAATTCAAAATGGGAAGCTCAGTGATAATTTTGAAGTGAAGACAGGAGTGAAACAAGGTTGCCTACTATCCCCCATGATATTCCTTATTGTGGTGGACTGGATCATGCAGCAAACAGTAGGCAGCGAGAAGAGGGGGATACACTGGACGACGGAAAAGAACCTAGAAGACTTGGATTTCGTCGATGACTTATGCCTAATGTTACACAAACTTGAAGATCTGCAGGCAAAAACTAACAAGTTGATAGAAGAGGCAGCGAAGACGGGACTTCAGGTGAATATAGAGAAGACAGAAGTGATGAAGATACCGCACCACCACCATCAACAACAACAACAAACTCCAATCACCGTCAACGGGAGAAACTTAAAGGAAATAACCTCCTTCACTTATCTAGGAAGCACTGTTTCAACTACAGGCGACACAGGCACAGACGAGGATGTCAAAGCCAGTCAGAATCGGAAAAGCAAGACAGGCGTTCATTAGCCTGAAACCAGTGTGGAGATCTTCTGCACTCAGCACAAGGAACAAGATACGGATTTTCAACACCAACCCAGTCAAGTCAGTGCTCTTGTATGGCTCAGAGACTTGGCGCGTCACGAAAGGTATTTCCAACAAACTACAGACATTCATCAACAACTGCTTACGCTGGCTCGCTACTGAAGATCAGATGGATTGCCAGAAAGAATAAGCAACAAGGAACTCTGGGAACGAACCAACCAACAACCTATCACGCAACAAATATGCAGGAAGAAGTGGAGATGGATTGGCCATGCACTGAGAAGGCCGACTGAGGACATCACGCGTCACGCCAGTTGCTCGAGTGGAATCCCCATGGGAAGCGACGAGTTGGACGTCCGAGGGTGACATGGAGGAGGTCGTGCGAGCAGGAAATGAGAGCTTCTGGGCTGTCGTGGGACCAGGTTCAAAAGATCTCAGAGAACAGAGGTCACTGAAGGCGTGCTACTGAAGCCCTATGTTCCACTAGGAACCCAAGGGACTAATAATAATATAATATAAAATAATAACAATGATATGATTATGAATAATGATAATTTACGCTTGAAATAAATAATACTTTATAAATGTGTGCTACATATCAAATAAACAAATCTAATATAGAAGTAAGTAAGTAAGTAGTTGTCAAAAGGGTAAAATTTACTACAGTTTGCTTTAGTGGTGGCTGGCAGTGGAGACTACAATGCGCATTTCGTCCTATTTAGGACTCGCTAGCTAAATGTACCTGTGCCCCAGTGAGTGGTTTTGTTCCCACTGAGACTCGAACACAGTACTCATCACTTAAAACCTCATAGAGTTATTCCCTAGATCAATGGCGTCTGAGACAATAGGCACTGGTTCGAAGTCTCAGTGGAAACAATATTACTGATTGTAGTACAGGTGTATTCTGCTGATGAGTCTCGAATAGGACGAAAAGTGCGTTCTGGATTCCACTCCTACTGATCACCAAGTAACTAACAACATATTGAGTAATCAGGCAATATTGAGGTATCCAAATAGGAGCGCATATACAAACATACATCGGCCTATTCAATACAGAATAATAATAGGAAATAAATCATACTATTTCGTGGATTACCTTATGCATAGTTAATTTGTGCAAAATTATTATTAACCACTGCTGTATCAGAGAAGTTATTCTTAACTTAATTTTATGAAATATTCAGAAAATAAAATTGGCACGATTAGAATTTTGTTAAAAAATCATATGACATCTCATTCTTAGCTCTTTTTATAGTAGTACCTTGAAGTTTTTCAGAATCTATTCAAAAATTGAAGACAAACAGTGTATGTATATATGTGATGAAAAAATAAACATTTTCATTTGATTAGAAATTTTACGATTTATTATTTTCTTTTCACTAAAAAGAGAGATACTTATGAAATATAATTCGATAAAGACAACTTCAGTTATCAATCTCTTCCTACATCTATCATTAACTTCATTTTAAGAAATGTCAGTCTGTTCCATCCTGTTGAATGATTTTATGTAATTATATGCATCTCAATAGCTCAGTTCTTTACTAGATTGATTATCGCCTAATGGTCTACTTTTCTAGATTTCATTAGACGGTTACCTAGCATTTCATTTACTCTAATGATGTTCTCATTACACTATTTCTTCAGATATTTAAAGGCCGATTATATCTCATCATCGTATGATTGCATACCTGGTTTAACAGCCATTGTATGTTACTATATGCCTACAACTCTCCGTATATATACTCACTTGACTAAATCTAGAATAATAGACTCTAGTAAGACAAATCACAAACAACCAAGCAAAATGATGAAACGGAGTGGAGGATACAAAAAGGCTTCAGGTGTTTCACCACCGTTGCCTTCCTAGTAAGTATAGGACGTATTCCGTGGTGTCACCATGTAAGTAATGCAGAAGTTAGGTGTAGAGTTTTAGGGAGAAGAGGTAAGTCAGTCGACGAGGTTGTGAATCTTCATCGACTGAGATGGTTGGGACACGTACTACGTATGCCTAATCACCGATTGCCTCGTCACACAATGTTGGCTGAGGTGGGTCCAGGCTGGAAAAAGGCCCGAGGTGGCCAGACTAAAACATGGCACCAATGTATGAAGTCTCTGACTGTTGGTTTAAGCCATGTAGGACGATGCAGACTAGGTGGTTGGGGTCCGCAGGACAAGAGGAACCAGTGGTTGGAGACCCTAGGTGATATGGCTCAGAACCGATGTCAGTGGCACAGATGTATACACACATTATCTTCATCTTAACAACGCTATACCGAATCCCACCATTTTGTCACTCCTCTTTCCTTTCTTCTCGTACTTTATATTTCTTTTGACTGCATTCACTTATCTTCATCCTTCACCTCACTACCTTTTTACTTGATGTGCTGATATGAGGTGTGGCAACTCGGACCGTTACGCAGTAATGCCTGGTCCTATGTTGATAATGATTGGAGTAAAATCCCCAAAAATCAACTTATTGGGGGCGGAGAAAGACCGATAATTGAAGCTTTCTTTTATCGAATCAACATTCTATCCCCCTTATACGACAAATGAAAGCGTAGAAACCGAACCATAAAGAAGGGGTGTGGACGATAAGGAGTTTCTCTTTCACTGAGTCCAATATTCAACATACAGACAAGCATGCAGGTTCAGTAAGTAAGCTGAGCACAACCAGATCAAGATATAGCACCAATCCGTAAAGTGTAAAACTGCTGATCCACATAAAATCGTTGACTAGAGGATAGTAAACTGGATGCAATCTTTGAATTAACACGTGGCAATCCTGTGTTAGTATAGCTTAAGAGTAGACTAATCAACCTAGACCTTTACAACTCTAAGAAATCTTCAGAATTTTTGTAGATCGTCATTTATTCTTCTCAATTTCGCCATTTTTCGATCATAAAAGTTCTTCCAGTATATTTCTTAACCCGCAAAATGCAAATCATTGTTTCAGGATCAGTCTGCATCAACACCTAACGTGAAGATGAGCAGCAAAAACGGCGAATGCACTGACCAGTTCATTTATTCAAAAAGTCAGATCAGCCTTGGTGCATCAACGCTTTACAAAGATATCTGTGCACATATCCAAAAGGCTAGACCAGCTCTTATCAACATATATCATACACAGAATCGGCAAAATATCCAACTACCTAATGAAGATTCAATGCATCACGCACTTTTTTGATGAGTTCTACTACACGGCGTAAAAACAAGACTATTAGCGATACAAGAAATGAGAAGGCTTCAGGTTTATGACCACCGATATCATCGCAGAATAGACCATGAATTGTGATGTCACCACGTCAATGATGTACAAGTAAAACATAGAGTTCTAGACAGAAGAAGTCTATCAGTTGATGAGAACAAGAACCTTCATTGACTCAGATGTCTGCGACATGTGCCATAGATTCTTATTCAACATCCATCTCGGCGCCCAAAGTTAAATGAAGTGAGTTTAAGCTAGAAGAACTTTAAAAGAGAAGATTAGAACACGATGTCAATGCATAAAGCATTTCACATTCGATCTCACCAGTGTAGGTGAGTATGGACTTCCTATTCAGCATTCGCACGATATTATGACCAATGACATCCATCTATTGAAATCACACACATAGGCGTAAATACGATCTCAACAGAAGCCCATCAATCTCGCAACGATTCAAGCCCTATTTTGAAAATGCAAACTATCTCGTGCAAAAAATACACCACTCCTAGGCGTCCCAACTTCTTGATGTTGATCCCATATACAATCTCCGATAACTTAAGCACTTCCTCCGTGATTACCAAAAGATGTGCTACTTTATTCTCCTTCCCCACAGTGAGATCATCAGTCCACTCATACTCTAGTGGGCGTAAAGACAATCTTGTCAGTTTCCCACGGAGTCTCGCATTGTCTGACACCACTCCACAAGGTCGGTGTGAAACGGATGTCCGAGAAGACATAGTCTCCATTTCTCCAACAACCAGACGATCCCAAAGTGTTCTATATCGATGGCTGAATATTCCTGTTTTTAGCGAGTACATGGCTAGCAAATTCAACAACCTGTAGGATATCACCTATTACATAATCGCTGGCATCTATGGAAAAGATGTGTGTTATCCTGGTTATCAACAATCAAGTGCTCATACACTTGTTATCTAAGAGCTCCTTGATTTGGTTAGATGTCTTTTGTGGCTGCTGGATCCACACAAACTTCAGTATTCTCAACAGTTTATACACTTGAGCCACTATTTCATTGCATTTCACCGCATTCAATAAACCGGTCGTAAATGGCTACTTTACCTAGGAATTGTCTCAGTTTCCTCATGTAGTTCGGAATCACAATATTATTGCTTGTCAGAATCTTTTCAAGCAATGCCTTTATCTCACCATATCCACTTTGTCGCCCCATAATCTGAGCTTCTTCTCGATGATCTGAAAATTCAACCTGTTAATATATAGTCCCAATACCGTTTACATTTTCTAGATGGTCTTTCTTCAATGTACTATACACCGCAAGATCAATGTGCACCTTTACATTCTCTTAATTTTTAACCAAAAATGTCCTCAGTCATTTAAACACAAACAGTCCTTTTGCAAGGCTAAAACATGTTCATCTAACCTCATATTATTTCCACCACACAATAAAAGCTGTCTTCCCTCTATCATCCTTTCACCAGTAATAACCAATACCCAGGACGTAAGTTAAGTACTGTGAACAGTGTGGCTTTCTATAAGGGGTCTAGGCATCTCGGTCATCGTCGGCACTGCACAAGGTTTCAAATCGATAATTGTGTTTAGTTCTCTAAAATTCATGCAAAACCTATATTCCTCATTCACCTCTTCATCAAGAGCACGTGTGAACTGCACAGACTGTCAGCCCCTTCAACTATACTATCCTTTAACATCTCCTGGACATGTGTCTCTACTTCTTCTTGCTAGTTAACGTGAACATGATGATTGAAGAATGTGGTTTGTCCGTGATTTTTAATGGTATTTCCCGTACCACTCTGTCACAATATCCGTATGGTTCTCCGTTTCTGAGGTATGAACTCTTGTACTCTTTAGTCAGTTTAGTGTTGCTAGCTGCTTTTTCTCAACTCCTACTACCTCAGTGCATTCATGTATACCGAGTGATCCATATTTCCAAGTCACCTTTCTACTTTTCATATCAATGACTGCAGCAAACTTGCTCAAGAAATCTGCCACTGGTACACTTCACTGCAAGGAAGATATCAAAGCACCTGGGGCTAAAATTTAACATCTCGAATTTCGGGGGAATTGTGGGGATTTGGAAACATTTCAAGTTGTTATTCATCGTATACCGACATCAGTTGGAGGAACAAATGAAACCTGGGAGCACTGGACAGCCGTCTAGCCCTACTATGGGACTCCTCAGTCGTGGGCACCCACGACCCCACCCCGCAAGGGACCGAACCCAAGACCTTCAAATTCCGTGGCCAGCACGCCGCCATTGAGCCTCTGCATCAGAATCCAATGGTCCATATTTCCAACTTCTGTTAGCTCACGATATAGCGCAGCCGCCACCCAATATCACCGTTGAGTAATTGTCCTCACAACTATCAGGCTTTGCCGCCACCGGTCACGACCTCTCATTGGAACTTCGAATTTCAACAAAACAGCTGCACACATCTACAACATCCAATGAGTGTGCGCTTATAGCATTTCGTTCATAAAGATATTGCGTTGCCGTCCGTTCTGTCATGATGAATGTCTGAAATAGCCGTTAAACGCAGAAGATATCAAGCGGTTGGAGGGCTTTGATTACAGGTGTCTGCGCAGTAATGGTCACGTCTAGTGGAATTACCGTGTGAATAATGTTGTGACCAGGTGATGGGTACTAAGCAAGGCAGGCAAATGGATTGATAAGGTTGTTAACCTTCGGTGATTGAGATGGCTTCGACATGTGTAGGGCATGCCAAGTCACCACATACCTCGATGTGATATACTGGTAGTGGGAGCTCAATTAAGTTGGAAAAGAGTTCATGGTGGCCAGACTAAGATATGACACCAGTCGATGAAGTCCCTGGCTGGTTATCTGAAGTATGTGAGGAGAGGTCCACTCCCTAGATGGGGTTCCATGAAAGGGAAGGAACGAGTGATTGATGACTCTTACAGACGTGGCTAAAATCAGACACAATAGCGTAGATGTTTTCACTCCTTGACATCCGCTTAAGCTTGAATATTTGCACAAACCGTCATCTTCAAATTGTTTGTCGCCTCTACTTTGATACCAGTCTTTTTCTATCTACTTATCCACTTCTTTGCACTCCACTTTGAATTGTGGCCACTTAGAGCGGTGACCTTGTGTGCTAGGTTCTACTTTCAATTTATGTGTCTGTCTACTAGGCATCACTCATTTCGCTTATCACACCCTTATACCACTAAACATCGTAGAAATGTGATGTACTTTCGCGTTGAGTAAACACATTTCACACCAGTAAACGGCAAATTTCCTCCATCTATATTCTACAGTTTAGCGAAGTTGAATATAGGAAGATCTAAAATTTATTCATCAATCACATGCATATTTGGAGAGTAAGCAATGAGTCACATATATTGTGAGAAGGGTAATTAATGCTACTCGACTATCCAGAAGTCAATAGGTAGGGTGAATTTTGGATTCATGACCAACTGGTTGAAAAATTATTGCATAGGCGGCCAATAAACCATATGAACTAAATCTTTATTGAAGTATAAGGCAGTGAAGGAAACAATCCTCTTGTTCATAAACTGTTTTACCAATTCAGTACATTTCAATCTACTCAGTTGTAGACGACAAATCACTTAGAAATAATACTGTTAATGAAAAGTGAAATGTATAAATCTGACATAGGTGTCTGATGTGTATAAAAGTCACTGACGAGTTCCACTAGTAGACGAAATAAGTGTAAAGAAAACGACGATTATCAGTGTCTAGAAATAACAAATAGTTGAAGATGAAAAGTATACAGTAATTAATAAAATTCTATGAGTTGAGAAAGTGAAAGAGAAAAATTCGACCCCGTTTTATGATAAGCATAAAAATTATCTTTTGACTGAAAGTAAGTAAAGTACACAAATGTGAGTTATTCAAAGTTTTTTGATTTACCACTTTAGAAAGATTAATCCCTATACTCATAATATATAAAACAGATTCTGTCATAGATTTCCTGAAGAAAAAGTCAAATTATGAACTATGGATTGAATAATCAAGAGTTTAAGAGGATACTTAGTGTAATATACATTTGTGATGACTATTAGTTAGATGAGTGAATCACATTTCTACGATGCTTCGTGGTATAAGGGTCTTCTGAACACCTGGATGAGAAATCTAAGTATGTTTGACTGGCATGCATTTTTCAATTGTGAAATGTAAGAAAATGCTACAGGACTGGTCTACAACTGCTCTTAGTTTAAGGATAGGGAGTGAAGTGTGGAATTAGTCGGCTACTTCACTTACTTGGGAGATTACAGTAGCTCGAAAAGCCTAGTTTTTTGATGAAATCTCAGCAGAGATTGAGAAGGCTCGTTCAGTGCTTGCCAACTCGCGTCAACTGTGGTGCTTACTGGTGATAAATGCGAATATCTATGAATGAACAAGTAAACTGACCTACAGTCCGTTTTGTTCTGTTAGGTGGCTGCAAAGCATGAGTGTTAAAAGTAGATGATACGCAGAAACTACAGGCCATTGACAGTGAGTGTCTTCTTAGCAGTGCTCGTGTATGGTGAAATCAACACAATAGCAAAACACAAGTTAGGCGAAGGGTACTAAGCATGTCAGTCGATGAGGTTGTGAACCTTAATCGAGTGAGACGGCATAGGTTGATGAACATTCACACTATGGGTTTGAATCCTGTAAGGAGTTGTAGACTGCCTGACTGAGGTTCCCGAGAAAATAGGAGTTAGAGGTTGATGACTCTTAGCGACTTATCTGAAAATCGGTCACAATGGCGCAGATGCATTCACTCCTCGACGTACCCTAAGGCTCGAATATTTGCACTGAGCTTTGTTTTCAAATTGTTCATTGTCTCACTCAACTACGTCTATCCTGATATCACTCCTTTTCATCCACTTGTTCTTTGTATACTACTATGAATTGTGGCTATTTGGAGCAGTGCACTTGTGTCCGAGGTTCAACCTCGGTGCTATCTAATTTTTATATAGAAGGGAGGGGTGATGGAGTTTCCTGACCAGCTGGTGAGACGTCCATGAATAGTCCTCAAAGCTTGGAGAACTTGAAACAAGTGATAGCTGAAATTTTGTGCAGACATATTTAGGGATAACTTTATATTGTTGATATATTAATGCTTCGTCCCACTAGTTTATTGTACGATTGCCTTGGTTAAAAGTAGTCACTGAAGTAACGAGCTGCAAAAATATGCTGAATATCAGCAAATTTTGGATAATAGTTACTGACTGCAACCATCTACAATATTGAACTGAGGAGATTTTTTCGATTGATATGGGGAAGAAACGTTCATGGTCATCATCACTTCTACGTGCATAAATGCCCTCTCATCCCTATCATAATATGTTATGATCATAAACAGGTGTTTTCAGTGAAGTGGTCTAGGTTTGTTTACTGCTTACTGCTGTTCCATATGAGTGGTTCACAACAACAGTTTGTATTGCAACCAAATATTGGATGTTTCTCTATGCACCTGATGGTCAAACAGATGGCATTCGAATGACTAGAAACTAAAAACGGGTTGCTGCTGAGATTTATTTACGCCTAGGTGTGTGATTTCAATGATGAATGTAATTGGTTATAATATCATGAGAGACCAAACGTCAAATGCTTAGTGCATTGATGTGGTGTTTTATTCTCACCCCTTTTGAAGTTCTTCTAGCTTAAACTCACTTCATTTAACTTTGGGCGCCGAGGTGGATGTTGAATAAGAATCTATGGCACATATCGCAGACATCTGAGTCGATGAAGGTTCTTGTTCTCATCAACTGGTAGACTTCTTCTGTCTAGAACTCTATGTTTTACTTGTGCATCATTGACGTGGTGACATCACAATTCATGGTCTATTCTGCGATGATATCGGTGGCCATAAACCTGAAGCCTTCTCATTTCTTGTATTGCTAATAGACTTGTTCGTCAGCCGTTTAATAGAATGCATCAAACAACTGCTTGGTGTATTCAATCTTCAATAGGTAATCGAACATCTTGCTGATTCCGTAGATGGTATAAGTTGGTAAAAACCAGTCGAGCTTTTTGTACAACTTTGGTCCATTAGAGCTGGCCTGACTTAGTAACTTTGACAACGTCAGCAGGAAACGCGAAAATAGAAGGAGAAGAAGCTCCTGTTAGCTTCCTCTGTGCATATATATATATATATATATATATATATATATATATATATATATATATATATATATATATATATATATATATATATATATATATATATATATATATATATATATATATATAACTTAGCTGAGCAATTCGGTCACGGCATTCAAATTCATACAGTAGGCAAAGGGTCCCACCTGTTGTTTGAGAACTTGAGCTCTTAAGTGGATTAATCTTGGAATTCGCCGTATATTCGCTAAAATTTGACTACGTAAGTCAATGAACTACAGCCTAACGATTTTTATACGACTTCAGAGTAAAGAAAATATATAGAATTTCCAGAAATAAAACTCACGTCATTCTGTATGTAACAACAGTCTTAACTCTCTATATTTCATGCTAATACGATTTCTTTTGGAAAATACTAATTCAATACTGAATTATTCAATGTTTCAAACAGTATAGCTTCAAAAAAATATGGACAGTTGGTCCGTTAAATTAATTTTTCTAAGATGGCAAACTATAAACATTGATCTGAATAATTCTTCATAACTTACTGATACTGATCAGACCAAAGCGATATGGAAGGTTAAAAAGAAAACAGACGTCAACATGAAATGAACGAATAATAAGTTCTTGGATGCTCCAAGATTCGTGTTCATTGACTAGATAAAGTATTAATTCGTCTTGATAACTTATATCAATTTTCAGTTACATCACTAGGATGTCTCAATGATAAGACCCTAGTGCTTTGTGAAATGAAGTTGATAAACCCATGGTTGCTACACACCTATGATTATTGATTTGTAACTGCCTTGACTACTCTTATTACTCAATAGGACACATCCTAGCTCATTAATGCATAATCTCAGTATCCTGACAGTAGAACTGATTGCTATTCAGTGTTTAGACCTTTTCTACACTAGCAAAAATTAACATTTTGGAATTATAAAAGTTCATATCAAACGAATATGTTGACCTATGTTTTGCATATACTAATGATGGAAACTGACTAACAGATGAATCCACGATGTGCGTTTCATCCAATTTAAGGCTCGTCAGCCAGATATGCTTGCCTCCAAATGAGTGATGTTGTTCCCACTAAGACTCGAATCTGGGACCGTTCTCTTTAAATGGCATAGCATTGTTCACTAGGCGACTGAGTTACGATAGCCATTTTTTGTGAGATGGATATAGTTTTTATGTTATTACTTGTATTATCCTGTCGATGATTGGACTGAATCAGTCGGTAGTATTTGTTACAATTCCAACTTTTTTTTCAAAAGCAACTATTTGACCTTTCACCCAAAGATACACAAATGTTATACTGTTACACAGAAATATGAATATATTAAGGTTACTGTGATGAAATTAAAACTTGAAATTAAAGTTAATTTCCAACCATAGTTCTTTGAATTACTGGTTTGGTGCAGTATAGAATGTAAACCTGAATACTTATCAGTCTGGATTCCAACAATATCTAAACAAATGCACGGTGTGGTGAAAAACGTTAAGATGAGTTTTAAAAAAAGGGATTTAAATACTCTCAGAAGCCACGCGCATGTTTGGGTAGTAGGCCATGGATCATACTTATCGTATGACGGTTACTAATACTATCTCCCTACTCAGAAGTCAATAAGTGGAGAGAGGTTAGGATTTATGATTCATTGATTAGGGGTCGAGTGATCAGATCAACACGCAACAGCTCTGTATTAAAGTAAGGTGAACAAATGACGTTATAGCTGTGATAAATCCTCTACTCTGTACACTTTGGTCATTTTTCTACGGTTGGAAATAGGAAATGAGCAATGGTATCTTCAGTATAAGTTCTTTATAAATATCATTTATAACACTTTGAACTTGATACGTCAATCAGATAATAACCAAGTGATCATCTATAGTTGAAAACCCATCCAATGCTTCTCGAAGAAAAACTCAACATACTGTGTAACAACTTGACAAATTTTCCAAGTTTTTGTATACATTCAACAATGTAAAAGTTTAGACTCCTTGAACAACTGATTGGAATGAAGGAAAATTATGACCTATCAATAAGGAATACACATTGAAAACATTGTTTACGAATATTGCTTAGCACAAAATCCATCCATCCATCTAGATCAACCTAGGACCAGGCATTACTGCATAACGGTCCGAGTTGACACACCTCATATCACTACATCAAGTAAAAAGGTAGTGAGGCGCAAGATGAAGATAAGAGAATGCAATCAAAAGAAATACAAAGTACGAAAAGAGAGAAACGGAGAAAATGGTGGGATTCGGTATAGCGTCGTCAAGATGACGATAATGTGTGTGTGTGTGTGCATACATCTGCGCCACTGACATCGGTTCTGAGCCATATGATCACCTAGAGTCTCCAACCACTGGTTCCTCTTGTCCCGCGGACCCCAACCGGCTAGTGTCGGCATCGTCCCGCATGGCTCAAACCAACAGTCAGAGACTTTATAAATGGATGCCATGTTTTAGTCTGGCCCAACCGATAGCTGTTACCTTGACGTGATGGTCGGGCTAGCATATCACAATGACCAAACGAGCTATGCTGATGGAACACTTGTTCCCTCGAGGTCCTACCATACCAGAAAGGTCTGTTGGATAGTGGTTAGACGAAAAGCAGTTACCGTTGTGGTGTAAATTACTACACTATGATGGGGATCTGAGGGCGAAATCGTACTGCTGCTCGCTGGATGGGGTGCGACAGCAGTAAGGTGTTTCCCTTGGATGACCAGCAGTGCCATGCTGATGCTGCCTTCTCAGTGGAAGCGGGGAGGGGTTAGAAAAGGTCGGGGCCAAAAATAACACACTCGACCATACCCTACGGTCTGTCGTGCCAGCGATGTTGGTTTATTTGTCATGTACAAGGTTGCTGAATGGATTCCGATTCTGAACCAAAACATATTACTGAAATAGGAATTACATTATTGGATTTCGAGACTGACCAGAGATGAATCGATTAAAAAGTCTCCAGTACAATACTGAAAACTCAGCAGTCAAGACTACAGTTCAGTGAACAGTACAACATTAACATATACTTGTTACAGTTAATAAACCTGTTACTAGGATAAAATGAATAATCAACAGTCAAACTTACACAGAATACACTTCACATGGTTTCTTATTAACTTTACGATCTGATAGATACCTTCTAAAATCTTCGTAAGCATCTTGATAGCAACAACAGATAATGTAATAATAACAGGGATTGGTGCCACTTCTTTAGCGAATGCACCAACATCGGGAATAAAATTCAATATTAATATAATACAAAATAGATATTAGCAAAACGATGAAATTGTTCCATAAATTTAATGGTAAAAATGTCCATAATGTATATTTTGTTGTTTTAATATAATTCGATGTATACTTATAATTTGGATTAGATAAATCTGTTTCAAGCTGAAATTTATTCAATTCAATCAATGTAGTTGGATAAATAAGACGTGGTGATGTATCATGTTTTTTTTTACAGAACCACCGAAGCATTTAATTATGCTACTAAATGATATGGTGATGTTTTATTTTTCAATGATCTCCGATGTTATTTTTGATAATAGAGATGTAGAATATATACATATATATATATATGCCTTGAACTGACCATTTGCGATAATTTCTGAAAGGATAAAAGATAATTGATATAATCAATTGATTGTATAACAGTTACATAATATAGACGTATAAATGAGAATTTTTACAGCCCAACCACTAACTGTTTTATATTTTACCTATTTAACTGCTAACCGATAGGCTTCAAATCCAAACATAAGCAAAACGACCACGTATAAGTGACTTAACACATTATTATGATTATTTGTCCCTTGGGTTCCTAGTGGAACACACACTTTCAGTGGCACGTCTCCATTCCACTCTCTTCTCTGTAATCTTTCGAATCCGGCTCCACGACATCACAGAAGCTCTCATTTCTTCATCATACGATTTCCTCCATGTCACCATCTCCTCGGACGCCCAACTCGTTCACTCCCATCTGGGATCCACTCAAGTGCCTGGCCTCACGCGTGATGTCCCCGAATGGTCATCTCAGTGCATGCTCAATCCATCCCCACTTACTTCTGCATATTTGTTCAGCAACAGGTTGTTGGTTGGTTCGTTGCCAGAGTTCATATAATTATCATTTTGACTATCTTCGATAGTAGCCGTAGTTTGATAGACTAGTACTGATACTGGGTGATGATTGAAAGTGAGATAAAAATCTTGATCACGGCCGTCTGAACCCTTAAAGATTGAAGTGAAATAAAATTCTGGTCAGCAGTCGGATCTCGTAATTCAATTAGTAGAGTATGGGCCGGTAACCCAGTGGCCGCTGGTTCGAATCCAACCGCCGTCTAGATTTTCATCTCATCTTTAATCATCACCGAGTATAAATTCATATAATTACGGTTGACTATGAAGCGAACATAAAAATGACATTATGGTACTTGCAACGCTACGCATCATCATAGAATAGAGCACAGAATGCCAATCAACTGGGTCTCTACCTCAACTTCATCAATTTTGAAAAGGCCTTCGACAGCGTCGACCGAGAGGTAATTTGGAAACTGCTTCAATACTACGGAATACCACAAACCTTCATCAACCTCATTCGACAACTATATGAAGACGCCACATGCCAAGTAATTCACAATGGGAAGCTCAGTGATGCCTTTGAAGTGAAGTGAAGACAGGAGTAAAACAAGGCTGTCTATTATCACCCATGATATTCCTGATTGTAGTGGACTGGATCATACGACAAACTATGAGGAGCGAGAAGAGGGGCATACGCTGGACCGTGGAAAAGATCCTAGAAGATTCGAATTTCACCGATAACTTGTGTCTAATGTCACACTAACTAGGAGATCTACAGGCAAAAACTAACAAGTTGACAGAAGAGGCGAAGCAGCGAAGACGGGACTTCAAGTGAACGTAGAGAAAACAGAGGTGATGAAGATACCCAACCAACACCACCACCAACAACAACAACAACAGGCTCTTTCACCTATCTAGGCAGCACTATTTCAACTACAGGCGTCACAGACGAAGACGTCAAGGCCAGAATCGGAAAGACAGCAAGACAGGCGTTCGTTAACCTGAAACCAGTGTGGAGATCTACTGCAACTGCACTCAGCATAAAGTGTGAACAACATCCGCATTTTCAACACTAATTCAGCCAGGTCAGTGCTTCTATGTGATGGTTCAGAGACTTGGCGCATCACGAAAAGCATTTCCAACAAACTACAGATATTCATCAGCAACTGCCTACGCTCCTTACTGAAGCTCAGATGACCAGAATAACAAGAATATGCAACAAGGAACTCTGGCTGACCTGTCAACAAACCAACTAAGCAACAACCTATCGCTCAACAAATATGCACTGGAAGAAAGTGGATATTGATTGAGCATGCACTGAGAAAACTATTCGGGGACATCACGCGCCAAGCACTGGAGTGGAACCGCGAAGGGAAACGACGAGTTGGGCATCCTAGGTGAGGGTAACATGAAAGAGATGATGTGAGGAAGAAATGAGAGCTTGTGGGCAGTCGTGGAGGCAGGTTGAAAAGATTGCAGAGAAGTCCTATGTTCCACTAGGAACCCAAGGGATAATAATAAAGAAATGAGAGGATTTAATATTAAATATGCATTTACAGATAGTAGATCTAAACACAATAAAAGTCGTTAGTTTATTCTGTTGAGCTTAGCTGGTTGCTGAATATGAAAATTCAAACTATATCCTTATATTGTCATGTATTAATTATTTTGAAATCGTCTAGAATTATAAAATAAGAAGAGGTTTGTAAACTTAATCCATTTCATCTTTACAAGATTAAACTATTTTAGCTGATTCATCAGATGTATCATAAAGTAGAATAGTATTATTAACTGGATTACATGTGATACATCTAACAAATCAACTAAAATGGAAGTACACTCTATCATAGTGCCCAAATTTTACTCTTATATCAAGGTTAGACCAATTACAACTAACATTTAACTTGATATTAGAAGTATTATAGTTGTATATTAAAATCTAAAATGAAGAGAAACTTTAAAATTAGTTAAATTTTGAGCAAAAAGATCAACATAGGGTGATAATTGAAGGTGGAATGAAATTTTAAACCACGATATGATATGAACCAGTGATCATCGATTCTTGAGCTCTGTGCTCTACCAATTATCAAGTAATGAGAACCGACTGTAGCCTAAATTTTCATTTCACCTTCAATCATCACCAAGTATCAATAAGACAAGTCAACTAAATCATGGCTATTTCAGATAGTCAAATCATAATTCTACATAATTATATAAGTTTGTACAGTGTGAATCCCCACTTCACTTATCTAGATAACACGTGACAAAACCAAATAAGTTGCATTATGAACTATTGAGTCAAATAATTTTAATTTTCTAGGTTGGCATACATCGTGAACTGACATCAGTTGGAGGAACATTGGAAACTTGGGAGCACTGGACAGCTGGCCATTTCGTCCTAGTATGGCAGTCTTCAGCAGTGTGCACTCATGAATCCGTAACCCCGAGGATCGAACTTAGAACCTTCAGGTCCCATGGTCAGCGCATTACCATTGAGTCACTTGGTCGCAATCCAACTGTCCATATTTCCGACTTCTGTCAGTTCACGATATAGCACGACCTACATCCAATGTCATCATTGGATAACTGTCATCATGTTTGAGTTGGTTGACTCCACTAGTCAGAACTTCTCACTGGAACTTCGGGAATTACGCCTCTCCAAGCTAGTCACTAATGGGCGCTAGATTAATTCTATCTAGAGGTTTGGGGAGGTGTATTAATTGGTTCCAGGTTGGAATTCATCATGGGGCGCGCACCGCTGAAGAGTCCCATACTAGGGGGAAACAGTCAGCTGTTCAGTGCTCCCAGGTTCCCAGTGTTCCTCCAACTAGTGTCAGTCTATGATGAATTTCAACCTGAAATAGATTAATAAATCTCCATAAACCTCCAGACAGAATTTTACTTTTCTCTCTTAAATAAGTGATAAATACAAGTAGGTAAACAAGTTATGACGTCATCATCATCAATATTAACATAGGACCAGGCATTACTACATAACGGTCCGAGTTGACACACCTCATATCATATCGAATAGAAAGGTAGTGAGGTGAATGATGAAGATAAGAAAATTCAGTCAAAAGAAACATAAAGTACGAGAGGAAAGAAAAGAGGAATGACAAAATGATGAGATTCGGTATAACACCGTTAAGATGAGGATAATGTGTGTGTGTGCATACATCTGCGCCACTGACATCGGTTTTGAGCCATATGATCACCTAGAGTCTCCAACCACTGGTTCCTCTTGTCCTGCGGACCCCTACCACCAAGTCTACATCGCCCCACATGGCTCAAGCCAACAGTCAGAGACTTCATGCACTGGTGCCATGTTCTAGTCTGGCCACCTCAGGCCTTTTTCCAGCCTCGGCCTACTTCGGCCAACATTGTATGACGAGGCAATCGGTGACCAGGTATATGTAACACGTGTTCTAACCATCTCAGTCGATGAAGGTTCATAACCTTGTCAACTGATTTGCCTCTACTCCCTAAAACTCTATACCTGACGTCTGTGTTACTCACGTGGTGACACCATGGAATACGGCATACACTATGAAGGCAACGGTGGTCAAAGACTTGAAGCCTTTCCATGTCTTCCAACTTCAATGGCCGTGTTTCACAGCCATACAGTAGAACAGACCAGACTACTGTGCAGTACACGCGACCCTTAATAGACAAACGGATATCACGGAGGAGCCATAAGTGGCGTAAGTTGGCGAAAGCCAATCGAACCTTTTGTATCCGTGCAAAGATTTCATTGGCAACTGATCCACCAGGGCCGATTCCACTTCCCAGGTAAGTGAAGTGGTCGACACACTCAATCACTTCACTCTCTATTGTTAGCCAATACACTCTCTATTGTTACAAGTTATGACAGTTGATCATAAATTATGTTTACTTAAACTAATAATTATCTTCAGTTTATTGATTACTATTATTAGGAAATCGATAAGAAAAGAGTATGAGAACACAAAAGTAATGAAGGTAAGTATATGAAAGCCAATCTAATTCATTAATGCTTACGCATATTATACATTCCTATCTTGAGGGGGGGAGGGGTAATTCTTGTAGTATAATCACTAATTGCTACAAATTCCTTTTTGTGTGTATGTGTGTGTGGAATTAGTTGTAGGATCCAATGATGATAGTTTAAGCTTACGCTAAATTGAAATTCAGCCTTAACTTCTTTGAATATAAGCCATGCAATTCTTACTCTTTACTGACAAACTTGTTATTCTCCGTTGTTTTGTTGGATCGAATTGTTCTACCTCTATTGGCATATGAGCTCCTACTCAGATGCCTCGATATTGCCTCAATATTAATTATGATAATCTGGTTAGTTGTGGCTAGCAGAAGAATCCATAATTAACATTCAGGTAATATCGAGGCATCCGCATAGGACCCCATATACTAATAGAGGTTGAGCAATTCGATCCAACAAAACAAAGGAGAATAACAAGTATGTCAATAAATAGTAATAACTATGATGTGTTGTACAAGAAGTGGCTATCGTTCCTCTGTGGCATAGTGGATAACACCTTAGCGTTTGAAGCGATGCCTACGAGGTTCGAGTGTCAGTGGGAACATCACTGGGATGCAGATGCATCCAACTGACCAGTGAGTCCCAAATAGGACGAAACGCGCATCCTGGATTCTTCTGCTAGCCACAACCAACCAAATTACCATGCAATTCTTGTTGTGAATATTCAGTACACTCTATTTAACTTAGGGTTACTGGTTAACAGGCTGCTCGATATGATGGACTAAAATCATCTTTATTCGCCAAACAACTTGAGCTCAAATATGACAAGTGTTGAGATAGGTTTGTGAGATTTTCCTTGAAATTTAAAAAAGTTATAACTAGTTTTCACTAACACAAGCTAGGCTAAACCAGCTAGGCATTTTTTTTCCAAAAAAGAAACTTAACTTTTCAGCAAGGCTGTTATGTAGAATACATTATGAGCCATATCCATCTTGTACAATTCTTCTAGACAGATGACTGAAGGTACTGAAATTCAAGTTCTTAAATCAAAAACTTACCTTTACAACATTCTCAATCGATCTTAGCGTTTTAACTGGTAAAGGTGAATACTGTCAACGTAACCTGCTTATGAGCGCGAGTCTGAAGCAGAGCTCTTATCTGGCTTCTGAAATCTACTCAACTTCATGGGTTTTACAAACCATTTAAATATTTTAAAGGTAGTATTCATCATGGGCTGTTATCCACTGAAGAACCATTGAGAATCTGGGAGAACTGGAAAGCTGGTTCGTTTGAATATGGGACTTCTTAGCAACATGCACCTACGCTCCCCCCCCCCTCCAAGCATTAAACTCAAAATCTTTAGGTTTCAAGATGAACGCGTTAACCACTTAGCTAATGAGTCAGAATTACGTGGTTCACAGTTTCCCACTTCTGTCAATACGCTATATGACGCGATTATTTACTAATTTCAAGTGCTTTATCCTACACATCATGGCTACCAACTGCTAAAGAGTCCCATACCAGGACGAAGTATCTGTCCAGTGCTCGCAGGTTTTCAATGATTACCTGAATGAGGTCAGTTCGTAATGAATACTATCTTAAAAATAAAATCCTTTTGAAACTCAAACTACAAAAATCTCTACTATTAATATTTAGTTTTTATTAACCACATAAAAAATGTGAAAATGATTTTCAAAATAAACCATGATCAAGGAAGACATCAGTAGCTATTTTGTTAACCATGGAAATAGTCCCATTATATCAAGAATTGAGTGAAGATGAATCATTACTTGGTAGATTATTTCGTAATCACCTTGCGTTGACCTTTCAGCAATTACTTTGTGACCCTATAAACAATTTTTGATGAGCCTATGTTGACCTTCTAATCATAATCATCATGTGACTCGACTGAACACTTTCGATGACCTTATATTTACCTGCTAGCCATTGTTAAAATAATAAATACGAATGTAGAGCTTTTGAAACTCATTCATCGAAAAGAAAATTTTTTTAGTTGAATCGCCCTTTATTAATTTTTTATCAGTGGCTAAGTGACAGAAAGATGGCTGTTATATAAGGTTGAATCTAAAACACTAGCGAAGAATGTAGGTTTGATGATGGTTTTTAACGTTTTCATTTGTAGTGATACAGAATTATACGCTGGATAACTTAGGTATGTAATTAGTTATTCTCAATAGTCTTACAGCTTTTTACTCTTTTCTTTAAAGCTTTAAAGCAGGCAGAACAGAAGGAGGATGCAAATTTGTGTGCAGAGTTACATCTGTGCTGTTTAAATTTCTTTCACAGTAGGTATTAATGATAGTTATCTCTCTTTTCAAAGAAGTTAATACACACTGTATGTAAGAAGACTGAACACCAAGCTCATAAGAAGTAAATAAAAACACGTGAGTAATACCGTGGATTAATTTAATTGGACATAGCTGAAACAACAGTTAAGACTAATGTGGATTTTTCATTTGATTTGCAAGAGATCCCTGGTCTTTGTCAAATTTTAATTACCTCATCGAACACTTTTATGGTAAGACAACGGCAAAATCAATGTAGAACTTCGGGAAGAAGTTTCTGATTATCTCGAAGACTCCAGCCAAGTAGCCTGCACTTCCCTACACAGGTTTGACCAGATAGTTCATGGATTGATGCCACCTTTTAATCTAGCTACATGAGCCTTCTTCCAAACCAATTCTACCCCAACTAATATTTCATGTTGAGTCTGTGGTGCCTCAACGGGCCCAACACATGTTCAAGCCACCCCAGTCGATGAAGATTAACAACCTTACCCACTGACTTGCCTAGCACCCTTTGTCTAACGTCAACATTGCTCAAATGGTGACCAATACTACAAAGACACCTGTGGTTAACAGCAAAGTTCCACAGTCATGCAAGAGGACACAGCGGATAGTAGTGACATGGTTTAATGACCTGTGGGCACCAAAAGAGGCGTGATTGGGGTCCACGGGACAAGAGGAACCAGTGGTTGGAGACCCTAGGTGATATGGCTCAGAACCGAAGTCAGTGGCGCAGATGTATCCACACACACATTATCCTCACCTTAACAACACTATACCGAATCTCACCATTTTGTCACTCCTCTTTCCTTTCTTCTCGTACTTTATATTTCTTTTGACTGCATTCACTTATCTTCATCCTTCGCCTCACTACCTTTTTACTTGATGTGCTGATATGAGATGTGGCAATTCGGACCGTTATGTAGTAATGCCTGGTCCTATGTTGATAATGATGATGATGATGATGATGATGATGAAAAGAGGCGTAAGTTAGCAAATGACAAACAGGTGTTTTCCAGTCGGACTGAAATTTAGTCGGCAGTCAATCCGTCTCTTCAACCCTATCCTACTGAGAAGTGTGATGCCAAAATGCCTAGTGGTTCGGAGTGTCAAAAAGATGTTACCAACACTTGAGACAACAGATTCCCACAGTACGTTCTCAAGTTAACCCTTACTATGTGCTTTCTTACATCTTATGTTAAAAAGTGCTATCACTGGATAATGGTAAGTAAAATATGTATCCCATCAATTAAGAAGTCATTTAACTGTTTTATATCTTCGTAAATTCTTGCAGGAAAAAGTGACCCAGTAAATCGTGCTAAAAAGTAAACCAATTTACATGACAGATCCAGTCTATGACTTCTCTCTTTTCTTGTATCGCAGATAAGTGAGTTTAATAAGCTGTCTTACACTGTGTGAACAGAAAAGTATACAAGTTTGTAGGGAAAGAACCAGACGACCCACTATCAAATATCAATGCAGACGTCCAAAAAAGTACTGATTATCCTCTAGCTGAACATAAACTGAATCTAAGTCTATGCAGCAAGCAGACAGACAAGAGAAATGTAGTACCTCATACAACAGTGCATAAGTTTAAGTTGCCACACCTTATAACAACGTGCAAAACTACGTGTGTAGAAAAAGTGCTCTCAGAGTACTCGAAAGTGTGTAGAAGCACAGGAAATTTCAAAATGAAGGTTGATGAAAACGTTCAGACTGTAGAAAATGTTAGAGTGAATAAATATGCGTCACTGTCACCAATTTTCAGCCATATCCCCAAAGGATCTCCAGCTATTGTTTCTTATTATTTTGAGGACCCTAACCAGATAGCCGATACAGTGAACAAAATACCATGAGGTGCTTAAAACTCAGTGAGGAGTACTAATTCAGTACAGAATTTTACGCGACAAATATTATTTCCGATATTTACTAAGTCTTTGTTTCACTGGTCGGAAATAAAAATTATTATAGTGGGGATGATAAAAATGACACCGATAATAAGAATGTAACTGAAGAGAGCAAGGAAAAGAAGGAAAGGATAAGTGGGTCGTCATAAATAACTGGAAGACTATATTGTATCAGACACACGCTTAAGTTAACGAATAATGACCAAATTTAACGAACGTACCGGTGATCTTGGAAAACCAGTCACTTTTCAAGTAGGATACCTAGCGGGCTATTAGCAATGAATGACGTGTATTTACTGCGTTCAAATTTTAATTCTGATAAGGCTTTTGAGTATTTTGGGATAAAAGATTAATAGGAAAGCAAGAAGTCCTTCAGTCAGTTAGAAATATAACTATTCAGCGAGATAGAGTAGGTGATGACGGATGCATATTCAGATGTTCCTTTCTGAACGAAAAATCTGTTCACGATTCTAAGCCAACTTTTTTCGTTTATTCTCTCGTTGTGCACCTTCTTGTCTAGATTGAAATCATGTTTGACAAAATGATATTTTCTTGAGACGACTGAGATTTGAGGAGACCTGTTCGAGTAACTAAGTCCATGAAAATAGGCAAAAACAGAAGTGCCAGTGCCATCATTCAGATCATACCGGAAATGAGTCCTCCGGTAACAAGAGTTCATACGGATCAGTGATTAAGCGCCCACGGTTATACGTACCACCTCTGACTTTGTAGGTCACGTAACAGAAACACAAGCGAATTGCAGCGAAGCGTTTCGGTCACAAATCAAAAAAAGAACAAGAGCAGTTCATGATCTTGAATCTAAAGTCATCCAAACGAATTCATATACTGAAGCTGATTTAAATTGTCAATAAACACACTTACACATAACTGGAATACATTGATACAACATATTGCTACACAGCCCTATATAAATAACTCATGTATTTACTATGCATTTTGTATGATCTTCAAATCAAGAAAGGATTTGTAGCTCAGGATGAGGATGATGGTGGTCTAGTGTATCAAAGCTCAGATCTGAGCTTTGATACTTTGTGGTGAAATCTTCATCCCCAGGCTTGGTAAGACATTTAACAACAAGTACATTTGATCAGCTTTTAGATTCAATATTTTGCCACCTCTAGATTATCCTTCTTGTCTCTTTAAAGCATTTTTCCTCAGGTGATTAATGTTATTCACCAATAAGGATGACAGAAAACTTTCAGCTTGGACAAAAATGCTTGCTTCAAGGAAAAAACTTGATAAAGTTGCATCAAAAGAAAAGAAGATAGACGAAAATGACAAACCTAGTTCAGCATATCTGACCACCACAGAGCAACGTACGAGTAAACGTCACGTTTTGAATTCTCGCGTCTAGTTCAGGTTCGTCAACCTTGAAAGCGTACAATTTATTTCGAAAGCGAAACGTAATCAATATCAAATGCCTATTCGACTAACCACTGCAAATGAAATGCGCCATCTGCTAACCATTATTGGTAACAGAAGATGTCCACATGTCTTCGACGGCTCTGCAATATCTAGATGTCGTACAAGGTTTACAACTCAGCTGCAGTTTCCAGTATCCAGTATATCCAAATATTCGGTAGCACGTTTCTGTTTCACTCTGTGCCCCGTAGTCTTTTAGACTTGTCTTCACGAATGTCCGTCACCTTTCATTTATTCCCCACGCGATCTCCCCCATGTCATCCTCGGTCGCTCAACTAGTCGTTTCCCATGTGGGTTCCACTCGACGACCTGGTCTAGCCTGGAGCATGGTGTCCCTAAATGGTCTTCTAAGTTTATATCCTATCCAATCCAACTCCACTTCCTTCCACACATTTTCTGGGTGGCGAGTATTCGTTTCGCTGACTCGTCGCCAAACCAGAGTTCCTAGTTGCTCATTTTTTCTGGCCATCCGTCTGATCTTCCGTATCCAGCGTAGATGGCGGCTGCTGATGATATATGTCTACAGCTAATTAAAAAGGCTTTTCGCAACACCCCATGTCTCTCAACCATCACACAGAAACACTGGCTTTAGTGAATTAGCGTTGAAAACCTAGATCTTGTTCATTATGCGAAGTGGATTGCAGTGCAGTGCAGTAGATCTCCACACAATTTCTGCCTTCCCAACCCCAGCTTTGACGTAATCATCTGTGCCATCGACGCTTGTAGTTGAGATGATGCTGCCTAGGTAGGTGGGTATCCTATCAGAAGCATACATATTGCTGAAGATGATTGTGCCATATTCAAGTACTGGGTGGACCATTACTTTGAATAAAAGCAGTCTGGCCTCAGTGGTATGTACGTGTTTAAGCAAAAGGCCAACTGAGCACCTACACTTGGAGGCAAGTGACTGGGCATATTCCGTAAACGATAAGTTCCGAGAATACCTAATACCTAAATCACATACTGAGTTATAAGATTGCGGCATAGAAACGCCAAGGTGTAAACTGACTTTTGGATAAGAGTTATTGAAACAGAGAATTCCGTATTTACTAGAGTTAGGTGGACGTTGCAATGTTTCACTCCAAGCGAACAAATTCTTCAGGTCGTCCTGGATTCTATTAAAATCCTCACTTAGCGATGAGTGGGGAAAGCTATACACGATTTTTAAGTCGGCAGCAAACAGGTAGGGTTTACCATATTCTATCACGTTAGAAATATCATTTATGTGAAGGAGGAAGAGTAAGGGCCCCAATACACTACCCTGAATGACACCACCCAAAATAGGCTTTAGGGAGGAATAGGTTTGACTGAACTTTACCATTTGAGTACGCTGCCTAAGGAATGAGCCTATCCACGATAATAGAGGGTCACTGATTCCAAATAATTGAAGCTTCGGAATTAACAGTTTATGAGGCACTTTATCAGATTCTTTTTTGAAGTCAAAAATGGAGCAGCTACGAAAAGACCTTCATCTCGTCTGCAGGTGACTTCCTCAAAATAATCCAGTAAGCAAGCACAACCTTGTAAGAAACCATGCTGCATAGGGGAAAGTAGCTGATGCGCAACCACACAATCAGCAATTTCTTGCACAACCACCTTCTCCATGATACGAGAGACTACAGATGTAATATTTATGGGACGATAATTCTGAATTTCTGACGTCGGCCCAGATTTATATTTTGGAGATATGTATGACAGCTTCCAGTGGTCAGGGTAACATGCCTCAGTGAGGGGTATTGAGAACAGCTTCATGATGATCAATGGTATGTCTTCACCACCCCTCTTAAGGAGAACAGACGGGATCCCATCGGGTCCGGCAGAATATGAGTACTTTAGTGAAGCAACTGCATCATCTGTCTTTCTCTGTGTAAAGGAAACATTACTTAGTGAGTGGTGTGGTGGAATGGGCATTTGTATGTTTAGTACACTATCTTCAGGTGTGAAGCAGCTTGCATAATGTTTACCAAACAGCTGACAGATCTTACTTGGGTCGTCATAAAGAATGTCCCCATGAATGATCAGACTGCTGGGAATAACTCTAGATAAGTTTGCACGGGATTTTAGAATTCTCACTAATGATTGAGCGTTGCCTGTTTGTGCTTTGCAGCTAGTTTCTTCCTTGATTGCTTTCAGTAACTTATTTGATTTGAAGTTCTCATGAGCAATTTTTGATGAGACAAGGGATGAAAAGTCATTAGATCGGTAGAAATTTCTGGCATGCTTGAGCATGCTGATACGTACATTTTCAGGGATGAAATTCACTTTCGGCTTTCTAATTAATACTGATACCTCCGGAGCAATGTGATCGTGAATTGCATTCATGGAACTGTAGAAGGTGTCACTTAGTTCATGGGTTGAGCTACTGGTGAAATTAGAACCCCAGTTCAATCATCGCGACATGTATCTCTTCCCAGATGATATTTTTATATCGTCTAACTGTGGTTGTTTTTGACCTGGGAGCTATCGTATTTCTGGGAGATAGTCGGAAGTCACCAAACACTACTCTGTGATGGCTGTCCGGGAATTCTGGACCAACTTGAAGAGTGAAAGGCAATAATCCATTCGTGAAAACTAAGTTAAGTATGCTATTATGTCTAGTTGGTTGCATTACATGTTGGCGCGATCCTCCAGAATCCAACACATTAATAAAATTATCAAACCGCCTAGGAGAAGTGTCTGCCACTTGATGCCAGGCATATTGAAGTCTCCGCACTTGAGTTTCATGGAGTAGGGTAGTGTTGTTACATGAGTGAACACTTCTACAAGCCTGTCATAATAATCAACAGTAGAGCATGGGAGACGGCAGATACACCCTAAGAGGATATTATGGCATTTGGAAACTTCACCAAAAAGCACATAGGGTCACTGGGCGAACCAAGTTCTGAAGTACTGCTACTTGTCACAGCAATGTCCGGCCCGACATCAGTGATGTTATCCCTCATTGGGTTGGGTGTTGACCCACTGTATGTGGGCCATGAGGATGACATGTTAGGGTAACATCTTCCCTACCACTGTGGTGTTTGAGTTAGGGTCGAAAGTGGTTGACTCGACAACGTCATTATTTGAACAGCGAAAGGCGCTAATAACTTTTGAAGTCCACGAAAATTCGGATTTTCAGAGTGAGCCCTGGGTATGGATGTCTGAGGAAATGAGCCGAGTAAATCCGTGGTTTCACTCCTGCACGGAAGGGGTAGGATGCATTATGTTGGGGAGCCAGTGTCACAGGCTGTGTCTGAACAGCAGGCCTCCAGTTAGGAGGTGATTTCGTTGTACTGGGGCGAGCATACATTGGATTTGAATGTTGTGTAGATGGGTGTGAGGAGAAAAACCTATCGTTTCTCCTATAGCCCCTGTCTTCATGACTATGGAGGCATTCGTGTTCTAAACACTCTTACGCATCTTTCCTTTTACCACCTTGGTGTATGAATCCTACCTTTCTGTTGGTTAGTGAGGGTGCCACAGTACTTGGTGTCATATCGGCGGACGTCGTGAATGTGTCTGTGCAAGGAAACGGGGTCGCTTAGAATGGTTTTATAAACATCGGGTTTAACAGACTGAACACGATTATTTCGGGGATGGCTGAAAGATTTCTGTGCCATTGTCTTTAGCGATATACCCGAGCTGGGACTTTTAGGTTTAGATTTTCGAAACATGGCATTTGGTGGCTGAGGTCAACACCGTGCTTGAGAGGCCATGGGGCGGTAAAGGGATGCAGGTTTTGTCGATAAACTCAGGGGAATCAGGTGCATATCGGACGTATCATTACGGTTGCCATCCATATCAACATCATCTGAGAATAAATCTGCATAACTGGTAAAGAGTTGACCTTGAGTTTCAGTATTTACTATGTTGGATGGTGAAACGGTAGCAACCGATGAACTTGCAACAATATGCTCGGTCAGCCACTTTTGATCTACACTTACGATGTTACCTGGTGTGATAAGCCGACCGTCAGGCGCCAGTATGCTTCGGGTAGCCGTTGGTTCTGATGAAGTTTCACGAATTGTCCTGGTGCGAACTTGACAGACGCAAAGACCAATCACTAATTATTCGGACTTGTTATATACCCACGAATACGAGACCAAGGAAGAACATGATAGCGTAGTCGGATGGAGTAGTATATTTGGGTAGTTGTGCCAAAATACCGATGCGTTCCAACTAACTGGCTAGAAAGTTGAATACAAGCAATGCAACGTAACACGACAGCGTGCCAAATGGCGAGGATGCTTGACCGGATGCCTTCAGCTTAGCGAGTCCAGTTAAACTATCAATGTCAGCATCGATGTCGAAAGTCATCAAACCCTAGGCTATTGATTTTGAGGAAGTCTGTGACGCTACAGATCACTCCCCCTTAGTGGGTTCGTGAGGACCCAAAGACGATACCAGCCGGAAGTAAAAACCCAGTGGTTTCTCCACTGGTAAAACTCTTCCGATGGGCTCACTGCGTGAAGTGGCCCCTGGTTGCCTGAACTTATTCTGGGGTATCGTGGCAATTGAATAAATAAAATGCAATCAGTCGAATTAGACGTTAGTCGCGGTCATCAGTTCCTTTTGACGTTCCGTCCAGTGCTCGTTGCACCTGGAATATGAATAAAAGTCTTTAATACCACGAGAACGTTTCATAAAAATGGGAATTATTCATATGTAAGCATATTGAAAAATAAAAATTTACGCCTACCTTCACCTTTTTTTAAGTTTCATTATATGGTAATAAAAATTGATATAAAAATGCAAAGTGTACGAGGGTTGTGTATTGCCGGCCAATAAGAAAAATAGTGCCTCGAAAAAAAGTATGGTTGGCACACACACCGCCAAGTTGAATATGACTTCAGATACCCTGGGAACCTGACGGCTCGACCTGATCATGTTTTCTGTTGCACCAATGGCTGTTGCAGCTGTGCATTACCAGGCACATCGTCAAGAATTTCGATAATTGAGTTATCCGTCGGTCGGATGTAGCGAGCTGAAACGCCACTTATAATGAGGTTGCCTCCGAAATAAGCTGGTTTCAAACGGTCGATACTGACAGTATCTTCACGTCCGTCTCGCTCAATTGTATAGAATTTCTCGTGTCGCTTAATCACTTTGAATGGCCCGTCGTGGGGTGGTTCAAGTGGTCGACGAACAGCGTCGTGGAGAACAAACACATGTGATGTCTTCTGTAAACCGGGATGAACGAAAACATCAGTCGTTTGAGGTCTAATCGGCGAAGGCCTGACTGAACGCATTGCGTTTGTAAGTCTAGTCACGTAAGATGCCCTGTCGGAAACATGTTTGAAAGTTGAAGGGGAAACAAACTCACCTGGTAGGCGAAGAGTGGTCCCATAGACGAGTTCTGCAGGAGTGCATCCAGCATCAACTTTCAACGCGTTACGAATACCTAGTAGGACTAGAGGCAGAGCCTCGGTCCACTGAGGTATGTTTGTAGCTGAAAGGGAAGCTTTCAGCTGTCGATGGAAACGCTCTACCATGCCATTTGCTTGTGGATGGTAGGCTGTCGTTCGGAACCGAGTGCAACCTAAAAGTGCCGTTAGAGCGTGAAATAGTCCACACTCAAATTGGCGCCCACGGTCGGTTGTGACGTGAGATGGACATCCGAAGTTCGCGATCCATCTTTCGACGAAAACACGAGCAACTGTTTCAGCAGTAATATCCTTAATAGGTACTGCTTCCGGCCATCGTGTGAAACGATCAACACAAGTGAAAAGGTAGGTACATCCATTAGATTCTGGTAGGGGTCCTACAATATCTATATGGACGTGGTCGAAACGCATGTCTGGGGCTAGAAATGAGCCTAAAGGGCTTTTCGTGTGTCGCGTGACTTTACACTTTTGACAAGCTAAGCACGACTGGGCCCACTCCTTAACGTCTTTGTTCATCCCAGGCCAGCAGAAACGTTGTGCGATAAGCCTAATGGTGGCTCGTACACCTGGATGAGAGAGTTTGTGCAACGTATTGAAGACGTTGCGTCGACAACTCTTCGGAACTATTGGGCGTGGTTGACTAGCAGAGACATCGCACAAAATTGCATCCTTGTCTGATCCAACAGGACAAAGTCGCAGTTTGAGAGTTGTGGACGACAACTCATGATGCAGCTCAAGGTCTTCCTTTTGACGCCGAGCTAGTTCAACGAGATCAATACCCTCGATATAGTTTATCGAAGCTATTCGAGATAGTGCGTCGGCTGCGGAGTTGTTTGCTCCAGAAATGTGGCGGATGTCTGACGTGAACTGGGAAATGTAATCCAGCTGTCGCGACTCACGAGGGGAGTATTTGTCAGACGCCGAGCTGAGGGAAAACGTTAACGGTTTGTGGTCTGTGAAAATAATGAAATCACGACCTTCCACAGAATGTCGAAAATGGCGTACAGAACAGTACATGGCTAGGAGTTCCCTACCAAATGTACTGTATCTTGTTTCCGCGTCTTGCAGCCGCCTCGAGAAAAAGGCTAACGGTTGCCACTGGTTGTCAGTCAACTGTTGCAAAACTGCTCCAATTGCTGAATCAGATGCATCAACAGCAATACTCAAGGAGCATTGGGGTCATGATGCATAAGCATGGTTGCGTTCGAAATGGCTTCCTTGACTTTGGAGAAAGCAAGTCTAGCCGCGTTGTCCAGAGACACGAACTTCGCAGTTCCTCGAAGTAGATCTGTGAGTGGTCTCATGACAGAGGCACAGTTAGGGATAAACCTTCGGTAATAACTTACCAGGCCATTGAAAGTGCGGAGATGTTTCACAGTGGTCGGCTCTGGATAGTTTGTGATAGCCGCCACTTTATCTCTCAATGGGCGTATACCTTTGTTGTCAATGGTATGCCCAAGGAAGCTGAGTGATTCAACTCCTATTTCACACTTCTGTAAGTTAACTGTGATGCCATGTTTTTTGAGTCTTTCGAATGCGAGGTCCAAATGTTTAAGGTGTGTTTCCTTATCTGGACTCGCAATTAGACAGTCATCGATGTAGACATGAACAAAATTCAGACCACGGAAGACGTCGTCCATAAAGCGTTGGAATGTTTGTGCTGCATTCCGAAGACCAAAAGGCATGCGCAGGAATTCAAACAGGCCAAAAGGAGTAATAATGGCTGTTTTCGCGATATCTTCTGCTGCCATAGGTATCTGGTTGTACGCTTTGACCAGTCAGATTTTGGAGAAAATGTTCATGCCGCATAAGGTTGCGGTCAAGTCGTAAACGTGGGTATAGGGTAGCAGTCCGGAGTTGTTTTGGCGTTAAGCCTTCGGTAATCACCGGTCGGACGCCAGTCGTTGCTATCCTTTTTGGGAACCATGTGCAATGGCGATGCCCAAGGACTGTTCGACGGTCTGATAATGCCCAGTTCGAGCATGTGGTCGAATTCATTTTTCGCCGTTTTGAGCTTATCGGGGGCTAAACGGCGCGCTTTGGATGCCACAGGTGGACCTGTGGTTGTGACGTGATGCATAACATTGCTGGTTATGCACGGAAGAGTGTGCTTCGGTTGCTGTAACTCTGGATATTTCTCCAAAACTGCCTGGTAGGACGCGTCGCCTGATTGTTTAGTCCTAACGATGGCTAAACTCGGACCTACATAGGTGGTGCCGCCAATAGATAACTTTGTGTTATCTATCAGTCGTCGACGGCGAGCATCTACGAGTAGATCGTAATGGTTCAGCAAATCTATGCCAATGATGGGCATAGAGACGTCAGCCAGGAGGAAAATCCAGTGGATAGGTTTGCGTAAACCTAAGTTGAGGTAGGCATACCGTCTCCCGAATGTCGCGATTGCCTTGCCGTTGGCTGCTTGAAGATTGAAGGATGGGTCGTGATGACGCTCCTTTGTCGTTGCTGGAAGAACGCTAACTTCTGCGCCGGTGTCGACGAGGTAGCGGACTTTCGTTTTAATGTCGGTGACGTAGAGCAAACGGCTGTTTCCGCCGGCTACGGTTGCCGTGAGCACGTGCCGGCGTGACCGTTTCCCGAGTTTGTGTCCTTCTTAAAACGGCATGGTTTACGACATTTTCTGGCTTCATCTCCGTAAGTGTTATGAAACCAGCACCATTCAGGGTTTTCCACCCTGTTAGGTTTAGTTTTGGGGCTACCACGCGACTTGCTGCGATGCACCAAGGTGCGTTTCTGTGAAGTTCTACGTGATCTAGGACTTCGAGATCGTAGCAACTGTTTAACAGAGTTGCACAGCTTGGTCACCTACGAATCCTGGCGCTTTGGTTCGTCACAGACAGAATATACGTTGGAGACGGGTCTGCTAGAAATCTCCAGTATTTTATCTGCTGAGGCTGCCAGGTCATCGAGTGGGACTGACTGCAGTGTCACCAACACGGTTTGCACCGGTTGTGGTAGTTTCGAGAGAAATAGTTCTCGGAAGAGGCCATCGTCGAATGTTCGTGCACCGATTACTTCTCGCATGCGTGCGAGGACTTCAGTAGCTGAGTGGCTGCCTAGCTCGATGTTACGAAGCAATTCGTCTAGACGTTGGCGATCTGTGAGATCGCTTTTCTTCAAGAGTGCGGCCTTAAGAAGTGCATAAGGATCACTTACTTCAGGATTAAACATGTGTGCTGTAACATACCTGTTTAATTCTCGCGGTAGTGACCGTATGACGGCAAGAAATCGAGAATGAGGATCTGAGACACCCTGTTCTCGAAAATCGGCCTCGGCATACAGAAACCATGTTTCTGCATTGTCTGGCCAATATGGCACGAGTTGGATCGTGTTCGAGTCGGCTTAATACGAATAAGCTTGGGAGTGTGGTCGGACATGAGAAAGTGCAGTAAATGGATATATAAATGTTATCGAAATGAAAACAATAAACAAATATAAAATGGAACAGGCTCACCAATTCAATATTTGTTTTCGGTCGGGATGTGTGATCACGTCGGGCTCACCAATTTAGGATTTGTCCTGGCGCGAACTTGACAGACGCAAAGACCAATCACTAATTATTCGGACTTGTTATATACCCACGAATACGAGACCAAGGAAGAACACGATAGCGTAGTCGGATGGAATAGTATATTTGGGTAGTTGTGCCAAAATACCGATGCGTTCCAACTAACTGGCTAGAAAGTCGAATACGAGCAATGCAACGTAACACGACAGCGTGCCAAATGGCGAGGATGCTTGACCGGATGCCTTCAGCTTAGCGAGTCCAGTTAAACTATCAATGTCAGCATCGATGTCGAAAGGTTTTGGGGAAGTCTGTGACGCCACAAAGCTTCCAGAGGGATTTCATAAGGTTTCTAACCACGTGTCCGTCGTTGACAACGGGTAAGATCTGGGAGTACCCAAACGTTCTCGCAGCTTCTTAAGAGTCTTACAGATTTCTGTGAACCACAATAGTGTCCCTTATCAGCGAATTTCCCCCCAGATATCAACCAATCCAGTCTATTCACCTTTGTAAAAACCCTAAAATCGATCCTCCAGTTTTATAGCGGAAGCCCAAGATCCCATATGACTCCTCTGCTGTAGGTTGATCACGGGTTAAAGCGGGTTACTATGGGTGATCTTTAGGGCTTTTTATTATAGGACGTATCCGTTTCACTTGAGAAGATAGAACTGGAGTTCCGACGATGTTCCTACTCTCCCACCATCGTGCACTTGTGCACGATAACTGCAACCTTGACGTGGTGGCCAGGTTAGCATACAGAAATTTCCGATGACCTACACCGTATGGAACGGCTGTTCTTTCCGAGTCTTACTATGCCAGAAAGACCTGATGGGCAGCGGTAAGATAAAAAGCAGTTACCATTTTAGCGTAAATCTTTGCGCTGTGGTCGGGGTTTGGGGGTAGATTCGTTTTGCTCCTAACTGGATGGAGTATGATTGCAATAGTGCTTCTTGTGGATCACCACAAGTGTCACACTGGCATTCTTCGCTGTGAGAAGCGAAGTCGGAACGTTCGCGCTAAAAAGCAGCACGCTCCTCCGCCCCGCAGCCCTCTGGTGCCGGGTGTATAGGTTTTACCCCTCCGGTGTTAGAACAGTTGAACCTCAGTACAACGACCGGTAGAAAGATACATGTGACAAACCTCAAGCAGACCTTTTGTAGACCACCGAACATCTCTACTAATGCGAGTGACCGTCAGTGCCAAACTGATATGATCTACCCGGATCTATATTGTGTTTAATAGTATCACTTGTAACCACTGCGTCCATAAATTCAAGCCAATTACGGACTAAGCCTCTGTCTCCGTACCTAAATGATTCCTTCTAAAGAGTTCCGATAAACTTCCACGTGCCTGAAGAATTGAAGAAAACGATATTGAGGTTCCGCAGGCCGTAGTAAGGGGTTTCTTTAATTTCTTAGTATACACAGACGACTTGCCCCTATGAGTTTCTTCGATGATCGTCATTTTATTGAAGGATATGAGGCCATGGAGTGAAACCAAAAGTCATGACGATAGAGCTTGCGCACAGGAATACCTAACGTGACCGAAAGTTGAAGCAGATAGTTGCTGGCTTGGGATTACGCTTTGTAGATACAAGACGGTACATCTAGATAAAAAGTGCATACCATGCGTATAGACTCAGCGGTATAGAAGCGACAATGATGGAGAAAAACTTCGGCATTT
Source organism: Heterobilharzia americana (assembly GCA_944470555.2). Lineage (NCBI taxonomy): Eukaryota > Metazoa > Platyhelminthes > Trematoda > Strigeidida > Schistosomatidae > Heterobilharzia > Heterobilharzia americana. The sequence continues at coordinate 2,507,076 of OX104129.1, forward strand.
TAGCTTCTCAAAACCTAAGATCATGTACCTACAGAGACGAAAGGATTATTTCCATCCACTTGGCGCTAGCAACCCCGAAACAAACTTTCGGAATGTGCCGTTATGGATGCTAACATCGGGTCTCAACAGATTCATATGACCCTCCTGAGGAATTGGTACCATAGTTGGGGTAACAAGAAATGCCTTAAAGCCAATACCTTAGGTTTCGACGAGATCGCACCTTCACGTTGACCTTCATGGTACAAATGGGGTGACTAAAGTGACGACAGACGGTCAGGCATCTATGCCATTTGGCACGTTGTGGTGTTGCACTGCGTTGCTCGTAGGCTGCCCTCTGCCCAGTCAGCTGCAACGCATCGTCATTTTAGCACGTTATATCAAATTCCTTATCCCGTTTGGCCACTCTGTTGTGTACTTTCTCGGTCTCGCACTCTTGGGTATATTACAAGCGCGAAAAATCACTGAGTGATCTCTATGCCTATCAAGTTCGCTCAGTATTAATACCTAAATAGGCTTACCCTTCATTTCTTCAAAATACAAAGGAAACCTCAAACATGCCAGAGGAAGCCAACTGAAACGGCTCCATGAAACAGGCCTTAACAAATGAGATGAATGAAGTAAGGCATTTGACCCACATCTCTTAGAATACAGAGGACAAATAGGGGGACTGATAAGGGTACCTAATAGTCTCAGCGACCAGAAATGCTCACTTCGTCATTTACTTCATATGATCGACGGGTACAATCTAAGAGAACACGCAAATTTTTGTCGTGGAAAATTTGACTCTGGAAATTAGGTGCGATGCCAGGAGCTCGGGACCCAACACTCCTAGAGATGGAAGCTGATCAATTGAAATCTCTTTCTACTCCGTCACTGAGGATTTGAATTGTGAACAAGTTTTAAACGGCACGCAGTGGAATATAGGACATTTTCCTAGCTGGCTTCCATGTCTGGAAGCATTCAACCACAATGCCCTTTAATTTTTAACCTGTGTACCGAACAAAGAGGATGACAAAAAACGAGAGGAGCAAGTTGAATCCCCACCCCTGGAAGTTGTTGAAGCTCCGCCCACTGTTACTTAGGAAAAAAGCTGGATACACGCTTACAGTCTTGCGAACTGTTCTTAAGAAGCTCTGTCATCCACAGATCAGAAGGAATAATACTGCCTTGGGACCTGATTAGTTAATAATTGGTTATTTCTTTCCTTTTGGGTTTTTCGAAACCTGAAAGACAAGTGTAACCATCCTAAACGTATAACGTATTCCAATAAGACAGACGTAGAACTCAGTGGACCATTTCGCAGTAATCCGACAACATTAGGATTTTGAAGACTGACGTTGCGACTGAGGCTAAGTGGATGGCTCAGAAGAAGTGGTGTCCACATCATCATTTGACTTGTTCAAAAGGGGATTCGACAAGCACGGAAATCTACTGGAAAAGGATTAATATAGGCTCCCAGCCTCCTATCATCAAACAACAAATATGAATTATCTACAGTGAATTGTATGCACGACTTCTGTCGATACGTTAAAGACTAGATTAGATCTGACTGATATCAACGGTCGCGAGATTGAAAGTAGGACCCTGTTTACTTTTATTATCCTTGAAGACTTTGACACTGTACGTTGAAATTCACGGTGTTTCGTCAGGCCTAGGTAAGGCGCATCCGTTATTATTATGGCGCACCGTGGGATGTTGAAGTTGGTGTCTCGTGGTTTGTCTGGTTCCCGTTCACTGTTAGTAAGTGGTGTGTCCACAGGCCCTCGTTACTTGGTAACAAGTAATACGGCAAAATCTTCCAAGTACTATGCAGTCCCCTGCAGACTTTATTCTTCACAAAGTAAGACTGAAGTTTATAAGTAATTCTGTAGTTGATCGGCAGTTTAATCAGGTCTTAACAAACGAAATCAAGCAAGAAAAAGAAAATGCTTTCACATGCAGCCCTCCTAAAGGTTTTGAGGTTGTTAGAAGTGAAGGGTGTGAACTTGTTTTGCGCAAGGATTTCAGTGATGGAGTGTAGGTTGTATTATCTATTCTTCTCTAGTTTCAGTTGTGTGAACATTGAAATCAACCTAGCCGGAAGTGTTTCTCCTGGTACCCCAGAGGATGAGTTGGATGAGCAAATCAAAAAGACCGAAGAAAACATCCCACTAGAAGCCCATCCGGAACTGCGCATCAAGCTAACAAAACCCGGTGGTCGATCTGTGATTTTCAATTGTAGTTTGCCAAGTCGGGAAGTTGAACAGCAGCTCTCCACAGATGAGCCAAACACTCTTCGTAAGTCTTTATATTACTAAGATTATATGACCATGCATTCATTGTTATTTACAGATACTGGTTATTAACGCAACGGATCTCAGGAACTTTAGTAACCGTTGATAGTTGTTTACTCATTGAATGTCACGGTAGAAAACGGGTGATGTAGCCAGGTGTTAGGAAGCAGCTTGCTTATGATTTTCTGTTGAGCTTTAATAATGTCGTTTTCGACCCCGAAGATGTAATCCAAGTTAACCTTGAAAGACACGTTTGTAGCTGTTATACAAGCATTTGCCATTTTCTAACGTCTGGTGGGTTTGATTACTCAAAGTCAATCACAGCTGCTAGTTTTGCAGTGCCACAATCCTCACCCTTAGTTGTTTCTGGACGAGTCACTGAGTTTGAAAGGCAAATAAACTAATGTTTGGCTCCTAAGTAGTCTGTGCTAGCGTACGTTATCACTAGCTCTCACGTCAAAAACTAGCCGGACTATATCGATACGCTCAAGCTGGCATTCCTAAGACCAGACTGAATTAGCGCCGAACGTCCCACTGAAGTGCAGTAGCCCATGTTGGGATGCAACGAAGAGGTGGATTTAGTGATCATCAAAAGTGTCATCAAAATTGTCTCAGAGAATACACCAACTGGAGATTAGGGTTAGTGCAGATATACAAGCTTCAGGAAACGACAAAGCGAATGCATGTACGGTTGTGACCGATTTCCAACCAATTCATCAAGTCCTCTACTGGTTCCCGTCGTCCCGGACTCTCGACCCACGGCTCAGCGTACCCAAGACTACCTCTCTAAGATATCAAACACTGTAGAGGGACTCTATCACTCGCCACAGTCATCCATTCCCTCATACTACCCTCAGGACTTATTCTATGCGTCCTGAGTAATAAATTGTCATCAGCTTTGCGGATGTCATTGAATACTCCGTCATAGTGCACCATATTATCATCTGCCATTGGCCCAGCATAAATGACTGTAAGCTATACTGTTCCTTTATCGAAGTTATGCCACCTTCGACATGCTGTAGAACAAATGGATACTCGTGCTTGGCATTGGTTTGGCTCACTTCGGTAGTTCACAACGTGAATACAGTTATGAAAGCTGGAATTGTTCCAGCACTCTCCCAATGTCGGTAAACGGCGATAATGTCTTAGGAGTTGAGTTCGCTGATGCTCATGAATGGAGGACATGGACTACTAGGTTAACCAGTGTATGCTGTGTAGAAGTGTGACAACTTCCTGATCACAGTCGGGAATTAAACGCTTTCCACAGCAGTCTTCGAAACAATGATGGAACCAGATTTCAGTCATTATTACTTGTTTTTTTACGTTATACATGAAATGATATCCTCCGGCTAATTCTTCCGGTTGTAAGGGGCAGTTCTACATTAAACAGCGTAGAAGTTCATTATGTCTTAGGTTCCTGTGTTTTTTAGTCTCTCTGAACAACGACTTGTTTCTGATTTCACAATATTTCAGTCTAAAATCAGGAACAGTGAACACGAACATCCGATTATCCCTTCCTGCTCCTGAGGAGTATCTCAACCTGCCTGGTGGACCTACGGAGTACCGGAAGTTGATGAGATCGTTCAGGTGAAGCAAGATATCGCCCTCAAGTGTCTTCTCGAACTTGAGTCTTCCATCATCAGTAGATGTACCAGCTCTAGCAGAGCAGTCGCACGTGACTACCCTGGAAGCCTTTATGATGAACACATGCAAAGTTACTTTTATGCAGTGTGTCGTGTTGTGACCTGACGGTGCCCGCTTCTTGAGATCGCTGTAGAACGGTAGGTTCTTAAGTAGTAGTTATCCTGTTAGGGCTGTTAATCTTAGCCGCGTGGATACCCTAACTGACTACAGGTAATTAAGTGCTCTGACCACTTCATCAGTTTGAAAAGTGGGATTAACCCTGGCAGATCAGTGAATGACAGAATCTCAGCACTAGTATACAAAAATGCAGTGGCTTTTTCGTTTTTTTTTGTCGTCTGCGGTGCTGCCCTGATATCCAATCACATGTTAGAAATTAGCGCACTGTGCTTGGTTGCACTCTGATATACTATTTGGCTGGATAGAAGGTTTGAGATCACCGTTGCCTTTGTGAAACTGGTTGTCGTGAAACCACTACTTTGGTATCGTATAAGCTAGGCGTCTAACCCTTGGTAATCAGTTAGTAATTTAGATTTCTGTCTTCTGAAGCAGTTGTGAACATAAGTTTCGCATGCGTAAACAGTTCACGCCGTCGCATAATGCTGGTTTGATAAAGTTTAGTTTGTAGCAAGACTAAGGTTGACCAGCCGTAGGCGTGGCATCTGTCTATGAGGCCTCTGAATGGTCCGAGCCATTTAGTGAAATACAGCTTCAGGTTAGACCGTGTTACAATCAAGTCGTTTGCTGGAAAATCCATATTACTTACACTGGTCGACTCACACGTTAGTCCTTATGGTCATGCACAGTTCGTTACTCATTTTCTTTTGTGAACTTCTGTGACCATAAAAACTTTCCGTCTTACTCGTGCTGATATGGGAAGTAGAATCCCGAACCGTAGGGTGGTCCCGCAGGGCCAGGATATAATACTGACTGATGAATGCCTGCTGCACCCCACCAAAGCACCCAGCAAGAGGTTCATGGTCCGCTGTAGCCATACGAGCGACATCTGGTAGTAACAACTTTTCCTTTCTAATTCTGTTTTGCCTGAGTCATTTTGTAGGTGTCTTACGTGCCTTATCAGTTTGGTTGCATCCTCCATTTCCACGCACATATGTATATTAAGTCAATTGTTTGGAATGTTCCTGAAAATTCAACTCGCAATCTAACTCTAAAAGGATGTTCGTCGTAGGATGGCTGTTTTCGCTGAGAAACCAACAAAATCCAAAGTTGCAACAAACAGTCTCTATTTCCCCTAAATTAGAAACCGGCATCAACCCAATAACCAACTTCAAAATTTCGAAGAGCTTGTAGTGATGAGAATCAAGCACTGAAGAGAAAAAGCTGAAGGCTGTTGATGAAACGGCTCAAAACACTGATAACAAGCACTCTTATTGTCACTAGGCTTTATTTCTTTCTTCATTCTCCACCTGAACATTTTTGTCCTTCTCCCAATTAACTTTGACCACGTACGCTGTTCAAACGTAGGGTTTGACACAGATTTTTGCGTCCATCGGTTCACTTACCAACTACATTCACGTGTCCTTTTCTTAGACGCTAATTTCTTCGGCACTTGTCCAGTTACAGTAGTTTGATATCGCCATTTTTAAAAACTAGCCAGTTTTTCTAAAGTTGCCTTTCTTTACCGTTTAATATTAGCCAAATGTTTTAAATTTGTATTTCCGCTAGCTACCTATTCCGTGGATTCTGTCGAGATGGAACGCATTCCGGGCTACTTTGTGTACACCGATTTGTTTGACGATGTAAGTAATACTTGTTGATTGATATGGCAAACTTAACCCTTTTCTTGTAGAACATGTATGAGCATACAATGCAGCTGCTTATGGAACGAGGACTGAATGCAGATTTTCAACAAGAATTACAGGACTTTTGTACGTCGGAGGAACACAAGTTATATTTGAAATTCTTAGATGAATTTCAGGCTTACTGTAAAGAATGATTGCAACTAGTTATGATCTTCATGTAGCTACCAACCCCACCCATATGTACCAATGTCAATAAAAAAAATGTATTGTTAACTGCACTAAGTTTTATTTTTTATCATGAAAAATATTGTACAAAATAGTTGGGATATCTTGTTTCGACCAGAAAATTCACAGGCAAAGTAACTGTTCACCCGCCTGAACAATTGCACTACCTAGACAAATATATGGTTCGTAATTGTTGTATTCAGTCTGCTGCGTGCAGTCTGTTAGACCAGCAGTGTCTCTTTCAGATTTCGCGCTCATCTTCTTAATAAAATCTCCCAAAGCATGTTTGAAACTTGAGAGGTTTTGAGTGAATCTAAAATAAAACGACAGTCGTAACTCATATTGGTGATTTTAAGGAAGGAATTTGATTAAAATTGCTAATACTGTGAATAAAGGCGTAACTAGGTAGTTTATGAGCTTGGCAAATAACTATCGTCTTCTTAAAGGATAACTTGGGCTTCGGTCTAAGTATCCATAAATTACGGTGAGAAGTTCTAATCAACTTAGGGATATACTTTAAGTACTTGAAAAATTTGAAAAGATGTACAAAAACATATTTCAATTAAACCCACTTGTCACGGTTTTTCATCGTTAGGTTGCATTCTACATCTTCCATTAACTTATCAAACAGTTTGGTCACAGGTTCTTGTCTTTCAGCTGGCAATTCTGTGATGACACGATTTTTCAGTTCGGAATAATACTATAAAAGAATAAAAATGGTGCGAGAGGAAGTAAGGAAGATGCGGTTAAAAACAAAGTTATTTGTTTGTTCAAGTGACTGGAGCCATCTGATGTTGAGCAAAAATCTAATACTACCTCAGCATCGAATTTGTAATGGTCACTTTGTGAAGCAGAACTAATGATAGCTATTGCTTATGTCCCTGCAACAAAGTATTTCCCTGGGTAAAATACTCCACTATTTTCTTAACTTATTGTTACGGTAGATTGTCCTATTTTCGTATGCGAGGTTCTACGTTGGTTTTGTCAGTTAGTTCATTTTCGTAACAGGGGATACGCGAACAGTACTTTAGATGCAAATATGTTCTATGCATCGGTGAACAAAGCTGGTGTGAATTGTGTATGGATAGGACGATAACAAGTTTATCGGTAGGGGGGGTGGGTGGTTAGTGATTCGTTAATGAAGAATGTAAGGATACTTCAGCGGTGCTTGTGACGCCGAGAAAGGACATTTATTTCGATGCTGTGCACAACAGAGCCTTGATACATACGACCATTGATCACAGCCCCTTGTCTGTAGTGTTATGTTACAACTTTGACTAACTATGTAGCTCGGTTCCAAACAACTCATTCCAGATTCCTCATCTATAGGGTCTTAGGTGATCATAGAACAGATATGACTGACTTACTGTGTAATTAGTTATTTGCACTTGGAAAACGTTAGGGTAATGCTGATTCATTTATTTCGGTGGTTACATTGCACATTAACTCGATCGTAAATGATTGATACTTGGAGTAAAAAGAAAGACTTAACTTCCTAGTGACCTGTCAGAATAATCCATCACCTGTAGCAACATATAAACTGTATTACAGCTCCGTGGAAAGTTTTAACAAGTTGAAATACGTAAGTGTTGGCTGTGAAATTGAAGCACATTTGAGAATTCAGATGTTAAACGAAACTAAAGAATATACAATTATACGGAAAATTTTACTTACTATCAGAATCACTTTCTAACTTCACAATGTACTTGGATTGGTGTTTAGATGACAAAATTGCCACGAATAAAGGTGTTAGTTTGCAGCGTGGATACTACATAATCAAAGTTAAGGTTACCGCACTAAATACCTATCAAACTCCTAAGGGATCCTGACAGAACAAGCGTAATATCTTGATGTCGGAGTTTAAAACTCCCAAGAATACCCTAAAACAGTACTTGGTGTTTCTTTCCTAAATGAAGAGATGACTTACAGAAATAAGCATTTTAATTACGATCATTGAGTTGAGGGTACATAAACCCATCTGAATTAAAAGCTTTAAAAGAGGCTAGGAAGTGTCAATAGCTCTTAAACGTGGCTTTATCTATAGTACATGAAGACTTGCAAGTAAATGCTGTTTGCAGCGACCAATTTTCAGCGTTGCATAACTAATCCCATCGATGACGCATTCTGTTGTCATCTAGTTCATACCATAAGTGACTCGCATCACTGAGATTTTTCAGAAGTCATTTTCAGCGACGATGTGAAACTATTGAAAGGCATCAGAAGTTGAGGAATTTCTTTACTATCACAAAGTTGCGGGTGCGCATACCTGAGTCCCACACTTGGAGAAACAGTTGTCCAATGCGCCTACGTTTCTAAAAACACTCTAGCTTGTGTTGATCCGTAGTGAAAACACCTTTGAGATCAAACAATTTCTCATGAACGTATAAGTTCAAGTAAAGTAATTGGTTTTCACCCAGTCACATAAACCTACTCTACTGCGATATTCATTATGTTGCTACTTATTTGGTGACTAGCAGTGAAATCCCAAAACGCGCGTTTCATCCTGTTTGGCACTCATCAGTTGGATGTGCCCGCATCCCAGTGAGTGATGGGACTCCTTCCGGGACTTGGACCCAGTACAAATCGCTTAAACGATAGAACGGTACCCACGAGGCATGAGAACTAACTCTTGTGCAATGGATATCAGTTGTTGTCTATTGATACTTCTTGCTCCCGTTTGCTATATACTTGGTCGATTTTCTCAACCTCTGCCACACAATGAATATCCGGGCAGTATCGAGGCATTCATATAGGAGCCTATGAACCAAAATGGTTGAACAATTCCACCTAGTATAGCGACAGTAAACTAAAAGTATCAAGAAACAATAACTGATAGCTTTTGTATCAGAGATAGCTCTTGTGCATCATCGACCTAGTGTATAACGTTTGAAGCGTTGAGTACTAGTGGGAACATTACTACTCATTGTGGTGCAGCAGTTACATCCACCGAACGAGTCCCAAATGGGACGTAACACGCGTCCTGGATCCACAGTATATTTCACCGCACACCATTTCCTGTTAAATAAGTGTGCCTGAATAATATATAGTCATTAGGTTACTATACGCATGAGATGCAATGAAGTTACTCATCAACACATTACCAAGTATCATCAGGTAGTATTTCTGTGAGAACAAACACTTGAGCATACAAGGCTGTCGAATATTCTTGTGTATTTAAAAAATCGGTTTCATGGTGTAAACGTTAATAGTTTAGACATTCAACCACCGATATCATATGGAAACTTTAGTTTGAATAGCTAGTGAATAGTTGTGGAAGGTAATACTAAAATTGTAACTGGTTGAGGCATGCGACTACAATATTGAGTCACAAATTTAAAGCTTCAGATACGTGCTACAGTTTCACTATTATTATTATTATTATTATTATTATTATCATTATTATTATTATTATTATTATTTGTACCTCAGGTTCCTAGTGGAATACAGGGCTTCAGTAACACGTCACCACTCCACTCTCTTCTCGGTAGTCCTTTTAATCTAGGTCCACAAGCTTTCACTTCATCCTCACACGATATCCTCCATGACACCGCTTCGGACGCCCAACTCATCGTTTTCCACTTCGGTTTCACTCGAGGACCGGGTCTGTCGCGTGATGTTACCAATCGGTCTTCTCGGTCTATGCCCAATCCAATCCATCTCACTTTCTTCTGCATATTTGCGTGCTTGGTTGGTTCGTTGCCAGTCAACCACAGTTCCTCGTTGCTTATTCTGATTATTCTGGCCATCCATCTGATCTTCAGTATTGAGTAAGCGTAGGCGGCAACTGTTGATGATGTATGTCTGCAGTTTGTTGGAAATGCTTTTCGTAACCTGACAAGTTTCTGAGCCATATAGAAGCACTGACTTGACTGACGTTAGTGCTGAAAATCCGGATGTTGTTCACGCTTTACGCTGGGTGCAGTGCAGTGCAGTGCAGTAGATCTCCCCACTGATTTGATTTCAGGTTAATCAAGGAAGGCCTATCTTGCTGTCTTCCAAATCCTGTCTTTGAAGTCCTCATCTGTGCCGCCGATCCTGTAGTTGAAACGATGCTGCCTAGGCAGGCAGGTAGGTGAAAGAGACTACTTCCTTTAGATTTCTCTCGTTGATGGTGAATGGTGCTTCTTGTTGTTGTTGTTGGTTGGGTAACATCATCACCTCTGTCTTGTCTACGTTCACCTGAAGCGAGTTCGGTTTTCGCTGCCTCACCTCTTCTGTCAACTTCTTAGTTTTTGCCTGTAGGTCTTCGAAATTGTGCGACAAGATATTAGACATAAATCATCATCGTTAGCGAAATGCAAATTTTCTTCTTCTTCTTTCATCGGTCCAGTCAGCGTATGCGCATCTTCTCACAGCTCATCACAGTTTTTTGCATGATCCAGTCGAGTTGAGTTGAGTTGACCACAATCTGGAATACCATTGGTGATAGTAGGTGGCAGCCTTGTCTTACTCCTATCTTCATTTCATTTCAAAGGCATCAATGAGCTTACCATTGTGAATCACTTGACACAAGGCGTCTTCATATAGCTGTTGAATGAGGTTGATAAACGAAGTTGGCCATAGTAGTATAAGTATAAAAAGGCATAGTTGATTGACTGGTACAAGAATCTATACATGGCTGCTCAGTTTACATTTAAATAAATCAAAGAAAATTATCCCAGGAATCAAGTAGCTGAATTAACTCATTACATACCTGTTGATTTAACAGTATTAACGGTAATAAAGGTCTAGACATGGACCACTGACATCGACATTCCTCTTGCATTACTGAACTAAGTAGTGTAATCAGGATACGACGGAGTATAGTTACACCTGATCTCATTTCTAAACTTTCTGAACTCGATGTTGTGGTCACCAATAAGTTCAACATATTTGTAGATGCTGATGTTGCACGCGTAGACCAAACTGCATGATTTGATGCTCCCCCTTTACCCAATATTAAGTGTGGTAATAACAATTGATTATTATTATCATCACTTCGATTATCTCCATTATTACTCAATATATCTGAGTTGTTCACATTGATTAAGTACAATGAATTACTATTATTATTATTATTATTATTCATAGTAGCACGACTTAGACGTTGTTGTCGTTGAATAATTTTAAAAAGATGACTTAGAAAATAATCCAAACACATACAACAAACTTCACTGATACCAGGATCTGGAGAAGAAAAAAGAAAAGGCATGAAAAAAAAATATTATGAATCGAAATTGATTAAAACAGAAATCAATATTTTAAGTCATTAACACCATTAGGGCTTAGCTTAGAAACGTTTCCAATCTATATCATTTTGTGATCAAGATAAAATGATGTTTCACTGGACCAACTATAATGATCCATTTCATTTTATTTGCTAGAGTATTCTACTTTTATGTACATGAAAATAGCACATTGAAATCATCTTTGCAACCACAGACCGACTATGATTTTCAAAATATTATTGCAACTAACTGAAGCTTGTTATGTTATTATTATTATTAGTCCCTTGGGTTCCTAGTGGAACATAGGGCTTCAGTAGCACGTCTCCAGTACACTCTGTTCTCTGAGATCTTTTGAACCTGGTTCCACGACAGCCCACAACCTCTCATTTCCTCCTCGCACGACCTCCTCCATGTCACCCTCGGACGTCCAACTCGTCGCTTCCCATGGGGATTCCACTCGAGCAACTGGCCTGACGCGTGATGTCCTCAGTCGGCCTTCTCAGTGCATGCCCAGTCCATCTCCATTTCTTCCTGCGTATTTGTTGCGTGATAAGTTCTTGGTTGGTTCGTTCCCAGAGCTCCTTGTTGCTTATTCTTATTATTCTGGCCATCCCATCTTCAGTAGCGAGCCAGCGTAAGCAGTTGTTGATGAATGTCTGTAGTTTATTGGAAATCCCTTTCGTGACGCGTCAAGTCTCTCAACCATCACACAGAAGCACTGACTTGACTGGATTGGTGTTGAAAATCCGTATCTTGTTCCACATGCTGAGTGGAGTGCAGAAGATCTCCACACTGGTTTCAGGCTAATGAACGCCTGTCTTGCTGCTTTCCCGATTCTGACTTTGACATCCTCGTCTGTGCCTGTGCCGCCTGTAGTTGAGACAGTGCTTCCTAGATAGGTGAAGGAGGTTACTTCCTTTAAGTTTCTCCCGTTGATGGTGACTGGAGTTTGTTGTTGTTGTTGATGGTGGTGGTGCGGTATCTTCATCACTTCTGTCTTCTGTATATTCACTTGAAGTCCCGTCTTCGCTGCCTCTTCTATCAACTTGTTAGTTTTTGCCTGTAGATCTTCAAGTTTATGTGACATTAGGCACAAGTCATTGGCGAAATCCAAGTCTTCTAGGTTCTTTTCCGCCGTCCAGTGTATCCCCCTCTTCTCGCTGCCTACTGTTTGCTGCATGATCCAGTCCACCACAATCAGGAATATCATGGGGGATAGTAGGCAACCTTGTTTCACTCCTGTCTTCACTTCAAAAGCAAGCTTGTTATGTTATTCATGACTAATTCGAGTACATCAATACTATTCAATATCGTTTATTTATTCACTCTTATAATCCACACGGTCACTTCAATTATACTTGTAGTTATAGGCTACAATAAAGGGAATATGCTTAGCTAAGGTGTTGTAAAATGACTGACAAACAAAAAAAACAAACATAGGGACTGGGTCTAACCGTAAGTTAGTTCACGTTGGCCTCGCTTCGCATTGACACATGAAGTCAAACGTTTATATGAATAAACTAAGAAAATCAACTCTTGAATTATACATCTTGTAAAAAAAATAGAGCTTACAGGTACTTCTGTGACACTCGGGGGTCAAGGTGACTTAACTGACTGATATATATATACCTCGTGACCTACGGGATCAACTAATCAGAAGTAAAGTGTATACCAACTGAGTGATAGTGACACTATATCACGAATTGACAGAAGTTCGATTCTTGGTGGAGTTATGGGTGCGTACTGCTGACGAGTCTTAATATTAGGATGAAACAGCTATCCAGTGCTCCCATATCTCTCTTTCAATGGTTCTCCAACTGATATCAGTCCATGATAAATATAATCTTAAAAATATCACTGAAATGTTTGTAGACTAGATGTTTGAAGTCTCACCTTTTGCCTAAAGACTAACGTTACTGAAAAGATGTTATGCACCAATGATCACAATAAATATTTAACGGTGATTTATTCAGCAAAAATAAGCGGACTTGTTGAACCACCTGGTTTTGATCAACCATTTGGGTAGTATACACTATCACAATCAATTTAACTAACTGCTTAGAAACGAATACATTGACAGGGTCAATCACTCAAACGGAGCTCCACAAATAAAACGGTGGGGTGGGGACAAAATCTATTGGTCATTGAAGATATGATTCATGTGAATATGATTCTCAGCTTTATAACAATCCTTAAGGTTGATTAAAACGAGAGTAATCCAGAAAGTTAGCGGCACATGACTGTTGCTTATAATGAAGAAGTCTCGTACCATATCTAAACTGCTGAATGTAGCACAGCAACCATGTCCATTTGAACATACACTAAGGAATGAGTCACATATTTTGTTTTGAGGGCGAATAATAACAACTAGCAACGTTGTAATTCGAATACACAGACCAACCAGTAAGGCAGCAATTCATTCATATGGGAGATGAATGAATCGATGAAAAGAACAGTTTGAGTGACAACCAGTTTCATCGCAGCCTGCCTGAACAGAACGTTGACATAGAGTTATCAACTGCTGTTAACTAGTAGCACTACAGCAGTAACTGACTTGAAGGAAGGAACAACAGCAATGATGATAGACTAGTGCCTGGGATATTTAAGGACTTCAGTCCACAATTACTGATTTTATTATTAGCTATGTGAAGTGAAGGACTCAGAAACGACACCTAAAACTGCAGTCAACCACTGTTTTCTAATAGTCTTTGAGAAAGAAACACTTTTTTTGGTAACCAAATAAAAGTCAATCTAGGCAAAATAATGTCTAAGATTCTTAGTTCTCTGCCTAACTGGAGCTCAGGAATGCAGACTTAAGATATGACTGTGATTGTATTGACTACTACTAGATCTTGGGACACAATCATACTCACCGACAAGACACCAGTGTAGATATTAGTATGAAGATGAAATTTGACTCTGTCGATCGAAAGGCATTATGGCAGCATGTTCCAGTAGGTAAATAATCTACTACCTGACTAAAGGCTTTGTAGCTTACCATTTATGGCGGCCTACTCTCCTCCGTAACCTCGATTGGTTAACTAGTACACTAGTTACTAGCCGGTCCTAAGCTCGGGTAAAGAGGGAAGGTTGTGCATAGGGCTAACAACCGTACCCCGGAAAACCAATCCAATCGCTAAAGAAACTTCAAAGCACAAAGAAATTATAAAAAATAAAAACAAACTCATTCCTCGCTTGCATCGGAGAGACGAAATGACGCCGGTTGGCGAAAGCCTTCGACAAGCCAGTCGGCCAATCTGTCTCCATCCTCTCGATAAAGCGAAAGTAAGGATGGGGATATAAGTGTCCACACCATGTATAAGTTTACCAAAGCTGCCCAGAATGCAAAAGAGATGAGAAGGTATAGCATAGAAGTGCTAGGAATCTACAAGATATGGAATGGAAGTGGACTCTCCAAACAGAGTCAATAATCGACTTCGATAATGTCACTCAGACGACAACCACAGAGAGAGTGGCTATCGTGTTTTCAAGCTCAGTGACGCCTTTGAAGTGAAGATAGGAGTAAGATAAGGCTGCCACCTACTAACACCGATGATACTCCTCATTGTGGTAGACTGGATCATGCAGCAAACAGTGAAGAGGGAGAAGATGGCCATACACTGATTGCACTGATGAAAAGAACCTAGAAAATTTGAATTTCGCCAATAATAATAATAATGATTTATGTCGAATGTCTGGTGGCACAAACTCGAAGATATACAGGCGAAAACCAACAAGTTGACAGAACAGGCAGGGCAATGAAAATGGGACTTCAAGTAAATGCAGAGAACATGGACGTGATGAAGATACTCAACCAACAACAGCATCAACAACAAGCACCAATCACCATCAACGAGAGAAATCAAAAGGAAGTAGTCTCTTTCACCTACCTGCCTGCCTAGGCAGCATCGTTTCAACTACAGACAGCACAGACGAAAGCATCAAAGCCAGCCAGCCAGCCAGCATCGGAAAAGCAAGACAAGCCTTCCTTCATTCATCTGAAACCAGTGTGGAGATCTACTGCACTCAGCATTAAGCGTGAACAAGATCCACATTTTCAACACTAATTCAATCAAGTCAGTGCTTCTATGTGATGGTTGAGAAACTTGGCGCATCACGAAAAGCACTTCCAACAAACTACAAACATTGACCAACAGCTGCCTATGCTGGCTCGATACTGAAGATCAGATGGATGGCTAGAAAGAATAAGCAACAAGGAACTCTGGCTAGCAACGAACTAACCAAGAACCTATCACCCAATGAATATGCAGAAGAAAGTGGAAGTGAATTGTATTGGGCATACTCTGAGAAGACAACTGGGGACATTACGCTACAGGCCAGGACATTGAGTGGTCTCCAAATGGAAGACGACGAGTTAGGTGTCTGAGGTGAGGGTGACATGAAGGAGATCATGCGACAAAGAAATGAAAGGTAACGGGCAGTCGTGGAGCCAGATTCAAAAGACTGAAGAGAAGAGAGTGCAATAGAAGCGTGCTATTGAAGCCCTATGTTCCACTAGGAATCCAAGGGAAAAATAATAAAACGAATAATAATAATGATAATAATACTCTCCTTTGTATTCTCTTCTTAAAGGATTTTATTGATGTAGATTTACTAGTCACATAACAATTATTTCATCATTTAATTTCATTGTAACATTACACCTACTGTCTATTCACCTATTACATTATTTCCAATCTTATTTTGTATCACTTATAAATATCCTGTTAGATAACATGAATCTTATCTCTCATAGACCGATTTGTCAACTTATCTATTGACTCTCCATGTGTGTACACTGCTTCAATATGAAACAAATTCATTGATACAGTTTGAAACTGATAATGATATTGTAATTGTTAACAGAAATTTCTACTTCTGTTTCATTAACGAGTATCATTAATGAGAAGAAATGTTCAATTGAATAAACTAAACTTATGGATAAGACTAAAATTAATAGATAATGTGTGATATCAGAAACATTTATCCCGTTAATTTATGTCTAGTGTCCTGTAGCACAAACTCGAAGACCTATAGGCAAAAGCTAAGAAGTTGACAGAAGAGGTGAGGCAGCGAAAACCGAACTCGCTTCAGGTGAACGTAGACAAGACAGAGGTGATGATGATACCCAACAACAACAAGCACCATTCACCATCAACGAGAGAAATCAAAAGGAAGTAGTCTCTTTCAACCTACCTGCCTGCCTAGGCAGCATCGTTTCAACTACAGGAGCGGCAGCACAGATGAGGACTTCAAAGACAGGATTGGAAAGACAGCAAGATAGGCCTTCCTTGATTAACCTGAAATCAAATCAGTGGGGAGATCTACTGCACTGCACTGCACTGCACCCAGCGTAAAGCGTGAACAACATCCGGATTTTCAGCACTAACGTCAGTCAAGTCAGTGCTTCTATATGGCTCAGAAACTTGTCAGGTTACGAAAAGCATTTCCAACAAACTGCAGACATACATCATCAACAGTTGCCGCCTACGCTTACTCAATACTGAAGATCAGATGGATGGCCAGAATAAGCAACGAGGAACTGTGGTTGACTGGCAACGAACCAACCAAGCAAGCAAATATACAGAAGAAAGTGAGATGGATTGGATTGGGCATAGACCGAGAAGACCGATTGGGAACATCACGCGACAGACCCGGTCCTCGAGTGAAACCGAAGTGGAAAACGATGAGTTGGGCATCCGAAGAGGTGTCATGGAGGAGATCGTGTGGGGAAAAAATGAAAGCTTCTGGGCAGTCGTGGCCTCAGGTTCAAAAGATTGAAGAGAACAGAGTGCACTGGAGACGTGCTATTGAAGCCCTATGTTCCACTAGGAACCCAAGGGACAAATAATAATAATGATACTATCATAATTGAAAGTAACCAGTAAAATACACTTGTGCGAATATATATACACATTGTTGTTAGTGTCATTTCTAAGAATGAAGATTATCATACAAATAATTAGGCTGTTTAACTTATTTTTGCCTCATAGACTCAATTTTAATTAGACACAAGAACAAAATGATTGAAGATGGAGGAAAATCTAGCGCATAAAGAAATTTGATCTAGTGGATGAAGCGTTGAATATTCACTCTAGACAGTAATGAATTCAATTATGCTGGCAGTTAGATTTTTGACTAACATCAATCACAACCTATATGTCCATGAATATACAATTTATCTTAAAAAACCAGTCTAATCTATAGACTACTATTTATTATGCAGACAAAATCGCATTTAGTAATTCAGAATGACACTTTAAAAGTCATATGCAATGAATCATTGAATCAGAGGTTCGTTTTTAAAGAACTTTAAGGTTCACTGAGAAAGCTTCCACAACCAATCTCTGTATGTTGAATATTCATGAAAATTCAAGTGTTCACACTTGAAGACTTCAAACTCGTTAGAAGTGTTGAAAATATCGATAAGGCTGAAAATATATTACATATATCGTTATATTCTGTACACATTCTTATTTGATAATAAACTTTCGATAGTCTCTTTTTGTTTTCTAACCAACCATTCAGTGATCTTTAAGCGTACAAACTTGTATCAGCTACTCAATTTATATCAGAAACGAATAAAACGTCCTTATTATTAAAGTCTGTAATGAATTAGCTCAGAGAATTACAACAACAAAAAAGATTAGCGTAACATATCTTCAAGAAAGACAGATAGACAAAAAGATCACCGTAGAACCTAGCACACAATTGTATCGCTCCACAATGTCACACTTTACAGTATTACACAAAAAATCGGTGCATGATAAAAAAAAAGTGTCGATAAAGTCCTCAACCACTGATTCGTTTCATTTTGGAGACTCCGACCAAACAGTCTACATTTCCCCACACACCACAGACCAACAGTACAAGATTTCATAGACTAGTGCCAGGTCTTGGTTTTACCATCCTGAACCGTTTTCCAACTTAATCCAGCTTCCTTTAGCATGGTACGTGGAAGCAGTTGGTGACTTGACCGACTGACTTGCCACAACACTGCTTACACAGTGATTCCACTATACACGAGCAACGCTAAGAAGACATCAATGAACTATGATCTAATCGCTTCATATCTCACATCTTTAACCTTATTTTACTGACTGTAGGTAATCTCATCAATGGGTCTTCAAATAAACGATAACTACAACTTTAGAAAACTTACTTGATAAGTTCATAGTTCTCTGCTAAACTGGAGGTGTAGCTTATTGGTTCAGACAGTTGACTTTTAACCAATAAGTCACGGGTTCGAACTCCGTACCAACTACCAAGGTGTAGGCAGTACCATTAGCTCTCACAAAATAGGTGTGGCTCATTATCTACTACACAAGTGTTCACATGATTACTGAATACATTCAGATTTCATTTAACTAGACCAACAGTTAATAAATTTATTATTCTAATCGACTACTCCAGTCCATTATGACACGTGAAGTTGATATCCTAGGTACCAATCGTTTCAATTAGATGGATTATTTACAATCACAAGATTTTAGACTTAGTTATAACAGCATAGGATAGTTATCGTTTGATAAACCAAGTATTCAATTCATCTTAGAGTTAGGTTAACCAGTAACGTAATAATATTCACATTTGTATACAATATCAATAATTTTTAATTGAATACAGAAAATAAGAAACGATCAACACAATTCACTTACCTAGTGAAGTTAAATTACTGGCAATAGTTTCTAAGAGATGTAATAAAATTGGTGTACCCAACGAAGCAACAAAAATGATATGCTCATTTAGCATATACTCTAATAGTCCGAAATGACACAATGCCAATTTTGAATGATCCTAATTGAGGATGAAAGGAAGCATATGATTATAGTGAAAATAAGTAGTATGATACTTTAAAGGAAAAATAATCACTCACAAACTAAATGTCAACAAATCATCATCATCAATATCAACATAGGACGAAGTATTACTGAGTAACGGTCCGAGTTGTTACACTTCATATCAGTACATCAAGTAAAAAGGCAGTGAAGTGGAAGATGAAGATAAGATAATGAAGTCAAAAGAAATATAAAGTACGAGGAGAAAAAAAGAAAGAATGACAAAATGGTGAGATTCAGCATAGAGTCGTTAAGATGAGGATAACGTGTGTGGGGATACATTTACGCCACTGACATAGGTTCTGAACCATGTGATCACCTAGATTCAGTCTTCAACCACTGGTTCCTCTTGTCCTGCGGACCCCTACCACCAAGTCTGCATCGCCCCACATGGCTCAAACCAACAGTCAGAGACTTTATACATTAATGTCATGTTTTAGTCTGGCGACCTCAGGCCTTTTTGCAGCCTAGACCTACTTCGGCCAACATTGTGTGACGAGGCAATCAGTGACTAGGCATACGTAGTATGTGTCTCAATCGATGAAGGTTCATAACCTCATCAACTGATTTACCTCTACTCCCTAAAACTCTATACCTGACTTCTGCACTACTCAAGTGGTGTCATGTGTCAACAAAAGTGACTTCTAATCAATAGGATGCAGTTTCAAGACTTGTCCCACATAATGAGATTTATGAAATCAAGTAGTATCACTAGCCCTTAAACAATACATTAACTGCTACATGAATGTGTACAAGGTTACTGAGTGGATTTCAATTTTTCGATCGGATAACTAATAGTTTCACTATTTGTTATATACGAAAATACGTTCATAATTCCCATTGTGGCATTAAAAACAAGATAAATAGAGGAAAGGACTCTATTTTCAAGCTGTACATTCGTATATATACATAAAGACTGTAATCCATGAGGAAGGATTTAACTTACGGGGTTGAAACAATTATAATGGGGGGTGGTGATAATTATAATGTTGCTAGTTGACGACGTAAAGGTTGAATGTTAACAAAAAGGGCTTATGTAAACCCCTTAAATCGTTTATAAAGTGTATATAGATTAAAAAGAGGGTGACAACGTTAATAAACAATCAAAGGTGATTAGGTAATATAAGTGAGACAGCAGGTTAATTGGAGTAAGTTGAAAATGTTTTGTTAAAAGTTGCGATTATTAGAAAGATCAAATGATCATATAACACCGGAAACAATTAAATATAAAAAACAGAGTGATAATGACGATATAAGAGGAAAGGGGTGAAAAATGAAAAAAAAAGAGGAGGAAACGCACCAAGACTAAAATAAATTAAGATCAAGGTAGAGGACAAAGACTGTACATACTTCTTTTACACACAAAAGTCAGGCAGGCTTTAATTCATGGATAGCCAAAGCGTCTGCTGTTTTAAGAAGCTGAACAACTGAGGAAACGTGAGGTGTTTGAGCAAATTCGATAGACAACCTTGAAATCCTTGTTTGGGTCGGTTAAATGGTTGGAATCGATTGAATGCTCAAGGATAAAATTTCTGATGCATTTCCTTTGACCCTTATAAGACCAAATTGTAACATGTTCTCATATACGTGTTTGACAGCAATCTCTGACTACGGCCGATGTACCTTACTCCACAGGAGAAGGTGAACTGGTTGATACATATGGATGTGACCTGTCGAGGGATATTGTCTTTAATATAAATGGAGAACAATTTACGACTGGTAAAGATTCAGTGAAGTTTTTCTGCGAAAAAAGTTCTACTAATTGATCTAGAAAGACGATTTTTCAGGATATCTGATGTTGCATCACCTTTGAAATCCAGGTTCATGAACAAAGTCTTTTTTGAAACTGAGCTGGTGACTGGTTTCCCATGTGTTTCTAGCATATGCTTATCGATAAATTGGCTAGCATAGCCGTTTTCAGCGAGTGTCCTTCTTAGAAAGTTAAGTTCAAGTTGTACACATTCCGTGCTACAAATATTACGTATTCGATAGCACAGTGATCGGCACCAGCTATGGAAATTAGTGAGTTATCCATTCCATATGGGTTTTCTGTAGATGGATCTTTTCAGCATTCCATTGCTACGTCTTGTAATCAGTATGTCAAGGAAAGGAATAGCTCATTCTTATTCTTTCTCAATAATGAATTCCAACGCTGAGTACCAATTGTTAAACTCATGTAGGATGTCATCTCGATCGATAGTTGAGTCGTTCTCATCCTCTTTTTAATCTATATGCACTTTATAAACGATCTAAAGGTCTTACGTAACCCCTTTTTGTTATCATTCAACTGCTTGTGATAAAGATAGTAGGATATTACAAATAACCAGAACAGACGTTGAGTCATATCTATTACATGTAGTAGATGTTGATTTGATAAACAAAGATTCTACTATCAATCTCTCCTTCTACCCAACTAAGTGAATTTTAAAGATTTTCTCCCTATCCTACGGTGTGGTTGTATATAGTTGCAAGCATAGCTATGACTGAGTTTTTTTTTCTAGATTCTTTATCCTAATCGGATCTACCAATTCTGACCAAGGTCTGTACTCTCTCAGTTACCGAACGGGTTATGAGGTGATTTGAAAATGGGTTACAAAATACTGAATGACACAAGTCACTCGAACAAAGGAATACTACTGAGTGACCACTATGGTGATCCACGTGTGCTGTTGTACTTCTTCCTTCGAGTCTGCCGGCACTGGAATGCATTTACTAGCAGAGGTAGTCCACTCCCCCATTTTTTGAAAGTTTCAAGAAAAGGCCAGATATTTAGGCAGAGACCCTCGGTTTAACCTTATCTACTTGGAACATGAACTAGACCGAAGAAACCAACTAGTGTCACACCATTCTGTGTTATCTCTACACAAGTTTTCTTGCTACTGTAATCAACTGCCTAAGTTCTACATGTCTTTCTACCCCTTTTATTTTACTTGGGTGTAACGACTAGTCCAAACAACTGTCTGGCAACTCGATATCTGAAGAACCCAACTGCATAGCAGTCCCAGACAAACTAACCAACACTCAACCTCCTGTTCTGTATACCAGAGCTATAGCAGATAAGTGGTTGGATCTGCTGCATCGGAATCCGCCAAAGACCTGGAACTGTTCCACAAGATCAAGAAACAAACACGAAGAAATTAACTGGTTTACACAAGCTTCTAAAACAGATATTGGATAGCTAAACTTTTGTGCTTAGATAGCCTTAGTGGACTACTTTGACACCCATGTAGTTGACCTCGTAATCGTTACAAGGGAGCATTTGGTAAAGCAAGTTATTCTACCTAATTGGATCAGTACTTTCCATATATCCAGAAGAGATGTTGAGTCATTCCCGACACATGTATTAAGTGTTGGAAAATGCTACTACTTATATAAATCAAAATCGTCGTCTTCCATTTGGAGACCACTCAACGGCCTGGCCTGTCGCGTAATGTCCCCAGTTCGTCTTCTCAGTGTATGCCCAATACAATTTACTTCCACTTTCTACTGCATATTTATTGGGTGATAGGTTCTTGGTTAGTTCGTTGCTAGCCAGAGTTCCTTGTTGCTTATTCTTTCTAGCCATCCATCTGATCTTCAGTATCGAGCCAGCATAGGCAGCTGTTGACGAATGTTTGTAGTTTGTTGGAAGTGCTTTTCGTGATGCGCCAAGTTTCTCAACCATCACATAGAAGCACTGACTTGATTGAATTAGTGTTGAAAATGCGGATCTTGTTCACGCTTAATGCTGAGTGCAGTAGATCTCCACACTGGTTTCAGATGAATGAAGGAAGGCTTGTCTTGCTTTTCCGATGCTGGCTGGCTGGCTGGCTTTGATGCTTTCGTCTATGCCGTCTGTAGTTGAAACGATGTTGCCTAGGCAGGCAGGTAGGTGAAAGAGACTACTTCCTTTAGATTTCTCTCGTTGATGGTGATTGGTGCTTGTTGTCGATGCTGTTGTTGGTTGGGTATCTTCATCACGTCCATGTTCTCTGCATTTACTTGAAGTCCCATTTTCATTGCCCTGCCTGTTCTGTCAACTTGTTGGTTTTCGCTTGTATATCTTCGAGTTTGTGCCACCAGACATTCGACATAAATCATTATTATTATTATTATTGGCGAAATTCAAATTTTCTAGGTTCTTTTCATCGGTGCAATCAGTGTATGGCCATCTTCTCCCTCTTCACTGTTCGCTGAATGATTCAGGCCACCACAATCAGGAAAATCAATGTGTAATACATCTAATATAACCCTACAGTTTCCACATCCTGGTATCTACCTTTAATGGTTTAAAATACGTCTACCGAAAACACAACAGATAACGAGTGAATGAAGACACATGACCAAGTCATAATTCAGTCTGTACTGAATACAAGAATAGAGCTATAGAGACTGAAACTTTTACTAGTTAGAAAGAAAAACCAGCACGACCACACAGTGGCACATTTCATTCGGTGCCAAAAGTAACTTTTTTAAACATATCAGAAAAGATGCAAGTGGTCGAATATGTCAATCAAATGATCATCAGTGTAACTTTATCAACCTTTACAGTTTAATAAAATGCAACCAAGTTTACTGACGGGTAAACATAAATATTAATGGTATGTAGATGGATGCTATGAAGAAAACGACAAGACGGAGATGAAGGAAGGAATGTCTGTTATTGAAATCTTGTACAGTAGTCATTAAATATTGTACACTTTCTACTAAGACAGTCATTTGCACAATATGCTTTATTTCCTAATGTTGATTTGCTATTAAATACGCCTGTATTGTCTCTTGGCGTTTCTCTACGATTTCTCCCGCTGTCTCAATATATACTACTTATATCCAACTAACAACAACAAGCTCCAATCACCCTCAATGGGAAAAACTTAAAGGAAGTAGCCTCATTCACCTATCTAAACACCACTGTTTCAAC
Organism: Heterobilharzia americana; assembly: GCA_944470555.2. Lineage (NCBI taxonomy): Eukaryota > Metazoa > Platyhelminthes > Trematoda > Strigeidida > Schistosomatidae > Heterobilharzia > Heterobilharzia americana. Next base: position 2,530,923 of record OX104129.1, read on the forward strand.
TACAGGCATCACAGACGAAGACGTCAAGGCCAGAATCGGAAAGACAGCAAGACAGGTGTTCATTAACCTGAAACCAGTGTGGAGATCTTTTGCACTCCACTCAGCATAAAGCGTGAACAACATCCGGATTTTCAACACTAATTCAGCCAAGTCAGTGCTTCTATGTGATGGTTCAGAGACTTGGTGCGTCACGAAAAGCATTTCCAACAAACTACAGATATTCATCAACAACTGCCTATGATAGCTAGTTACTGAAGCTCAGATGACCAGAATAACAAGAATATGTAACAAGGAACTCTGGCTGACCTGTCAACGAACCAACTAAGCAACAACCTATCGCTCAACAAATATGCACTGGAAGGAAGTGAAGATGGATTGGGCATACACTGAGAAGGTCAATTGGGGACATCATGCGCCAGGCGAGGTCGTCGAGTGGAACCCAGATGGGAAAGGACGAGTTGGGCGTCCGAGGGTGACGTGGAGGAGGGAATGAGAGCTTCTGGGCTGTCGTGGGACTAGATTCAAAAGTTTGCAGAGAAGAGAGTGTAATAGAGACGTGCTACTGAAGCTCTATGTTCCATTAGGAACCCAAGGGACAAATAATAATAATAATATCTATTTTAATCAGCGACGTCCACTACAATACGACTGCTAGTTAAAACTGTTCTATTCTAAAGAATGATCAATGTTAAGCAACTACAAGGTATACTTCATATAAAATATGAATTCATTTAAGTTTTGATTACTTCAAACCAATCAGAACACGCTCCAACATTACGGTAAAAAAAAAGAAGTTGAACAATTACACCATAAACAATATTTTATCTTATCCAAAGTGGTTTCAGAAGCAAATTAAATCACCTGAACCTATAAATGTTGATAGCAGACGTCCAAGTTGTTCGATCGCTAAACATATCGTTGAGACAGGTCACAAGATTGATGTGGCTACTTCCTTCACACCTATTTACAAAATATGTTGGAGAGGGATCCTAAAATTTGTTGAAGCCTTAGCTATTAAGAAGTTGAAACCACCTTTATGTATTCATAAACAATTTGTTGTCACATTAAATCTTCCTTGGTAAATTCAACTATTGAAAAACCAAATTCGATGTACTGTTATTTTTTCGCTTTATTGATTTTCATTGTTATTCGGCCTTTAAGTCAGCCTTCCTACCTGACCCCTTTTTATTTTCTCACCGCTTATCTTCATGAGTTTTTATAATAAATACCTATGACAAGTACGTGTGTGATCAGATAGTTCGAAATATGTTGCACAAATACACCATTACACGGTTCAGACAATTTACATCTTATTTCAAGTTGTTATTCATCGTAGACTGACATCAGTTGGAGGAACAAAGGAAACCTGGGAGCACTGGACACCTGTTTCGTCCTAGTATGGGACTCCTCAGCAGTGCGCACCCACGACCCCACCAGCGGGGATCGAACCCGCGACCTTCAGGTTCCGCGACCAGCGCGTTACCATTGAGCCACTGGGTCAGAATCCAATGCTACATATTTCCAACTTCTGTTAGCCCACGATATAGCGCAAACCGCCACCCAATGTCATCGTTGAGTATTTGTCCTCACGGCCATCAGGCTTTGACTCCACCGGTCACGACTTGTCATTGGAACTTCAGGAATACTTCTCGAAGCTAGTCACCAACGAGCACTAGTTCAATTAAATTTTGAGGGGTTGTGGAGATTTGGAATTATTTCAAGTTGTTATTCATCGAAGACTGACATCAGTTGGAGGAACAAAGGTCGGAACCTGAAGGTCGCGGGTTCGATCCCTGCTGGTGGGGTCGTGGGTGCGCACTGCTGAGGAGTCCCATACTAGGACAAGAAACAGCTGTCCAGTGCTCCCAGGTTTACCTTGTTCCTCCAACTGATGTCAGTCTACGATGAATAACAACTTGAAATAATTCCAAATCTCCATAACCCCTCAAAATTTACATCTTATTGTTTTGTCGAAGTTTATAAAAGTTAGATTATTATTATTATAATAATAATAATAATAATTATAATAATAATAATAATAATAATAATAATAATAGGGAATAATAAATCTTACATGTAATTCAGAATTATTTAAAGATAATAATAATTGAATACCCATTTCCATAACTTTTTCCAATGAATCATCATGAAATAGACTGAATACACCGAAATTAATTAAACTGCCGCTAAGACACATTTTCAATAGATTTAAAGCTGACATAATTGGTTTCAATTTAACTTCATATATTGAATGTTTAGGTAAATGACATGTATTTGAGATTATTTGTACACCTTTTAAAGAGAGAGAGAGAGAGAGAGAGAAAGAGAGAGCAAAAAAAAAGAAGACAATGAAATATCAATCATTCAAATGAAATGGTGAAAATATAAAGTTGCTAATGTGTATATTCATAATGTAAGCGTGTCAGGCAGCAGCAGCATCAATAGGATACTGTTGATTATCTAAGGTAAGCATATCCTTTTACAGATTGCTATCACTATCAATAGTAACTGTTTTTCATCTTACCAGCATAATAAGACCCTTAAGAGAACTAAGTATTCCAGCCAGAGTAACACATTAAGCGTGTGCAACAGTAACACTAGTCAACATTATGAGTAATTTATCAAACAATAAAACAATGAACTAATGAAGATATTAATTAATTGAATTCTGATCATCAAAAAATTCATAGATCTTCGAATTATACAATGAATAAAATGAGGCAGAACAAACAGCAGCACTAACATAAAACTAGGTTGAAAAAAACAAGAAAAAAAACGAACCCAAATTCACTCAAGCAAATATTTTTGCTTTGATATTGCTGTGTTCTCTTGGCTAGATTGGTTAATCAAGCAGTTTCTGTTGTCATTCTAGACAACATCGTCAGCACAACATTCACAAAGAAGTAAGCGATAAGTTTTACTACAGAATCTATTTAGTAGATACTTCTCATAACCTTGTGTGTGATTGGTTATTTCTGCCAAGATCTTATCATTGTCTCTATGTTCATTTTGATTGGTTGACAAGACGACATGAAATTTGACGTACTTCTTACTTCTTATTGGTTCACAGATTGGGTTAATGTCACTATGTCGGTTTATTCCTGACAGAACTGAATATCAAGCATTCATTGTATATCTCTCTCATACAGTGGAAACTAATCTTCTCCCCCTGCAGCATCAGATCATGACAGCAAGATTCAACTCGAAAGGAAAGAAAGTCACAATCATATAATGATACACTACACTACACTACACTACACTACACTACACTAAGCACCTACAAACAATGTAGACGCACAACAAGAGAAGGAGAAGGCATGCTTCAGACAACTGCAATCACACACACCTCAGTTGTCGACATCAAATTCTAATGGGTGACGTGGCATGAATACCAAACTTGGAGAGGATAACACAGGAAGAAGCACTCGGTGAAATGATGAGTGACAATGGAGAACTGTTTACAGACTCCTGCACATTCAACGATTTGGTGATTGGAGGAGAGGCACTGTGTTCAAGCACAAGCATATTAACAAAGTGACCGACATGGATTTCACCAGACATCACACACACTGCACTAAACATCAGATCGACTTCAACTCAATGTGAAGAAAGTGGAGACGCAGCCAGCCTACTGGACACAACATCAGATGAAGGTGATTCACACCACCCACTATCTAGTGCAAGGAACCTACCTTCAAAATCAAGTTGAAAGCCTTCACAGAAGTTGGTGATAGACAACCACAGTTGAAGTTGAACACCGAGAACACAAACTGAACTGAAGGATGAAACTGAGAGGGATATTTTCACGTCAGCCAGTGATGAGGACATAATGGGAGACATTAGTCAACAATGGTGAAGGAACCTGCATGCTGCATGGAACAACACTGGAACTGTTTGAAAGCTATGTGGAAGGAAACCTGCATAACCGTGTTAGGAATGAAGAAGAAAGAAGTGAAGGAATGGATGTCGACGAATACGTGGAACGTGGTAGAGCAGGGAAAGGAAGAAGAAGATGATGATGATGGTGATGATGGTGAAGGCAAAGGCGAAGATGAACCAGTGGAGTGGAGTGGAGTGGAGTGGAGTGAGCAGGGACGAACAACGAGAAGAGGATTTGAACACAACCTACCACCTATAGAACACTACACTGGACAAAGAAGTGAAGAAGAGTGCACCGAAAGACAAAGGACACACTCCTATGACACACTGGCAAGTGAAGCAGAACAGAACAGTCTTCAGGTAGGGGAGAGACAGAGACGTGATAACATTATATATCAAATAATGAGGCTACTGCTATCTGGGAGATCTGGAAGAGATCAACGCAGATGAAACCAATGAGAGATAGTGACGGAAACCTAGTTACCACCAAAGAGGAGAATTAGAGGAAACAATGGGCTGACCACTTCAGAAAGCTGTTCAATCGACCATCACCACCACCACCTGTTACTCGTCCATAAATATCACCAGCAACCATAGAACTACCAGTGAACACAAGCCGTCTGACAAAAGCAGTAGTGAAGTCGTGAACGTTATATAGTCGCTGAAATCCGGGGAAGCAGCAGGACCATATGGAATTCCGACAGAAGGAGTGAAAACAGATGCAGAGATATCAGCAGCTGACATGCTCACATTTCTACTGCAGAAGGTGTGCAATGGAGGAAGGAAGGAAAGGTACCCACCTACCGATTGGAAGAAGGGCTGCCTTATCAAAATTCCAAATAAGGCAAACCTAAGTCTTCGCCATTCCTGTGAGGAATCATGTTGCAACCCTCTCCACCCGAAGCATAATATTACGCCGCACCATACTAGAGAGATTAAAAGATACTCTGGATTCAAAATTACAACTGGAACAGAATGTCTCCAGGAAGTACAAATCATGTGCGGATCAAATGGCAACGCTACACTACGCATCATCATAGAACCAACACCAAACAGAATGACAGTCAACTCAACCGACCGAGAAGTAATTTCTTAGCAGCCGCTTCAACACCACGGGTTCAGTACCACAAACCGTTATCAACATCATTCAACGGATAGCTATATGAAGACTCCACATGACGAGTGATTCATAATGGAAAGTCCAGTGATCCCTATGAAGTGAAGTGAAGTGAAGACAGGAGTTAGATAAGGCTGCCACCTACTATCACCAATGATATTCCAAACTGTGGTCAACTCAACTCGACTCGACTGGATCATGTAAAAACTGTGATGAGCTGTGAGAAGATGCGTATATGCTGACTGGACGATGAAAACACTCTAGAAGAAAATTTGCATTTCGCTAACGATGATGATTTATGTCTAATATCTTGTCGCACACTTTCGAAGACCTACAGGCAAAAACCAACAAGTTGACAGAACAGGCAGGGCAATGAAAATGGGACTTCAAGTAAATGCAGAGAAGACGGAGGTGATGAAGATAACCAACCAACAACAGCATCAACAACAAGCACCAATCACCATCAACGAGAGAAATATAAAGGAAGTAGTCTCGTTCACTTACCTGCCTAGGCAGCATCGTTTAGACTACAGGAGAGGCGGTACAGATGTGGACGTCAAAGACATGATCAGAAAGACAGCGCGACAGGTTTTCATCAACCAGAAATCAGTGTGGAGATCTACTGCACTGCACTCAGCATAAAGAACAAGATCCAGATTTTCAACACTAGTGTCAGTTAAGTCAGTGCTTCTATGTGATAGTTCAGAAACTTGACGCATTACGAAAAGCATTTCCAACAAACTACTGACATTCATCAACAGCTGTCACCTACGCTCACTCAGTACTGAAGATCAGATGACTGGCCAGACTCATAAGAATAAACAAGAAGCAACTCTGGCTGACTGCAACGACCAACCAACCAACTAAGAAGCTATCGCTCAACAATTATGCAGAAGAAAGTGGAGATGGAGGTGGATTGGGCATACACTGAGAAGACGGATAAGGGAAATCACGCGGCAGGCCAGGCCGTCGACTGGAACCCAAATGGGAAACGATGAGTTGGTCGATGGTGTCCAAGGGTGACATGGAGGAGATTGTGTAAGGAGGAACAACATCCAGATTTTCAACACTAATTCAGTCAAGTCAGTGCTTCTACTTGATGGTTCCAGAGACTTAGCGTATTACGAAAATTATTCCCAACAGACTACAGACATAAAAGATCAACAGCTGCCGCCTACGCCACTCGACATTTAAAACAGCGATCATTGGACAAAATGATAGCCCTCTTCACCTTCGTCTACATCAACACCAATTACCTGTTAAACGTCACAACATTTCATCACTCATTTCAACACACATGGATAACCACTGTGCACATGAATTCAATTTCCACAATGTAGACATCTTAGATGGAGAGAGGAAACACAAAGAACATCATTAGAGAATTCCTAGAAGCTCGCCATTCAGGTCAATCAGTCACAATCAATAGATGTATAGACATAGAACCCTATCTATCAATCAATAAGAAAAATGATAAACCACAGAAAGGTCAGAGGTGAAGCAGAGGAACAGTCAACATGAAAGTGTATATGCAGTCAGTCAATGACACCAACAATCAAAGGAAACAACCAATCATAGACTACTTCCTCAGAGGAAGCCACTAAATCCACTACTCATGGAGAGATATTGACAGCTCACTACTTCATACTGAAGTTAGTGTTGATGATGTCGGTGACTGGCAAGACGATGAAAGCTTCATGATTAAACAACAACCCAGCTCCTCAGAGAAAACAACACAACCAAGATAGTTGTTATGTATAAGAATTCAAATCACTTTAGAAAATTCATTTGTAATTGATTACTAGTGATAACTTTTTCCCCTCTCATTATTTCATTGTTTGTTTGTGTTTGTTTGAGGAATGAATCTTCTTGCAACAATCCGTAAGGTACTTCTACTTACCTCTGAATGTTGATGATTACCAACTGCCTTTACCATTGTTTTTACAATAAACAACTTTCATAGGAGTGACAATCACTGTTATGTTTAGATAAATGCTTAGCTATCCCCTCAATCAATATACATTTTATGTTCTCACCTTCCAAGCGATCATAAAAAGGCTAGCTTTACTGCTGTATATTTCCTGTTCCTATTAAGGCACGAAGGAACACACGTAGACGCATGCCCCCTACTAATGAATGTTTAGAGTCCCTGTTTTGTTTTATTTATCCCTTGGGTTCCTAGTGGAAAATAGGACTTCAGTAACACGTCGCCATTTCACTCTCTTCTCTCCAGTCTTTTCAACCTGGCTCCACGACTACCCAGTAGCTTTCAGTTCTTCCTCACATGATCTCCTCCATGTCACCCTTGGACACCATCGACCAACTCATCGTTTCCCATTTAGATTCCACTCGACGGCCTGGCCTGCCACGTGATTTCCCATTCCGTCTTCTCAGTGTATGCCCAATCCACCTCCATCTCCACTTTCTTCTGCATAATTGTTGGGCGATAGCTTCTTAGTTGGTTGGTTGGTCGTTGCAGTCAGCCAGAGTTGCTTCTTGTTTATTCTTATGAGTCTGGCCAGTCATCTGATCTTCAGTACTGAGTGAGCGTAGGTGACAGCTGTTGATGAATGTCAGTAGTTTGTTGGAAATGCTTTTCGTAATGCGTCAAGTTTCTGAACTATCACATAGAAGCACTGACTTGACTGACATTAGTGTTGAAAATCTGGATCTTGTTCTTTATGTTGAGTGCAGTGCAGTAGATCTCCACATTGATTTCTGGTTAATGACGGCCTGTTTTTTTAAATTCCGGCACCTAATATCCTCAATGTAACTACTTATCGCTGCTAGTTGTAAAAATATCCTTTAAGTAATACATAAACAAAAGTAGAAAAAAAAACACGAAATTTTTACAAATAACAAGAAACAAGAATTCTATCAACTAATAAAACTTACCAAAATTACACAAAAGTTTACTAACATGTGTAACAATAAATATCCAGTTGGTACAGTTGTATCATACAATAAACGTCCATTACGATTATGAACTAACTCAGTGATTGTTTTCAATACAGGCACTGTTAATGTATAATCCAATGGCCATAATTCAAGTGCACGACTAAACAATTGTAAACCATTAGGATATATCCAATCCATTAACATTTGATATGATGATTTAGTACTTAAACTGCATGATATACCACGAATATCTCTAGCTAAACCAATGATTGAAATTTTTGTCAATTCTTGACTTAAATTAGAAGGACCTAAAAAGTATAAAGAGGTAAACAAATTAAAGCGAAATAATAATAATAATAATAATAATATATTACAGTATGTTAAAGGAGTGTACGCAAGTATTTTTAACTAAGGGAGATAAATTAGACAGAAAAAAGTCCAACAGTGACTCATTACTGATCTACGCTTTCAAATCCAAATCAATAAGGTCTCAGGTTCGAATCCTGCCTCACTTATTGAGGTTAAGACAGCTAGATATTATTCGGTAGGAAGCAAGCCAAATATTCAAGATTTTGAGGAAGATAAATACAGAATACACCTATATGATTTTGATTAGCTCCGAATCATATTATTAAGGTTCTCCACATCACTAACTCATAACATGGTAGTCAGGCTACAGTATCACAATGATCCAACGAGTTACATTGGTCGAAACGCTTGTTCCCTCAAGGTCTAATCATACTAGAAAAGTCTATTGGGTAAGACGAAAAGCAGTTACCGTTGTAGTGTAAATTAGTACGCTACGATTAGAGTCCGAGGGTGAAGTTGCACTGCTGGTTGACTGGGGTATGATAGCAGTAAGGTGTTTGCCTTAGATGAACAATGGTGCTACACCGATTCTACTTCCCTATTAAGAAGGGGGTTAGAAAAGGCTGGCAGCGAAAATGGCACACTCCCCCCTACCTCATAGTCTTCCGGTGCCATAAGTATGGGTTTTCTTTATCCTACGTAAGAGCGAACAAACCTCAAAACAACAACCCACAAAAGGCTGTGTAACAGGTCTCAAGAAGATATCCTCTCATTCTGCGACCACTGCAAACGATCAAAGCCATTGAAACCTCATCTCTAGACTCCTAAGAGCTCCCCATCACTCCATATTAAGGCAATCACAGACTTACTGAGAAACAGGCATCATATTGTTGACTTGTCTCCTAAACATGCTTCTATAGTCAGTGGAATAAAATATAGCCTCCCGACATTGTGTCTAGATAACACAATCAGCTCGTGGAATGTTATTGGGATTGTCGGACAATTATGTTAGATAAGCATATGTTACGGGTATGCCTAATTCTAAGGCAGAATCTAATTTTTTTCTATCATTCTGCTGTCAAAGAAGTTCAGAGGATTTGAAGTGTTGCATTTCGTTTTATTTTGAGCGTACAGTTGTAAACTTGTCCCAATGAAAGTGAAACTGATTTCTAGACTACAAGCATTTGCATTGAGCAATAGTACTAGTATACATGTAGAGTTTTATGGAGAAAAGGTAAGTCAGTTGACAATGTCATGAACCTTTGTTGACTGAGATGGTTGAGACATGTGTTACGTATGCCAAGTCGCCGTCTGCTTCGTCACACAATGTTGGAAGAAGTAGGTTCGAGCTGGAAAAAGGCTCGAGGCGACAAGACTAAAACATGGCATCAATGTATGAAGTCTCTGACTGTTGATTTGAGCCACGTGGGGCGGTGCAGACTAGCCGGTTGGGGTTCGCCGGATAAGAGAAACCACTGCTTGGAGACCCTAGGTGGTCATATGGCTCAGAACCGAAGTCAGTGGCGCAGATGTATACACACATTATTCTCATCTTAACACTATACCGAATCTCATCATTTTCTTATTCTACCTTTCTCTCTTTTAGAACTTTATATCTCTTTTGAGTGAATTTTCTTTTCTTCATCTTCCACTTCACTGTCGTTTTACTTGATGTACTGATATGAAGTGTGGCAACTCGAACTGTTACACAATTATGTCTGGTCCTACGTTGATGGACGGTGATGACTAGACTCTGTGTCAGAAAGATCTGATAGGTTGGAATTCAAACCTGTAACTTTATGCCTGGATGGTTAGTGAATATAAAATATAGCCCCACCAAGCGGTAGTTGTTAACCGTAGAATACATTTATTGATCTAACCTGAATATCACTCGCAGAAAGGTGGATCAACGTAGCAATGTATACCTGCAGTTGTATAGTAAGGCCTTATCAAGTTCTCAAACTTATGATTACAAAACGTATCTGAGTATCCGAGAAAGCCATAGTTTGGCAGACTTGTATTGATGCTGGTTGATGATTGAAGGTGAAGTGATAATTTGAGCTGCAACCAGGTTACAACCAACGACCACTGGGTTTCCGGCTCGATGCTCTACCAATTGAGCTACGAGATCCAACTGCTGACTGGATTTTTGTTTCACTTCAGTCACCATGTCAATTCGTAATGCGTTACTGTCGCTTGATCGTACTCACGCTGGCTGCCTGGTCAGCTGCCGGTCAACAGTTGGACCTTGTAGCTCAGTTGGGAGAATATCAGACCGATAACCAGGTTGTCGCTTGTTCGAATCCGGCCACCAGTCCAAATTTTCACTTCACCTTCAATCATCACTCAGAATCAATACAGGCAATGATGGTAATCTGGAATATGATTCTTTAGGTTGGGTTAATTGATACACCTTAATTTGGTTTATAGATCCATTGGTTCACTGGTTTCTAATATCATCTTGAACAATTAGCTGTTATACATTAATTAGTTTATTCCCCAATTTCACCTGTATGGCTTATTCCATTGACTGTTTTAGACAAACAAAATTCAACTACTAAGCTACGGGATTTGAATGCCATCCCGCCTTCTCCTGAATGTAGTAATAACCATTAGCAGGTCTCACCTGGAAAGGTTCCAATTCAAACTGTTACACTTCACAATAGCAATTCAGACTATCATAAATGGCTTAAATCGACACTTAAAAACTTAATGGATAAGTCAAACGTTTTATTTTTATTATCCTTTGGTTTTTTTTTAAAGTAATCATGGTATGCCAAGGTAGACGGCAACTCGGTATGTGTAACACATATCCAAGTCACGTCATCTGAATAGATGAGGTTCACAGCTTCACTCATTGACTGAATCACCTAATTGTTCAGTTTGTCGTTCTACCATGCGAGTAAGGCTATCATTGAAAATCTTTAACATCTTCATACTTTCTACTTTCAAGTAGTATGTCTATATAGCTTTAGAGATTAGGTGAGAGTGAAATATTGCAGAGTATGATCATATCAAATCAGATACAAATCACTGTCTCCTTCAATACTGATTATATCTTACTTGAAGGTTGCTGAAGCGCATATTCCTAATAAGTTGTCACAGTTGAATCGATTTTGTAGACCTTCAACAATTCAGTTATACGCAAGAAAGCCAGCAAAATAAAAATGTAATTATCTCATTAGCTTAGCTTTAACTAACCTCCGGATAAGATAGCTATAATTAATTGATTAGTAACTCTAGTTAACGGGGATACAAAATTTAAGAATTGTTCTTCATCTTCACCTAATTCAACCATCAATAAACGTGAAATTGAAGCATAGAATGTTGTACGTAGTCGGGAAATTGTTGATGACTGTGAAACTGCAGTTGTAGTTGTTGCCAGCAGAAATGGGAAATATTCCGGCTAAAATAAATATATATTAAATTCAATAGAATATGAGGTTATACATTAGTAATCAATAAATGATTTGTAGAATTAGACTTAGTGGTAATTATGGGCAATATAACAGTACTACTTAATGGATTAACTACAGTTGGAAACAGATAGGGAGTTTCACTATATAGTAACTGCAAGAACTGATCGATTATATATATCTTTCTTGTCTACACACCTCATTCTCTTTTAGGACTCAAGTCATATATCGCACGGAGTTGTGGTTCATTAACTTAGGGAGATGACTTTCAACCGACGGGTCACAAGTTCGAGCCCTTTTCCACCTATCGAGGTTTGGGTAGCCAGGTAGTATCACTAGTTCTCACATAAGTGGTGTAGTTCACTGTCAACTACATGAATGTGGACAAGGCTGATGTATGCATTTCGATCCATACAATGTACTTTTCTTCATAATACTGTTCGATACGCTTCCTATCTGTTAAATGTTTTCTGGTTCTTGCACTACATTCTGCAAACAGATGAAAGAGTGAAGTAGTCATAGTGTTTTGACTTTAGATACACATACGAGTGCAGTTCAGTTATTATTGACTACGGCATAAAATACATTCTACCCGCTTTCTGTATAGTACGCTACACATTTAAATATCGAACCTAATTGGCTGGAGGCGATAACCTTCAACTTTGAGTTGCCAAACATTTTCCATTTAATAAATTACATAAAATTATTCCCCTTCCATTTGTTTTGATCTTCTGAATATATCTTCTTCATGTATCACATATTGTCGTGCATAATACATATATTTGTTCATAGGTTTCACATGATCACCTCCACGTCAAGCTTGGACGCCAACTCGTCGTTTCCCATTTGCATTGCACTCGACGGCCTGGCTTGGCGCGTGATGTCTTCGAATGGTCTTCTCAATGTATGCCCAATCCACCTCCATCTCCACTTTCTTCTGCATATTTGTTGAGCGATAGATCCTTGTTTAGCTAATCACAGCGAGAGAGTTCCTTCTTTCTTATTCTCATTATTCTGGCCATCCATCTGATCTTCAGTATCGAGTGAGTGTAGGCTGCAGCTGATGATGTATGTCTTCAGTTTCTTCAAATGTTCTACGTAGCGCCCCAAGTCTCTCAAACATCACATAGGCGAACTGACTTGACCGACGTTAATGATAAAAATCCGGATGTTTCTCACGCTTCATGCTGACTATAGTGGATCTCCCCAATGATTTCATTTCAGATTATTGAAGGAAGGAACATCTTCCTCTCTTTCCAATCCTGTCTTTGACGTCTTCATCTGTGCCGCCGCTCCTGTAGTTGAAACGATGTTGCCTAGACAGGTAGGTGAAAGAGACTACTTGCTTTAGATTTCTCCCGTTGATGATGATTGGTGCTGTTTGTTGTTGTTGATGTTATTGTTGGTTGGTTATCTTCATCACCTCTGTCTTATCTACTTTCAGGTGAAGGAAGCCTCGTCTTCTCTGTCCTGCCTATTCCATCAACTTGTTGGTTTTCGCCTGTAGATCGTGGAGCTTGTGCGACAAGATATTAGACATAAACCATCATCGTTGGCGAAATGCAAATCTTCTTCTATAGTGTTTTCATCGGTGGAGTCAGTACATGCCCATCTTCCCACAGCTCCTCACAGTTTCTGCATGATCTAGTCGAGTCGAGTTGAGTTTAGTTGAGTTGAATCAGGAATATCATTGATGATAGTGGGTGGCAGCCTTATCTTACTCCTGTCTTCACTTGAGTTGTCTTCATAGGGATGACTGCACTTTGTATTGTGAATCACTTGGTATACGCCGTAATCATATTGTTGTTGAATGATGTTGATAAAGGTTTGTGGTACTAAAATCGTAGTAGTGTTGAAGCAGCTGCTACCAAATTACTTGTTTGTCGACGCTGTCGAAGACTTTTAAAAATCGATGAAGTTGAGGTGTAAGGTAAAGAGTTGACTGTTATTGTATAGTCTGTTGGTTCTATGATGATGTGTAGTGTAGTGTTGGCATTTGATCTGCACATGATTGTTTTTGTTGAAGGCAGGGAGGCAGGTAGGCAGGCAGCGTGTTTCGGTAGTTATTTTGAATCTGGAGCATTTTTTAGTCTCTTCAGGATGATGCGGCATGATATTTGGTTTGTGTTGACAGGTGTGGAGCATGATTCCTCTCCAGTTCCTGCAGATTTAGATCTGCCTTATTTCGAATTTTGACAAGGTTGCGAATCTTCCAATTCATCAGCAGGTACCTTTCCTCCCTTCCTTCCTTCCTTCCTTGCAAACCTTCTGAAGTAGAAATGTGAGCATGTCAGCTGCTGATGTCTCTGCATCTGTTTTCACTCCTTCTGGAGGAATTCCATATGGTCCTGCTGCTTTCCCGGATTTCAGCAACTTTATGGCATTCACGACTTCACTACTGCTTTTGTCAGACGGCTTGTGTTCACTGGTAGTTCTATGGTTGCTGGTGATATTTATGGACGAGTAACAGGTGGTGGTGGTGATGGTCGATTGAACAGCTTTCTGAAGTGGTCAGCCCATTGTTCCTCTAATTCTCCTCTTTGGTGGTAACTAGGTTTCCGTCACTATCTCTCATTGGTTTCATCTGCGTTGATCTCTTCCAGATCTCCCAGATAGCTGTAGCCTCGTTATTTGATATATAATGTTATCACGTCTCTGTCTCTCCCCTACCTGAAGCCTGTTCTGTTCTGCTTCACTTGCCAGTGTGTCATAGGAGTGTGTCCTTTGTCTTTCCGTGCACTCGTCTTCACTTCTTTGTCCAGTGTAGTGTTCTATAGGTGGTAGGTTGTGTTCAAATCCTCTTCTCGTTGTTCGTCCCTGCATTCCACTTCACTCCACTCCACTGGTTCATCTTCGCCTTTGCCTTCACCATCATCACCATCATCATCTTCTTCTTCTTCCTTTCCCTGCTCTACCACCTTCCACGTATTCGTCGACATCCATTCCTTCACTTCTTTCTTCTTCATTCCTAACACGGTTATGCAGGTTTCCTTCCACATAGCTTTCAAACAATTCCAGTGTTGTTCCATGCAGCATGCAGGTTCCTTCACCATTGTTGACTAATGTCTCCCATTATGTCCTCATCACTGGCTGACGTGAAAATATCCCTCTCAGTTTCATCCTTCAGTTCAGTTTGTGTTCTCGGTGTTCAACTTCAACTGTGGTTGTCTATCACCAACTTCTGTGAAGGCTTTCAACTTGATTTTGAAGGTAGGTTCCTTGCACTAGATAGTGGGTGGTGTGAATCACCATCTGATGTTGTGTACAGTAGGCTGGCTGCGTCTCCACTTTCTTCACATTGAGTTGAAGTCGATCTGATGTTTAGTGCAGTGTGTGTGTGTGTGTGCGTGTGATGTCTGGTGAAATTCATGTCGGTCACTTTGTTAATATGCTTGTGCTTGAACACAGTGCCTCTCCTCCAATCACCAAATCGTTGAATGTGCGAAGTCTGTAAACAGTTCTCCATTCTCACTCATCATTTCACCGAGTGCTTCTCCCTGTGTTATCCTCTCCAAGTTTGGTATTCATGCCACGTCACCCATTAGAATTTGATGTCGACAACTGAGGTGGGGTCTTGTCTAGTAGTGATTGCAGTTGTCTGAAGCATGCCTTCTCCTTCTCTTGTTGTGCGTCTGCATTATTTGTAGGTGCTTAGCGTATTGTAGTGTAGTGAAGTGTATCATTATATGGTTGTGACTTTCTTTCCTTTCGAGTTGAATCTTGCTGTCATGATCTGATGCTGCACGAGGAGGAGGAGATTGGTTCCCACTGCATGAGACAGACAGACAGAGAGAGAGAGAGCCTTCGATGCTCGTGAAGGGGACATGATGATATCCACTGTGAAACTCAGTGTGCTCGTGGTTGTTGTGTGGGTGAGAATATCGGAGTAGATTATTGACTCCTGTGCAGTTGACAGTTGAGAGAGTCCACTTGCATTCTATCTGCTGATTCCTCGCAGATTCCTAGCACCTCGACACCATACCTTGTCATTTGTTTTGCAATCTGGGCAGCTTTGCCAGCCAGCCAGCCACTTCAAACATTGTTCGGACATTCTATGTCTCTGTGCCTATTTTCGCTCTCATCGAGAGAAGAGAAGACACATTGGGTAATTGGCTGTCCAAGGTCTTCGCCAACTGGTGTCATTTCGTGTGTGCAATTCTAGGGAGGAATAAGTTTGTTTTTATGTTTTATATTTTCTTTGTGCTTTGAAGTTTCTTTAGCGATTGGATTGGTTTACGGGGTAGGGTAGGGTTGCTAGCCCTGTGTTGAACTTTCTCTGTTTATCGGGGCTTAGGACCGGCTAGTAACTAGTGAACTAGTTAATCAGGCGAGGTTTGTACCACACAATACAGATTATATAATTCAACTAAAATACCAGTAATCATACTGCAATCATAATAATGTAATCCAGCTTCTGATAGTTAACTGCATACATTTTAAGATTTCGAGTACTGATGTTACTGACGCCTCCATTGCACTCTCTTCTCTGCAATCTTTCGAATCTCGCTCCACAACTGCCCACAGGCTTTCATTTCTTCTTCACATGATCTCCTCTATGTCACCCACAGTCGGATGCCCAACTAGCAGTTCCCCATTTAGATTCCACTGGATGACTTGGCGTGGAACGTGATGTCCCCAGTCGACCTTCTCAGTGTATGCCCAATCCACCTCCATCTCCACTTCCTTCTGTATATCTGTTGAGCACTAGGTTCTTGGTTGGTTCATCGCCAGAGTTCCTTGTTGCTTATTATTCCTTCTAGTCATCCATGTGATCTTAAGCAACGAGCACAGGTAGCTGTTGATGACGCGTGTCTGTAGTTTGTTGGAAATGCTTTTCGTGACACACCAAGTTAATTAACTCTTTAACAGAGAATAATTCTGGGACGTTCTGCTCATTGTAACATATTTTGATGAATGTATAGCTTAGTAAAAGACTTTGTGCAAAAGAAAAAACTTTCTTCCCTGTAACTATATCGTGTCTTTTCCTATAATCAAATAAATGAGTGTATTCCGTAGTTAATATACAATCTATAGAATGTGATATATTGCTGAAAGAAGTATTAATAAGACTTCAACATTTGTTCGCCTTTTTCAGTTATCTTGTTAATTAATACTTTCCATCACCAGGATGGCGTCACGAAAGGGATTTCCAATAAACTACAGACATTCATCAACAACTGCTTACGCTGGCTCGCTACTCAAGATCAGATGGATTGCCAGAAAGAATAAGCAACAAGGAACTCTGGGAACGAACCAACCAACAACCTATCACCCAACAAATATGCAGGAGGAAGTGGAGATGGATTGGGCATGCACTGAGAAGGCCGACTGAGGACATCACGCGTCACGCCAGTTGCTCGAGTGGAATCCCCAGGGGAAGCGATGAGTTGGACGTCCCAGCTGGGGGTGACATGGAGAAGGTCGTACGAGGAGGAAATGAGAGCTTCTGGGCTGTCGTGGAACCAGGTTCAAAAGATCTCAGAGAACAGAGGTCACTGGAGACGTGCTACTGAAGCCCTATATTCCACTAGGAACCCAAGGGACTAATAATAAATAATAATAATCACCAGGATGATCTTGATGATGTTGTATTGTCTAAGAGTTGGACAATTTCAATTGTGAAACTTTAACTGTGTCAGTTTAAACAACATCATCAACACACACACACACACACACACACACACACACACTTGAGAGAATATAACAACATCATCATAAGATTTCTTGTTATACTTTCATATACTAGAAAAGAAAAAAACCTTGACCAAATGGTTGAGTAATGTTCTTCTCTTAGGTAGGGGGTTCCTAGACCTCAAACACACACACACACACATATAAAGATGAAAAATCACTTCAGATTTCATCAGTCATCAATCCTTATAATAATGAATGTAAATCATCTCATTACAACATTCTACAGTCTAGTCTGAATCAATCAATGTAACTGATATTTATTCACTTTATACATTAAAGAAAAAAACTTACTGTATGATTAGCAAGTATAAATTGTATATCATCAAGGCGTAAAAGTTTACGCATAGCACTGAAACCCATTGATAATTCAGAGAGTAAATTCAATGTTCGTTGAAGAATGGCTTCACAATTACTCCAATATTTTAAATTTGTTAAAATTTTATTTGTAAATACACCGAGTAACATCATTTCATCTGAGATACCTAATTTATCTGATAAATACTGATAAAACTTTTTCAAAAGAGAATAAAACAAACAATGAAATAATGAGAGGGGAAAAAGTTATCACTAGTAATCAATTACAAATGAATTTTTCTAAAGTGATTTGAATTCTTATACATAACAACTATCTTGGTTGTATTGTTTTCTCTGAGGAGCTGGGTTGTTGTTTAATCATGAAGTTTTCATCGTGTTGCCAGTCACCGACATCATCAACACTAACTTCAGTATGAAGTAGTGAGCTGTCAATATCTCTCCATGAGTAGTGATTTAGTGGCTTCCTCTGACGAAGTAGTCTATGATTGGTTGTTTCCTTTGATTGTTGGTGTCATTGACTGACTGCATATACACTTTCATGTTGACTGTTCCTCTGCTTCACCTCTGACCTTCCTGTCGTTTATCATTTTTCTTATTGATTGATAGATAGGGTTCTATGTCTATACATCTATTGATTGATGACTGATTGACCTGAATGGCGAGCTTCTAGGAATTCTCTAATGATGTTCTTTGTGTTTCCTCTCTCCATCCAAGATGTCTACATTGTGGAAATTGAATTCATGTGCACAGTGGTTATCCATGTGTGTTGAAATGAGTGATGAAATGTTGTGATGTTTAACAGGTAATTGGTGTTGATGTAGACGAAGGTGAAGAGGGCGACCACTTTGTCCAGTATTGTGTTGACTACAGTTATTTCACTTAATTTTGTAGATCAACTTTAAAACCAAGTGAAATAACTGTAGTCAACACAATACTGGACAAAGTGGTCGCCCTCTTCACCTTCGTCTACATCAACACCAATTACCTGTTAAACATCACAACATTTCATCACTCATTTCAACACACATGGATAACCACTGTGCACATGAATTCAATTTCCACAATGTAGACATCTTGGATGGAGAGAGGAAACACAAAGAACATCATTAGAGAATTCCTAGAAGCTCGCCATTCAGGTCAATCAGTCAGCAATCAATAGATCCACCAGAGGAACAGCCAACATGAAAATATATGTAGTCAGTCAATGATACCAACAATCAAAGGAAACAATCAATCATAGACTACTTCGTCAGAGGAAGCCACTAAATCACTACTCATGGAGAGATATTGACAGCTCACTACTTCATACTGAAGTTAGTGCTGATGATGTCGGTGTCTGGCAAGACGATGAAAGCTTCACGATTTAACAACCCAGCTGCTCACAGAATATAATATAACCTGGACAATCCACCTGAGCTACAAATATTCTTCACATAGCGACTATTTCTTACAGTTATTATAGAGAACAACAAGAATTAGACGAAGGAAGGAATGTTGATTGTTGAAATCTTGTAGTTCAGCAGTCATCAAACATTGTACACCTTTCAATAAGACAGTCATTCTCATAATGTTCTTCATTTCCTTTTCTACTTCTATTTAGATTTTCTCTTAAATACGCACACATATTCTCTTGCGTTTCTCTGGGGAGAATCTTTACCCATTGCTGGTACTTTCCTATGATTTCTGTCTGTCTATCAGAATTGTGAAATCAACGCCTCATATCACCTGAGTGGGGACTTTGAGTGAATACCATAAACTCCTTACCTTGTTGTAAAGCTTCAATAGACTTGTGGCTTCTTAGTCTCAACAATCAGCCATACAGTTATCATTTCTTATCCAATTGAAGTTCACACAGACAGGTAGTAACATTAACCCTTAAATATGATCAGTGAACGGATAGACAGGCCATTGCATTCTGTTATAATAAAGACGAATAAACTGATATGCCTTGATATCAGTGATTGTTTGAAATGACAACTAGAAACTACAACTCTGATGAATGACTTTGAAGGTTAAACTAACAACCGTTAAGATTACCAATTACCATCTTCCAGCCAAAACACTAAAACCTGATTGGTTTCTTCAGCAGATGCTAGAGTGGTCTTTAAATTCAGCCAACTCTGACACTGTCACGTGACTCACTGTATAAGTATCACTCCTCTTGACTATGTTCCCTCTCCTTCTCGATACCTATGAGAGGCACTAACGGAACTGAAGACGTGAGTTTTCCTTCCTCTCTTACTGTAAAGCAGATGATAAAGAATAACGTCTTATTACCCCCATCCTATTATATATAACATGTCATTTATATATACAACTGAATTGCATGTATGGAAAATGGAGATACTGAACAATAGCTGATCTCACTTAATAAACAATTTATTTGAGAATCATAAATTGCACGCATATGAGGAAAGAGTCACTAAAAAGCTCATAAGTTGAGCTATACAATAATAATACTACAAAGTATAAGTCTTCAGTAAAGTGTCTTCAAGATTAAATAAAATAATACAGTAGATGAAGCTTATCTGAGATACCGGTTTTGAATTCTTCAGTCCGCTGTAGAATATACCAGTTTCAAAGGATCCGAATTTAACTTATCCTAATACGTACACATATGTTTATTCACTAGGCTATGAGTTACATCTGTTGTGTAAGACAGTTTATTCCACTTCCCTATTACCGGGATCGAATTACCTAGATTGTGATTTAAATTCAGCATTATCAACTGCTCAAAAGTAAAACTCTGAAACCAATGAGTCACAACTCCACCCCTAAGATAATTGTAAGGGTGACTTTAAAGTTCACTCTAACAACAACAACTGAAATAACCAATTAGGTTTGTTGATTTTGAAGAAATCTAAATCTCTAAAATGAATAAAGAAATCAAGTTAGTGATGTTTCAGTTGTTGCTAAGGTGGCGTACAAAAGTCACTCCAATATTTTAAAAGTCACCTAAGAAACTACTGAGATAACCAACTACCTTTCCCCTTTTTTTTGAAAAACCACCCTTCTGGAAGGAATACTGAAACCTGATTGGTTATTTTGGCAGTGGCTGGAATGGCCTTCAAAGGGTCAGTCTAAAGGTCACAAACCGGAGCAACCAATTAGAAATCTTTATTTTATGACAATCCGCCTTTCTAGCCAAAATGGAGAAATCTAATTGGTTATTTCGATCGTTGCTACAATGGCCTTTAAAGTCACTTCAAAATTCAAACCCAATGCATCGAATTGAGGTGACTTTAAAAGCCAACATAACAAGGATCGAAATAACTAATTAGTCTTCTTCATTCCGGCACGAGAAGCAGATTTTCATAAAATAGAGAAGTTTGATTGGTTATTTGAGTTGTTACTAGGGCGGTCTCTAAAGTCAGACTTTACAACTGAGCGATTTAGGGCACGAATAATGAATGACTTTTAGACCACCTTAACAACAGCTAAAATAACCTACGACTTTTCAGTATTCCGCCTAGATAGATAACTAGCATTTTATAAAATAAAGAATCGTTATTGGTTATCTCAATTTCTAAGGTGGCCGCTTTAAAGTTATTCGAACATACTCTATGAAAAGACATTATGGAGTTGTGGCTCACACTGGTTTCAGAAGTTAACTTTCATCCAGTGGATCACAAGTTTGAGCACCACTCCACCTACCGACGTTTACGTAGTCAGTCAGGTAGAGTGGTATCATTAGCTACATTGTTTACTACTGCATGAATATGTATAAGGTAGCTAGCTGAGTGATATATGAAAGCAGATTAGTGACAGTCAAGTAGCTGCTAATATGGCTGTCCATTTCTTAGGCCTCTCAGTAATCGAAGAGTCTAGCGTTCGAGATTTTACATTAGATCATTAAAAGTCAAACTGTGAGGTGTTGTACTGCATTGTATCTCAGTTCCATTCTAGGCACCAAAAAACTCGCCACCTACATACATCAGTTACAAACTGGCTACAAGACAAAAATATCTTACGATCTTTAATTTCGATTTTCATAAAGCTGTTTGCTGTTAGCCATCTCATTATCTCTCATTACTATATATTTCTTCAGACCCTGCGTTTTCATCAACTTTGTACTGAACAGATATATCGGTGTCTGGCAAGACGATGAAAGCTTCATGATTAAACAACAATCCAGCTTCTCAAAGAAAACAATACAACTAGGACAATCCACCTGAGCTACAAATATTCTCCCACTATATTAGTAGGTACGAAAGGGATTTCCAATAAACTACAGACATTCATCAACAACTGCTTACGCTGGCTCGCTACTCAAGATCAGATGGATTGCCAGAAAGAATAAGCAACAAGGTGCTCTGGGAACGAACCAACCAACAACCTATCACCCAACAAATATGCAGGAGGAAGTGGAGATGGATTGGGCATGCACTGAGAAGGCCGACTGAGGACATCACGCGTCACGCCAGTTGCTCGAGTGGAATCCCCATGGGAAGCGACGAGTTGGACGTCCGAGGTGAGGGTGACATGCAGGAGGTCGTACGAGGAGGAAATGAGAGCTTCTGGGCTGTCGTGGAACCAGGTTCTAAAGATCTCAGAGAACAGAGGTCACTGGAGACGTGCTACTGAAGCCCTATATTCCACTAGGAACCCAAGGGACTAATAATAATAATAATAAAATTAGTAGGTGGAGTGGGGTTCAAATCCATGATTAAATGATTGATAGTCATCTTCCTAAATCAATGTTCCACAACTCCACGCGCCTATGATGTATGTAATCAGATCATTTAGCTGTTTCACCTTAACTTGAATGTAAAGTATTAGCAGAATCAACAGAGATATAGTCTAAAGCTCAGCAAAAATGAAATGAGCGTGAGCAATATGTAAGGTTAGGGAACAAGACAGTGTAAAACATGAAGAACATTCACAAATAAACAATTATCATTTTGATCATCTGAGGTAGTCGTAGTTTGGCAGACTAGGTATTTATACTGGGTGATGATTGAAGGTGAAATGATAATTTGAACCGCAACCGGGTTAGAACCAGCGACCACTAGATTTCCGGCTCAATGCTCTACCGATTGAGCTACGAGATCCGACTCCTGACTGGATTTTTGTTTCACTTCAATCACCAAGGGTTTCGTTCAGCTACCATATCAATTCGTAATGCGTTACTGTCGCTTGATCGTCCTCACACTGGCTGCCTAGTCAACTGTTGATCAACATTTGGACCTTGTAGCTCAGTTGGAAGAGTATCGGGCCAGAAACTCGGTTGTTGTTAGTTCAAGTCCGGTCGCCAGTCGAAATTTTCACTTCACCTCAATCATTACTCAGTATAAATAAACAATTAAAAATTTATTTTTAATAAGTCAATGTTTAAGCAATCTTACCTTAGACAATCTGCCAACATTTTCACCAACGTAAATACGTCGAAGTTGTTCAAAAAATCTTAATACAGCCAATTCTAATCGTATCATACTTGGTGATTGAGTCACTAGTATAACGTTTGTATGATTAGTTAATACTGACGAAGTATTCGATGTGATAAAGTTTGCAGTTAACCGTGTCAATTGTAATACACGACAAATTAATTCACCATCACATTCATCATCTGCATTAGCATAACCGACACGACCACCAATCAGTGCACCTTAATCAATTGATTGATTAATCATAACAGAAAAAAAAATGAGGAGAGAATAAAAATCAGCATATAAGCTATTCTCAAAGAAACATTATGGTGAGCATAGATCTTAACTACTTTATGGAACTGATTTCAATCATCCACTGAATCAATGGACAATAGAAGTTAGACAAATGCTTTCAAAAACGCATAAAAGAAACAACCATGTTTTAACTTTCCACCTGACTTATGACTCAGTAGTTAAGGGAGATGACTATCAAAGAGTAGATCATGGGTTCGAACCCCATTTCCACCTATTGAGGTTTGACTAACCGCATACTATAGGTATGGCTCATTGTCTACTGCACGGATATGCAAAGGTGACTAAGTGAGTTTTGTTTTATATGGAGATATGATACTCACCATTTAATTGATTATTATCCACTGGATATACCCAATTCCAGTTGAAATTAAGTTATATTAAGAGAGTGGAACTACCGTTTGACTGTTAACTAAACCAAATGAGATTGACCCGATAAGGATAATATTGACGTTAATGTAAGCGGGATAATGATTGCAGATGAAAGAAAGATTAGTTCACTACACAGAAGCAATCCAAATCAGTGGTATTCTAGTTACCGGTACCGTATTCTATCGACTTAGCTATAATATCTAATTGTTAACTAGGTATCCAGTTGACTTCAAGTCGTTGAAAAGGAAGCTTTCTATCAACTATAATAATGCATCGCAAACATACGGATCGATATGCCAGCCAAGGTTATCCCAGACAATGTAGACTACACTCATTCTGACAAGAATGATTCTCATACAAAGAAAAACTGGAAAGGAAACCATAGAAGGCTTTTCCGTCACAAATAACCATAATAAACACACATACACACAAATACACAATCAATGGAGGAAACAGCTTAGCTTATATTTCAGCTTAATGTAACATGATCTAGTTTCGTCTTAGCAAATATATATGTTCGCTTTCCGTGACAGCTACTAATTATACGTCAGTAACATCAGTACTCGAAATCTTAAAATGTATGCAGTTAACTATCAGAAGCTGGATTATATTATTATGATTGCAGTATGATTACTGGTATTTTAGTTGAATTATATAATCTGTATTGTGTGGTACAAACCTCGCCTGATTAACTAGTTCACTAGTTACTAGCCGGTCCTAAGCCCCGATAAACAGAGAAAGTTCAACACAGGGCTAGCAACCCTACCATACCCCGTAAACCAATCCAATCGCTAAACAAACTTCAAACCACAAAGAAAATATAAAACATATAAACAAACTTATTCCTCCCTAGAATTGCACACACGAAATGACACCAGTTGGTGAAGACCTTGGACAGCCAATTACCCAATGTGTCTTCTCTTCTCTCGATGAGAGCGAAAATAGGCACAGAGACATAGAATGTCCGAACAATGTTTGAAGTGGCTGGCTGGCTGGCTGCTGGCAAAGCTGCCCAGATTGCAAAACAAATGACAAGGTATGGAGTAGAGGTGCTAGGAATCTGCGAGGAATCAGCAGATAGAATGCAAGTGGACTCTCTCAACTGTCAACTGCACAGGAGTCAATAATCTACTCCGATATTCTCACCCACACAACAACCACGAGCACACTGAGTTTCACAGTGGATATCATCATATCCCCTTCACCAGCATCGAAGGCTCTCTCTCTCTCTGTCTGTCTGTCTCATGCAGTGGGAACCAATCTCCTCCTCGTGCAGCATCAGATCATGACAGCAAGATTCAACTCAAAAGGAAAGAAAGTCACAACCATATAATGATACACTTCACTACACTACAATACGCTAAGCACCTACAAATAATGCAGACGCACAACAAGAGAAGGAGAAGGCATGCTTCAGACAACTGCAATCACTACTAGACAAGACCCACCTCAGTTGTCGACATCAAATTCTAATGGGTGACGTGGCATGAATACCAAACTTGGAGAGGATAACACAGGAGAAGCACTCGGTGAAATGATGAGTGAGAATGGAGAACTGTTTACAGACTTCGCACATTCAACGATTTGGTGATTGGAGGAGAGGCACTGTGTTCAAGCACAAGCATATTAACAAAGTGACCGACATGAATTTCACCAGACATCACACACACACACACACACACACTGCACTAAACATCAGATCGACTTCAACTCAATGTGAAGAAAGTGGAGACGCAGCCAGCCTACTGGACACAACATCAGATGAAGGTGATTCACACCACCCACTATCTAGTGCAAGGAACCTACCTTCAAAATCAAGTTGAAAGCCTTCACAGAAGTTGGTGATAGACAACCACAGTTGAAGTTGAACACCGAGAACACAAACTGAACTGAAGGATGAAACTGAGAGGGATATTTTCACGTCAGCCAGTGATGAGGACATAATGGGAGACATTAGTCAACAATGGTGAAGGAACCTGCATGCTGCATGGAACAACACTGGAATTGTTTGAAAGCTATGTGGAAGAAACCTGCATAACCGTGTTAGGAATGAAGAAGAAAGAAGTCAAGGAATGGATGTCGACGAATACGTGGAAGGTGGTAGAGCAGGGAAAGGAAGAAGAAGAAGAAGATGATGATGATGATGGTGAAGGCAAAGGCGAAGATGAACCAGTGGAGTGGAGTGGAGTGCAGGGACGAACAACGAGAAGAGGATTTGAACACAACCTACCACCTATAGAACACTACACTGGACAAAGAAGTGAAGACGAGTGCACGAAAGACAAAGGACACACTCCTATGACACACTGGCAAGTGAAGCAGAACAGAACAGGCTTCAGGTAGGGGAGAGACAGAGACGTGATAACATTATATATCAAATAACGAGGCTACTGCTATCTGGGAGATCTGGAAGAGATCAACGCAGATGAAACCAATGAGAGATAGTGACGAAACCTAGTTACCACCAAAGAGGAGAATTAGAGGAAACAATGGGCTGACCACTTCAGAAAGCTGTTCAATCGACCATCACCACCACCACCTGTTACTCGTCCACAAATATCACCAGCAACCATAGAACTACCAGTGAACACAAGCCGTCTGACAAAAGCATTTGTGAAGTCGTGAATGCCATAAAGTTGCTGAAATCCGGGAAAGCAGCAGGACCATATGGAATTCCGACAGAAGGAGTGAAAACAGATGCAGAGACATCAGCAGCTGACATGCTCACATTTCTACTTCAGAAGGTGTGCAAGGAAGGAGGAAAAGAAAGTTTCCTGCTGATGAATTGGAAGATTGGGAATCTTGTCAAAATTTCAAATAAGGCAGATCTAAATCTGCAGGAACTGAGAGGAATCATGCTCCACACCTGTCAACACAAACCAAATATCATGCCGCATCATCCTAAAGAGACTAAAAAATGCTCCAGATTCAAAATAACCACCGAAACACGCTGCCTGCCTACCTGCCTCCCTGCCTTCAACAAAAAAAATCATGTGCAGATCAAATGCCAACACTAAACTACGCATCATCATAGAACCAACAGACTATACAATAACAGTCAACTCTTTACCTTACACCTCAACTTCATCGATTTTTAAAAGTCTTCGACAGCGTCGACAAACAAGTAATTTGGTAGCAGCTGCTTCAACACTACTACGGTTTTAGTACCACAAACCTTTATCAACATCATTCAACAACAATATGATTACGGCGTATACCAAGTGATTCACAATACAAAGTGTAGTCATCCCTATGAAGTCAAGTCAAGTGAAGACAGGAGTAAGATAAGGCTGCCACCCACTATCATCAATGATATTCCTGATTCAACTCAACTAAACTCAACTCGACTCGACTAGATCATGCTGAAACTGTGAGGAGCTGTGGGAAGATGGACATCCACTGACTCGACCGTTGAAAACACTATAGAAGAAGATTTGCATTTCGCCAACGATGATGATTTATGTCTAATATCTTGTCGCACAAGCTCCACGATCTACAGGCGAAAACCAACAAGTTGATGGAATAGGCAGGACAGAGAAGACGAGGCTTCCTTCACCTGAAAGTAGATAAGACAGAGGTGATGAAGATAACCAACCAACAATAACATCAACAACAACAAACAGCACCAATCATCATCAACGGGAGAAATCTAAAGCAAGTAGTCTCTTTCACCTACCTGTCTAGGCAACATCGTTTCAACTACAGGAGCGGCGGCACAGATGAAGACGTCAAAGACACGATTGAAAACACAGCAAGATAGTGCTTCTATATGGTTCACAAACTTGGCGCGTGATGAAAAGCATTTCCAACAAACTACTGACATTCCATCAACAACTGCCTACACCGGTTCGTTACTGAAGCTCAGATGACTACAATAATAAGAATAAGCAACAAGGAACTCTGGCTGACTGCCAACCAACCAACCCACCAAACAACAACCTATCACCTAACAAATATGCAGAAGAAAGTGGAGATGGAGGTGGATTGGGCATACATTGAGAAGACCATTCGAAGACATCACGCGCCAAGCCAGGCCGTCGACTGGAATCCAAATGGGAAACGACGAGTTGGGTATCCGAATGTCAGATGGAGGGTATCACACGAGGAAGGATTAAAAGCTTATGGAGCCAGGTTGAAACGACGGCCGAGAAGAGAGTGAAATGGAGACGTGCTACTCAAGCCCTACATTACACGACGAACCTAAGGGAAAAAAATCAATGATAATCAATATGCGATACAGTGGCACCACAATCATATCCGATTATTTATTAAGGGTCACGTGTACTGCACATTCACACCAGTAAGCTCTCTTCTAGTGTATGGCTGTGAAATGTGCCCATTCAGGATAGAACATATGAGAAGGCTTCAGGTGTTTGACCATCCTCGCCTTCGTGATATAGACCGTATTCCGTGGTGTCACCACACCACGTGAGTAACGCACAAGTCAAATGTAGACTTTTAGGGAAAAGAGGTAAGTCAGTTGACACGCTTGTGAAACTTCGTCGACTGAGGAGATGGTTCGGACATGTGTCACGTATGCCAAGTCGCCGATCGCCTCGTCACACAATGTTGGACGAAGTAGGTCCAGGCTCAAAAAAGATAAGAGGTGGCCAGATTAAAACATGACATCAATGTATGAAGTCTTTGACTGTTGGTTTGAGCCATGTAGGACAATGTAGACTACCCGGCTGGGGTCCGCTGGACAAGAGGAACCACTGCTTCGAGACTCTAGGTAGTCACATCGCTCAGAACCGATGTCAGTGGCGCAGATGTATACGCACATTATTTTCATCTTAACACTATACCGAATCTCACCAATTTCTCATTCTTCCTTTCTCTCTTTAAGTACTTTATATCTCTATTGAGTGAATTTTCTTTTCTTCAGCTACCACTTCACTGTCGTTTTACTTGATGCACTGATATGAGGTGTGGCAAGTGGGACCGTTACGCAGTAATGCCTGGTCTTATGTTGATATGGATGGATATGCGATAGGGTAAAGCAAATTAAGGCTTACTTCGACTAGCGAAATTCGAGAATATATAACTTTTGAGAGCATTAAATTACTTTTCCACCCATTTATGCTTCTCCCAAGAAACAGATGACGTGACGGCAACGGAGAGAGTAGCTCGCTATCAGAAGCTATAGACTTACACATTGTTTTCGAATTACGCTTAGATTATATACGTCAGATGGATCAGAGTTTAACAAAAACTAACCATAATAATGTGTATGACCAAAATATATCAGGAAGACAGCACTTCATTGAGAACAATTTATCCATAGTATCAGACTACTTCTTAACACTTCGTTTCAAAAACGTGTCGCATTCAAGTCAATATCAACATGAGACCTGGAGTCATGTTGCGCTACGATTCGGATTCCCATGTCTCACATGTACACAAGATACAAAGCAGTAAGATGAAAGATAGAAAGAAAATGTAACCGAATATCATAGAAAGTCATAAGCAAAGAAGAGGAAATTAACCAATAACGAAATGCTGTGTGATGATACAGATGAAGATAATGCGTGGATGATTCGACAACACCAAGATCAATTATGAACTACATAACCTATTCTACAGCAATCGATTTCGGTTGCTATGTGGACTTTAACGTCGAAGGTTGTATTTTCTTACACAGTCCAGAGCAACAGTCAGATACTTAACAGATTGATAATATGTTTTAGCCTGACCACGTTTAACCTTTTTCAGTCTGAAACTACCTCAATTAACACTACGCAACGAGACAAACGGTAGCTAGGCACACACATCACCCGATGAAGGTTCACGACTTCGTCAACCAACTTACCTCTCTATTACCTAAGAACCTACAACTGCCTTCTACGTTACTCAAGTTATGGTTCCAGGACAAATGGTCTATGTGACGAAGGTAAGGGTGATTATGAGCCTGAAGCCTTTTTCTATCATCCACTTTTAATGGTGATGTTTCATAGCAACACGGTAGGGCTCAGTGGGCTGACGTACACAACTCACTTGACACCTCACCATAGGCTCTAACGCCCACAGGTGTCCAAACGCGGGCTTAAAAAGCCGTGGCGATCTTCCAACAACTCTCTACAGGAATAAGTGGTAGTAATATAGTCTCTCTCTGTCCACCTTTGAGATGAATTCGGCGAACGCCGTGACAATGTCTGAAGTTCGTGTTGATCAGAAATAAATGGCTGTCTGAGTACAGTTGTAGTAAGAGATGGCTGAGATTATGAAACTGCCACTTAAATGGCTTTCCTTGTGACTCAACATACCCAACTGTCAGCTGAAATCACCTGAAATAACTACCACGTCTGAGTAACTGGCTTTCAGTAAGAGGCGAAATATCGGAGTAAAACTTGGGCACTGTAGTAGATTGTAATTCCATTTTAGTCTCTTTAT
Source organism: Heterobilharzia americana (assembly GCA_944470555.2). Lineage (NCBI taxonomy): Eukaryota > Metazoa > Platyhelminthes > Trematoda > Strigeidida > Schistosomatidae > Heterobilharzia > Heterobilharzia americana. Next base: position 2,560,991 of record OX104129.1, read on the forward strand.
TGACCATATTCATATCATGACATCAGATGAATATGGACAGTAAATTGTGTACGAAACGTTATCCAGACGTTACTCAGAACTGAGGTCTAGTGTAATCTAAGCCATTTATTAGGTTCTTAACCAGTGAGAAGTGGCTACGTGAATCATTTGTGTAAAGAACAACTCTATCAGTAGTGATGCTGGATTTGTGCCAATTTTCAAAAAGAATCCCCTTTATCCTGATACTTTTTCCTTTCGTAAATAAGACGATCAATTTGCAAATGATTTTACAAATCGCACGGTCCACGTTGACGTATTCCACAGCTGAGTTTTCAACTCGGCAACTGAGGTTCCCACAGAAATTCCGTAGGAAACGATCTCACAGTCAAGATCACAAGGTGTGGTCTCTGACACAAAAGTGTCATGAACTAGCAAAATATTCTACTGCTGAACAACTAGAAACCAGTCAGGCTAATCTGTATATTTTGCCGGCCAGATCACACTGATTTAGGCCACTCTAGATGTTGAATGATAACTGTGTCAGTTATTTTACTACAGGCTGTTGAAGTGGAGTTTTCAACTTTGTGAAAAGCTTTGTTCTGTTTTGTAAAATTGTGTTTTAAGATCACAAACTCGTTTGATAAACTTCTCCAATAGTTAACACACAGCTTTCATTTTTCGTGGAGAACGTGAAAATGAACAGTAATCAAAAAGCGTCTACTGAATATGACTACAATTACCGGTTTTAAAAATCAGATCGACCGATAGGTAAGTATAAACGGGTTATAAATGAGTTTAAAAGGTGAGAAAAGTAAGCCGTAAGGATGGAGCCTCTCATACAACTGGATTCCTTCAAACTGACACAGTTCATAGAAATACACAAAAAACAAGTGGATAGAAAAGGAGTCATATCAAATTAGACGAAGATGCGTGAGATGGCGGTTAGTGTGAATATTCAAGCTTTAGAAGATATCAAGGAGTAAATACATCTGCACCATTGCAACTGATTTTCAGCTATGTAACCATGAGTCCACAACCACAAATTCTTGGGGACTCCAACCAGGTAGCCTACATCTCTCCACACTATTCAGAGAAAACAGTAAAAGACTTCATCACCTGATGTCACGCCTTAATGATGGATAGTAGCTAGCAGTGGAATCCAGGATGCCGGTTCCGTCCTATTTGAAACTCGTCAGCTGGAATGTACATAATCCAACTTCCCCTAGGATGACATGCTGAGAGGTAGGCGGTGGCTCAGCATGTTAAGGTTGATAAACTCAAATTCGACAGAAATATATATCTACCATTTACCAGCTATTCAAATGAGGATTCTTAAAAAAGTTCGTATATCCTTCAATGATTGATATCTTAACAGAACATACACGCACACATTAGTCGTTATACTGTTTCAGGTAAATTCATGAGAACAGTAGAATATTTAAAAGTCCGGTGTTCAGCTGCATATAGCAAAATAGTCATAATATAATTGGAAACAAGTGACAGATTCACCGGTGATCAATCAATCAATATACTAATATGATGACATAAAAATGACATGGAAACATCAAATCCTACAGTATAACAACAGTGTACACACACACACTCACCAATCATATATACAAGCCAGGCTAGACGATGCTCTTCTAAACGTAGAACTTGTTCCAAATGAAGATCATTCAATGATAGATTACTTGAAGTCAGTATACTGAAAGCTTTTTCTAAACTGCTTGCATATTCATCAAATAATGGGATAATAATACTACATGTTTTTGTATATTCACAACGACCAATTGTTCCAAACTGAACATTAAAATAGATGGTATGAAGAGAAAAAAAAATTTAACAATAGGATAAACAATTTTGAAAAGACATGATACTGTTAATAAATTCCTCCTTTTACATTGAATACAAGTTAATGATAATGATGTTTAGAAGACAATAAACATTTCATTCACATAAAGCACCCAGAAACTTTTAACTCAGTGAAACAGGGCATCTTCAAGTGTGTCAATAAACCGACAAAAAAACAGTCAAAATTTTGACTCACTTGTTATAGAACTACAAAGGCACAACATACGTCGAAGAGTCATTGATGTCACCAAAGACGTGCATAGCATACCGTCATCACTTCACCCCCCCCCCGACCTACATGAGACTTGGGGAGTATTGTGAGTCACCGTACGCTAAGTATGGTCAGTGGTCCAATATATAAATCTGTATCAATTTATAGAATTATGAAAAATTCCACTGAAAACACATATACTACTGAATATGACGAGTAGTAATTGGAAGTCAATTAGACTGTTGTCGATAATCTTCACTTTTTCGTCCTATGTTTACTCATTTGTTCACATAAAATAACTCTCACCATCATCATAAATTTGTTAGAACAAAACGATGTTACACAGTCAGATTAACAGTGAATGATAGTAATGCACATGTATGCGTATAAACCAGCCGGATAAAATAGATAGGTATACCTAAATATAATGATGACGTAACACTGAAATGCACCGAGTAAATAAACAATTTCTGTGTAGAATTTACCGTGGCATGCCACTGATTAATGGCATTTACAAACGAACGAAACGGTTACACAGTGTGTGGATCACTAATATTCGTGAAGCATAACTTGCGCGGAATCATGCTCCACACCTGTCAACACAAACCAAATATCATGCCGCATCATCCTAAAGAGACTAAAAAATGATCCAGATTCAAAATAACCACCGAAACAGGCTGCCTGCCTACCTGACTCCCTGCCTCCAACAAAAAAATCATGTGCAGATCAAATGCCAACACTACACTACACATCATCATAGAACCAACAGACTATACAATAACAGTCAACTCTTTACCTTACACCTCAACTTCATCGACTTTTAAAAGACCTTCGACAGCGTCGACAAACAAGTAATTTGGTAGCAGCTGCTTCAACACTACTACGGTTTTAGTACCAAAAACCTTTATCAACATCATTCAACAACAACATGATTACGGCGTATACCAAGTGATTCACAATACAAAGTGTAGTCATCCCTATGAAGTCAAGTCAAGTCGAGTCAAGTCAAGTGAAGACAGGAGTAAGATAAGGCTGCCACCCACTATCATCAATGATATTCCTGATTCTGGTCAACTCAACTCGACTCGACTGGATAATCCAATAAACTAAGAGCAGCTGTGGGAAGATGGCATGCACTGACTCGACCGTTGAAAACACTATAGAAAAAGATTTGCATTTCGCCCACGATGATGATTTATGTCTATTATCTTGTCGCACAAGCTCCAAATTGACAGAACAGGCAGGGTTGCGAAGACAGCACTTCATTCACCTGAACATAGACAAGACAGGGGTGATGAAGATAACCAACCAACAATAACATCAACAACAACAACCAGCACCAATCATCATCAACGGGAGAAATCTAAAGCAAGTAGTCTCTTTCACCTACCTGTCTAGGCAACATCGTTTCAACTACAGGAGCGGTGGCACAGATGAAGACGTCGAAGACAGGATTGAAAAGATAGCAAGATAGCGCTTCTATATGGTTCACAAACTTGGCGTATGACGAAAATCATTTCCAACAAACTACTGACATTCCATCAACTACCGCCTACGCTGGTTCGTTACTGAAGCTCAGATGACTACAATAATAAGAATAAGCAACAAGGAACTCTAGCTGACTGCCAACCAACCAACCCACCAAACAACCAACCAACAACCCATCGCCAAACAAAAATGCAGAAGGAAGTGAAGATGGAGGTCGATTGAGCATACGATGAGAAGACCATTCGTGGACATCACGCACCAAGCCAGGCCGTCGACTGGAATCCAAATGGGAAACGACGAGTTGGGTGTCCGAATGTCAGATGGAGGGTATCCGCAATCATATCCGATATTTATTAAGGGTCACGTGTACTGCACATTCACACCAGTAAGCTCTCTTCTAGTGTATGGCTGTGAAACGTGCCTATTCAGGATAGAATACATACTCAAGCCCTACATTACACGACGAACCTAAGGGAAAAAAATCAATGATAATCAATATGCGATACAGTGGCACCGCAATCATATCCGATTATTTATTAAGGGTCACGTGTACTGCACATTCACACCAGTAAGCTCTCTTCTAGTGTATGGCTGTGAAACGTGCCTATTCAGGATAGAATACATGAGAAGGCTTCAGGTGTTTGACCATCCTCGCCTTCGTGGTATAGACTGTATTCCGTGATGTCACCACACCACGTGAGTAACGCACAAGTCAAATGTAGACTTTTAAGGAGAAGAGGTAAGTCAGTTGACACGCTTGTGAACCTTCGTCGACTGAGGAGATGGTTCGGACATGTGTCACGTATGCCAAGTCGCCGATTGCCTCGTCACACAATGTTGGACGAAGTAGGTCCAGGCTCAAAAAAGATAAGAGGTGGCCAGATTAAAACATGACATCAATGTATGAAGTCTTTGACTGTTGGTTTGAGCCATGTAGGGCAATGTAGACTACCCGGCTGGGGTCCGCTGGACAAGAGAAACCACTGCTTCGAGACTCTAGGTAGTCACATCGCTCAGAACCGATGTCAGTGGCGCAGATGTATACGTCATAACGCTACACCGAATCTCATCATTTTCTTTTCTTCATCTTCCACTTCACTGTCGTTTTACTTGATGTACTGATATGAGGTGTGGCAAGTGGGACCGTTACGCAGTAATGCCTGGTCCTATGTTGATTTTGACGATGATGAAAGTGGTTACGAAAGCATGTTACACATTTCAAGTCTTCATTTACATTACCGAGCTACATGAGTTGAAGAAAAGATTAAATTTGGCCAGAATAGAGCGTATATCATTAGTTCACAAAGAGTATGACAACTGTAGAATTCCAGATTGAGTTGTGAATGATAACAGATATGCATTCACATCGTATTTTCACCTTAATAGTTGACATCACATTTTTGTATGTATTTGCTTCAATAGCTCTTTTTGTCACCTAATGGCCTCCTTGATGTGTATAAAATATGGCAGTTTGGAATGTTACACAGTTAATGTTAAGTTCCATAATGATAATAACTGACTAACTCATTGTAATTAACTTTAAAGAGAATTAAAATCTTACCTGATCCAGTTGTTGTGATAATGTGATCCAATCATCAAGTAGACATTCATTTTCCATCGATGGTCCGTTGTCTTCTTTACAGTTATTAGGATTTGTAGAAGTATTGTTATTATTATTATTACTACTATTACTAATACTATTATTATGATTGTGATTAGTAGATAATATACTGTTAAGTGGAGATGATGGTGTCGATAGAATATTATTCCATGAATGTCCAGTGAATTCTTTTGATTTCTTCTCAGAGCGTATTGATTCACGACTAATATGTATGGTAGTATGATTCATATACTTTGGTATAGTGTTTAAACATGATTGTATATAGGCATTAGTAACTTGAGGTGTTACAGTATCTAATAGATGAGTATCAGGTGGATGTACATATGGGATACTAGCTACTAAACGTTGCCATAATGCTAATAAATAATGTAAACTATTCTGAATACACTCATCATTGCACATCTACAAAATAAAATATAAAATAAAAGTTAACTAATAATAATACGTAACCAACCAACGCCACTAACAACAAGCTCGAATCACTATCAACAGGAGAAACTTAAAGGAAGTAGCCTCCTTAACCCACCCTCCTAGGCACCACCGTTTCAACTACAGGTGGCACAGGCACAGACGAGGACTTCAAAGCCAGCCAGGATCGGAAAGACAGCAAGACAGGCTTTCATTAACCGGAAACCAATGTGGAGATCTTCTGCACTGCACTGCACTGCACTAAGCATAAAGCGTGAACAACATCTGCATTTTCAACACCAACCCAATCAAGTCACTTCTTCTATATGGTTGAGACACTTGGCGCGTTACGAAAGGCATTTCCAACAAACTACAGACATTCATCAACAACTGCCTACTCTGTCTCGTTACTGAATCTCAGATGGCCAGAATAATAAGAATAAGCAAGAAGCAACTCTCGCTGGCCTGTCAACGAACCAATTAAGAAGCTATCGCTCAACAAATATTCAGGAGGAAGTGAGGATGGATGGAGATGGATTCACTAACAAGACCATTTGGGGGCATCAAGCCTAGGCACTAGAGTAGAACTCAGATGGGAAACGACGAGTTGGGCGTCCAACGTGAGGGTGACATGGAGGAGATGGTATGGGAAGAAATGAAAGGTTGTGGGCAGTGGTGGAGCCAGGTTGAAAAGATTGCAGAGAACTGGAGAGTGGGATGGAGACGTGCTACTGAAGCTCTATGTTCCACTCGGAACCCAAGGGACAAATAATAATAATAATAATAATATAATAGATTACAAGTTGGTAGATATTATTATACCCTACTTTTAACGAGTAAACAGGAAAATAATAATCGAAATCATTTTTTTAGGTAATAAATTAATAAGATCTGACAGAACATACAAAATATACTCAGTGCGACTGTTGCCTGGTCTTGGTGAGTGAACCTGTCAACAGCGGTGAGATATTCGAGAAAGAGTGAATAAGAGAAGTAGTTGATGAGTTCCTATGATGAAGGGAAATCGTCCAGTGACAGATAGACAGATATAATCAGTGTAGAACCTTGCACACAAGTATATTGGTTCAAGTTACTACACTTCACATCAACAGACAAAATTCAAGTAGATAGACAAAGGTCTATAGAAGGTGAACGAATGTATAAATGCAAGTTAATCAAAACGTCCAGACAGCGAATGTATCTGCTTCATTGTGATCGATTTTCAATCATTTCATCAAGAGTCCTCAAACACTGATTCTTGCAGTCTCAGAGACCACAGTCAGGTAGTCTACATGTTACAGTTCAGCAGTGAGAAACTTCATACACTGGTATTCATGTCTTGGTCTGGCCAGTAATTTCTAATCTAAGAGCAAAGTCTTAATGACGTGGTAACAGCAAATAGGTGTTTCACAAAGGATAGTTAAAAACGGTTTGTCAATCATGGTAACACAAATAGGCTGCCATTATAACCACAATCATAAATCTTTTTAAGTCTTCTATGAAGTGAAAAGAAACTTTCAAAAAGGTTAGACATCTTTATATTCTCTGCATCGCCAAAGCTCTTGCTATCAATCATATGGAGAAACCTCAACTATGTACGCAAAAGAAGATTATTCAACCGCTTCTTCTTTCAGACTCCCCTCTACCTCCCTCCATCCCGCCTACCTTTTCTTTTCATTTTTCTGTTTTGATTCTATTCACTTCTTAAGTAATTTGCTACTCATTCTTGTTTCTATGCTCTGCCTGATCATAATTCAATTTTCGATTATGTCATTATGTTACGAAACGTCTTCTTATCCAAACTTATTTTGATTAATACTCACTACTTATCAGTTTTTGGTTTCTTCGATTTTAATGACAGACTGTATTGATTGGTCACGGAAGTGTAACCAATTTCATGTTGTCTAGTCGTGACCGCAGACCGAATCTTATCGGTCATATTTGCAATGTGGCAACCAAGCTAGGAAGCTCAGCATCACGGTGCATATTAGTAGATGTTAGTTGGTTGGAGGAAACGGGTAGGAAGTCCTGAAACTAGGTTTCGTGCTTTTTGGCACTCGTCAGCATGGCGTACCTGCACTGGGTGACGCGGGTTCGAACCTAAGGCGGGACATTAGTTCCGTCGAGGTTGCAGATACGCCTTGCTGACGAGTGCCAAAAAGAACAGAAACCTAAGTCAAAGGCTTCCTGCCGATTGCCTCCAACCAACTAATATTAATGACAGCTTATTTGTGTTGCCATGCATGACAAACCGTTTCTAACTAAAAAATGTATGAATTTGCGATTGTACAGCTTTGAAAATGAAATCGCCGAAAAGGGACTGTTTGTTGAAATATACTTCTTCTTCTTTCGTAATTTAAATTCCTGAAGACGTTAGCAAAGATCATAAGGAAAACTGATGTAGCCACATCTTGCCAATAGTAAGGTTTCCAAAATTTAGTTCACCTGCGCCTTAGCATGTCAATGAGACGACAACTTCATATGCTTTCACTGTCATCCATTTATGCGTTTCGTCTTCCGTTCACTTTGGTTAGAATTAGTAGTAAACTGATAGTAGATTAACACAAAACTATTCAAGATGAGATTATCTATCAGGTATTCATAAGTGGAAGATAAATAAGTTTCTACGGATACCTGCTTTGTGATTGCCCTTCAAACAGCCACTCATGAATTAATAAACTCAGTTGCGTAAACTAAAAGAATAAATCCTCTTGTTCGATTCGAAAGTGTGTGGGGATTTATTTACTGATTTCAAGTTGGTATTCATCATGGACTGATATCTGTTGAGGAACAATTGAGCTCAGATAACACAATACAACCAGGACCATCCACCTGAGCTACAAAATCATACGAGCGTAACATGCTTTACGTTGTTCGAAGGATGGGACCGACTTCTCGAAAAGGCAAGCTTCCACAAAAGAACAACTATTCTTTCTTGATGAGTACCTACGTCAATATGTTCGGCTGAAAAGTGTCAGATATAGACCACCGATTGACTGTCCAATAGGATGAAAAATAGCTGAACAAAGTGGAAGGTAAATGGTACAATTATTGATGATCACAAATGCACATCATTGGATCCGGAAATACCAATTTGTGATTAATAATCAAAAGAGAAAACTAGAAAGGATACTCACGACACAACACATGACAGCGTTAACAACAACAGTTGAAAAATCAAGCAAGATGATACAAAGAACAACGAAGAAAAGCCCTTCGGAAAGAGCTGCTCAAAATCTTATAAGCACCCATAATCGATGAAACAAATAACTGTGTTGCCAACTTATCAAAACAACCACTAATAAAAATGGAAGAACTTCAGAAAGGATTGAATTACATCCATACCAGAATTTTCTGCTGCATTAGAATAGTCACCTAAAACATCAGGATTACATAAGGTCACTCAACAAGAAATACGGCAAAGAACCGTACCAGTGACCAGATGGAAGACACATTACACGCAAACGAATAATCAAGAACAGACATGACTAAACAGCACAGCTCGAAGAACCATTGGAAACTTGGGAACACTGAACAGCTGCTTCATCCTACTAAGAGACTCCTCAGCAGTGCACACCTGTGACCCCGACAAGGATTGAGTCTAGGAAGTTCTAGTTCCACGGTCAACATGTCACTATTGAGCTGCTACCGGATCACAATTCAGTAGTTTACATTATCTTACTTCTATCAGTTCACATATAGCACGATCTTCATCCACTGCCATCGTTGAATACCTGTTGCTACATCACTAACTGATGTCAGTGACTTCATTCGTAAGATGAAATTTCCCGGAGATTGATTAATCAATAATTCAATGTATATTACTAAACTGCTAACAAATTCATATCTTATTGGTTTAGCATAACTCAGTTGAAAATGATAGTGTAGACCTATCGATGTGGATAAAGCAAATATGATGAAAATTATCACATTCACAACTTGTTTTCAAAAACCAAAAAAAAGAGTACAGAGAATCGATAAATTACCTTTAAACTTTGTACAGTGAAAACAGTAAGTAATTGAATAAATGATGGATAATCACTGAGTGTAACCAATTCATTCAATTGATAGTTACATTTTAATCGTGATAATAGAAGACAGAATTCATGATAAGCTTCAGGATTATTCATTAAGTTACAATCTTGATTGTTATCATTATTATTATTATGATTATCACTATTATTACTATTATTATTATTATTACTTTTCATAGGAGTATTAGGTGTAGTTGATGTATTCAATGAAGAACCAAAACTGGTAGTTTTTGTCAATGGTATAATATTACTATTAATTGATAATAAAACATTACGGCATCCAGAGACAATTTGTGATAAAAAAATTGATCTTTCAGCATTTGTGAATAGAGAACGTCGAATACTTGATATTTGAACTAGGCAAGAAAGTGACTAAAATAAACAAAACAACAAAATGAAAAGGGGAATTAATGCAAATGAAAACTTGTAAAAATTATACAAAATCAATAATAACTTCATTTCTTTGTGAAGTTCACACACGGAAAAGAACCTAGAAGACTTGGATTTCGCCAACGATGACTTGTGCCTAATGTCACATAAACTTGAAGATCTGCAGGCAAAAACTAACAAGTTGATAGAAGAGGCAGCGAAGACGGGACTTCAGGTGAATATAGAGAAGACAGAAGTGATGAAGATACCGCACCACCACCATCAACAACAACAACAAACTCCAGTCACCATCAACGGGAGAAACTTAAAGGAAGTAACCTCCTTCACCTATCTAGGAAGCACTGTTTCAACTACAGGCCAGGACAGACGAGGACGTCAAAGTCAAATCGGAAAAGCAAGACAGGCGTTCATTAGCCTGAAACCAGTGTGGAGATCTTCTGCACTCAGCATGCGGAACAAGATACGGATTTTCAACACCAACCCAGTCAAGTCAGTGCTTCTGTATGGTTCAGAGACTTGGCGCGTCACGAAAGGGATTTCCAATAAACTACAGACATTCATCAACAACTGCTTACGCTGGCTCGCTACTGAAGATCAGATGGCCAGAAAGAATAAGCAACAAGGAGCTCTGGGAACGAACCAACCAACAACCTATCACGCAACAAATATGCAGGAGGAAGTGGAGATGGATTAGGAATGCACTGAGAAGGCCGACTGAGGACACCACGCGTCAGGCCAGTTGCTCGAGTGGAATCCCCATGGGAAGCGACGAGTTGGACGTCCCAGCTGAGGGTGACATGGAGGAGGTCGTGCGAGGAGGAAATGAGAGCTTCTGGGCTGTCGTGGAACCAGGTTGAAAAGATCTCAGAGAACAGAGGTCAGAGACGTGCTACTGAAGCCCATGTTCCACTAGGAACCCAAGGGACTAATAATAAATAATAATAACGTAATCATAAAGATCACAAAGATTCGGTAATCAATCTCTCTCTCTCTCTCTACCTGATCATATTGGACTTAAGTACAGTGGCTTCATCCCATCCATTCTACTAGGTGGTTGTGTGTTAATGAATACACAGCGATAGCCGAGATTTTTTCCAGATTATTGATCCTACTCACCTCTGTCATTCTATATTTAGCTAAATTTCTATGTTCAGCTATTCTAACTGACCACGACAGACTAGTTTGACCTATATACTTGACCTCACAGTCATTACATGGAATTTGATAGATTACATTGTTCTACTCAATTGCTTCTTTCTATTGGAACCTTAAACCAGCCGACAAAAATCTTATCTCTCAGTCAGTTCGTAGGTATAAATACCACTTGATTCCCGCTTTCTTCAGCATCGTGCATAAAGTTTCTCATGTATCCTCCTTATAAGCTAACACAATGGAGGCTGTGAACTTCTTTATACTCATGTTGTCGTTATTAGTCTCATTCGTATTCGTATTCGTGTTATTGTTATTATTTCGTTTCTTAGGTTTTCGTACGAATTTCTCAATAAATTGTAGAGGATAATTATTAACTATTAGTGCTTATTTTACGTGTTTCAGTTCCTTGTTTTAGTCCTTGCACTGACTAGTCAGTTTTCTAGCTCTATCATTTCGACATTTGACTGAACCTGTCTTAACTGACATTCGATGGGATGGGATGACTTGAAGTCTAGATACCTGTTAGAATGTTTCGGTTTTCTATAGACGGTGGTATGCAAACCACCATCTGTCCTTCATTCTGTCCTGCAATGGAACACAGGTAGTTCTCCTTGTTCATTTCCCACCTCCCCGTAAGTGAATATTTTGCTTCTACTATTGAGTTTATATGTGTGGGGAAATTGTCGATATGTTCTGATTTGAACACAGTAGTGAATGTGTCACCCACATATCGCCACCATATTTTTGGTGCAGGACTAAACGTTTGTAAATTTCACCAACGTGATGAACAACCGCTGTTGACAGAAAGTGATTTACAAGTCCCATTATCTACACTAACATTTCTGACAGCTGAGTAAAGCTAAAAATGCCCAACAGTGATAGTGTCAACAGGATTTCCGTTGAAAGCCACCCGTCAGCCTAGATAATCAAGTGTGAACTATGGCATTCCGAAAAGTGGTGATGAAAACTAGGCATAATTCTAGGCCTTCAGTTATAGAAACCTTATAATCTGTATAGGAAAATTAAGTGAGTATTGCATGCGTGCGATAAACAGAAAACAGGACTTCCGCCAGCCAGCAGTTATCATGTCAGTAAGTTAGTCAATCAACTTCTCTAGAAACTATCTTCCTATGGACCTACTGTTACTTTGTCTACTACGTCTACAACCACTACTGGATGATTGGATTACTATTTTAATCATATTATGAATGCCTTGTACCTGGAATTTGGCTAATTCCTATATGATAATTGACTATAGAATAACCTACGCTTTATCACCGCAGATATACAACACATCTTTGCCTTCCAAACACAAGTAGGTTTATATTCTTTATTTAAATGTTTCTATTTATTTATTCACCGATTTTCTTCTGACTGATTGATTCACTCACGTACATATAAGGGTGTGTACTTTTAGCAAACAAGTTGGAGATTCCACTTGTACAATGTTTGCACAAGTAGGCAAATTCGACCCTGTTTCAATTGGTCAACAACAAATTATTGAGTAAACTGTCCCTACCTCCGTTCCACCTGCCCACCCTCCAGCCTTATTAACCGCTTCCTAACCCTCCTTCTCTCTCTTCGACTGCATTAACAAATAACGCCATTAGGTCAACCAACAAACCCAGCAGTAATCTAGGTTTGTATACCACATCTCTCTAGCCCTAACCTGTGGTCTTGTCATTCCCATGGAATTGACCAACTCAAATACTCACTTACATACACACAGTACACAAGTAATATACATTAACATTTTGACTATCTGTGAGACAGCAGTCGTGGTTTGGCAAACTAGGTGATGATGATTGAAAGTGAAATGAAAATTCGCGCCACGGTTGGATTGGAACCAATCGCTACTGCGTCTCTTAGCTTAGTTGGCAGTAGGCCGGTGACCCTGTGGTTGTTGATTTGACACGATCCCATTGCAGACCAAATTTTCGTTTCAACTTCAATCCTCATCATCACTCAGTATTAAATAATATCTTGTTGCTATTGACGACATAACACGTTTATTGAGCTGGATACCACTCACTCACTCACTCACTCACTCACTCACTCACTCACTCACTCACTCACTCACTCACTCACTCACTCACTCACTCACTCACTCACTCACTCACTCACTCACTCACTCACTCACTCACTCACTCACTCACTCACTCACTCACTCACTCACTCACTCACTCACTCACTCACTCACTCACTCACTCACTCACTCACTCACTCACTCACTCACTCACTCACTCACTCACTCACTCACTCACTCACTCACTCACTCACTCACTCACTCACTCACTCACTCACTCACTCACTCACTCACTCACTCACTCACTCACTCACTCACTCACACACATACACACAAACTGTCGTGAGATGGTAGCACTGATAGGATTAGGACAGTTCTAATGACCTAGCACATTGTTTAACTCATTTCTAGCTTCTTAAAAATCTTGTATTTCCAAGAAGTGTTCGAAGCAAAAGCTAAGGATTTGTGCGATCACTATTTTTTCCTCTTTTGACCCTCTATTTGTTGAATAACGGTCACCAACCATCGTTACACGCACATAAATCATGTATTCGTTAAGCTAATGCTATGAACCGTTTCCACTAGGTTGTGCTTTCTTTTCAGTAACAGGGAAGTTGAAATGTGAAACAGATGACTCTTTCACTGTATTTGACTCATGTAGTTGAGAGTTCTCTTAGTCGAACTTTAATAATTCGACTCTGTATTAGTCACTTCGACATCGAAATGTGAATGTAGTTCACTCAACAATACGTTACTTTCAAGTTCGACTCTGCATGTATCACGTACACTAAATGGTAAGTCAATAATATTCACGGAATAGTTCAGAGATCATCTAATTCAAACCACGAATATAAGAGTAAAACTTGGGCACTATGGTAGAATATAATTCCATTTTAGTTGCTGTATTAGTTGGATCAATATTATAGCATTATTATTTACTGGATTATGTTTAGGACACAATTCACGATCCATAGTTATATCCAGGTACCTATCTACACAACTTCAAGACTTGATAAGTAAGTAATTGTGTAAATAAAAGGGCCAGAAAACCTACTAGTAAAACAGAAGATCTAAGACAAGAAACCAGATAAATTAAGAGACACTACTTATCAACAAATACCCTCCAAAATTAATTGATAAATTCTTTAGTAATCGTAAGAAAAATATGACTAATGTAGGTAGCAGGTGTTAGTAATAATAATAATAATAATAGCGGCAATCCTGTGAAGAGCGAATCCAAAACCTCTACAGTATTACCATATAAGGAAGACACCTAAAAGACATTACGTAGTCTGGGATTAGAGTGATATTTAAACCCACAAACTCAAAATAAGTTTAGTAGGTCAAAAGATCCAACTGATCCAACTAAACAAGATACTTTAGTTAACCAGATCTCTTGCAACGATTGTGAGGTCAAATACATAGGTCAAAGTAGTCGATCAGGGTCAATTAGGCTAACTAGCAGAAAACCTAGTCAGATCAAAATTGATAGATTCTAGTAAGATAAAGAATTCAGAAAAGAGCTCAGCCACAGCTATGCATGCTATCACACACAACCATACAATAGGATGGAGCAGAGTGAAAATCCTTAAAACTAGCCTAGTGGGGTGGAGGGAGAGATTGATAACCGAATCTTCATTTATCGAATCAACATCTAATAAATATGACATGAATGACTCAGCTCCTGCTTTGGATGCATGAAAAATCCTACTATCTATATCAAAATGGAGGAGAGAAAATTGGAACCATAAACAACAATGTCTCAAAGTTATGGAGATAGGTACCTTGGTATAACTATGGACAATAAATTGTGTCCTCGAATATGGGTGGCTACGTAGCATTACTACTGAGTAGTGGAGTCACCATCTGAGTATTGTCGAGGAAAAGTTGGTCAATGAGGCTATGAACCTTCAGCGACTAAAGTAGCTTAGTCATGTGTAGCGTATGCCGAGTCACCGCCTATCACGACGTGCCATGCCATGCTAGGGGAAGCTGGATTAGGTTGGAATCAGGCTGAGGGTGACCACATCAAGAAGTAGCACCGGTGCATAAAGTCTCTGACCTTTGGTTTTAGCTGCCGATGATGTAGACTACCTGACTGGGGTTCTCGAGAAGACAGGAATCAATGATTGCAAACTGTTAATGACATGGTTGAAAATCGGTCAAAATAGTGAAAAAATATTCACTTTTTGAGTCTTCTAATGTTGTGACTAACCTTCGTTTATAAATTCCTTCTCTTTCCATACACCTCTATCTACTTTGGTGATATTACTGCTTCGCCGTGCATTTGCGTGAGGTTGTTTGTTGATTTTATCTCTGAGTCTATCTGCTATCAGTTTCCCATTGCAGCCTTCAATGTTATAACCCTAACCCTGAATCGAAAAAAAAACTTCACTTATCAAAATTCAGGAATCTGAAGTCATGAATATAAGCTGAGGTACACGTACAGCAGCCAAGTGTGTTTATTCACTTGACGTACACATCCATTGACGGATGTTTGAATAATGTAAATGATGAATTCTATGAGAGATAGTCAATTTTGTGATAGAAAGCAAAATATTCAGATATGTTTACAATAGCAGTCAACTTCAGTGCTTAAGTAGGGATGTTGAAGCGACGGAAAATGCATCTTGGAAGTATCTAAGGAGTCACATTCCAACAAGCCAACAAGGATGATCATGTGTTAAAATTTCGTTTTAACAATCACTTAGTTTTAGTCAACACTAACTTCAGGTATAAGGAGAGACACTGGTCTAGCATGGCGTCTGTCACATCAATCCAACAATGGATACAGGTAGATCATATTACTAGAAAGCCATCAGTAGAGCACCTATTTAAACTCTGATCATGCGATAGTAAGAACACAGGTGTCCGCATTTTATTGTCGCAGAAAATGGATAACAGTCAAGCTTCTATGTACCTAACTAGAAGATAAGAACATCAAGTGTGTATTTCGACAGAAGATAGAGAAGCTATTCTTTTCTTGATTAAAACGCGCGTAATTCAGTCTGCAGTAGAAAAGCAGGTAAAAACATTTGGTAACATCTAAAAGTAAGTAAAAGTCGATGGATGGGTACTGGGTTGGAGCCGCAGTGGGAACAACATCACTCACTGGGGTGCAAGTACATCCGGTTGACGAATCTAAAATAGGACGAAGCGCACGTCCTGGGTTCCTCTTCTAGTCATCAAGATCAATATAGATAAATTATGATTAGTTCTGCAAGCAAAAGAGGGAAATTTCTCGTTTTCAGAGTATTGCACTACGACTCTAGAAACGAAGAAGCTTCAAAACTAACCACATGATATGTATAAGGTCATTTTTATTAATTCTGACAGTGTCGGTAAATAAAAGCTTGATAACCTGGACAATCAATAGCGAAGAAATAGATACTGAAGAGTCTTGAGTCCTTATCCCCGAAATCAATATCAGTATGTCCTTACTCTCCCTATGGATGGTCTTTAAGCATGATAACTCGAAATGAATTGACTTCATGAGTAAGACAACACTTTGCAAAATGATCGGTAGGATTCAGTCAGCAGTCAGGGATGGGCAACATGAGATTGACTGCTCTGCAGTGACTAACCAAATAATGTATACAATCTATTACTATAGTCAAATGTCTCGGTGGTAACGTCGCTAGCTGCACTATTGGGTGTTTAAATCTCACAGAAGAGATTAGTTACCCCAAGACTGCAGATACGTCTTGTTGAATGAAACCTAGATGGAACAGGGCTTCGTGACAATTAGCTTCAACTAATTAACTAACACCCATCAAAATGGGCTTCCTAGTTTAGTGGATGAATTCCAAAATGATCTATGGAAGTCAGAATAATCACTTAAAACTAGACATCAAGTCAATTGTTCTTCAGTGACTAATCAATCTAAGACTACAACATTACGATTATCATCATTAACATGAAATACAATATCTAAGCACAAAGTAGAATTATCTAGCCGGTAAAGGGGTACGACTAAATCAGCAGTATTTCGCTTTCACTTTCAGATAGTCTGATTTAATAGGCACTTGGTATAATCTTTATTTTTAACCATTCGGTTTATATCTCCCATGTAACACTGTCAGTCATTTCCTTGCCGAACCACTCACGATTTATATGTGTGTACCGTAAATTCAGCTTATTTCAGCGGTACGAACTCTAATAAAGTTAACCGATTCGCAAGTATTCCCTGCCTTCATTCATCCCCTGAGGCTGAAATGGAGTGACAAAACATCCTAGACATAGATGCATCTGCTCAATTTGCCACACTTCACAGTAGTATATAAAAAAAACATGTGAATAGAAAAAGAATGATATCAAAGGAGATAAAGTTATGTGAGAGAATAAACAATATGATGATTAAGGTTATTGCGAATATATTCAAGCTTTACAAGACATCAAAGAGAGTGAATACATCTGTGCCATTGTGACCGATTTTCACCAAGAATCCTCAACTACTGATTCCTATCGTCTCTGCTACCACGATCAGATAGTCTACATATCTTCTTCCCACAAGGGTCAGACCAACAATCCGAGACTTCATGGATTGGTGCCACACCTTGGTCTAGTCATCCTGAACCCTTTTCAAACTCTCCCCAACAATATATCAGGTAAAGGTAGGTGATGGATCAAGCATGCGCTACGCATGACGAAGTCATCCCAGTCGACTAAGGTTCACAACCGCATCAATTGACTTTCCTATCTTACCGAGTACCTTTCACCTGACCTCAACATTTCTCATACGGTGATTCCACATCTATATATCGTTACACAGACTTGAACTAAAGTCAAGTGTTTAAGTGAAGAGTTTTTTGGTATGACTGAAAGACAATTTCAATAATTACAAAGATATCATCAGTAAGCACAATAAACACCTAAGTATATAAGATTACTTTAAAGATATGGCTCACATTCGTAATGATAAAACTACTGAGAGTAAAATAACCTTAAGTGTTTACCCCCTTACACATAAGTATAAACAAACAAAATAACTTACCAAAACAGATAGATCAGGTGAAAGATTTTTATACAAACGAAAAAACAAAGGTATAGTATCTGAATCAAGAAAAATTTGTCGCCAACTTGTAGGAATTTGTACAACAACTAAATCATCTAAACCACCAGAAGATGAATCACACACTGTACTATTTATACTACCAGTTGTTCCAATGAAATCATATGAAAGACAAGAATGAACTAATTGTAGACTTTGTGATAGAAGACCATGCTGTTCAAAGAGAAAAAAAATATACAATAAACTATAACTGTTGTTTTATACTTCAAAATATGTATTTATGAAAGTCATATTCCATGATTAGGATGACAAAACCTGATGAACCCTTATGATGAGATTCTATCATCTATTCAAATAAATTTTGAGGGGGTTGTGGAGATTTGGAAATATTTCAAGTTGTTATTCATCGAAGACTGACATCAGTTGGAGGAACAAAGGAAACCTGGGAGCACTGGACAGCTGTTTCGTCCGACTAGTATGGGACTCCTCAGCAGTGCGCACCCACGACCCCACCAGCAGGCATCGAACCCGCGACCTTCGGGTTCCGCGACCAGCGCGTTACCATTGAGCCACTGGGTCAGAATCCAATGCTCCATATTTCCAACTTCTGTTAGCTCACGATATAGCGCAAACCGCCACCCAATGTCATCGTTGAGTATTTGTCCTCACGGCCATCAGGCTTTGACTCCACCGGTGGGGTCGTGGGTGCGCACTGCTGAGGAGTCCCATACTAGGACGAAACAGCTGTTTAGTGCTCCCAGGTTTCCTTCGTTCCTCCAACTGATATCAGTCTTCGATGAATAACAACTTGAAATATTTCCAAATCTCCACAACCCCCTCAAAATTTAATTGAACTAGTGCTCGTTGGTGACTAGCTTCGAGAAGTATTCCCGAAGTTCCAATGACAAGTCGTGAAGAAGAAAATATTCAGATCATATGCTGTAATCTGTTAGATAATGAAAATAAGTTCAAGAAAGTGAACAGAAGAATTACACGACACCAGCGCTTGTCATCCAAACTGAGGTGGTTTAAATAGCAGGCAGCTATTTTGCTGGGTTGAACCCGAGTAGGTGGCTATTCAGTTATGAGGTGGTTAAAAATATTCAGAACTCTCAGCTGGACCAATACGTTGGCGACCTGCACCTGAAACAGGTGAAATTCTCTACCTATAGAGAAAAACGCTTTCATGACATCGAATTCGTAAGAGACATAGCACTCCATTTAACTCGCAATTAGTCAGATGTAGAATGCACATGTTATACAGTATAGTGGTTGTCAACTGAATAAGCGTATATTCAAATATGTAGGTATCAGCTTTGAACCTAACACTCACCATCGCAAACGTGTCTCCTATGCATTAGAAGACTGTGGAGTTATAACGACAACCAAATTTCGTACTCGCTACAAAACGTTATTAGAGCAAACTATATCCTTAGTACCTTACCGAAGAGGTAACTATCGTGCCTTAATGGCCTAATGGATAACGGTTTGATGTGTGATGCGATGGGTACTGGGTACGTCTCAGTGGTAATAACATCACACACACTGGGGTGTAGGCACATACAGTTGATGAGTCCTAAATAAGAAGAAATGCACGTCCTGAATTCCACTACTAGTCACCATCGAGCGAATTAAAATATTCGTTTGCATGGTTGAAAGCTGAAATCAGTAGTGATTACAATGGTTCAAAGTATTATATTATATATTATTATTTGTCCCTTGGGTTCCGAGTGAAACATACACATTCAGTAGCACGTCTCCATCCCACTTTGTTCTCTACAATCTTTTGAACCTGGCTCCACCACTGCCCACAAGCTCTCACTTCTTTCTCACACGATCTCCTCTATGTCACCCTCAGTTGGGACGCCCAACTCGCCGTTTCACACCTGGGTTCCACTCGAGTGCCTGGAGCTTGATGTCCCCAAATGGTCTTGTTAGTGAATCCATCTCCATCCATCCTCACTTCCTCCTGCATATTTGTTGAGCGATAGCTTCTTAATTGGTTCGTTGATAGGCCAGCCAGAGTTGTTTCTTGCTTATTCTTATTATTCTGGCCATCTGAGATTCAGTAACGAGACAGAGTAGGCAGTTGTTGATGAATGTCTGTAGTTTGTTGGAAATGCCTTTCGTAAGGCGCCAAGTGTCTCAACCATATAGAAGCAGTGACTTGATTGGGTTGGTGTTGAAAATGCAGATGTTGTTCACGCTTTATGCTTAGTGCAGTGCAGTGCAGAAGATCTCCATATTTGTTTCCGGTTAATGAAAGCCTGTCTTGCTCTCTTTCCGATCCTGGCTGGCTTTGAGGTTCTCGTCTGTGTCTGTGCCACCTGTAGTTGAAACGGTGGTGCCTAGGAGGGTGGGTTAAGGAGGCTACTTCCTTTAAGTTTCTCCTGTTGATGGTGATTGGAGCCTGTTATTGTTGTTGTTGGTTGGGTATCTTCATCACCTCTGTCTTCTCTAAGTTCACTTGAAGTCCCGTCTTCGTTGCCCTGCCCCTTCTGTCAACCTGTTAGTTTTTGACTGTAGATCTTCAAGTTTGTGCGACATTCGACACAAGTCATCGGTGAAATCCAAATCTCCCGGGATTTTTTCCCCGGTCCAGCGTATCCCTCTCTTCTCGCTCCTCACTGTTTGCTGCATGATCCAGTCGACCACAATCAGGAAGATGATTGGTAATAAGTAAGCGGCAGCCTTGTTTCACTTCTGTCTTCACTTCAAAGTCATCACTGAGCTTCCCATTGTGAATTACTTGGTATGTGGCGTCTTCATATAGTTATTCAAGGTTCAGAGTATAGAAGATAAGAAATTCGGTCAAGTATATCTAAGTAAGCTAAAATAATTACTTTAGAGGCTATTTCATGTAAAATTTATGTTATTGTATCGTTTGCCCAACTGTAAAGCAATATAATAATAATAATAGTTGATCAGGTACAGATGGGCAGAACGAGGCTTAAATTCGCGACCCATCGTTGGAAACCAAGTGCCTTAAACAATGCTCACCATAGGATAAAGTGACAGCAGCAAGTAAATGTCTGACATACAGCAGTATGTTGCTTCATCCTGCTGCACTTCAAAGAAATGTGGTAAAGTGTTTGGAATGTTATATCCCAAAAATGAATGCTTACACTTAATTCTACCGCTTTTAACAAAGCTGCTTCCTTATTGAGTTAATCTTTCACCATTAACAGGCTAATTTGTTTATATGCTCCAAGGACGCTCACACTGCATTTAAACACAAGAGTTGCCTGTCTAGATACATACTTCCCGATCTTCAGTTTACTAATGTCTTTTTTGTATCAGCTAGCTGAGCGAGTGTTCTGGTGTATCGTGTCGTTCATCCATCCAGTAACTAGATTACACATCTCCAATTAACTGTATCCCATAATCTCAACATAAAGGAATATAAATAGTAAAGAAAACGGCATTGAGAAACTACAAGAGAAGGAAGAATACAATGATGCGTCAAGATATATGATGACAATAATAGTTTATCATAAAATCATTTGTTTTCGCGTAGTTCCAAATAATTCCAGTGAACTGATTATATGAAGACGGTATACTACTGAGAAACTGAGTATTCAAGGGAAAAGTGTTTTTACTTTCTTCTAAAAATAACAGGAGTACAGTTCATCACTAAACTTGAAAAGAATCCCTTGGATGGTATATGAATTCGAGAAGAAAATCAAATAATCACATTAAAGTAGGATAATTTTTACAAAATATGAGATAACACGAATTTTATTCATTGACTTCTAACATGATCTGTTCATTTACCGAATACTAACTTCCACATCAGGAACTCAAACCTACCTTAGTCAATTTTTTCTAATATACAGAACGTAAACTTCCAGTTTTGTGTATAAACTTATTTGTATATGATGAATTGCATAGAAAACGTAGATCATTAAAACTTGGTCAGTAGCATAAGGGTTTAAACTAGTAGTTATCTCGAATAGTGCATGTAAACAACAAAGGGAACTGCCACTGAGACACGTAAAATAAAACAACAATCACATACATTTATAGTTCAGGCATAATGTACTAAACTTTAGTCAACGAAGCTTTAGAAAATACAATAGGATTTTCAAAACGAAACAAAAAGAAAGTAGACTTACTTGTTCAGAATTGCTTAAATCTAAAGTTGCTAAATTTCCATCAGCATCTCGTAATAAATTCAAACCAAGTCGAAATATAGGCAACAGGAGAAGATCACGAAATGATGATGATCTTCTACGTTGTAGGAAAACTGCACGAGTCATATCAGACTGAAGAAGAAGAAGAAAATACAACAAGGTTACGTATTTAAATATGGTTAAATGGGTCAAACTTCTTTTTAAGAAAACATTGTATCGTCATCATATGGAATATAGGCTATAAGAGTTAGTTTGAGAGATAGGGAATCCTATATACTTTGTAAACTCTAAGAATACTAATAAAATGCAAAGATTCATACGTCATGGTAATAAACCAACAAAACAACATTAGAATTCGTATGCCAATGACAAATAGATAGAATCAACGTAGAACCTCGCATACAGGTGCATCGGCTCAAGTTGCTACACTTCAACGATGTCACTAAGAGTTATCAACCAGTAATTCCAATCGTCTTGGGGACAGCAGCCAGGCAAACTACATCTCACTACACGGCTCAGACCAACAGTCCGGGACTTCATGAACTGATGCCACATTTTGGTCTGGCCACTCTGAACTCCCTTTCAACGTAATCTAACTTTTTTTAACATGGTACATCGAGGTAAGAGGTGACTCGGAATGCGAAAAACATGTCTAAGATACTTCAGTTCAGTTAGGTTTACCAATTCATCAATCGACTTGTCTGTCTTGCCTAGAACGCATCGCCTGACCTTAACATTGCCTAACAAGGTGATTCCATCAAACGCGAGCAATGCTACAAAGACATCCGTGATTAAAACTCTGTAATCACTTCATGTCTTCTACTTTTAACGGCCATGTCTCAAAGTCGTACAGCAGGATAGAACGCACTGCAGCGCAGTAAAATCGTCCAATTATCTATCAAAGGACGATTATACAGCTCTGCAGTCCGTTCTATCCTGCTTTACGACTGTGAGACATGGCTGTTAAAAGTAGCTGTCGTAGCAGGTGATTTCAATGCACAATTGGATAGGCTAAGACAGACATAAAGGTACTTACTTGGTGCCTTCGAAACCTCACCGGGATGAAACGGTAAGCGTGATTGCATGCTGCGACTGTGACAAGACAACCAGCTATTTTTGGTCAGCAAGAATTTCAGACGAACAAAGACATTGTCTGAAGTGGGATCTACCGACCTTAACCAAACGGTGGGTACAGATAGACCATATTGCTATCCATTATGGCTGGAGAGAGTTGGTGGAAGATTGCTGCTTATTTTCGATCACGTGCTTGGACAGTGATCGTGCGCTGGTTCCATCACGCATAGGTCAGCGTCTAAATGAACGCAGACAAACTACAGCAACAAGACCATTCCGAACGTAGAGCTAAAATGAGGATACTAAGGCTCCTTTTAGTGAGAAATTGACCAGATAATTACTAGTAAGGGGCGACGTCGCTAATTCAGAAGCGTGGGGCCATCTCCAGTCTGCTATACAAAAAGAAACAGCGTGGAAGACCTGATTGACTCTTAGGAAGATGTTAGGAAGAGTCAGTAGATGCCAGTAGCTTCTTCTGACCTAGTGGATGCGCGTAAACGCAGTCCTGGAGGCTCCAAGCACAACGAGGATCAGAAGCAACTAAAATGTAGATGAACAATAAGTCTAAGCAATGACTATGAGTTGTGGTGGGTAGCAAAGGCTGAAGAAATAGAAAAGACTTCAGCAGTGATAGGTGACAGTAGATAGATATTTAGACATCAAAAAAACTGGTGTCGAGAAATCAACGCTAGTGACACCATACAGGAGAAGGATGTATCCGCTATTTACTCATCGATGGGACGAATAGTGATGGGTGGGATACTTCAATGAACAGTTCAACTGGAGTCCACCTAAGTCTCCGTCCCTTGATATGCAGCAGGATCCTGAAGGGAGCGTTGAGATACACGCTTTAAATCTTGCAGAAGTTAAGAAGGGTGAAAGTAACCTAAAGTCAGAGATGGCACCAGGCCCAGAGAGGCTGTTACCAGAAGTATTTAAGAACGGTGGTTGCAGATTATTGGTTAGGCCAACTGGTGTTAGCCAGTTTAAGAGAAACAAACACGATTCCCTTTACTGGTGTCAATCACTGACCGATCTAGTCTTCAAAGAGAGAAATCCTTTTATAATAAAGACAAGGGAACTAGTTTGACGAACAATGTCAAAGATCCTGGGTTCTATAATCATTAGGCCTGTGAGTGAAGTTTGGGGAAAACAAACCAGAAAAAATGAGGCATCTTTCAGACCTGGTCTTCTGCATATTGACTAGATCTTCACCCTCCATCAGATCTTGTAACACAGGCATGGTCACAGGTGCTTGACACTGGATGCTTTTGGCCATTCAAATCTGCCGATCGGGAAGTCTTATGACACTGTTGTCACTTGATTGAATCTTATTTGTCTGTATAAGTATATTCGATGTCTTTCGCTTTGGTGTACCACTGCTTTTTTTGTTTTGGTCATCAACTGTAGTAGTGGTAAAACTGAAGGTATATTACTATACCTAAAATACATATTTGTTGTCAGGAACAGTATTTACTGAGTCTCGTCATGTTCTGAATATACATTCCTTGCTTGGCACCAAAGTATTCTGAATTTTGCTGGTTTGGACTCAGGAAACAGGACTCTAGAAATTGATATCTTTATTACATGCTAGCTGGCTATTCAGGCCATAAAAGCCTCATCATCACACTTCACTTATGTGGGAAGTCGGATCAGCCGTGATGAGTCAGTGACCCACGAAGCCTTGGCACGGATACAAAACGCTCGCTCTGTCGTCGCCAACTTAGACAATACGTGACGCAGCCGTGATATCCGACTGTCTGAAGAGGACAAAATGTAGTACTGCACCGAACTTCGGTCTATTCTACTAGTTGGCTGTAAAGCTAGGTCATTAAAGATAGCAGACATGAGAAGACTTTAGATGTTTGACGATCGCTGCCTTCGTAGCATATACCGAGTGACGCTATGCCATCATCTCAGGAACATAAAAATCACATGGAGAGTTTTGGGTAGAAGAGGGGAAAAATGGATGATGTTGTGGAACCTTATGGACTCAAGTGGCTGGACAGTGGCATTACGCATGCCTAGCCACTGTCTGCTCGTTGGTCAATGTTACCTGAAGTAGTTTCAGGCTGAAAAAGATTAAGGTTGGTCAGGCTAATGCGTGGTGTCACTACACGAAACATTTGACTGTTGCTCTGAACTAAGTGGGAAAATTTCAGGTTAGAGTTTATGTGACGGGGTGCTTATTATTGGAAATCCATTAGGTAGGGATAAAACCACCCAGCTGTGAAAGACGTCAAAGTCAACCATGACGCTTGAAAACAATCCTTAAAACCACTGTATTCTCTATCTAGTCATTACCATCGCAATTATTTTCTTTAGTCTTAACAAAATAAAAGTTGTCAGCATTGCATCAACACTTGCGAAGCGTATTAAACAAACTGCAATAAAGCTTACAAAGACTTACCTCACTGTCCTGGTTCATTTCTGAAACCAAATTGTTCAGCAATTGTACTCCAGTAAGAATTGCGCTTGTTTGACCGCACTGAATTTTGTTTTTTAGAAAGAAAATTATGAAACACCAGGAAAGCAGTAAGTTAAGAAAAAAAAGTAATAGATAGATACACTAAAAAATATTTTGGCAAAATACAGGTCCTCGTGTAGAACCCGTCATGAAAAGCAACATGTAGTCTACACAACCACCTACTCTAGTCGACAGACTCACAACTCAATAGACCAAGTGGCTTATTATATTCAAATTTCTGTGTCTAATGTTAGTACTGCCGTTTTAGAGGTTTTAATAAATGTAGTTGATATGTGTAAGTGGTTAACTTGTATGAATTTTAACCCCCCTAGAAATCACTTACTAAAACACGCCACCTATTCCGGTCCAAAAATCTGAATACCGTCAATATTACACTGTGTAACTCATGGAGGAGAACACAAGTGAATGTGATGAATGGGTTGTTGAAAGCATAGAGAGGATAACCAATGACAAAGTACGGGTACAAATTATCCACATATAACGTATCGAAAAAACCTTAACACCTTAATACAATATCTGAGCAACCTATCAGTGGGTGAAGATTCATAACGTCATACCCTAAACATGACTAGTACTCTTCGCGTAATCCCCAAAGTATCTTATGTGGTGGTTCAACACAAGTGAGCAATGCTACGACGGCTCTAATGGTCAAAAACTGTAACTTCATATCTCCTACTGCTAACGGCCGTCTTAGTTGTACGGTAGGAAAGATCGGACCGCTGCGCAGTATAACCATCCGATACGCAGTTGGATAACTCACCGATAACAGACATAGTTTAAGTCACTAAATGCCGAATTGCCTTCTATATCCAAGATGAGATTTTTTCACCAACTAGCCCACTGGGGCTGATAGTGGTTCGTAGCTAATTAAAATTGCCAACATGTCTCACCACTTCATTCGCTATTTTTAAACTAGAAGTCAGTGCAGACCAATCCTGAAGTATTATACATCTGACAAGTATGAAATTCATGCTAATCACATATATATTTAACATTTTCTCAGCGTCTTCACCTAAGAGAGCTATGTTGTGGATGCACTAATCGATCAAGCACCCTTCTAGTAGTAGGTAATTCCTCAAGAACCCGGAGGTGCATAGAGCCATATCGATTAGAGTGTATTTATATTCTTTGTATCTACTTTAAAATCATTTTTCTATCCACTTCCATTCTTTATGTTAAAGTGCAAGATTCTGTGGATACTTCATGAAATTGAAACTAAGAGTTTCAATAACTCAAATAACTACAGCTGCAACAGCCATCCACGCATAGAAAACGTCGATATGACTCTGAAAACTACCTTGAGATATAGAACGCTGGTCAATGTAAATGAATTAGTCAGCGAGATTCTTCTACTTATAACACTTTTTAAAAAGCTACTAAGAATGTAGATGATTAACCTGAATAATAGGAGCATGAGTAAACACCATTCAGGTAACTTTAGTAGCATTAACTTAAACTCAATTTCGTTTATGAAAACAAATAGGAAAAACAGTAACTACATAATGAAATATTTCCGTTAAAATGAACACTTCAAACAGTTTAAAGTGAAGACTTCTTTTTGAAAGAAAATAACTTTTAATGATTGAGAGTGGGTGACATCCAACTAAGACTTCACCATATATCACACCAAACTACTTACAGACAGTCACTGACAGGTATATATATCCGAATCAACGATAGAAAATAGAAAAATCAAGAATGCCACTTTCCAAAGTCAGCCACTAACAACAGTCAGTTAACTGGAAGACATTTTTATAGAGTTTGTGTTGCAATAGCAGCCAATTATCATGACTTTTTGAATGATCGAAATGATGAAAACGCTTAGTGAATACTAGAAAAGTTACACTACATGTGAACATCACAATTCAGTCGTCTACCGATTAACATTGAACGGATGGATGCTAGGTTGGGAACTCGATGGGAATTTCGATAGTTACATCTAGCCTGAATTACAAATACGATAGAAATTGCACTTAATATTCAAATGAAAGTCCTCATCAAGTGCTAAAATAGCCAAATTCTTTAGAAATTCTCTTACAGAAATTGGAGCTGTGGCTCATTGGTTTAGGAAGATGACAACCAATGGGTAGTGAGTACGAACTCCGCTCCACTTACCAACGTTTGGGCAACTAGGTGTGGCTCATTGCCTATAGCGCGAATGTGCACAAGGTTGCTGAATGCATTTCGATTGCTCACAGCAATTAGTGATGTTATGCTTATAGCAAAAAATATAGGCACTTACTTCGACAAGTTACTCACCTCAATAAACTTGGATGCACAGTCTAAAATATCACAAAATCCGGGACCATTATCGATCGAATCAAGCCAACCCAATTTCGTTAGCCGACATATAAGCGTGACCAAAGCTTGTTGTACAAACTTTTCTAAACCAACGTGTCCAGCTAGATAATTTAATGCAAAATCTCCTGTTTTCAGTAATGTGGATATAAAGAATAAATTGATGACTTACGAATAGCCAAGCGCGATGTGTGCGAGATTATAGCATCTCGATTGGAAATATACTTAGCTAAGGCTGTAGTAGCAATTATTTGTGTGTAGCATGACTAGATAGATAATATTTTTACAGTTACAAAAAACGTACAGTTGAATGCTGCAGAAGTAACTGACATATAGCAGGACAGTCTGGTCGTTCACATAACGAAGAACAAGTTTTCTCCGCTTGACTTCGAATTTCTGGATCACTAGTTGTATATAATTCCCTGCAAAAGTATTCCAGCTGTTCAAGTTCCTACGAAGAAAAAAGGATTAGTGTTACAATAGGATTTCCTGTGAAGGTAATTTCACTAGGGAAACACTAACAGTTTGTATGATTTACTATTGGCAAGATGTGGAATACAATAATGCTTTGTAATAAAGCAGGATGAATTCATGAATATTACGTTCTCTGAGTCATACAAATCAATGACAAAGGTTACGTTATCACTCAAAAAAGATATGATGTTGAACCCCGTAGAAAAACATAGGTCGATGCCTTGAAAAGGGTAATGTACGTAATTAGGAAACAATGCACCATGTCCGAGGTGAGGGGACTACGTAGATGTGAAGAGCTTGACGCATTAGTTTTACCTTAACGAATTTCTTTATGCAGCTAGCCCGAACACAGAGCTTAAAGTACGCTTCCCCAGTATTTTAGAGAATGCCTTCTATTCTAATAAAGATAGAAAACACTAGGCCTAAACACTGTAAATTCGCTTTATCTCAAGCTTTCTAAAGGTGATATTAGAATTTTCAAGATATGAAGTTCTGATGAAAAACAGGAGTTGCAAGACGTACACAATAGGATAAATTGCATTTAAAAAATACAGACAAAATTTATATCACAGCTTTTAAAATCTTTACGAAGTTTAGACATCACACCCTACTAAGCGGCATCTGAAATCCTTGATTGCTAGTGAATATTGTACTTTCGAGATGAAACTAGACACGACAGGGACTAATCATCAGTCGTAACCAGAGTTGACTTCAATACTTTGATCTCATACAAAGTAATTTAACTATTTTTCGAAATAAAGATGTAACAGTGGTATCAATGTAAACAGCCAGATAAGGTACTAAAAGCTGAACAAAACTGAGACTAGGGGGTAAAATGGAATGATAAATTTTACGTTTGTTTAACAACTGTATCACTGTTGTGTGGTATTATCTACTGGACACTTGTTGCCCATATTTGCATCAATGTTGCTAACCAGCTTTACAACTTCGATCTTATAATCTTTTCTTATTTACTTTTCGAGAAGGAACTTTGCAGATATTTGTAACAGCTATAAAATTACTTTTGATGGATGCTGCGATGTTCATTCGATAAGGAGACTTGATAAGTAATCTAGTAAACAACCATCATACAACTGTATACAATAATCCAATGATGTAATACAAAACTGCAGTCCTAAAATCTAGCTTGAATGGACGGATGTGGTAGTTACTGAACCACTTTACCAACCTGACAGTAAAAAGAAAATGAGCAGAGAACTCAGGTTTTCTCATCAAAACAAGTTCTTCAACAGCTGCTTCAGGTCCATGCAGTCTCAACAACCACCTTTTTTCAAAGGGACTTGTCAAAGTCAGTGTACACCCGCCTCCTTTTGTATTGCTGACGCCTTAGCAATCCAAATGAAGATTTGCATACAAAAGAGGCTTTTCGACATTTCACGGTCCTAATCTTAACCACTTCAAAGCATACCCATCATTCTACCCATTTCTTACACATCAACTTCCATGTTTCTATGCAATTCATTCATTAAGTATTCTATCATGTTACTGAACACGTTGATCGGACCTAACCATCTTTACTAGATTTCGATGATACCTTGAGCAATAACTACTAACCTAGGCGATTCTGCCGATTCAAGTCATGACAATTTCGATTCGCATGTTACGATACCTTTTCATTAACATTTTTGTTATTTCAGAATGAAAATGACGTTTTGCTTTTACACGTATTGGCTCGTTGGCTGCTATGCTAAGCAACTAATTGTAAATTCTCACCAAACTGTATATAAACGCTACTGCGCAACCGAGTGAATGAAGTTGCCGAAAACAGTCTCTTTGCTGAAGTACGTGTTTTCATTATTTTAAGTCTATGGGTATTTTTCTAAGAACTGATTAGTTAATTGTTCATCATAGAATCTCGGCATACAATAAATTCTGTTGGTACCACGAAAGTATTAAGCAGTAATTATCCATTCTGTGTTTAAGAAAGGAAGATGATTAAGTGTGTAACGTTTTGAATTAGAACAATCAACGATCACTGATCTCTAATTAAATCTTGAAAAGTAGTTTTTATCACCTATCTATACTTCTCTAATTTCTCGACTTCTGTTTAGTCTACCGCTGTTTTGTGCCAAATAATTTGCTTTTGTTAAAAGACCATTACCTAATGAATGATGCTCTGAAGCATTTTTGATATATTACAGAGCCAGCATTTACTTCAGGAGCACTTAACAAATTTCGTGTGTTCCCTAAATTTTTCAATTATTTTCGTTGGTAGTTTCCATTTCATTGATTTGTAACACATAAACGCATATCGCGATGAAACGTGAACGATATACATGATGATATTACCAAATATGGCTTCTTAGAACCGCGGATATAGGTTTTTCCGAAACTTAGGGTGCACTGCCCGAGACACTCCTGTTTAACAAACCTCCTTGTTGAGACAGAGGAGTGGGCAGCAGCTTTTAATGGCAGGCTGCTAATGGATGCCGTGTTTATAGACTTCAGTAAGGCATCCGATAAAGTGTTAAGTATGAAATTACTAGAAAAGCTCTCTTCTTTCGAGTTTGTTGCTTCATGGCAAGCCTGGATTAGGAACTTTCTGTACGACAGACGGCAGAGTGAGGGTTAATGGGATACTGTCCGGATGGAAACCTGTGACGAGTGGAGTTCCTCAAGGAAAAATCCTAGGCCTACTGCTTCCCTGTATTATGGTCCATCCGCAGAGCTTTCAAAAGTTTTGATCAGAACATGTTCAGAATACGCTACTCTACTTACGTTAGACCTTACTTGGAATACTGCACTCAGGCTGCCAGCCCATCTCTAAAAAAAGAATGCTGACGTATCCGAACGTGTTCATAGGGTAGGTACTAAGTTTTTAGAAGGCCTTTCGAATCTGCCCTATGACGAACGACTAAACTGGCTAAACTTATTCCCTCTGTCTTACCGTAGAAAACGAGGTGATCTCATGCAGGCATTTCGTATCCTTAATAACAACTTCGGTACTGATATGTCCTATCCTTCCACTCCTTCTAGAATTGACTATCTCCGAGGGTATCATAAGATAATTCAAAAACCGCGATCGAACCAACTCGGTATGAATCTGAGTTTCTCCCATCGTGTCATCAACGACTGGAGTTCCTAACCTCAGTAAAGCGTTTCAGCACCTTCTATCAACGCGTTTGAGGAGAAACTAGATCTTCACAGAGTTATCTTCTGCAAGGATAAACACAGACCTACTGTCCTTATAAGTAAAACTGCCTACACCATGTGAACTTCGGGCGCATCGCATAAGATTTGGGGGCACTTGGGAACTTTTGACAACTTCGGGTAGAATGTCTGGAATTTTCGTGAAAACGTAGTGAGTCTCCCCAACTGCAATCGAAGTAAAAATTCCAGGTGTTTGCCTAAAACTTACAACGTGCGCCCGAAGCAAATGCTGCTACAGTAATTACTACGCAGTACTGCACTGCATAAATTAGTATGGAGCGCAGACTAAAAACGTTTTTCTCGACTTCTTATTCGTTGGAGTGAGCAAACATTAGGACAGTACAATCAGAGTACAAAAATAAAGTACGATTTTTTTAATTGAAAGTAATGAATGAATTCATTACTTTTCCAACGCTCTCATAAAAATTAGATACTGACTCGCGATAATACGGACCTGACTAGTCGAAACTTTGACGTAAACCTATATCCCGGAAAAACTAATGAAACTATTCATAGCTATAATTCACAAAGGTCGTATAAAGACATTATTGCCAACCATGTGATGTGCACATAGTGTGAACATAGCGAGTAGAAAAGCTGCGCAGAGATACATGAAAGTAAACTATCACAATTATTCTTTCCTGAAGTAACTGGTAGCTTTGATGATAGCTTTTAATAGCCGTAATGAAGTTTGCCAGGCTTACATTCATCTCAGAGTAGCGTAGTGATTTAAAAGATGCGCTGCAAGCTTAGCACCCGGATTTGAAGTCTGTTATACGAGCTTCAAATGGTTTGTAGTCGGATAAGAAAAGCTTTCACATAATTTTCCTCCGCTTTTAGAGGTGGAAAAGTCACAACTTTCGTTGGTTATCGGCTTATTTACAAGTAAAGAGATAAACATCGGAAGCAGGTTACTTTCGAGTAAGCCCCCACCCACATAATAAGTACGTGTCAAGGTGGCGTTTAAAGGATTCCGGTGTAATTGCCTGGATGGTTATGCAAGAAGAAAGAAAGAAAGAGCAGAAATCGTGCCTGAAATCCAACCTGGTATATCCTAGGCCTTATTTCTGTGTTCTCTCTCACCGGTGTTTAAACTAAAGTTAATTGCCGGACAGAATGTGTACCGAGGGATTTTCAGTGTATTTTAGGTCACTACAAAGCACCATCTTAGTCGTCCATGCTACGTAGGAGATAGATCAATCACTGACATTCTTTCATCATGTCTTAGACCTAAGTCCCCAAATAGATTTGATTGACCACTTCTTGATGAATTAGATGACTAATTTGTGTTTCCATATAGAGAGGAGTAAGGCCATGCTCTGGAACTGCAGGAGATGCTATATCGAACTCTTAAAAATTTGGTGAACAGATCTATAATCGATTTGTCCGAAAATTCGCCAAGATTACTGAAGAAAAGTTCCCATAAAATGAGTTTCTGTCAAAGTTTTCACAGGGTTTTAACTTTTGAAAGACTAATACACCTGATTCCTCTCCACCTACGACGCCTTTCTGTTCCAATCTACTGAGACCGTTGACATGAAATGAGTCCCAGAGTGTGATGCATGCTCGATATGGATCTCCTAATGTTGAAGTCGAGTCTTCCTGTAACTAACACTATCTTCTTGACTCCTATCGTACGCGAAAAGAATGATTCAAAAGACCCCTGTTGAGGTGGCACGTTTATGCTTATTAAGAAAGAACAAAACCCTAGTACTCGACCCTAGGCAACTCCACTTGGAAATTCTTTTACTTCAGAGACTGAAAAACTTACTTGGGCTTCAAACAAACTACCACGTAGGTTTGAGGACTGCCAGTCGATGGGTGCCAGTTTGATCCTGATTAATTTTGTTACTTCCACACTGCAGTCATGACTGACTCGATCAAATGCTTTAGAAAAGTCTAGTTGGGTAATGCCAGTTTATCTATCCACTGTGGTGAGCGAGTTAGTTATGCAAGGACTCTTTTTTAGAAATTCATGTTGCTGTGGCGTAAAGAAGTTGGCTACCATGAGGCGACCTATCACAAATTATGGATAAGAGTCACCAGCCTGTAGTTCTTCGGACTAGATCGTCCACCTCCTTTGAAGGCTCGTGTTATGTGATGTAATTTCCAAGGATTGGACGCTGTCGTTTGACTCACAGAACCTCCAAGTAACTTATATAAAGGTCCGACCGATTTTCATTCTCTCCCTCACAAAGAGAAGCATGGATTTTGTCCAGTACCGAATAGGCATTTTTTGGGAGTGGTAGCAGTTTGCATTGGATTAACCGAAAGTTGAAATCAATGACTGAGTTTCCCACTTGGTTACTGGAATACTAGCAAACTCCCTGATAGGTGGTCGATGGTGAAAACATTTGAAAATATCTATCGGCCAGGTGTTCAGCCGTTTCAGTGTCCCTACTGGTCAGCTCGCTGGGGTGTACTAGTTAGCAAAATCCTGTTGTGGAGCTGTCGCTGATTGGTTTGGGGAGGTGGCCGTCAATCAGTGGGCCACGGTTTGAACCCTCCTCCACCTATCGAGGTTTGAACGACAAGGCAGTACCATTGGCCCTCATACAACAAGTGTGGCTCATTCCACAATGCATGAATATGTACAAGGCTGGTGAGTGGATTTCAAAATTATTAAAATTCCTTCTTTGTCTGTTGGAACGATACGCCATAGTGAAAGTGACTTCCTGGGTTAGTAACAGTCACCTTTGAATCCTAGCTAAGTGCTGTTGCCTACTGACACTCAACGCCTTTATAGGTTTGCTTATTGCCTTACTGGGTAATATGTTTGTATGCTTATTACCATTCCCATTATGCTCGGCCCAGTGATGTCCTTTTAACTAAAGTTGTGTACCAGCAGACTCGTCCATTACCTCAAATGAATTGAAATATGTTGGGGTTGAGTGAAGAATGGAGTGGTTGATGATATATATAGAAGGCTGCCGAGTATAAACCTTTAGTATGCGTTCACATCTTTCCATACATGGTCAGCTTCCCGAACTGTCTATTCCAGCACCAATAAAAGAGCTGAAACGTTGATTCGTCTTGGGCTTTTACCACCCTTGTTGGAGGATGGCGTGAGTTTCATTTTACAGACATACTGAAACCCAACAAGGACCTTGTCACCTATGCCTAAAGAAGGGAGAACTGCTGAGTGTGTCGAGAATTCTTCATTTGTGATGGTGTAATCTTGATAGGATGAGATTTCAGTATCTCTCCACCACGCTAGCGGTCTCACATTTTGCTTTAGCCCTAACTCCTTATCCAAGTCAAAGAAACGGGCTTCAGTGGTGTCCCCACTCCCACAGCTTGAACAAACCGGACGATTTCCTCTCACTGGCTCTTTGACCTTGTAAAATCCGCAAGAGTCTTCGTTTAATCACACTGCAGTGGATTTATGTAGCCGTCTGTGGCAAGGACCCACGGTAAATCGTGAAACTTTCGACCACCAGAAACTGCTGGCTAATGGCTACGCCGATGGCTAGGCCGCCTTTGATTCTGGTTCTTTTCATGGGTCATCCCCCAGGAGGCATCTCTCACGATTTTGCAAAAGCGCCCAGGGCCCGTGGTTGGAATCATCGATCAGGTGAAACGAGCCAACCGACAAGCGTCCGAAGATGAAGTAATATAAAGCTGTTCCAATCTAGGTTTTCCCCTTCCTCTCTTTTATCCGCTGCCACTCATACCGCAGTTTCTAATAGTATCACAACGCTGACGTGGTTAACAAAACCTCATGCTACCAAGAGAAATACCTCCCTGTAAGGCCCTTACAGCTGCAGTACAAGCTAAGTTCAAGTAGAACGCAACACCCACGCCTTAAGAAAAAGATAACCGCCACTATCGAAGATGCTTATAACGATCACGCACACAGCGCGCAGGAGTCTAATTATACCACCAAGGAGTCTCAGATAAGGCAAACGTCATCAGTCCATGCCACTTATTCAAAAATAAAGTAAATGCCGCGGCAAGCAGAAGATTAGCGGGCAAACAGCGAACGTCACACAGCTAAGGCACTGGCCCTAAGGAATGCGAGGAACATTGTAACACCTGATGACTGCAGCATACGCGTTTCAGTCGTATCATTTTTAGAGGAGGCACTTTCATGCGATATGTCTTGACAATGCGCACGCTGCCACTAAGACACTGAAACGTGCGAACAGCTCCAAAATTTCGTGAAAAGACAACCATGCTTTCGTTCTAGTAAAACTGCTTGGAATGCAGAAAGCTACCTGCGCTTTATACCAGTTGTCTCAGGGACCTGGCCACAGTTGCACGACAACCATCAGCCTCACGTAACTCGGTACAGGAAGACCGCGAAAAGAACGAAGGGTCGGCACAGTATCGGATGACTTGTCACTTGTTTCATACCAACGTATGTGGCAACTTCCTAAGCCAGGACTCTTTCTCTGTCATCTGGCCACATGAAGCCATAGGCCCATAGGCCCATGGGAAAGGGGGAGTCCCTGAGTCCTGTGGTGAAGTGAGCCAAGGAATCTTCATATGGCACAGTAGGGAAGGAGAAAAACGGGGAATTATGTATTTATCTTTACAAAATGTTGGGTATCTTACCCACTGTGAGCATAAGTTACCGAATGGTCAACTCTGTTTTCTTATATAGTGTTGATGCATCTACAGACTTACTATTGGGTAAGATGGAACGGTTTGGTGTTCTGACTCCTTTTTGAGGATCTTCCAAATACATTATGCCTTTTTGCATGCTTTGACGGGTCGTCCAGTAAATCGATTCACCTATGGTATTTACTTTCTTGGTATTGTCGTGACCACTGGTAGCTTTATACGGATGGCCCAAGTGGCGATGTCCCTCATTAGTCCCCGTTATTGATCAGTCGGTAAGGTATTCTACTTCTTGGACCATAGTGCCATCAGCGGATATTGGTGCACCGCCAAGTGGTTTGGCCTATTGCAGCGAAAACAGGGGTGAGATCCCTCCCATGAATGTTGTTCGCTGAGTGCTTGATAAAACACTATCATACCACGGTCGCTGCTGCCAAGGAGTCCTCAACCTTAACGTGTTCTGTCCGTAGACGGTCTCCAGCGAGAAGATACTTCAGCGCGGACTACTTTTTGCCCAATCCGCATTGGGTGTCATGGCCAGTATTCTCGTGCAGCCCAACCCTTATGAAGGCGTTCAGCAGGTCTCGACCAAACGTCCAACCTGAAGTTGGCCCGTCCTGGCCAATGTTGGGGTTTGAGTACGAAAATACCTCCTATGCTGATGTGGTCATAACCGTTGGTCGTTTCTGTGGTCACTACTTGCAGCAGTCGTTGCTTCTCTTCCATATTGCTGGCAGGAGCTCCACAGGCCCCTCTTTCCAGGCACGCAGTGCATCCATTCGTGAAGCGGCGAGTCCTGACGGTAGATCTTCACCGGCTTGTTCACTTTCAGGACGATCGCTCATAAACACAGCCACTTCCTCTCCATCCTTGTGTTCCCCGCCTCTCCTGAGCGGACGCACGCTACGTACGCCAGCTCTGATGTCTCTAATATCCTTGGGTAACCAAAATTCTATCGGGACAACAATCTATGGAAATGGAAGCGGAGAGATCGTGCTTCCACTGCCTTACCCCTAAGCTACCTCGAATGGCAGTAGGGACACTTTGATGTGCTTCTGACAGCATAGAGAGCCTTGGTGGTGGCGGACTCTAAAGGGTTGTGTGTAAAGGTTGAAGCTGTTACTGGCCGGCCAGATTCATTGGAACCTGCCAGGTCAAATTGCCTCCCGCAGCTATTTCTGGTGATATTGTCGAGTCAGGGGCAGTTTGAGTGTCGTCCTGTCCGCTCACAGTAATGGTGACCTCAGTTTGAAGGGGGTTGTTGTCTGTTGTCGCAGTTTTCTTGCATCGCTTTCGCGACGGAAAACGTTCCCGTCGTTGTCGCTCTTAACTGCGCGCCACACTCACAGCACTTTGGTTAGAAAATCTGAGCGTCTAAAGTCAACAGCCATCAACCTGGGCGACAACACTGGTCAGATGGGGGGAAGGTGGGGGCCTTCAGACCACTGCCGCCATCATTTCGTCTCACCACATTCCTGCCGACAACCGCTGCCATTGTTGGACATCATGAACATACTTTTCAACTAATGTGCAGGCCGTCAGTTCCGGCACAACGCGAATAACATTGTTTTCCGATAGTGACGTACAGGCCGGTATGCGATATGTTTTCTCCCTAACCATCTCCGATCTGGCTCAGCTTCAGTGCTGGATGAAGGGTGATGATCTTAGTGTGACAGCGAGAGAAATCTTGCGGCATCCCTAATCGAGTCCAGCATCACCCTCATCGATAGGGTTTCTTCTTGAGGTGGACGGCTGCCCTCGAGGCCCTGGTATAGCCCCGCCTCTTAGATGCGTGGTCCTAGTATGCAGCTTGCCGTTTCCCACTGCTGTTTGTCAAACAGTTCTCATTTCTCAAAAAGGCTGTCATATTACCCATGAACGCCAAAGTAGATCACGGAGTTCATCCGACAGTCGGCATCCATGTTATCATGTGCTGTAGGTGGGTTTTAACGGAAAAGTTGCACCTTCTTTTCTACTGCAACCCATTTCTCGTCATAGATAGCAGGGGTAGTCGGTAGAACACCTTCGGTGTTTGAGGCTGTTGTGTCAAACCTTACGACTAGTCATCATTTGTTTGCTTTTGGAATGCTCACTGTTGTGACTATCCGTGGAAAGACACCGGCATCTTTGTTTTTGAGCCTTGTTTGTAATGGTGGTTTTCACGGGCTCCAGCATTTTACCAGCCAGTGGGATGCCCCTTACGGCTCCTCAAGCGAACTGGCAGATAGGAGTGGCACTGTGGGCAGATCTCCAAGAACCATGTGCATCGATGACGCACCATGAAGGCGTAATATCGGCCTCGTACCTCCCCATCAGAGTGATAGGTGAACCCGGGTGTTGCGAATTTTGCAATTAGAGTAGCGTCTCCTCCGGGTACCATGAGATCACACGTGCGGAAATGGTAACCGTGACCACGGGGTTTAGAAAGGGGCTTTATGTTTGTTCTCCGCCACCCCCTTTTGGTAGCTTTCTTCGGCAGGCTTTGGATTCTGGGTTAAGTGCGCCAGTAAGACAGGCTTTTCGCTGAAAGGGGGCAGATAGGTTCTGAGAGATGTACGGCAGAGCTCAGGATTTATTCCGGAACCGGTGTCCGTGAATGTTCAGCAGTGGTCCGTCCGTGATCTTCTGAGTTTGTCTCATACAATTTACCTCCAGCACTGGCTACTGCCGAGAAAGAAGTGGACAGTAACTCAGGTTGAGCTTCACAGGGGATGTTTTGGCGTTAAACTAAGCACCACCCCTACGCATTTTGATAAGTGCACACGAGAAAATACAAGGCGAAAACGCATCTCATTATCTGTCCCTTGGGTTCCAAGTGAAACATGGGAGTTCAGTAGCACGTCGCCATTTCACCCCCCTCCCCGCAGTCTTTTCAGCGTGGCTCCACGGTTTCCCAGAGGTTTCTACCTCTTCCTCACATGATCTCCACGCCACCCTCTGACACCCAACCCATCGTCTCCCTTATGGGTTGCAAAATAAAGGCCTGAATTGGCATGATGCGTGATGTCCCCAAGTGGTCTCCTCAATCCATCTCCATTTCCGCTTCCTTCTGCATATTTGTTGGGCGGTGAGTTCTCTGTTGGTCCGTTGCCCACTTTGTCATGGGTATATTGGAATGCAGTGAAGTGCAGTTATCTCCACACTGATTTCAGATTAATGATATCCTGTCTTGCTTTTCCGATGCTGGCTGGCTTCGACATCCTCGTCTGCGCCTGTGCGGCCTGCAGTTGATAAGATGCTGCCTAGGTAGGTGGGTCGGTGTAAGAGACCACTTCCTTTGGGCTTCTCCCGTTGATGGTGATTGGTGCTTGTTGTTGTTGGTTGAGTATCTTCATCACCTCCATCTTCTCTACGTTCACTAGAAGTCCCATCATCGTTACCTCTGCTATTAACTTGTTGGTTTTTGCCTGTAGATCTTTGAGTTTGTGCGACGTGACATTAGACACAAGTCATCAGTGAAATCCAAATCTTCTAGAGTTTTTACGTGGCATCGGTCAAACAGTGTATGCCTTTCTTCTCGCTCGTCAGAGTCTGTTGTGTAATCCATTCCACAACAATCAGTAAGACCATCCGTGATAGCAGGGAGCCTTGTCTTACTCTTGTCTCCACTTCAAAGGCACCGCTGAATTTTCCATTGCGAATCACTCGGCATGTGTTGTCGTCACATAGCTAGCTGTTGAACTAGGTTGATAAGGGGTTGTGGTGCTAAAGGCATAGCGTTGAAGTAGCCTCCGAATTACTTCTCGGTCGACGCTATCGAAGGCCCTTTCGAAATCGATGAAGCTGAGGTTGAGCTGACTGCCATTCTATGCTCCATTCTATGGTAATGTGCAGCGCAGAGTTGCCATTTGATCCGCACATGTTTTGTTTTTAGTGGAGCCAACCCGTTTCGATAGTAATTTTGAATCCAGAATATTGTTTAGACTCTCCAGGATGATGTGGCTTCATATTTTGCATGGGGTGGACGGCAACATTATTCAGCGCAGGTTCTTGCAAAGAATTAGCCCACATTTCTCTGGGGGTTTGACAAGGTAGTCCTTCTTCTGATCTGAAGGTGGCCTTCCTTCCCTCTTTCATTGCAGACCTTCCGCAATTGTGGTGTGAGCATGTCTGCTGTTGTCTCTGAACCTGTTTTCAGTGTTTCTGGAGGAGTTCCATCCGGTCCTTCTGACTTCCCGGATTTCAGCAACCTCATGGCGTTCGGGACCTCCCCTCGGCTTTCGTTAGAGGGCTTGTGTTCACTAATAGTTCTGCTGCTGGTCTGCCGGTGGTAGTTCCGGACAAGTTGCCGGTGGTGGTGGTTATCGGGTCAAGAGCTTTTGGAAGTGTTCAGCACATCGTTTCCTTTTTTTCCTTTCTTTGTTAATTAAGTTCCCCTCACTGTCTTTCATCAGTTTCGCGTGTGTTGATCTCTTCCCAGATAGTAACCTGGTTAGTTGATACAGTGTTGTCAGGTTTCCCCTACCAGCAGCCTGTTCTGCTTAACTTGCCAATGTATCGTAGAAGTGTGTTCTATCTTCGCGTGCACTCTTCTTTGTATTTTCGTCCGGTGTAGTGTTTCATAGGTTGTACTCAGTTCCCCTTTCTGTTGTTCATCCTTTCTCTGCACCGTAGTGGCTTTGAGAGATAAACAGTATTCTTTAAGTTCACTATGCGGAGAGGTGCCAGTATTCATACCCTTGTATGCAATCGTGAGGCCATCTGTATTAAAGGAACTTCAGGGCTTTAATAAAACCGGTTCTTACATTTAGAGATCTGAGTACGTTCATAGTGAACGCAATGGCTTGACCATTGTTATGTGCCGATTGCTCTATTATGCTTCGTATTTGTGGATATAATATGAATGTCAAGAATTTTATAGATATCCGTGAAAAGAAAGAATTCGTTGAGTAGACGTTGAAACTGAAATGCAGACATGCGAGAGAGAATAAAATATGGAAGCTTATTCCATAACTTGCTGTACTGTAACATAAAGGATCGTGACCTAAGTTTAGGGCGGTGTTTTTCTACAGGTACAGTGCATTCACGATTGCGTAGACTATGTGAGGACATAGGCTTAAAAGTAGGAGCACAACAGGCACGAAATGCCATGCAAAAGGCGGAAAAATAGGCTAAGGTTGAGCTTAAGGCGTCTTAGCCAAAGTGGGTCAATTTTTAGTTTCTTACACCTTCCTCATAATCAAGTTCTTCGTGACGGCCCAGTACACAGCGGGCAAACTTTTTTGAACATTCTCAATTAGTATCCTATCCGAAGCATACATATTGCTGAAGATGATTGTGCCATATTCAAGTACTGGGCGGATCATTACCTTGAATAAAAGCAGTCTGGCCTCAGTGGTATGTACGTGTTTAAGCAAAAGGCCAACTGAGCGCCTACACTTGGAGGCAAGTGACTGGGCATATTCCGTAAACGTTAAGTTCCGAGAATACCTAATACCTAAATCACATACTGAGTTGTAAGATTGCAGCACAGAATCGCCAAGGTGTAAACTGACGTTTGGATAAGAGTTATTGAAACAGAGAATTCCGCATTTACTAGAGTTAAGTGGAAGTTGCCATGTTTCACTCCAAGCGAACAAATTCGTCAGGTCTTCCTGGATTCTGTTAAAACCCTCACTTAGCGATGAGTGGGGAAAGCTATACACGATTTTTAAGTCGTCAGCAAACAGGTAGGGTTTACCATATTTTATCACTTTAGAAATATCATTTATGTGAAGGAGGAAGAGTAAGGGCCCCAACACACTACCTTGAATGACACCACTCAAAATAGGCTTCGGGAGGAATAGGTTTTACTGAACTTTACCATTTGAGCACGCTGTCAGAGGAATGAGCTTATCCACGATAATAGAGGGTCACTGATTCCAAATAATTGAAGCTTCGGAATTAACAGTTTATGAGGCACTTTATCAGATGCTTTTTTGAAGTCAAAAATGGAGCAGTTACGAAAAGACCTTCATCTCGTTTGCAGATGACCTCCTCAAAATAATCCAGTGAGCAAGCACAACCTAGTAAGAAACCATGCTGCATATGGGAAAGTAGCTGATGCGCAACCACACAATCAGCAATTTCTTGCACAACCACCTTCTCCATGATACGAGAGACTACAGATGTAATATTTATGGGACGATAATTCTGAATATCTGACGTCGGCCCAGATTTATATTTGGAGACATGTATGACAGCTTCCAGTGGTCAGGGCAACATGCCTCGGTGAGGGATATCGAGAATAGCTTCATGAGGGTCAATGGTATGTCTTCACCAACCCCCTTAAGGAGAACAGACGAGATCCCATCGGGTCCGGCAGAATATGAGTGCCTTAGTGAAGCAACTGCATCATCTATCCTTCTCTGTGTAAAGGAAACATTACTTAGCGAGTGGTGTGATGGAATGGGCATTTGTGTGCTTAGTACACTATCTTCAGGTATGAAGCAGCTTGCATAATGATTACTAAACAGCTGACAGATCTTACTCGGGTCATCATAGGGAATGTCCCCATCAACGATCAGACTACTGGGAATAGCTCTAGATAAGTTTGCGCGGGGTTTTAGAAATCTCACTAATGATTGATAGTTGTCTGTTTGTGCGCTGCAGCCAGTTTCTTGTTTGACCGCTTACAGTAACTTATTTGACTTGAAGTTCTCATGAGCAATTTTTATTGAGATCGATAGAAGTTTCTGGCATGCCTGAGCATGCTGATGAGTACATTTTCAGAGATGAAATTCACTTTCAGCTTTCTAATTACTACTGAAACCTCCGGAGCAATATGATCGTGAATTGCATTCATGGAACTGTGGAAGATGTCACTTGGTTCATGAGTCGATCTACCGGTGAAATAAGAACCCCGGTCCAATCATCGCAACATGTATCTCTTCCCAGATGGTATTTTTATATCGTCTAACTGTGG
The DNA here is from genome assembly GCA_944470555.2 of Heterobilharzia americana. NCBI lineage: Eukaryota > Metazoa > Platyhelminthes > Trematoda > Strigeidida > Schistosomatidae > Heterobilharzia > Heterobilharzia americana. Next base: position 2,604,267 of record OX104129.1, read on the forward strand.
CTGCTTTTGATCTATGAGCTAACGTAGTACTGGGAGATAGTCGGAAGTCACCAAACACTACTCTGTGATGGCTGCCCGGGAATTCTGGACCGACTTGAAAGGCGAAAGGCAATAACCCATGGTGAAACTAGGTCAAGTATGCTATTATGTCTAGTTGGTTGCATTACATGTTGGCGCGATCCTCCAGAATCCAACACATTAATAAAATTATCAAACCGCCTAGGAGAAGTAAGTGTCTGCCAATTGATGTCAGGCGTATTAAAGTCACCGCATATAAGTTTCTTGGAGTAGGGCAGTGTTGTTACATGGGTGAACACTTCTGCAAGCCATCGTCATAATCTACAGTAGAGCGAGGGGGACGGTAGATACACCCTAAGAGGATAGTTATAGCATTTGTAAACTTCGCCACAACCCACACTGAGTCACTGAGCGAATTGAGTTCTGAAGTAATACAATTTGCTGCAGCAATGTCGGGCCTGATATAGATGATGCAACCACCACCCTACCATTATATCCATCTCCCCTGCACAGAGTATAGCTGTCGACAGAGACATCACTATCGGGAGTGTCTGGAGTACACCAAGCTTCAGTGATGAATATTAGGTAGGGGTTAGACATAGTCGACAACATAGTGATCCCACTTATTTTGTTGCGTATGGAACGAGCGTTAATCAGACAGAAGGTTAAAGAATTGGATAAGCAGTAGTACCTAAACCTGTTTTCGGAAAGCATTTTCTCGCAGGTTAGTTGGAAGTGTAGTGGTGAGGAAAATGGGGTAGAATTTAATTTCGGGGACATAATAGGGTAATAAGATACTACTGGGCTACTACTAATATCCTTTATTGTGTTGGGTGTTGACCCACTGTACATGAGCCGGGAGGATGACAGGTTGGCGTAACATCTTCCCCGCCACTGTAGCGGTTGTGAGTTAGGATTGACAGTAGCTGACTCGACAGCGTCATCATCTGAACAGCAATAGGCGCTAATAATTTTTGAAGTCCGCAAAAATTTGTGTTTTCAGAATGAGCCAAGTAAATCTGTGGTTTCACTTCCGCATGGGAAGGGGTAGGGTGCATTATGTTGGGGGCCAGTATCAGAGGCTGCATCTGAACAGCAGGTCTCCAATTGGGAGGTGATATCGTTGTACTGCGGCGAGTATACATTGGATTCGAATGTTGTGTAGATGGGTGTGAGGAGAAAAGCGTATCGTTTCTCTTATAGCCCCTGTCTTCATGACTGTGAAGGCATTTGTGTTCTGAACATTCTTACGCATGTTCCTTTCTTTTTACCACCTTGGTGTATGAATCCTACCTTTCTGTTGATTAGTGAGGGTGCCATAGTACTTGGTGTCATATCGGTGGACGTCATGAATGTGTCTGCGCAAGGAAACGGGGTCACTCTTCGAATGGCGTTATAACCATTAGGTTTAACAGTCTGAATATAATTACTTCGGGGCTGGCTAAAACGTTTCTGTGCCATTGGCTTTGTCGGTATACTCGAACTAGGACTTTTAGGTTTCGATTTTCGAAACATGGCACTTTGTGACCGTGCATTGTCAATACACCCAGAGGTCAACATGGTATTTGAGGGCGGTAAAGGCTTAACAGCGTAACTGCACCTGGGTGATGCAGGTTTCGTCGATAAACTCAGGGGAGTCAGGTGCATATCGGACGTATCATTACCGTTGCCATCCATATCAACATCATCTGAGAATAAATCTGCATAACTGGCGGAGATTTGACCTTCAGTTTCGGTGTTTACTACCATGTTGGATGGTGAAACAGTAGCAACTGATGTACTTGCAACAATATGCTCGGTCAGCCTTTTTTGATCTACACTTACAGTGTCATCTGGTGTGAGGAGCTGACTCCCAGGCGCCAGTATGTTTCGGGTGGCCATTGGTTCTGATGAAGTTTCCAGGGGGACTTCATAAGGTTTCGAAACACGTGTCCGTCTTTGACATGGGGTAAGATCTGGAAGTACCCTAACATTCTCACAGCTTCTTAAGAGTCTTACAGATTTCTGTGAACCAAAAAAGTGTCTCGCATCAAGGAGTGAGCTAAACTGGAATGATATTGGACAGGGGTATTTACTGGTCCTCTTCCTAAGACGCCGGACTGTGCAACCAGATTCATGCAAACCATAGGCTTGGAGGAGATCATTTTTAACACGTCTTAATGGAAAACTATCAGGGACATTGAGGACAATGGAGTTGTGCAACGAAGTCAATCGTTTGTTGGCTTCAGTGGCTACAAAGGTTATCCACTGATAAGTCCATTGTAGGGTTGAGTAAGACGGTTTAATTTATGCTGAAGATCAGCAATCGCATTACTATTGTCAACAGTATTACACTTGTTCGCAACAACACGATTATATACGTCAGACAGATCGACAGAAGGACCATTAATAAATAAGCCATTTTCAGACCCTAGTGAAGGATTCGAAACTTTTGATCTCTTAGCTTTATGGATTGGTTTGTTTACGGCAGCAATAACGTTACTCATTTTAAGGCTGCAAGGCACAGATATAAAGAAACAAAATTTATTGTCTGACAATAAAATAGCAAGATTAGAGACTTATCTGCAACACAGATTAAAGTTATTGGTTGTCTGTCAACCTCAGCTTTTGCAGTAAACTGGTAGATAAAGCGGCGAGGTGCTACAACTTCCCGTCAAATAGCGAAGAACACTGAAGTCCAGACCAAAGTTCACGTATTGATGAAAATCAGAGATATGCAACCAATAGTTGCGGAGAAAATGACAGCAACAGTTGGCGGATAACGTATATGTTTAGAAGCTTTAATTTGCAGGCGGAAAATGTAACTGTATCGTAGCCGGATTGCCCAAATTCAAAAGCACGAGGAAAGCGCAAAAGATGTAATGCACGCTGGAATTTCTAGGGTATGGCCTTTTCAGATAATATAGGGATGTATTTGGCCATCTCATCAGTTGCTAGAATGGCCTTTAAAGTCACTCTTAAAGTCACTGGGAGAGAAAGTGATTCATACTTCCCATAGTAGCAGCTTGCTATTCAAATAAGAAAAGGTTCAGATAAACATATGACAAGATAGCAGAATGAACTGTAGGTTTCATATACTAAAATAAGGTGTAGCGACATCTATGGAGAAAGAAAGCGGTTTTTCTTCTAATTGCCAAGAATTTTCCAATTATTATATGGGTACAGATTAGACATTTTAGCGCAAGATACATCGGCGACATAGCCGCGTATATTTGTGGCGAAATAAAGTTAATTCCAAGCGAACAAAGAGTAGGAAATGACTCTTATATGAACTTGACCAACAAAGAAGCCAATCACTAATTCTTCGTACTTGTAGATTTCACACGAGTGGGAAACCAGGAAGAAACACAATAGGTTAATGTTAAGTCAAATCCACTGAATAGCACGTAACTAAGATACGAATTTTCGGAGTTCCCAAAACCCAAAGCGTGACCGACCAAATCCAAAACAATTGGTTGCCAAAAAATGAATATATATTCAAACAGTAAGTTCTTTACAACAAATTACATGTACAAAACTTCATTACAAACCTTCAATTTTAATGCCTACTGCAGTTTCTATCCAAAACGAAATACAATCGCAACACTAATCGGAACAAGTGGTTAAATATGGTTGTACAAGCAAATTGAATGAAATTAAACAAAATGGGTGGTCAATGTTTTTGAATACATTAAAAAGAACCAATCAAAACACATTCAACGGGTAGTCAGGTAGGAATAGTAGATTTGACATACCATGTCAAAATACCGATTTGTTTCAACTAACTAGGTAAAGGGTTGCTCACCAGTTAACATGAAGTGTCACGAAATGCGGAATGGCTTAGATGCTTGACCGTGTATCTTCAGCCTAGTCATTTCATTGAAACTTTGAAGGTCAGCATGAATACTTAACTTCGTCGAACCCTAGACTATTAATTTGACTTTCTGATTCACCTTGTTTTATGCTGCTCAACCATCGTAATTTCCCATTAACAAAAGCGATACATTCTTACTTTGATATTGATAATTTTTTTGTCCATCATTTGAATTCGGCGTAAACATATCTGTCAAAAAAATTTCATTTTACGCCACCAAATGCTTATCCTATAAGACATTTTCCTGGGTTCTTACTATCTCACTAGGTTTCGAATTCCCAGGATCAACCAGTGCAACTTATATGTCAGAATCTAAACCTTAATCCTGCATGTAGTTTAACAGTTTGGTTCAGATTATAAGAATGAGTAGTACAGAAGTAGCTTCATGTCTAGGTATAGCAGTCTTGAACGTTTTTCTAAAACAAAAAATCAGAAGATTGTTTCAAAAGTTAATATTATTAGTGCAAAACTTGGGCACTGTGGTAGGATGCAATTCCATATCAGATTTATTTGTTTCATATGCAGCACACAGTTACAGTATCACTTACTGAAGCCAGCCGACATACCTTATCTCTGAATGAGTTTGTAGGCATGAATGCCGTTGTAATTCCTGCTTTCTTCAGCATCCTGCATAAAGTTTCTCATGTATCCTCCCCTTATAGGCTAACACAATGGAGGCTATGAACTCCTTTATACTCGTGTTGTCGTTATTAGTCACATTCGTATTCGTATTCGTGTTATTGTTATTATTTCGTTTGCTCTGTGTTCATACGAATTTCTCAATGAACTGTAGAGGATGATAATCAACTATTGGTGCTTCTTTTATGTGTTTGATTTCCTTGTTTTAGTCCTTGCACTGACTAGTCAGTTTTCTAGCTCTATCATTTAAACATTTGACTGAAAGTGTCGTCACTGACATTCGATGGGATGGGATGACTTGAAATCCAGATACCTATTAGAATGTGTTGGTTTTCTGTAGACGGTGGTATGCAAACCGCCTTCTGTCCTTCATTCTGTCCTGCAATGGAACACAGGTAGTTCTCCTTGTTCATTTCCCACCTCCCCGTAAGTGAATAGTTTGCGTCTACTATTGAGTTTATATGTGTGATGAAGTTGTCGATATGTTCTGATTTGAACACAGTAGTGAATGTGTCATCCACATATCACTAGGATATCTAAGGTGTGGGACTGATTGTTTGTAAAGCCATGTTTTCCCAGCTATCTATAAATATATTTGCTATGATTATGGCTATTGGTAATCTCATTGCTACTTTTTCTGGTTGTCTGTATATTTTGTCCTTATACTTGAAGACTTTGGAGGTCAGGTAGAACTGTACGCCTTATATGATCTCATCAATTGGTATCTTCATTTTGGGAGTAAGTTTTGAGTTAATATTTAGTTGACTTCTGACTGCTTCCAGTGTCATATTGATTGGTATTTCAGTGTATCGGACTATTACAATGAAAATACCCATTTTCTCATCATGAGGTCTTCAGTATTTACCACAGTCAATCCATAAAGCTATTACTACACATGTTATCCATTCATAACATATTCTACTATGACTTTTTCCCCATAACATAATAAACTGTAAGAGACAGCCTACTAAAGAGTAAAACACTTTTTACTTGAAGATCTACAGGCGAAAACTAACAAGTTGTCAGAAGAGGCAGTGAAGGCGGGACTTCAGGTGAATATAAAGAAGACAGAAGTGATGAAGATACCCAACCAACAACTCCAACAACAACAACGACAACAAACTCCAATCACCATCAACGGGAGAAACTTAAAGGAAGTATCCTCCTTCACCTATCTAGGAAGCACTGTTTCAACTACAGGCGGCACAGACGAGGATGTCAAAGTCAGAATCGGAAAAGTAAGACAGGTGTTCATTAGCCTGAAACCAGTGTGGCGATCTTCTGCACTCAGCATGTGGAACAAGATACGGATTTTCAACACCAACCCAGTCAAGTCAGTGCTTCTGTATGGTTCAGAGACTTGGAGCGTTACGAAAGGCATTTCCAATAAACTACAGACATTCCTCAACAACTGCTTGCGCTCGCTACTGAAGATGAGATGGCCAGAAAGAATAAGCAACAAGGAGCTCTGGGAACAAACCAACCAAGAACCTATCGCTCAACAAATATGCAGTGGAAGGAAGTGGAGATGGATTGGGCATACACTGAGAAAGCCGACTGGGGACATCAGGCGTCAGGCCGTCGAGTGGAATCCCCATGGAAAGCGACGAGTTGGACGTCCGAGGTGAGGGTGACATGAAGGAGATCGTGCGAGGAGGAAATGAGAGCTTCTGGGCTGTCGTGGAGCCAGGTTCAAAAGATTTCATAGAAGAGAGTGGAATGGAGGCGTGTTACTGAGGCCCTATGTTCCATTAGGAACCCAAGGGACTAATAATAATAATAATTTGATATGTAGCGCACAATGATACAGTATTATTTACTTGATTACGTTTAGAGCATAAATTATTGCTCATAATCATATCAATGTGGGTATGGTATGATTATGAGCAATAATTTATGCTGGAAACGTAATCAAGTAAGTAATACTGTATCACTGTGCACTACATATCAAATAAACAAATCTAATATGGAATTACATTCTACCACAGTGCCCAAGTTTTATACTTACATTAAGGGTGAAATAGAATATTAGCATCAGCTAAGTCTCTACTAGGAAATTCATCTCTACCACTTACTAGTAACATTGATAACAACGTCGCCAGTTAAAATATGTGACTATTTTCCCTTCTTTCTTCCATTATACAGGATTACATCATAGCCTGTCAGTAAGAACAACCAGCCATATGGAAAAAAAAGAATGCCAATTATTCTATACATATTTTTTTGCACCGAGACAAACTGTTTGTTCATTATAAAAAAAATCTTTGTTAGCAAACTCTAATGTTGGGCAATACTTACTTAAAAAAAGATTCGGACTTCAGTTATTGGTAGATTTTGGGTAAATTTTACCAAGAGAACATGGTAAAATGGTGGTGTTTTCTCGAAATCCTTAAAGGTAAACTGAAAATAGTGACCAAGAATTCAGACTTTTTCTGGTTTCAAAGCGTAAACGGTGGTAGACACAAGTAAAGCTAAAGAGATTCTGCATCTATGTTGTAAAATTCTCCAAAAAATTATCGTTCACAGGATGGTTTTCGCAGAAATTTCTCTTGCTTGACAAACTTTCCTATAGCCGGAGAAATTTGGGTTGAGTCTAAAGATGATAGGATCCCTGTAGATGTCAAATTCATTGACTTTAGTAAGGCGTTTGACATAGTACCTCATTCCAGGTTGCTCAGAAAACTGGGAAGTTTTAGAGTCACTGGCAGTCTGCTCGCATGGATAAGAGATTTTCTTGTTGGTAGGAGACAAAGAGTTAGAATCAATTCTCAACTCTCCACTTGGAGGTCAGTAGAGAGTGGAGTGCCGCAAGGCACAGTCCTGCTGTTTCTCCTATATGTAAATGGGCTGCCAAACATCACGAACTCCCCTATGGTTCTCTATGCCGATGATGTAAAGATCTGGAGAGAAATTAGGAAGTATGAGGATGTATGTGCACTCCAGGCAGACCCGAACAGCTTGTTTAGCTGGTCAAAGAAGTAGTTGATGCCTATCAATGCAGGTAAATGTGTCAGCATGCACTTGAGGCACACACAGCAACATTTGCGATATTGATGGGACTCCTTTACCGTCACTAATGACCCGTAATGACCTAGGAGTCACGTTAGCTATGACTTGAAAACCACGGCTCACTGCCAATTGGTAGCAGCTAGGAATTTTGGGACTCTCCGGGCATTACGTAGGAAGTTTACGAAAATAAGTGGTGACATGTTTGCTATCTTGTTCACATCCTTAGTTAGGTCTAAATTAGAAGACTGTACATAGACGGCTAATCCTTGTCTGAAAGGTGATGCGGACCTCCTGGAAAGAGTTCAGAGAGCAGCCACTCGTATGGTCCCTGCGATGGCCGGCCTCCCCTATGAAGATTGAACTAAGGGGCTGAACCTCTTCACTGTGCCCTGCCGCAGACAGAGGAGAGGCCTAATCACGCTATACAGAATTCTGAGAAATGACTTCAGACCTGATCTACCCTCTCTTTTCCTTCCCACTAGGTCGGAACACCTCAGAGGACACAGTAGGAGACTACAAAAGCAAAGAAAGAACATAGTCTCCGCAGAGTATTGGTTCTCACGTCGAGCAATCGACGCCTGGAACCGACTCCCAGAAGAAGTGCTGTCCGCATCATCAACTGACTCATTCAAAAGGGGATTAGACAAGCACAGAAATCTACTGGAAAAGGATTAATATAGGCTCCCAGCCTCCTATCCTCAAACAATAAATCTGAATATACTCAGGTTGTTAGTCATCACAACTCCACTATTATGATAATCATCTACACTGACCGGTCACGAGAGAGAAACCAGTTTCATGTTATCTGGTCCTCTGTGGAGACGGGATTCTCCCGATCATATTTGCAATGTGGCCACCAAGCTTGGTGGTGCAGCATCGTCATGCACATTGGTAGATGTTAGTTGGTTGGAGGCAATCAGTTTCGTGCTCGTTGACACTCGTCAGCAGGGCGCATCTAGTAATCCAACCCACGTCACCCAGTGTTATAGCCAGTCATGTTGCCACCGAGCTACTCGAACTGCCATTGTCATCCTTTAGGAGTTGGTGGCCGTATTGCAAATATAATCAATAGAATTCGGTCTGCATTGGGGACTGGAAAACATGAAATTGGTTGCTCCCCCGTGACCAGTCAGTGCATGTAAGCCAGTCCTACAGGAGGTCAACCGCGGCCGCGATAGAGTAGTGGTAATGTTGCTGACTACAACACTGGTGATGGTGGTGGTTAGAGTCTCAGGCAGGCCATCACTTTCTGCTGCGGTCGTAGATAGGGTATGCTGACGAGTACCAACAAGCTCGAGGCTTAAACAGGGCTCAGCTTCCTGTCTATTGCCCCAACCAGCTAAGAAATACAAAGCTGCCATATCTAAGGCCTAAGTGATAGGAAATACTGATGAAGAGTGCACAATGTTGGCCGGACTCACATTTTTCTGACAAGTTTGATATTACTGACGTACCACTAACCAATGATGGTTCTTTTTAGACCTCAATTGAGTGAATATGGATAAATCAACCAGCTGAACAACTAAGTGTTTGTAGTCCAAATGAGTTTATGAAATAAAGGGCGACCTATATTAAAAGATGCACCTGAGACAAAATAATTTTAAACTATAGTTTGCAATCTAGGTTCCCACTCGACGACAGAAGTAAAATTTCAGGTGCTGGACTAAAGCAAAAGTCACTATATGTTAACAGACATGAAACTAAACGTAAAGGTCGTGGGTTGGACCTCTGATAGGTTCACATGTGGACGCTGTTGAGAAGTTCTGTATTTCTATCACTTAGGTCTTTGCAAGAACCTCGTATGGTCAACTAGTCCACTAGTTACCGGCCAATCCTAAGCCCGGACAAACAGGGAAGGTTGGACATAGGGCTAGCAACCCTACCTCGGAAAACCAATCCAACCGCTATAGAAACTGCAAAGCACAGACAAGATATAAAAAATAAAAACAAACTTTTTCCTCGCTGGAATCGGAGAGATGAGATGACGACGGTTGGTGAAAGCCTTCTTGAAGCCGATTGGCCTATGTGTCTTCTCTCGATGAAAGTGAAAGTAAAAATGGGGACATGGAATGTCGGCACCGTGTATGTCCAGATTGCCAAGGAGATGAAAAGGCACAGCATAGAAGTGCTAGGAATCTGCGATGAAAGTGGACTCTCCAAACTGTCAACTGGAGAGGAGTCAATAATCTACTCCGATATTGTCACCTAGACGACAACCACGAGCACACGGAAGGAGTGGCTATCATGATGTCCCCAACATCATCGAAGGCTCTCATGCAGTGGGAACAAATCTCCTCCTGCAGGATCATGACAGCAAGGTTCAACTCAAAAGGAAGGAAGGTCACAATCATACAATGTTACGCTATGCACCTACAAATAATTCAGAGCAAGAGAAAAGGGAGGAATTCTACAGACAACTTCAATCAACACTGGACAAGACGTCAGTTGGCGATATCAAAATTCTAATGTGTGGGGTTACATGAATGTCAAACTGGGAGCCGATAACACAGGAAGAGAACTAACTATGGGTCGAAAAGCGCTAGGTGAAATGAATGGAAATGGAGAATTGTTGGCAGACTCCTGCGCATTCAACGATTTGGTGATTGGAGGAGAGGTACTGTGTTCAAGCACAAGGATATTCACAGAGCGAGCGACATAGATTTCACCAGATACAACACACAGTGCACTAAACATCAGATGGACTTCATTTCAATGTGAAGGAAGTGGAAACGCAGTCTACTGGACACAAGATCAGATAAAGAAGGGGAGCAGATTTAGGTGGTTCACATCACTCACGATCTAGTCAAAGGAACCTGACTTCAAAATCAAGTTGAAAGCCTTCACAGAAGTCGGTGATAGACGACCACAGTTGAAGTTGAACACCGAGAACAGAAACTGAACTGAAGGACGGAACTACAAATGATATTTTCACGTCATTCAGTCATCAGAACAAAATAGGAGACAGTCAACAGTGGTGAAGGAACCTGAGTGGACGAACACTGGAACTCTGAAAGAGATTTGGAAAGAAACCTGCATAATCGTGTTAGAAAGCAAGAAGAAACAAGACAAGGAATGGATCTCGACTGACGCTTGGAAGCCAATAGAGTAGAGGAGGGTGGTGAAGCAGAAGATAAACCAGTGCGGGGATGGACAGCGAGAAGAGTACAACGTATAAAATACTGGACAAACAAATGAAGAATAGTGCGCACAAAAGCAAAACACACTTGTACCGCATACTGATAAGTGAAGCAGAGCAGGCTGCTGGTGGGGGAGACCTGACAACATTACATCAAACAATCGGGTTACTATCTGGGAGGGCAGAGATCAGCACAGATGAAACCAATAAAAGATGATGAAATAAACCTAATTACCAAAGAGGGGAAACAAAGGAAACGATGGGCTGACCACTTCAAATACCTCTCGAATCGACCACCGCCACCACCTGCAAATCGTCCAGAAGTACCACCAGCACACAAGCCACAGAACTATCAGTGAACACAAGCCCTCCAACGAAAATCGGAGTCCTGAATATCATAAGGCTACTGAAATGCGGAAAAGTAGCAGGACCAGACAAAATCCCGCCAGAAGCACTGAGAACAGACGCAGGGACATCAGCGGACGTGCTCACACCACTACTGCAGAAGGTCTGGAAGGAGGGTAAGGTACTTGGCGATTGGAAGAAGGGCTACCTTATGAAACTCCCACAGAAGGGAGACCTAAGTCTTTGCAAGAAATGGCGAGGAATCATGCTCCTGTCCACCCAAAGCAAAATATTAAGCCGCATCATCGTGCAGAGACTAAAGGATGCATTGGATTCAAAATTAAGACCGGGGCAGGTTGGCTGGCTGGATTCAAATCATATTCGGATCAAATTCCAACGCTACGCTACACATCATCATAGAACAGAGCATAGAATGGCAGTCAACTCAACCTCAACTTCACCGACTTCGAGAAGGCCTTTGACAGCTTTGACCGAGAAGTAATTTGGAAACTGCTTCAACACTACGGAATACCACAAACCTTTATCAGTCTCATTCAAAGACGCCATATGCCAAGTAATTCACAACGGCAAACTCAGTGATGCCTTTGAGGTGAAGTGAAGATAAGAGTGAGACAAGGCCGCCACCTGCTACCACCGATGATATTCCTGATTGTGTTGGACTGGATCATGCAACAAACCGTGAGGAGCGATAAGAGGGGGATATGCTGGACCATGGAAAAGATCCTAGAAGATTTGGATTTCGCCAGTGATGACTTGTGTCTAATATCGTATAAAATTGAGCATTTACAGGTAAAAACCAACAAGTTAACAGAAGAGGCAGGGTAACGAAGACGGGATTTTAAGCGAACTTAGAGAAAACAGAGATGATGAAGATATCCACCCGATGCCACCATCACCAACAACAGCAACAACAAGCTCTAATCGCCATCAACGGGAAAAACGTAAAGGAAGTAGACTCTTTCACCTATCTAGTCAGCATCGTTTCGACTGCAGGCGGCGGCACAGACGAGGACGTCAAAGTCAGCCAGGATCGGAAAGACAGCAAGACAGGCGTTCTTTAACCTGAAATCAGTGTGGAGATCTTATGCACTACACTCAGCATAATGTGTGAACAACATCTGGATTTTCAACACTACTTGAGTGAAGTCACTGTTTCTATATGGTTTAGAGGTTTGGTGCGTTACGAAAAGCATTTCCAACAAACTACAGATATTCATCAACAACTGCCTACGATAGCTCGTTACTGAAACTCGGATGGCCAGAATAATAAGAATAAGCAACAAGGAGCTCTGGGAACAAACCAACCAAGAACCTATCGCCCAATAAATATGCAGTGGAAGGAAGTGGAGATGGATTGGGCATACACTGAGAAGACCGACTGGGGACATGACACGCCAGGCCAGGCACTCGAGTGGAACACAGATGTGAAACGACGAGTTGGGCATTTGAGGTGAGGGTGACATGGAGGAGATCATGTGAGGAAGAAATGAGAGGTTGTGGGCAGTCGTGGAGACAGGTTGAATAGTTTGCAGAGAAGTGGAGAGTGGGATGGAGACGTGCTGCTGAATGTGTATGTTCCACTAGGAACCCAAGAAACAGACAAATATAATAATACTAAGTCTTTTTAAGGACTGGTGCGGAATCATGCTCCACACCTATCCAAGCAAAATATTAAGTCATATCATCCTGGAGAGACTCAAAATGCAACAGATTCAAAATTACGACGGGAACAGGCTGGCTGGCTTCGGGAAAAACAAATAATGTGCGGGTCAAATTGCAACACTACGCATCAACATGAGAGAGAGCATAGCATGTTAATCAACTTTCTACCTCATATTCATCCATTTTGGAGGGGCTTTCAGTAGCGTCGACCAAGAAGTAATTTGGCAGCTGCGTCAACACTTCGCTTTTAAGGCCAAAGGCTTTGATCATTCAGCAGCCATATAAGGATGCTGCTTTGCGAGTGCTTCACAATGGAAAGCTCACTTACACCTTTGAAGTGAAGTGAAGACAGGAGTAAGACAAGGTAGCTACCTACTATCACTGATGATATTTCTGATCTGATTGTGGTCGACTGGACTTAATCATGCAACAAACTATAAGGAGCGAGAAGATGTGCATACGCTGTTACACCGATGAAAAGACCCCAGAAGAATTTTCGCATTTCGCCGATAATGATTTGTATCTGGTGTCTTATTGCGCACAAACTTGAAGATCTACAGGTGAAGACTAGCAACTTGACAGAATAGGCACTGCAGCGAAAACGGGACTTCAAGTGAATGTAGAGGAGACGGAGTTGGTGAAGATACACATCCAACAACAACAACAACAACAAGAAGCACCAATGGGAGAAATCAAACCGAAGTTGTCTCTTACACCTACCCATCTACCTAGGCGGCATCGTTTCAACTGCAGGCGGTGGCGGTACAGATGAGGACGTCAAAGACAGGATCGGAAAGACAGTAAGCCAGGCCTTCCCTCATTAACCTGAAATCAGTGTGGAGATCTACTGCACTGAGCTGCACTGTACTCAGCATAAAGCGCAAACAACATCCGGATTTTCAAGACTAATTTCAGTCAAGACAGTGGCTCCATGTGATGGTTGAGAGACTTGGCGCGTCACGAAAAGTATTTCCATCAGACTGTCGACATACATCAACAGCTACCACCTACTCTCAGCCGATACTGAATATCAGATGGATGGCCAGAAAGAATCAGCAACAAGGAACTCTGGCTGGGCAACGAACCGACCAACAACCTATAGCCCAAGAAATCTGCAGGAGAAAGGGTAGATGGATTGGATTGGACATAGACTGAGAAAATAATTTGGGGGTATCCTGCGTCTGGTCAGGCCAGGTTGTCGAATGGAAGCCAAATGGGAAACGACGCGTTTGGCGTCCGAGTGTGGGTGACATAGAGATCGTGTGAAGATAAAATGAGAGTTTGTGGACAGTGATGGAACCAGGTCGAAAAGACTTCAGAGAAGAGAGTGAGATGGCTACGTGCTACTGAACCCCTGTGTTCCACTATGAACCCAAGGGACAAATAATAATAAGAAATAATGATTCTGCTATCCATTAATTGAAGACTCTCAATATCTCTGCAGTCAATAACCCTGAAATCTGATAAAAACAATTGCCTAAATTCAATCAGATCACCAAAAGTACGAGTAGCTCTGTCAATCTAGGATAACTGAATGGTCAGTAAACAGTAAATTGGTTTTTTCCAGTGAACATGAAACTGCTTTTCTATCCTACTTTACTATAAAACACCTTTAATACCTTCCATAGTGTAATATTCATAACTGCTTCCACTGAATAATCGTTTAAATGAGGAACATTTATGAGCTGTACACTTAGCATAACTATTTTCACTTTGAATATACTAAGAAAATACAACTGTCGAACAGCACAGTAAACACTTTTCTTCGGTAAGAATGATATGCAGAAAATTTCATTAGCGATTCGGTGACAAGAATGAAGGAATGTGTTTTAACTTCATCTGTGGGAAGAAGAAACTGTTTCTGAACCTTTGATTCCAGAGAGGTAATCTCTTTGAAATCTCCACTGTCAGACAACGACCTTCTTTAAGGAATACGTTCCAAGCAACAGCTCTAAGGTTAAATTTTACAGCTACATAAATATTACCACGAAATTTGAAGGAAAAGACTCTTTATATACCCATTTCAATGTTCATTGATAAATTCAAATGTCTTTGTAGAGTGGAATTCCTCTTCTATAATGAAGTATAATCACCTTTTTGATAACTTAAATACACATTCCGTTTCGAGTGTAAGTGATAACTTTTGGGATTTGTTATTCCCTTTATTCATTGACTTTCTAAATTAGTAAGAGGTGATGATTTAGAGTGGAATGAAAACTTAGGTTTCAGAAGGATTTCAACTAGACTCTGTACAACAAATTTTATTCCAAGTAACTTTTGACCACTTTATACGTGTATCTTTCATTTTGAATTTATGACACTCTAGGATTGAGCTTGGTAAAACTGCAATGTAAAGTTTATATTCATTCAAGCCTTCGTTAAACTTGAAGAAATAGTGGATTGCTTCAGTCCACCAAGGATATCAAAGGGATCTGCCAATACTTTCCACATGACTGTAACAATTTGCGTATTTGTGCTTATTTGACATTTGGTACAGTAGTCAACAAATATGGTACATCTTGCAGTCAGTCAGACAATTATTTGGATAGTGTGTTTCATTTCGTCATCTGCTACTATCTTGATTTGCTCTAAATACGCCCGCGCTGACTTTTGCATTTCTCTGGGCAGAATCCTAACCCATTGCTGGTAATTTCCTGTTATTTCTACCTCCTTCTCAACAATATACTACTTAAATCCATTCTGATCAGCAACGCCCACTAGAGTATTATTTATTTGATGACATTTCAAGCATAAATTATCACTGCTCATAATCATATCAATGTAATCACACAACTTTCGACATCTGATTTTTATAATCCTGTCACCTCATGCTCTTTGTTTCTATTGGTAGTAAAATTGTCCATATCTCTGGTATACATGTTGCGTCATTTCTATTACATGTGTCGAGTGTTGGTTGATTCAATGAACAAAGACTCGATAATCAATCTTTTCCTCTCTCCACCTAACCATATTGGACTTATGTATGGAATGACAATAATATAGTAATTGTTAAGTCTGATAAAGGCAATTCAACAGTAGTTATGGACAAATTGGACAACTCCGACAAAATTGACAAACATATACAAGCAGAACCATATGGATAAATCAAGAAACCTTAAGACATGATCATGAATATAATTAGGAAATCAAGATACAATCTGATACGCCAACTAAAGCCACTTCTACCTGACCCAAAATGATATAATTTAATGCCTAAAAATAATAATCCTAGCAGAATTTATGGCACTATTATGGTTCATAAAAGAAGTTATTCCATGAAACTCATAGCTGCCTTCATAGATACCCCCAACATATGAACTAGCAAAGTACATAGCACCGGTATAGTGTCCTGCTAGAAACCGTTCAAATTCTAGACTAGTAAAATCTAACGAGTTAAAAGTTACGCTTAATGACCGACACATAGAAGAAAAAATGGTTACGTCCAATGGAACAAGTCGTGATATTAAAATACCGATCAATATCAAAATGAAGGCAGTCAGAAGTCAAGTAAATATTGACTCAGAACATACGCCACAAACTGAAATACCGGTTGATGAGATCATATAAGGCGTACTGTTGTGCCTAACCTCCAAAGTCTTCAAGTTTAAGGACAAAATATACAGACAACCAGAAGGAGTAGCAATAGGATTACCTATAGCCACAATCATAGCAAATATATTTATAGATAGCTGGGAAAACATGGCTTTACAAACAATCAGTCCCATACCTTAGATATCCTAGCGATATGTGGATGACACATTCACTACTGTGTTCAAATCAGAACATATCGACAACTTCATCACACATGTAAACTCAATAGTAGACGCAAACTATTCACTTACGGGGAGGTGGGAAATGAACAAGGAGAACTACCTGTGTACCATTACAGGACAGAATGAAGGACAGATGGTGGTTTGCATACCACCGTCTACAGAAAACCGAAACATTCCAATAGGTATCTAGACTTCAAGTCATCCCATACCATCGAATGTCAGTGACGACACGTTCAGTCAAATGTCGAAATGATAGAGCTAGAAAACTGACTAGTCAGTGCAAGGATCTAAACAAGGAAATCAAACACATAAAAGAAGCACCAATAGTTGATTATCATCCTCTACAGTTCATTGGGAAATTCGTATGAACACAAAGCAAACGAAATAATAACAATAACACGAATACGAATGTGACTAATAACGACAACACGAGTATAAAGGAGTTCATAGCCTCCATTGTGTTAGCCTATAAGGGGAGGATACATGAGAAACTTTATGCAGGATGCTGAAGAAAGCAGGAATTACAATGGCATTCATGCCTACAAACTCATTCAGAGATAGGGCTTGTCGTCTGGCTTAACAATCCTATAGAAAGAAGCAATTGAGTAGAACAATGTAATCTATCAAATTCCATGTAATGACTACGAGTTAGGTGAAGTGCATAGATGAAACCAGTCAGCCGATCGGTGTCAGTTAGAACTTAGTTAAATATGGATTGACAAACCCGAACAGGATCAATAATCTAGAAAAGATGTCAGCTATTTCAATGTATCCATTAACACACAACCACACAAAGGGTGGACGGGATGAAGTCACTGTACTCAAGTCGAATATGATTAGGTGGAGAGAGAGGGGAGGATTGATTAGTGAATCGTGCTTCCTTGAATCAGCCAAAGTCCGACACACGTAACAGAAATGACGTAACACATGTATCAGAGATATGGAAAATTTTACTACCAGTAAAGACAACGAATATGAGGTGACAGGACTATAAAATTCAGATGTCGAAAGTTATATGATGACAATAATATGATTATGGATAATAGTTCATACTGGAAACGTCATCAAATGAATAAGACTGTATCACACTGCTTGCCATAAATCAAATAAATAAATCTAATATGGAATTACATTCATTCTACCACAGTCATCAAGTCTAACACCTTCATCAAGTCTCTTGATGGTTCTTTCCAACATACATATCATTTTCCGCTGCGGAAACATTTGAATAAAATTATCATGGAAACAGAATGTTCATCGAATTAGATTCTACTCTTATTGGAAAAAGGAGAAATAAATGAAATGTACTCACCTACGCGTCAGATGATCTTTCACGGTTAATGAATTTGTACTTTATGTCAGTTCATTGTGAAAACCTTTTTCAGGTTGACTTACGTTTTCCTTAATTAAAGGCACTAGTTTTACTCATTGGTGATATTGTATTAATCTTAATCTATGTACCAAACTATTTTTACTGAGAACTACTTCAAGAAATTCGTTGTTGATCTATTCTGCCTGTAATAGTAATATGATCAATCAGTAACACTTCGTCCTTTTTAAAACACGTCAACCGTGTGTATCTGTCTCTCAAAGTTTTCCTTCCTCATAGTGAGAGTCAAACCTAACTACTATTGCCTGAAACATTAAAGGTTTTTCCTCTAAGCTAGTGATTAACAATGAACACTACTTGTCGACCGATAAGTACTTTGGCAGCTGCTTCAGCACTACGGAATACCACAAACCTTTATTAACCTCATTCAACAGCTACCTATATGACGGCACCACATGCCAAGTGGTTCACAATGGAAAGCTCATTGACGCCTCTGAAGTGAAAACTGGAGTAAGACAAGGCTGCCACCTACTATCACCGATCGTCTTCCTGATTGCGTTGGACTGGATCATGCAACAAACAGTGAGGAGCGAGAAGATGGGCATACGCTGGACTTATGAAAAGACCCCAGAAGATTTGGATTTCCCCCGATGACTTGTGTCTCATATCGCATAAACTCGGAGATCTACAGGCAAAATCTAACAAGCTGACAGAAGAGGCAGGGCAGCGAAAACAGGACTACCTTCAGCTGAACGCAGAGAAGACAGAGATGATGAAGATATCCAACTAACAGCAACAAGCACCAATTACCATTAGCGGGAGAAACCTAAAGGAAGTTATCTCGACTAATAAGGTTTATAAGCTACGGCACTAGGATATTGTTCACGTGTAGCTGTTACTATGAAAGGTGAATGTTGTAAGTGTTTTACAGATGACGAGATACAATGGTAAATTGATACTCGTTTGTAAGACACTCAAACTGAAATAGTATTAGAAGGCACAACAAGTGAACATAAAACAGGCCAATGAATCAATTAAAACGCCTGTTTACATACATGACATCTGATACTTATAAGTTGGTCCTCAATATACAACGGCCTTCTCTACCCTGTTCGTGCATAATATCAGATGAGAAAATAGGTTAGCAAATGTGACTGATTACTTTATTTGTGGAGAAAGAATTGAATTCACCCAAGGAAGTATTATTCTCACTGCTATATAGATCTCTGTTAGAAGTGTTTTTATTACTAAAATATTTTTCGAAAAATCTTTTCTAATTCGATTAACATCCGATAAAAATATATGGGACCAGTCAAGATTAACGTTTTGTAATGAAGGACTAAGAAATGTATATGAAGGAATGATAAGTGTAGTTTCTGGTTATACTTCATATTTATTGAACTGTCCACGTTTTGGTAGTAAAAAAACTACTACTGGTAATCACCATCGAGATAAAGTCTACTATGGTAAGTATGAGTTACTTTATAGTGAATGAACGATCTGTAAGCATTATTTCTGTTCACTTAGAAAATTGAGTACATTCGAGAATACTGTTGTTTTTTTGAGAAAAACTGGGTTTCATTAACCAGTTTACTAGTTACTAGCCGGTCCTAAGCCCGGGTAAAGAGGGAAGGTTGGGCATAGGGCTAGCAACCCTACCCCGTAAAACAAATCTAACCGCTAAAGAAACTTCAAAGCACAAACAAAATATAAAAAATGAAAACAAACTTATTCCCCGCTGGAATCGGAGAGGCGAAATGACGCCAGTTGGTGAAAGCCTTCGGGAAGCCAATTGGCCGATGTGTCTTCTCTCGATGAAAGCGAAAGTAAACGTGGGGACATGGAATGTCCGTACGATGTTTGAACCCAGTAAGGCAGCCCAGATTGCAAAGGAGATGAGAAGGTATAACATCGAAGTGCTTGGGATTTGCGAAAGCAGATGGAATGGGAGTGGACTCTCCAAACTGTCAACTGGAGAATCAATAATCTACTCCGGTCACCCAGACGCCAACCACGAGCACACTGAGGGAGTGGCTATCATGATGTCCTCAAGAGCATCGAAGGCTCTCATGCAGTGGGAACCAATCTCCTCCAGGATCATGACAGCAAGATTCAACTCAAAAGGAAGAAAGGTCACAATCATACAATGTTATGCACCTACAAATAATGCAGAGCAAGAGAAAAAGGAGGAATTCTACAGACAACTTCAATCAACACTGGACAAGACGTCAGTTGGCGATATCAAAATTCTAATGGGCGACATGAATGCCAAACTGGGAGGGGACAACACGGGAAGAGAACTAACCATGGGTCGAGAGGCGCTAGGTGAAATGAATGAGAATGGAGAATTGTTTGCAGAATTCTGTGCATTCAACGATTTGGTGATTGGAGGCAGTGTGTTCAGGCACAAGGATATCCACAAAGCGACATGGATTTCACCAGATGGACACACTAAAAATCAAATCGACTTTATCTCAATCTCAAGAAAATGGAGACGCAGTCTACTTAACACAAGGTCAAGAAGAGGAGCAGATGTAGGTTCAGACCACTCATTCTAGTGCAAGGAACCTTCCAAATCAAGTTAAAAGCCTTCAAGGAAGCTGGTGATAGACCTCAATTCAAGTACAACACTCGGAAACTGAAGGATGAAACTACAAAGGAGATCTTCAAAGCAGCCATCAAGACAAAATGGGAGACGTCGAGGGACATCCCTGAAGAAACCTGTGTGGAAGAACACTGGAAGTCTTTGAAAGCTATGTGGAAAGAAACCTGCACAACAGTATTAGGAAGGAAGAAGAAAGAAGACAAGGAATGGATCTCGACGGATACCTGGAAGCTGATAGAGGAGAGGAGGATGGTGAAGCAGAAGATAAACCAGTGCAAGGATGCTCAACGACAAGAGGAACTGAGCACAATGTATAAAACACTGGAAAAAGAAGTGAAGAAGAGTGCACGCAAAGACAAAAGACACTTCTACGAACACTGGCAAGTGAAGCAGAACAGGCTGCAGGTAAGAGAGACCTGACGACATTGTATCAAATAACCAGGTTGCTATCAGGGAAGAGACCAACACAGATGAAACCAATAAAAGATGAAGAAGGAAATTTAATTACAAAAGAAGAGAAACAGAGGAAACGATGGGCCGACCACTTCAAGAAGCTCTTGAATCGACCACCACCTGCACTTCGTCCAGAAATACCACCTGCAGCCGCTGAATTACAAGTGAACATAAATCCCCCAACGAAAATGGAAGTCCTGAACGCCATAAAGCTACTGAAATGCGGGAAAGCAGCAGGACCAGATGGAATACCGCCAGAAGCACTGAGAACAGATGCAGAGACAACAGCGGACATGCTCACACCACTATTGCAGAAGGTGTGGAAGGAAGAGAAGGTACCTGACGATTGGAAGAAGGGTTACCTTGTCAAACTGCCGAAGAAGGGAGACCTCAGTGCTTGCAAGAACTGGCGCGGAATCACTCTCCTGTCCACCCCAAGTAAAATATTAAGCCGCATCATCCTGGAGAGGCTTAAAGACGCACTGGATTCAAAACTGCGACCGGAACAGGCAGGCTTTCAGGAAGTACAAATCATGTGCTGACCAAATTGCAACGCTTCGTATCATCATAGAACAGAGCGTAGAATGGCAATCAGCTCTATACCTCAACTTCATCGACTTTGAGAAGGCCTTTGACAGCGTCGACCGAGAAGTAATTTGGAAACTGCTTCAATACTACGGAGTACCGCAAACCTTTATCCGCCTCATTCAACAACTATATGAAGATGCCACATGCCAAGTAATCCACAATGGGAAGCTCAGTGATGCCTTTGAAGTGAAGACAGGAGTGAAACAAGGTTGCCTACTATCCCCCATGATATTCCTTATTGTGGTGGACTGGATCATGCAGCAAACAGTAGGCAGCGAGAAGAGGGGGATACACTGGACGACGGAAAAGAACCTAGAAGACTTGGATTTCGCCGATGACTTATGCCTAATGTCACATAAACTTGAAGATCTGCAGGCAAAAACTAACAAGTTGACAGAAGAGGCAGCTAAGACGGGACTTCAGGTGAATATAGAGAAGACAGAAGTGATGAAGATACCGCACCACCACCATCAACAACAACAACAAACTCCAATCACCGTCAACGGGAGAAACTTGAAGGAAGTAACCTCCTTCACTTATCTAGGAAGCACTGTTTCAACTACAGGCGGGACGGACGAGGACGTCAAAGTCAGAATCGGAAAAGCAAGACAGGCGTTCATTAGCCTGAAACCAGTGTGGAGATCTTCTGCACTCAGCATGTGGAACAAGATACGGATTTTCAACACCAACGTCAAGTCAGTGCTCTTGTATGGCTCAGAGACTTGGCGCGTCACGAAAGGCATTTCCAATAAACTACAGACATTCATCAACAACTGCTTACGCTCGCTGCTGAAGATCAGATGGCCAGAAAAAATAAGCAACAAGGAACTCTGGGAACGAACCAACCAAGAACCTATCACGCAACAAATATGCAGGAAGAAGTGGAGATGGATTGGCCATGCACTGAGAAGGCCGACTGAGGACATCACGCGTCAGGCCCTCGAGTGGAATCCCCATGGGAAGCGACGAGTTGGACGTCCGAGGGTGACATGGAGGAGGTCTGCGAGGAGGAAATGAGAGCTTGTGGGCTGTCGTGGAACCAGGTTCAAAAGATCTCAGAGAACAGAGGTCACTGGAGGCGTGCTACTGAAGCCCTATGTTCCACTAGGAACCCAAGGGACTAATAATAATAATAAAATAAAAACCTGTTGACCGTGAGAACATATACTCAACGACCTCATTAAATGATGGTCACTCTGTACTGTTAACTGATAGAAGTAGGATCAAGTGACTCAAGGGTAATGTGCTGATCACAGGCCCTAAAGTTCCTGAGTTCGACCCATGGCGAAGACATAGGGGTGCACTGGTGAGGGGACCATTAAATTCCTACAAACCCCCGAAATCAATAGAACAATAAGTTTAGTAGTGTTAGCAGATGGCATAACTTCTTATTTGCTGTGAAGCATTGTTAAGACTCCATATACTAAGGTAATTTTTGGTCATAATAGATATTTTTTATCATTTGACTACCTGAAATAGCTGTAGTTTGTCAGGCTAGTATTTATGCTGGGTGATGATTGAAGGTGAAATGAGAATTTCCACCACGGCCGGATTTGAACCAGCGATCACAGGGTTTCCGGTTCGATGCTCTACCAACTGAGCTACGAAGTCCGACTGCTGACCACATTTTTAGTTCACTTCAATCACCGAGGATTTTTCCCCGACTACCATGTGAATTTATGATGCGTTACTACCACTTGTTCATAATCACACTGGCTGCCCGCAGTCAGGACTTCTCATCTTAGTCGAAATCTGACTGAATCAGAGAGTGGGGGGGGTATCATATTGCTTATTATTTTGATTATCTGTAATAGCCGTAGTTTGGCAGACTAGTATTTATACTGGATGTTGCTTGAAGGTAGAATGAAAATTTGGACCGCGGTCAAATTCTTACCAGCAACAACCGAGTTTCTAGCCCCATGCTATATTTCTTTGATTGAATGAAAATTATCCCATTGCTAGAGCTGTTACAATATATTTTTTTTTTAGTTTGGATGAGTAGAGATCAGTCTTTAAGTTTAGTATATTCTGAAGGAAGTGCCAAAGCAAGCGATTATTCAGTACCAATTTATTACCAATATTTCTAAAGCAATTAATTTATTGTGGAGCAATGCAGTAATCATTGATGAGCCTTGAATTTATGGCCTCATTTGGTTGATATCTTAAAAATATGAAATGATTTTATGACATATACTCTGAAGAGAACTACACACGCGTACCTAGTAGTCTTCAGCTTATTACAAGACAGCGGAACTTTTTTTATCAGTAAGGCTATGTGAGATGGCCATGGTTTAACAGACTGATGTTGGAGTACCATCTCGGCACCAAGACGCCGATAGTTTGAATTTATATAATAAGGTAGATTTCAAGTTGTTACTCATAGTAGACTGACATCATTTGGAGGAACAAAGGAAACCTGGGAGCACTGGACAGCACTGGACCCCACCAGGGATCGAACCCACGACCTTCAGGTTCCGTAGCCAGCACTCTACCATTGAGCGACTGGATCAGAATCCAATGGTCCATATTTCCAAGTTCTGTTAGCTCACGATATAGATTCTTTTTTTAGAGTGAGTTCCTCTATCTGGAAATGTTAGATGAGAAGTTATGAAGTCACAGTGAACAGTCAAATTATTTTTCAGGTCACCCTTCACCATCCGTATGGTTATTCCCATTAATTCTACTGTTTACTGTTTTTTTTGCGATGAACGCTACTTAGAAGGATGAATATCAGTAGTATACAGCGCAACACTGTAAAACACAAGAAATGATAACTGTCGACTAATGAAAATTCGAGATGGCAGAAGACATAATCTTGAGTAGGAGTAGAGATCAAGGTAGGGGAATGTTATCTACTTAGAATTTGCAAATGACCTTAGTAATATATTTTACATTTCTCCTGTAATTCATTATATTACTTATAAGTAACTAACCTTTTATGTGCACAGTTTCTTACTTTCCTTCAACAGAATTTTTGATATCTAGTTGATCGAAATTATCAATTAAGATTCAGGCATATTAAACTTGTTCATTTCACTGTTTGTTGACTGAAATTTGCACGTGTTTTCCTATTAAATCACGTCAAGTATAAGTATACACATTTATAAACTGATGATTACTAAATATGGAACCGGTAATTATTGTTACGAGGAAAGTAGACAGTGTTCTAACTTTACTCGATTCTATGGGAGTTTATCAGGATGAAACTTGTAATGCATAATTGTAACTTCGATACTACAATGGACGTCTAAACAACTGCTGTGAAAACAAATGTAGAGAAGTGATTCAACTCCTGGGAATCCGAGAAATTCATTACTCCATCATAATAGCATATATATAGATTTGTGATAAGAGTTTCATGAATCATATGCCAGCTTTACAGAAGTAATCACCTTTCTTTCTGTTGTTTAGCCACTTTCATGATTGAAAAAAAGTTCGAGAAAGCTGTCAAACGAAATACTTATGATCCATCAAATACGAAGTTACTTACTGAGAAGATCAATGATGTCATAGGATGCTGAATATGGATGGGGTCTAAAGATAACCACTTATGAATGTTTCTAGACAATATCTTGTTTGACTATAAGTTAAATGGAGCTAAAAACTTTATCAATTACAGTATAACAAGACATGTAAGTGAACAATATTGTTTTCAATTAGATTTCATCAAGCTCCACTCTAATATACATAACTTTCAATATACTTGTAAAATATCAATCAAGGTAATTTGTGAGACAACAACAACAAGGAGTATGGATTGTAAAATGGTTAATAAGAATGTTCATAATGACAAGACAGCTTAAAAAGGTGTTCAGACAGATAGACAGAGAATGTAGGTTAAAGAGCTAGGAACAAAAAAGGATAATAAGGTTGTGTGACACTGGAGGTTGAAGGCGGTAAATAAATAACAGTTGAATGTGAACATAGAAGTAATGTGAAAGAAGGGGTGACGAAATAAAATAAAAAGGAGAAGTACATTTTAAGATTCATAAGTGAGATCATTCATTAAGTTCTCCATGGTTAAGGCAAGAATAATGCCTGCATAAATTTCTTTTGAATACAGAGCTATGAACTGTTTATTCGAATTCTTATAGCCTCAGCTATATGTAAAAGGTGGACTTGAACTCCATAGGGAAGGTTCGGTGGTATGCAGTAAATCCCTTTGAACACTTTCATCTTATCTACTCTATGATCACTATCAAATAGATGTGACAAAATAGAGCTTCTTATAGATTTAACCTATCCTTTACCCAGTCACGAAGGTAAGTGTTCAACAATACGTTGGTTAAGTTGTCTAGTCGTACGCGAGATATGACTGTCTCCACAGGAGCAATTAAACTGGTAAATACACATGGAAGTAGCGAAACTAGGTAACTTATCCTTCGTTTGACATCTAACAAATCTTCTACTAGAAAACAATAAACAGAGGTTAGCTGCATAAAAAGTTCTGTGGAATAGAATTTCACTAGGTATATCCCCATTAAATTGTAGTTTTATGAATAGTGGTTTTTTACAAGCGATTACTGCTTCAGGTCTTTTCACAGATCTATTCATATGCTTTTTTTAAAAATAAAATTGTGAGGATAACCTATTTCCATTAATGAATTCGAAATCCACTCTAACTCACTCTGTAGAGTGTCATCTGAGCAGATTTTCCTTGTCCTAGCTGTCAAGCATTTCACTAAATTTCTTTTGTATCGTATAGGAGTGAAACTAAGGAAGTGTTAAACTTTCCCAATAGTTCGTTCTGATCAATATTCAGATCAATTATAATAAATGTATCATCTATAGCGTCAAAGAGTAACACAAAAAGTAATATAAAATGTCTTTCATCGAATGGATGATAGTAGAATTTTCTTTTTTCAACTCTGAAAACATAAGTATGAGATGGACTATGTAGCCTTACTCTTTAAATTACGTTACGAACCATATGGACATGAAACAAGAGGTGACATATGCATAAACTTGGTTTTACTACAAAAAGAGTGATGTGGTATGGAAGTATTCAATCCACGATTTCTAAAAACATTCCTTAAGAACTTCAGAAAGTCACCAATGACTTCTGAAGTTACATGGCTTATGAATATAAGGAGGGAGAAATAGGTACGAAGATTATGTCAATGGCTACCACCACCAATACAGATTATATGCTCCTATAGCATTTCATAATTGCTTAAACAAGAAACAATGCCGAAAATTCACAAATCTTTTAGTGTATATGCCATAAACATATTGTTATTATTATTATTTGTCCTTTGGGTTCCTAGTGGAACATACACATTCAGCAGCACGTCTCCATTCCACTCTCCACTTCTCTGCAAACTATTCAACCTGTCTCCACGACTACCCACAACCTCTCATTTCTTCCTCACATGATCTTCTCCATGTCACCCTCACCTCAAATACCCAACTCGTCGTTTCACATTTGTGTTCCACTCAAATACCTGGCCTGGCGTGTGATGTTCCCAGTCGGTCTTCTCAGTGTATGCCCAATCCATCTCCACTTTCTTCCAGTGCATATTTGTTGAGCGATAGGTTCTTGCTTCGTTGGTTCATTGCCAGCCAGCCAGAGTTCCTTGTTGCTTATTCTTATTATTCTGGCTATCCATCTGATCTTCAGTATCGAGCATAACCTATATACCTATATAGTTTATTCAGATGAATATAAGAATATTAAAACGATACTATTGTTTATAACCTTCTAGTCTCCAATGAAAATACTATTTTAACGAACTCAAAGTAGAACTAAACGGTATGTCTTGATCGAATGGAGGAAGGGGGGATGGGGGGGGATAATCTGTCAAAGGTAAGGAATTCACCAGAATTTCTGGTATTTTCCGCGTTTGAACTTCCCCAGAAATCAACAGCAGCCATACTTCAATAGACAGAAAGACGACTGGTGCAAAAATTAATTTTAAAAACCCAATAAAATAGGCTAAGTTCACAAGTACAGAGCCTGGAAACTGATGCGTGTTTTCTCATAGGTTAGAAACCCGGATTCTTTCTCGTTCAAGTCAGGGGCTCCATCAATCACCTCTTCAGGTTATACATGACACCTGTATGAATGAATAGAAGGTATGTTTTTCCTCAATAAACCACGAATACGCTATATACATCAAAATAAGTAGGTTAGGAACATACGTGCAGGTTGCTTTACAAAGTGACTGTCAACAAATAATACTCGAATACAAATCACTTACTTGGCTTAGAGACTACAGGGAAAGCTCAACTAACATACTTTAGTGATGAACACTACGAGTTTGACAAATCCATGGGTTATCTTCCGGTAACTAACATGTGTACTATCAGGTTTATTATTGTGTGTGTATGTGCCAGATACTATTTGATGTTAGAAGAAGATATCACCTTGTTAATCCATGAGTTCTTTAGAAAAGTCTAATACCTAGGTGAATAATAAGCATCTATTTCGAGTCCAGTAAATATACTTAGCTTCTTATTCAGTTGTAATATGACATATCTACACAATTCATTACTTTAGCTAAGCAGATTGAAGAGTTTGTACTAAACATACCCATTTACTTTTGGATAAAAGTTTCATCACATCGAACTATCAAGGAAAGAACAATTGGTACATAGGTACCTTAGATATCGTAGGATAATTAATCGGAAACATTGTTACTAAGTAAAATCTCTTTTCAACAAGTTATCAGCGAAATCATTCTAGTAAAATCCAGTTGTTTTAAAGAAGGAGATTGTTTTCATCTACACATGATTCAGACAGGGACTAGAAGACGTGTGGTAACTAAA
This sequence comes from Heterobilharzia americana, assembly GCA_944470555.2. Lineage (NCBI taxonomy): Eukaryota > Metazoa > Platyhelminthes > Trematoda > Strigeidida > Schistosomatidae > Heterobilharzia > Heterobilharzia americana. Next base: position 2,632,467 of record OX104129.1, read on the forward strand.
TCATACTTACTTCTTATTTATGAGCATAATCCCATTATGGCATTGAAGAAGTTGAAGTATTGCGTATAATTACATTTAGCGAAGTTTTAACGCTATAGTATTATGCAGCTGGGAAGTATACACATTTAAAGTTAAAAAGTTAACGGAAGTACATATATTCATGTCGGTAATATCTTCACATTAACAGTCATCTGTTATGAGTATTGTAGATGATTTGTGTGAATCACTCCTGTTATATATCAAGTAGTATTTATATCTTGTATAATAACTTTGTGGTACAAGAAGTTAGTTGCATTGTTGAAAGACTTTTTTCGGTTTTATTTCATAGTTTCTCTACAATCGTATTACACCTAACAACGCATACATTGATAAATCATCCCTCAGTACTTGCAATTATATGAACATCGTCATTTGACTATCTGAGATATCAGCCGTGGTTTGGCAGACTAATATTTATACTCAATGATGATTGAAAGTTAAATGAAATGTTGAACCGTGGCGGCAGTCGAACCAGTCACCTCTGGGTTTCCGGCCCGATACTCTACCAACTGAATTACGAGGTCAAAATCCTGACCAGATTTTTATTTCACGTCACTTTACATCATTTTATTCCTCCTCTCTGATTTAGTTAGATTTGGATTGTGATGAGAAGTTCTGACTGCGGGCAGAAATGAGTCAAAGACTGATGGGTAGTCCGAAAATGCACAACAAATATACTTAACACATTTTTCCAGACTAAAAGCTGTATTATGATGCAAGACAGTGACAACATCTAAAGTACTTCTCCTGTGTTTGTAAGCAAATTGCTACGGATCTCTGGAAAGCATCAATGAATGTTCAAGCGCAAGGAGAAGTAATTTCTCCATTGTCTTGAAAGAAGGTGAAGTTATAACAATGGGTCGAAACGTAACATCTGATCCAGAAGATGACTTATGCACAGGTACAATTTTGATCTCCTTCAAGGCAGAGCGTATTGCTCTTAAGAAAAGATACATTAAAGATATCTGTAAGGGATGGTAAAAAAATACCTGCCTATTTTCTAAATATAATACTCGAAACACCATCGGAACCTAAGCTTTGGGAGGGATTCAAGGACTTTAGACATTTAAATACATCATTTGTATTAAAACCAAGAAAGGAGCCATCCATCTGACTTTGGACATTAGGAAGGATAAAATTAACTTGTCAACACATATGAATGAGTTGTTTAACGCTCAGACATTATTATTCCATATTCCATGTTTGCTTTTAGAATATCGATCTTCTGATAATTCCATCATTCAGTAAATTCAGTTCATCCTTCTCTTTATTTTCACATGTCATAGAAATATTCAGATGAATACGATTGTATCAGGCAAAAAAATTAATAATTGTCTGGTGATCACCACCCACTACAAAAGTATCATCCTTCACATAGGGTCTACTATGTAACGTCTATTACGTAACATAAAGTTGGTTACATTTCAGTTACTAATCAATACACTTAAGAGTAATTTCTAATTGTATTTTCATTTATTTCCTTTCAGTTAATAGTTTCATGAAAAGTCATTGATTTATTTATTAGAAACTCTTTACTAAATTGATCAATGGTACACGTTCATAGTGAAGGTCACAGTATAATAAAAACTATATCCACCTATAGTTGAAATATAAGAATACCCTAGAAAATCTCTTTCCTTTTATTGATCAATTTTTTCTGAGTAGTTTTCAATAAGAGAAAAATCGAAGATTTTCTTCTTCCTTTTTTTTTTACATTCATTTTTCACTCCATTTTTATATTAATATACATGAGGTTAATGACAGATTTTATTTATGCTGGAATGTATGTCCATGATAACAATTGCTTGAATAGAAATATTAAACATTAGAGAAAAATGAAATTTTATTGGTGGATTCTATCAGTCTAACCCTACTCAATATTGGTTATATATAAAAAGGAAAATTTGATGTGATAATATAGAGTAGAAATTGACGATTAGGCATAGTATCCTCAGTTTGAACAAAATGTTTCATTATATAGAAGTGATATGGTGAATAAAGAGAATTCAGTATTTTCATTCCTACCAACTTATTGGAAGTCTGGTAAGTTCTCAATACTTATTACTTGTAATTTAATTCACCTATGATTGAATGAAACAAGAAGGTGTTGTTATTTGTTCACTGGTGCTAGTTGTAACAGGTGGCTATAAACTCTACATGATAATTTTTCACATTTACAACTGTACCTTGATTCATTCAACCAGAACAATAGAATCTTCTCAACAGGATCATTAGGAGAATAATGATATATTACATCATATCATATGTATAGGTGTATAGTTTACTGAGCACGTTAGTTGATTTCACTAATTGTTACCTTTCAACTTTGAAATAACTACAAGTAAGGTGAAAAATGTAACCTATAATTGAAAAAATCAGTCAATTTGGGAAGTTTGTAAGGATTAATTTATTGATTTCAAATTGCCAATGGTCATAGACTGATATCAGTTGGAAAAAAAATTCGGAACCTCGGGGCACTGGACACCTATTTCGTCCTAGTATGGGACTCCACAAGAGAACTCATCCACTACCCTACCCGTTAAGTATGGTACCCAGAACCTTTACATTCTGTGGCCAGCAACACATTTCCTACTTCTATCAGTTCATGATAATCTAGTCCTCTAGAGGTGACTGATGGGGTTAACGGAGGTTCCGCTAGATCACGAACCGATAGAAGTAGGAAATTAGAAATATGGACCATTGGATTCTGACTCAGTAGCTCAATGGTAACGTGGTGGCCACGGAACCTGGAGGTTATGGGTTCGATCCCTGGTGGTGCAGAGTCGTGGATGCACAATGCTCAGGAGTCCCATACTAGTTGGACGAAACAGCTGTCCAGTGCCCCAGGTTTCCTTTGTTCCTCCAACTGATGTCAGTCTACGATGAATAACAACTTGAGGAGTAGGAAATGTCTATGACAGAGTTACGACCCAGTAGCTCAGTGGTAACGTGCTGGCCATGGAACCTGAAACTCCTGCGTTAGATTCCCAGTGGGCGGGGTCGTGGGTGCGTTCTGCTAAGGAGTCACATACTAGGACAAAATGGCTGTCCACTGCTCTCAGGTCTCCAGTCTTTCGCCAACTGATGTCAGTCGATGACAAATAACAAACCAAGCCAGTTTTATTTGTCAGTAACTCTAAAGTAATCAGGCTATAATTCATCTTGTTTTACACAAAGTAGTTCAGCTTGTAGACATTTAATAGCTTTAATGAGCAGAAAGTTATCCTTTTCACTATATACCCAGAACTGGTACCTGATTTACGAATAATATCTACTTCAGTAAACTTTCACTTCTGGACCTACATGACTTTTGTAAGCAATAACAAGAACTAGTCGCCAAATTAATTGAATGTTTTTCCACAGGATCAAAATGTCATTGTTGTAGATGCGGTTATGTATCATTCATTCAACTAGTAGGTCACGAGCTCGAGCCCCAGTTCTCAATAGGTATGACTTATTACTTTCTACAGGAATATATATACGGGGTTCCTGAGTGCATTTCGACTCTTTTTGTAGACTTTCAAGAAGGTATTCATGACAGTCAGTGCTCAGCCTGTCGAATCATCTCGGTAGACGTGCTTTCCATATAAACAGAATGTGCATTGACTTTATTTCTGTAACAGGATTTTAGTTGTGTAATCTAAGCTTTTTTTTTAATATTTTACGTGTAACACATACATCTTCACTTGATGATGAGAATTTATACAAAATAAGTTATTACTTTGTGCCTTGAACATTGAATATTACTGCGAATAATAAATTTTTCCCTACAATTAGATGGTCACTTGTAAAAGTGTCTTTGGAATACATAACTTCATTTGTGATTCCTTTCCTGTATCAGTATATCTTAGAAGTGTTTGACGTCATTCTACTTCTATGATCTTTAACTTTACATAAACTATAGTGATTTTAAAAGAAAAATTTAATGCTAACAACACTTAGTGTGAAACTTTTCAGCAGTACCCATGAACCACCCCACTAGGGATTGAACTCAGAACGTTGAGGTCTTATAGCGAACGCAGAGTCATGTGTGTGTACTTCTGAAGAGTCCCATACTAAGAAGAAGCATCTATTCATTGTACTCAGGTTTTCAGTGGTTCTTCAATTTATATAGGGTAGATCACCATAAACCTCAAACTACATCTATAGTTTTGTCTACATTTCTCCAATTTATTCAGTGGTAATTCTTCTCCTTGATTTGATCTAACTGATAGTATAGAACAAGAGTTAATTACATATATCAAAGATTGATAATTGAAAGACTTAGACTGAACTTTTACCTTTCTGTTTGTTTGTTCTCATCTTTTTACTGAATGAGAGGCACTTTCACCTAGTTTAGTCTCAAATTCAGCCAAATTTAATATAGGGTTACTTACTAAAATGACTCATGTTTAAACATTTCAATGAGCAACTAAGGCTAATAGCTTTTTGGACTATTTCAACTATTTAGTCAGCGCTTAAGTGATCTGTGGTCCGTAAGTACTTTGAGAACACTCTTAAATAAGTCTGTTGGTTAACTAGTGTAGAGTGTTATTAAAGAGGATATTCATGAAATTGTGTGTAAGTGTAAACGGTGTTTAAGCCCATTGACGAAACGGCAATTTTTCGATAAGAACACAATTCAACAATTTCAGTATTACTTAAGAAACTCACATAGTTGAAAAGACAAGATACAGGCGGAACTATTCTATAGTTGATTATGACAAAAAGCTAACTTGAGACTACAATTTTGAACCAACTAAATTTCCCTATCATAATACCCATATAAATATAAGATATTTTAGATGGAGAATGTAAGATAAACGGGATATACATGATAAACTTATTCGAACGCAATTCAGTTGTTATCGATGAGGTCACTGGGGTTCAGGTAAGTCCTTGATAAGATGAATTGCACCTCCTGAATTCCGCTCCAAGCCGCCACTATGTACATTGCAATATAATACATATCCGGTCAGTATCGAAACACCCACATAGAAGCCCATCTACCAACAACATACACCCACTATTCATGATATCAAGTAGTTACCTCTTGTATTGCTTCGAAAACAACAGCTTACCACATGGTTGATGAAAGTGATTCAAGAACGTGAATATGAACTGTTGAAAATTCTTTGTAAGCCTGGAAAAAGATCACTTGTTTGATTGATCAGATTATCAGATTAAACTTCTGTACTAAGAGATTCCATAAGCTATCATAAAAGTTCGGACGGAATCAAAGACAATGCTTACTTCTGAAAGGCAGTCAGTGATACGTACTTTTCTGACATTTCCATTTCTGTTGGTGTTATACTTTTCATCATTTTCGTGTTAACATATTCAGATTATTATTCTGAAACTGTATTTATGATGTCTGTAAAATGGGTCCCTCTGTCTCTGAACTATTCACATAAACATAAGCTTCTTTCGAAAGGTTCCATTCAAATTCTGGTGTTCAGGATTAAATTTTCACTGATTATATTGAAAATATGTCGTTCCAGAGAATGATAATTTTGATGGACCTCTTTTCGACGCAGACATTTCCCAGTAAGGTTTCGGATATACTCCATTCCAAATTTTAGAAGATTAGTCTTCATGCTTACTATATCAAACTTGACAGAGAATTTGACCAACGCATTGAAATACTTTACTGTTGTAGGATTCCGGTTCAACTTAGGACAACGAAAATTACTTGTAAGTCATAAAAAACAAATGAAAACTGAGAGAAGAAAATTTCCCTTCTTCAATCAGGTCAACGAGAACCGCTTGATAAGGTCATGAAGAAGAACATTCTTTTCTGGTGAGCTTTGGATTACATTCTCTAGTCGACTAGTAATTCTTACATGTGTAAAGATGGAACTGTCTTTCTTGAGAGAAACCAATGTATCCCTAAAAGCTCACTCACTTCCGTAGATTTACAGATAGATGTACAAGCTGGACAAAGTAACCGCTGTAAACAGTATTCAGCTGAGCTATCGATAGACGTAGGTAAATCCATCAACAGTTCAATGCCTCATCAACTGATCATGTTGTGCAATCCGATCGGAATACTCTTTGAAATTTTCCGATCATCCTAAATGACATGATTCAACGGAAGTACAGTTTCGTAACTTGTGAACAAGAAAGAGCTAAAAACCCAACAACTCTGTGTGCAGAAGATGTATATCGAGTCGCTCTATTGTGATCTTAAATCACTAACCCATTGTCCACCCCTACAAGGCATAAAATTTCATGATCTAAATATTTTTAACTAGTTCAAAGTTAACACTTTCAATACAATTCTTGTCAATATAATCACGTTTTTTTCACAGGTGAATTGAACAACTAACCGTTTTAATTCACATCTAGGAAATATATATATGATATATAAGCGCTGTACGTTTCAACCAATCTGATAATACATTAACTTGTTGAATAATTCATATAGAAAACTGAGAAAGGTCAATTAAATCAATGGAACTGTAATTAAGAAAGATAATACGGATAGAAAGAAAACAAGAGAGCAAGAAAAAGGTCACATTCACCACCAATAGTAGGAAGGGTTGAACTCAGTATTACTAGCGTATTATTATTACTATTATTGTAATATTCCACTTGGGTTCCTAGTAGAACATAGGGCTTTAGTAGCATGCCGCCATTGCACTCTCTTCTCTGCAGTCTTTTGAAACTGGCGCCACGAAATCTGCAAACTTTTCACCGTTCTCATTCATTTCACTAAGTGCTTCTCGACCTATGGTTAGTTCCCTTCATGTGTTGTCCGCTCCCAGTTTGGCATTCATGTTGCCCATTAGAATTTTGATGTCGCCAACTGAGATCTTGTCCAGTACTGATTGTAGTTGTCTACAGAATTCCTCCTTTTTCTCTTGATTTGCATTATTCGTTGGCACGTAGCACTGAATGATTTTGAATATCCTTCCTTTTGAGTTGAATCTTACTGTCATGATCCAGGAGGAGACTGGTTCTCACTGCATGAAAATCTTCGATGTTTTTGGAGACATCATGATAGCCACTCCAAAACTCAGTGCTCTTGTGGTTGTCGTCTGGGTGACAGTATCGGAGTAGATTATTGACTCTCCAGTTGACGGTTTGGAGAGTCTGTATTCATTTCATCTGCTTTCGCAGATTCCAAGCACTTCCAAGCCATGTCTCCTCATCTCTTTTGCAATCTGAACAGCCTTGCTAGGTTCATGCATTGTGCGGACATTCCATATCCTTACTTTCGCTTTCATCGGGAAAGAGAAGACACATCAGCCAACTGGCTTCTCAAAGGCTTTCACCAACTGGCGTCATTTCGTCTCCCCGATTCCAGCGAGGAATAAGTTTATTTCTGCTTTTTATATTTTGTTTGTGCTTAGAAGTTTTTTTAGCGGTTGGATTTGTGTTTCGGTGTAGGGTTGCTAACCCTACGCTCAACCTTCCTTGTTTATCCGGGCTTAGGATTGACTGGTAACTAGTGAACTAGTTAACCAGGCGAGGCTAACATTATAAGAGATTAAAATTAAGGAAGATGAGAACGAACCAGATATAGTTGATCTAATCTTGGTAAGAAAACAAATTCACCCAAGGTATGTATACTTTAAGGACAAATTACTTTTGTACGCATTGAAGTGGTTTCAAACTGAGTATGATTATCACTTCCGCAAATCTAAGTAAGCGTCTGTGACTCTTTCTACATAGAACTTTGAAAGCTGCTTGAAGATTAATTTTGTGACCCATTTCTGCGATATGTTTAGTTAGAGATGAAGGGGGCCGTCTCCCACATGTGTTTATCAAAGTTTCACACACTATTTGTTTTTGAAGCGATTTGGGTACATATTCTCCCACCCTCAACTACATGACTCGATTACTCCTCCCTGTGTATATGTGACTACACACACTTTCAAACTGGTGGACGAAATGTGATGTGACATAATCACTAATACATTATGCAGGTTTATGGTTAAGCATGTGTTTTGTTTTTTCCACAACAACAGGCTTAGCTGCGTAATATGTTTTCCTATTGGTTGATGTTAGTTTAGGTCTCAAAATATGTTATTCAACTTCTTTCTGTATAGTAGAGTGATATAGAAGTCGAGATAAGCTTTGTCGGTCTAAGGATCTAACAGAACCAACTAAGCAAAATAACTTAATCGCATAAGGTATATTTTTACTTGTGTGAATCTGGAGTAGTATATATTAGAAAACAAAAATAATTTTATTTTACAGGTAGTATTCATCATGGACTGACATCAGTTGGGGAACCATTGGAAATCTGGGAGCACTGGACAGCTGTTTCGTCCTAGTATGGGACTCCTGAGCATTGAGCACCCACGACCCCACCAGAGGTGGAACCAACGACTTTCAGGTTCCGTGGCCAGCACGTTACCGTTGAGCGACTGGGTGAGAATTCAATGGTCCATATTTACAACTTCTGTTAGCTCCCAGGTTTCCTTTGTTCCTCCAACTGATATCAGTCTACGATGAATAGCAACTTGAAATATTTCCAAATCCCCACAACTCCCTCAAAATTTTGTTATTTGTTTTGACATTCTACTCTCAGATTACACAAGTAAACGTGCAACTTATACGATGAATTATTCTAACTCGGTGCCCAAGTTTTTTAGACCATCTAGTCCATTCAATATTAGATTCGTTTATTTGTTTTATAACACAAAGTGTTACAGTATTTCAGACTGGAATTCATCATAGATTAAGATCATTTGGAGAAACACTGGAAACCTGGGAGCATTGAACAGCTGTTTCGTTACTGTTCCCCGTGACCTCGTCAGGAATTGAAGTCATGACCTTCAAGTTCCGTAGCCATCATGTTGCCATTGAGCCACTAGACCAGAACACAGAAGTCCACATTTTCTACTTTTATCAGTTAGCGATATACCGCGACCTCCATTCAGTGTTGTCACCGAGTAACTGTTCTTATATTCGACTTGGTTGCCTCATCTGGTAACAACTTCCCATTCGGACTTCGGGAATCACTTCTTGAAGCTAGTCACCAAATGAGTACTAGAGGTTTTTGGACATTCATCAGTTGAAATCAGGTTGGAACTCATCATCCTATAAAGGTGACGCTACATCATGAACAGACAGAAGTACCAAATATACACTATTTGATTTCGGTCCAGTGGCTCGACGGTTAAGTGCTGGTTGCGGAACCTGAAGGCCTTGGGCTCGAACCCTGGAGAGCTTGCAGGTGCATGCTGCTGAAGAGACCCGTACTAGGACGAAACGGCTGTTCAGTGCTCCAACATTTTTACAACTGATGCTAGTCCGTGACAAATTCCAACCCGAAATCGATTATTAAATCTCCACAAACCTCATGATTGATGCAGTATTATTTACTTGATGACATTTCCAGCATACATCGTCATTGCTCATAAACAATCTCACTGTTATCATACACACCTGCCAATATCTGATTTCCATAGTCCGTCATGTCACCTCTCATTCTCTGCTTCGATTGGTAGTAAAATTTTCCACATCACTGGTATACATGTTGTCTCATTCCTATTACATGTACTGGGTGTTGATTCGATGAAGAAAGATTCAGTAATCAATCTCTCTCTTACTTTACACTTAATTATATTAGACGACTTAAGTACAGCAGTTTTATCCCACCCATCCAATTGTGTGATTGTGTACTAATGTGTGCAGGGCAATAACCGAGTTTCCTTCTAGATTATTGATCTTATTAGAGTCTGTCATTCTATATTTATCTAAATTTCTATGTTCCTCTAATCTAATTGCCTCCGACAGTCTAGTTTGACCCATATAGTTGACCTTATTGTTATTGCATGGAATTTGATAGATTAGATTATTTTTCTTAGTTGGTTCTATCGCACCCTTAAGCCAACTGACAAATTTTATCTCTCAGTAAGTTTTTAAGTTTAAATGCCACCCTAATTTCTTGATATCACTTCACCCAATGTAACAATTTTGGGTTGGTATTTTCTGATATAGTTCTATTGCTTTTTCATTCCTCCAGTTGCTTTTTAGTCGGATGTTGTAGATATCCGTAATCCTTGGTGAATCATTTCTAGTAGGTGCTTTACATGTTACATCTATGATCAGATGTTCAATGAACAACCTTTCTCTCCACTCAACTCCCTTATTCTTCAAGAGTGGTTCTCTGTTTATTCTTATTGTGTAGTTAGTTGTGTGTTATCGCATGCATACCTAAGGGTAAATTCTTGTCCAGACTACTCACCTTAGTAGGGTATGTACTAAGTTGGTTTCTTATGTTTTGTTGACCTGACTGATCTTGTTCGGCTAATTTGACCTATACACTTGACCTCACAGTCATTACATGGTATTTGGGGAAGTAAATTATAGTGCCTAATTGTGTTGGTGAATTTGTAGGTGTGTACGCTTCTTTAATCTCAGCCTTACTGAAAATTTTACATAAAGTTTCTGATTTCCTTTCTTTATATGGCAATACTATAAAGGTATTGAATTCCACCTTAGTTGTCTTGCACTGAAACTGTCTTCAGACCTTATTATTGAAGAATAGATAAGAACTATCTCCGGATTTTCAACACCAGTCCAGTCAAGTCAGTGCTTCTATGTGATGGTTCAGAGACTTGGCACGTTACGAAAGGGATTTCCAATAAACTACAGACATTCATCAACAACTGCTTACGCTGGCTCGCTACTGAAGATCAGATGGCCAGAAAGAATAAGAATAAGGAACAAGGAGCTCTGGGAACGAACCAACAAAGCAAGAACCTATCACGCAACAAATATGCAGTGGAAGGAAGTGGAGATGGATTGGGCATACACTGAGAAGGCCGATTGGGGACATCATGCACCAGGCCCTCGAATGGAATCCCCATGGGAAGCGACGAGTTGGACGTCCGAGGTGAGGGTGACATGGAGGAGATCGTGTGAGGAGGAAATGAGAGCTTGTGGGCTGTCGTGGAACCAGGTTCAAAGGATTTCAGAGAACAGAGTTCACTGGAGACATGCTAGTGAAGCCCTATGTTCCACTGGGAACCCAAGGGACTAATAATAATAATAATCTCCGCTTTTTGAATACTCATAAAGAAGGCAGGTATAAAGTTAAGAAGTTATTGCTGAAGTCGTCAGCAAGCCTGGTTGTGAAACATTCACGAAAAAATGTGGAAACCCAGAGAACACCAAACCGTCATCATCTTCATCCTAAGCTATACATTTTTTTCATCACTCTTAGGGCTGTTCCGCTCAGCGATAAATCTACACCACTTTCATAATAGTAATTAAGGTGTACAGTACAATTCGAAGTAAGATAGCTTATGCTTTCGAGTTTGTCTACCCTTCACTAGAAACAAATAAATACCTATCACTTCCTGTTTTTCAGTGATTTTACACTTGATATCAGTCCCTAATGAAAATCAAGACTTTTATGAAGGCATTAAGTTAGGAAAAATGAAAATCTTTAAACTCTGGGCAAATCTTTTGAATTGTTTTGGCTGAGAACTTTTAACACATAGGAACGAATATAAATTGAACAGTTTGCGATGTAAGAAAGTTCTTAGCAGATCAGTGTTTTGATATAGTGAAACCTTCTGCTAATAAAAAGATAAGAAATCAACTTGATAACACCAATAAACAGCATGAAATACGATGTAAGGCTTGACCTTGATGTTGTTGATAGGAATGTAATGCAGAGAGTGTGCGAATGATTGGCACTTCTAGGTTGCCTAGACCATGGAAATCGTTTCTGCAAAGTACCGGAAAAATAAGAGGAAATAGTTACAAGTGACCATGGAGTCCATGCGACGTCTGCTATAGGTCTGTGACACAGTCTTCTTAAATTTTGGATTGAAGTTTGATTGTCATAATTTCGAACACAGTAGAGTGAAGAGTGCGATTTAAGGGACTGACCTTTTCTAACTCCTCTTCTCATTAAAAAGTCAGTATCGAGATGGTAGTGCTGTTTGTATTTAGGAAACACCATGTTCACTTAGCATTTCGAATACTCTCTTAGACCTCCATCATAGTATAGAAATTTGAACTGTAGCGGTGACTGCTTTTTATCTTACCAGTATTTAGCAGACTTTTTAACTTGTGAAAACATCAAGAAAAAGATATTTCAACCAATTTAGGTTATTTTGGTAATTCTGCTGGGCAAACCCAAGAACCACGACAAGGTAGCAGTTATCGGTTGGTAGGTGTTCACTACCTGACTGAGGTCTTCAAGACAATAGAAATCAGTGGTTGCCAACAATCAGACAGATATATTCACTATTTGATGCCTTCCAAAGTTTTTTCTCCTCCCATACACTTTCCTATCGTTTAATGTCCCATTTTTCCAATCCGCTTTGTCTTTAAATTTGGCTGTGAAGTGTAACGACTAAATAAATGGATAACGTGAAAACGATCTTAAAGTAATTCAAATTTTGAGATTATTTAAGCATGTGTAGTGGTCTCATATAGACTCAAGTGTACAAAGTGAGTTGACTTCACAAGCTTGATAGATACTAAGAACTAATGCCAAAAATGATAAAGCGCTAAACTAATGATAACAATAATGATAAAAGTGTGTGTAAAGGTTAATCTGACGAAGGAGAAGAGTTGAAAAAACAACACTGCGGTTAAATTCAACAATATTTCATTACGTTTCCGTCAGTAAGTGTAATGCTTAGGCTTTGGACACATCATATTCGTGTTATACGTTTATACTCTGCTGTATTTCCATGAGCGTGTTTGGATGTTAGACAATGGTTTATTAGAAATAATCCAATGTTATTATTTTAGCCATCTTAGAGAAGAATATATTGAAAAATGAACAGTTTCTTAACCCACCATTCTTTGTTTTAACTAAATGCTTTCATCCACTGAAATGGTCTACGACATCATTGTTATGACTGAAGTTTAGCCTTCGATTCGTGGATCAAAACTAATAACTTTATTCACCACTGATGCGTATTTCGTCCTGTTCGGGACTCCTAAGCTGGATGTAACTGCCTCCCAGTCAGTGGTGTTGTACCCACCAGGATTTGGACTCAGGGGCGATCGCTTCAAACGCGAGAGCGTTATCCACTAAACCACCGAGCCACGATAACCACTTCTTGTACGACGGGTACAGTTCTAGTGTTATCACATTTGAAGCGATCGCTCCCGAGTCCGAATGCTGGTGGGAACAACATCACTTACTGGGAAGCAAACACATCCAGCTGACGAGTCACAAATAGGACGAAATGCGCATACCGGATTCCACTGCTAGTCACAATCCATCATTAATATACATAAGTGAAACAGGCGATATCGAAGCATCCGCACAGGAGCCCATATACCAACAGAGACTGGTCAATTCGGTCCAATCGACGGCGGTGTAATACAAGCAATAACATTAAATTTATTCACCACTGTTGTCGTAACAGCTGGGATATATATAGAAGTAAGTGGCAGTCGAGTGATATAAGGTGACGCCATTTACAAAGAAAAAAATCAACTGACTGATTTACAGTCGCAGCTGGATAATAATGGAAGAGAACATACTGGTGAATAATATTGATTTCGATTGGCTTTCATCAAGTTATACTTTGATATGCATAATCTTTCCTACACACAAAACATTAAACCAGTATTAGTGAATTGTTTAGACAATGGAAACAAGGTATGTAAAACATCCAAACGGTAGGAGTTCAAATATTATTCACCACCACTGAAGACCTGGCAGCAGTGGATGGCTGTCTCATCCTGTTATATGACTCCTCAGCAGCACGCATCCACAACCTTAGGACCTTCAAGCTTCATAGCAAACGCGTTGACCATTCAGCTACTGGGTCAGAGTTCACTAGTCTACAGTATCATTCTCCTATCATTTCGCGATATAGAGGAATTACTTATCAAGGTCTTTAGTTGGTTGACCCCACAGGTCAAGGTTTCTCATTTTAGTAGTTACTATAAATGATGATGGAAATTATCAGAACAGAATGATACTGCAAACATTTAAACAACCAATTTAGGTATAAAAAATTAGAAAAATAAGACTTGCGTAATACTACAGAATGATATGTGAAGATACTCGAAGTCTTAGCAAATAAATATAAGTGAAAGGCGGTGAAGAAAGGGAAAGAGGCTGAAAATTTGAATTCATCTTTCAAGACATTTATTAGGTTTTCTCTGGTCAAGGCAAAGATAAACAGTACACAAACTTGTTCTACACAGAAATAATACATTTGTTTTTTCTGATTCCTTAGCCTCAGTTGTTGTAATATGCGAGTAGTGAGTCTATATGAAAGATTGTGTGAAATGAGACTAGTGATTTTGGATGCTTTGGTCCTATCGATTACATGATCACTACTGACTGCATTTAACGCGATCAAACTTAGTATTCACTTCATTTGTTCATTTTCTAGTCATCATATTAAACACTTGGCAACTCGCTTATTTGGATGACAACAGTAGGAACCTATATAACTTCATACTTAGGACTACTTTGGAAGAAATCACTTCTCCACATATTACCTAAGTAAAGAGCATTAGGGCCTGATTATTGGATAATGGATAATGAAGTTAATCAGGATGGGATGCGAAAACGGATTTCTATAAATGAGGTTAGAGGATAATTTCTTTGAATCATAAATTTGTAACAACATGTCGATGCAAGAAAGCTTTTTCGGTATGGACTCGATCCCTCATGAATTCAAAGTTAATTGTTGAAAACTCCTAAGCCGTTATCAACCCCTTTCAACAACTAAATGAAGACGCCACATGCCAAGTGATACACAATGCGAAGCTCAGCGGTGCCTTTGAAGTGAAGATAGAAGTAAGAAAAGGCTATCTACTATCACCGATGATCTTTGTGATTATGGTGGATAGGATCATGCAACAAACAGTGAGGAGGAAGAAGAGGGGGATGCGCTGGACCACGGAAAGGATCCTAGAAGATTTGGATTTCGCCAGTGATGACTTGTGTCTAGTGTCATGTCACACAAACTTGAAGATCTACAGGCAAAAACTAACAAGTTGACAGAAGAGGCTGGGCAACGAATACGGGACTTCAAGTGAATATAGAGAAGACAGAGGTGATGAAGATACCCAACCAGCAACAACAAGAACAAGCTCCAATCACCATCAAAAGGAGAAACTTGAAGGAAGTATCCTCCTTCACCTATCTAGGAAGCACTATTTCAACTATATATGGCACAGGCTAAGACGAGGATGTCAAAGTCAGCCAGGATCAGAAAAAGCAAGACAGGCTTTCACTAACCTGAAACCAGTGTGGAGATCTTATGCACTGCACTTCACTCAGCATAAAGCGTGAACAACATCCGGGTTTTCAACACCAACCCAGTCAAGTCAATGCTTCTGTAGGGTTCAGAAATTTGGCGCGTTGCGAAAAGCATTTCCAACAAACTACAGACATCCATCAACAACTACCTACGCTGGTTCGATACTGAAGCTCAGATAACCAGAATAATAAGAATAAGCAACAAGGAACTCTGTCTGGCTGGCAACGAACCAATCAAGAACCTATCACTCAAGAAATATGGAGAAGTAAGTGGAGATGGATTGGGCATGCACTAAGAAGACTATTCGGGGACATCACGCACCAGGCCAAGCACTTGAGTGGAACCTAGACGGGAAACGGCGAGTTGGGCGAGGTGTCCGAGGTTAACATGGAGGAAATGGTGCTAGGAAGAAATGAGAGCTTGTGGACAGTCGTAAAGCCAGGTTCAAGAGTTTGTAGAGAACAAAGTGCGCTGGAGACGGGATACTGAAGCCCTATGTTCCACTAGAAACCCAAGGGGTAAATAATAATAATATTACTGTTAAAAACTCCTAAAGTAAGGAGAAGTAGTCATCAGTGGTTTTAGAGCCTTTCATTTTTCTATAACTGATATCATCCTGGAATTAGAACTGTCTTGATGTGAAAAGATAAAGGTTTTGGCACTATTCATCAGTGATTTCTAACTAGTTTTCTAGTTGCTTAGTAGTATATCTTGTTAGCTCATGACAATTTTGTGTCAGAGATCACACTTTTCAATTTAAGCTGTAAGGTGACTCCCATCAGGAACACTGTTGACACCTAAGTTAAGCGGTTAGAAAACTATTCAGCTGCGAACAATATCAAAGCTCTCCACGGAGTTTGGGAAACATTTGCAAAAGTATCTCGTCAACCAAGTACCTACCAGTTTATTTAGTTAATATTGTAAGTAATTCAGATATGAATAAGTTTGACTATGAAAAAAATGTGTGATTATCAGGAAGTTTCCAATTTCTGCGCGTTGAATATCGTAGATTTTTAATTTATTGTGCTTCAGCTCTGTTATCTCAATCGTCTAAGTAGAGTGAACATTCATTTATCTTGAAACAAGCTTGCAGTCAAATGAATAAAATATATTTCAAATCAGTTGATCGTTTCTTTAAAATCACAGTAAAACTCAGGTACTGAAGTAGAATAATAATAATAATAATAATAATAATAATAATAACAATTGAGTTTTTGAGGGAGTTGTGGAGATTTGGAAATGTTTCAATTTGTTATTAATCTTAGACTGACATCAGTTGGAGGAAAAAAGGAAACATGGGAGCACTGGACAGCTGTTTCGTCCTAGTACGGGACTCCTCAGCAGTGCGCGCCCATGACTCCACAACTCCCTCAAAATTCAATTGAACTGGTGCTCATTATTGACTAGCTTCGAGAAGTATTCCCGAAGTTTCAGTGAGAAGTTGTGACTGGTGGAGTCAAAGCCTGAGGTCGTGAGGACAGTTACTCAACGATGACATTGGGTGGCGGTTGCGCTATATATCGTGAGCTAACAGAAGTTGGAAATATGGACCATTCGATTCTGACCCACTCGCTCAATGGTAACGTGGTGGCCACGGAACCTGAACGTCGGGGATTCGATCCCTGGTGGTGCGGGGTCGTGGGTGCGCACTTCTGAGGAGTCCCATACTAGGACGAAACAGCTGACCAGTGCTCCCAGGTTTCCTTTGTTCCTGTAACTGATGTCAGTCTACGATGAATAACAACTTGATGACCACTTTTCCAGTATCGGCTATCATTGGTCATAATCAGATCAGTGTTATCACACCACTCTCGATATCTGATTTTTATAGTTCTGTCACCTCTTGTTCTTTGTTTGTGCAAAGACCTAAACAAGGAAGTGAAACACACAAAGTCAGCATTAATAGTTAATAATTATCCTCCGTAGTTAGTTAACAAATTTTCACCAACATATAAGAAAGGAAAAGACAACATTAACAGAAGTATGACTGATAACGACAACACGAGTGGAAAGGAGTTCATAGTCTCTGTGGCGTTAATCTATAGGAAGGTACATCAGAAACTCTACGCAGGATCCTCAACGAAGCTGGAATTATTCTTATTATTATTTTTCCCTTGGGTTCCTAGTGGAACATGAACCTTCAGTAGCACGTCTCTATTTCACTGGCTTGTCTACAGTCTGAGCAACCTGGCTCCACGACTCCCCATAAGCTTTCATTTCTTCCTTACACCATTTCCTCCATGTCACCATCCCACGCCAAACGCGTCGTTTCCCCTTTGGATTCTACTCGATGACCTGGTCTGGAGTGTGATGTCCCCAAATAGTCTCCTCACTGTATGCCCAATCTAATCCATCTCCACTTTCTCCTGCATATTTGTTAGGCGACGGGTTCTTGGTTGGTGGAATTAGGGTGGGATGTAAGCCTACAAACTCACTGAGTCTTAAGAGTGCGATAGAACCAACTAAGCAAAATAATCTAATCTATCAAATTCCATGCAATGACTGCGAGTTAGGTCAAGTACATAGGTGAAACTAGCCGTTCGTTGTCCGTTAGAATTTTACTAAACATAGAATGACAGACTCTAATAAGATCAGTAATCTAGAAGGAAACTCGGTTATTGCCACTGCACACATTAGTACACAATCACACAATTGGATGGGTGGGATAAAACTGCTGTACTTAAGTCGTCTAATATAATTAAGTGTAAAGTAAGAGAGAGATTGATTACTGAATCTTTCTTCATCGAATCAACACCCAGTACATGTAATAGGAATGAGACAACATGTATACCAGTGATGTGGAAAATTTTACTACCAATCAAAGCAAAGAATCAGAGGTGACAGGACGGACTATGGAAATCAGATGTTGGCAGGTGTGTATGATAACAGTGAGATTGTTTATGAGCAATGACGATGTATGCTGGAAATGTCATCAAGTAAATAATACTGAATAACTATGTACCATAAATCAAATAGACAAATCTAAAATGGAACTGGAGTAGAAGGTATTTCATTTTAACTGTTTTACCATATTTGGCACACAAACATTTTTATTTACTTAACCATGCTACTGACACTGTGTATCTTCCGAAGCTTGATCCAGCAACTAATATTGTTTCTCTATGTGATACCTCTGATAAACCAGCTAAAATGGAATTGTCATTTGATTGCTTTATTCTTTTCCACTGAAAATCTTGCCGAAAATTTTTTTAGACTTTATTTGTAAGTACCTTTAGGAATTATCCTTACAAGTACTTGACGGTTGGAGGGGTCAATCACTATTTTTTCTGTTCATATATAATGCACACGAGCGTAAGACAAAGTATACAATGTCGTAGCCAGATAGAAAAATTATATTCCATAGGCCATGTCAGGTTTCAACTAACTGTTTAGAGGATCACGTACTAGGAATATCGTAAATGGCGTAAATGTTTGATCGTATGCCTTCAGATTAACCAGTTTGTTACAACTATAGAGATCAGCATCAATGTTGAATTCCATCGAACCGTAGGATATTGATTCTGGGAATTTATTCACCACTACGTGAAGAGTAGTCATTCTTCCAAAAACATATTTTATGTACATTAAACATATCAATCAGCAAAATTCAGTTGCAATTCACGCAGTGGACTGATTGGCACTTATCTCAAAAGATGGACATAGATAATAGCTGGTGGGAGACGACCTTCTTCATCTATAGCTAAACATATCATAGAAACAGATGACAAAGTTAATATTCAAACAGCCTTCAAAGTTTTATATAGAAACAGTCAGGGAATTATACTGAGATTTGCCGATGACATAGCCATACACAAATTTAAACCACCTTTATGTGTACAAAAATAGTTTGTTCTTACACTAAACCTACCTTGATTGGTAAAGTTTGTTTTCTTACCAAGATTAGGATCAACTAGGTCACTCTTCCTATTTGTTCTCATCTTTCTGAATTATAATCCCCAAATGTGTTATTTGTTGTATTTGTCCTCCCACTACTCAGTTTAATATATATTGATTGACTTGAAGAGTAAATGTGTGATCGGATTGTTCGAAATGTATTACACAAATATATCACATTGTTCAGATAAACTTCGTCTTCTAAGTAAACTATCGAAATTCATAATAGGGACTAACTGTCTCAAATATATATATATATATATATATATATGTACGGCTTGAGAAAAGTTCGTTGAAAAGAGTCTTCTTTGTTGAATACTGTCTGTGGACATTATCTTTGAGCTACCAAACGACTGAAAAGCTGTAATTATATCTATGTTATAAGCGAAATCATACTGTTAGTGCCATTACTGACCAAAGTCTATCGAGAGAGATAATTGGTGGAAATGTGAAACAAAGTTAACTAAACACTTAAATATTTCAACAAATGTTCTTCAACATCACAAATAATCTGTCACTTGCATTGTGTGTTGTAAATGACTTGACATGTGAATTGTATTCACTCATCATAATGCGATAATACCAGTGAATTTGATGGCGGATGGATACAATTTAAAAAACTATGACGTCGTTGTTGTGATTTTAAACTAGGGATCAATTTCAACCCTTGATACACGTTAACAAATATTTTCTCCACATATCGCTGTTCCTCTAAACTCAACTCATTGTTATCAGACTCCGCATAAATTGTGTCATCCTAGAAAAACGAAATTCAACTTGAACAGCTGATATGTTCAAGTTTGATCAATCAGTGATATAACTAATCAGTGAGTACCACATAAAATTGCACAATTGTTATGCTACCTGCCTGTGATTAGAATCTTATACAAACTGTTACTTAACTGAGGTGTTCCATAATGTTGGTGGTTAAAATTGCTAAAACTAAATCTTGAGAAGTGATTGTTTCTCAAATAAACAACACTTAAACTGTTGTTGTGATGCCCAAGTCTTGTATAAAACATTGTTATTGATCTGAACATTTTAACGTGTCATTCCCACATCGTTTTTGCGGTACGACTAATAATCTATTTTCTGCTACTATTGTAATGTAATTCGCTGATTGGTTAACTTTTACTCTTATCATGCGGATTTCTCCAATCGCGGACGAGGTCATTTTTTGTGTGTATACTTATTCACGTGTTTTGGATTGACTCATTGTTATTATTATTATATTCTCGGAGTAATACACTCTCCCATCTGCCAGCTTCGGTCTTCTCTCTATTCTTCCCGAGGTTGCAGCCAGTGTCTCTTGCGTACCAGGAGCGGGTGAACCCGTAGATACACATATATATATGGCCTGTTGAGAGATATTGTCTTTTATACAAACGACTGGTTAAAGATCAAATGAAGAATGACTGGGTAAAAAGTCCTACTAATTGATCTAGAAAGAAGATTTTTCAAGACATCTGATGCTTCATCACCTTCAAATTTCGGTTGTCTTCCTCAAGGATTACAGTCTTTAATTTCATATATATATATAACCAAAGGAGTGGGAAACAGTGATAAACGCTGCTGGGAGACGACCCTCTTCATCTGTGGCTAAACATACCATAGAAACAGGTGACAAAGTTAATATTCAAACAGCCTTCAAAGTTTTATATAGAAACAGTCAGGGAATTATACTGAGATTTGCCGATGACATAGCCATACACAAATTTAAACCACCTTTATGTGTACAAAAACAGTTTGTTCTTACACTAAACCTACCTTGATTGGTAAAGTTTGCTTTCTTACCAAGATTAGGATCAACTAGGTCACTCTTCCTATTTGTTCTCATCTTTCTGAATTATAATCCCCAATTGTGTTATTTGTTGTATTTGTCCTCCCACTACTCAGTTTAATATATATTGATTGACTTGAAGAGTAAATGTGTGATCAGATTGTTCAAAATGTATTACACAAATATATCACATTGTTCAGATAAACTTTGTCGTCTAATTACGCTATCGAAATAGATAATAGCTCTGAAATGTAACCAGTAGCTGACTCAGAAGATCTGAAATGCGGAATGAATATTTTCAAGGTATTACTATTTTTATCAGTATGGAAGCTTGAAGCTGACAGTTCAGTCTATCGAAGTATTCAATATATTACTCATATGTATCACTTATTTTTTAGATGAGAATAGATCATTCTGTAAAAGAGAAGAATTACTCCATGAACTGAAACTGAATGTCAAAACGCTTATGGAACATGCTGCAATATGTCATTCAGTTCCTGAGGATAGTACACTTGTACTTAATTTTTGTGGTAAATGATATTTCATTCATTTCATAAAGTAACTAATACTACTACCTATTATCATTGATATAGAATAGTTAGTTACATGTTGTTGAGATTTTAAGGGATCTTCAGTGTATATAAGATTATTTTATTAGTTTGTTTAAGGTTTTGTTGTGATACTATTCATAACCATTGACATGAATTCGTCTCCTGAAATCTATCAGTCTTAGATTCGTATATCAAAGTGGATGAAAATTGAAATAAGATTTTTTTCACAACTTGAATACATTTTTATCGTATTGCTCAAGATATATTAACAATAGGCAATAAAACATTAGTAGAAAAAATCCTGCCCCGGGGTTTTAATAACTTGATATACAAACTTCAGTGTAAAGAATATCATTCAGACGATTCAAAGACCCTTTGTAAATCACAAGTGTTTCAGCTACGGACAAATGCTTTGATCTTACTCCACTCGAGTGGTTTGGTCGAACCCTGTAGAGAATTTTGAATGAGCTCTGAAAAGAAGTTAAGTGGTCTGAGTTGGCGAGATGTTCTGTTATTGAAGTGAAGATATATCTGCCTTCTCACTTTACCAGCCATGCTGGATAGTGTTCGATGGCACATTTTACAAGCGGATGCATGGTAACGCTGATATACTCAGCTCCAAAACAGCAAGTAAACTAATATATACAACATTGATGTGACCCAATGTGTTGGCTTGTCTTTCACACAATAACCAAAACTTTTCTCGCAGGGGATAATAATTCGAAGGTTCTCAGAGAAGTATATTCTGTTTTAAGGATTTTAACAGTTGTTTCCTGAAGATGTCTGCAGAAATATTATTTTTGAATTGAAGATTAAACAAAAGAATCTTTTTCGGCCCCAAATGTGTTCGTCCATTTGAGTTCTTTGGCTTTATGTTCACATTTACGAATCTGAGCGGAAAGCCATTTCGTGCTAGAGTTCGTCGAAGTATTTGCAGTTCTCTGTCAACCGTGTCCGCGTGTAAAATGTACCCGCGAACACTACCTAGCATGGCTGGTAAAGAGAGAATGCAAATGTGTCTTCATTTCAATAACAGAACATCTCGTGAACTCAGGCCACTCATTCAAAATTTCCTACAGGATTCGATCAAACCACTCAAATGGAGTAAGATCAAGACATTTTTTTATAGCTGAAACGCTAGCGATTTAGGAGTTCACATATTCTAAACTTGGAAGTCATCTGCTTATAGTTGTGTTCAGTAAGAGCAATATACTTACTGAAAGTTTTCTGACAGAGATTGTAATGACGCTCTAACTACAATCCTTAGTTTGACTTGGTGACCTGATTGGAAATGAGCATAAACCTAGCCGTTTTATTATGCACACGACCTAATAAACAGCGAGTTCATTTTATTGTCTGTAATGTTTATTTTCAACCTCGCCTGGTTAACTAGTTCACTAGTTACTACCCGGTCCTAAGTTCGTATAAAGAGGGAAGGTTGGGCATAGGGCTAGCAACCCTACCCCGTAAAACAGGTCCAACCGGTAAAGAAACTTCAAAGTACAAACAAAATATAAAACATAAAAACAAAATTATTCCTCGCTGGAATCGGAGAGGCGAAATGACACGAATTGGTGAAAGCCTTCGGGAAGCCAGTTGGCCGATGTGTCCTCTCTCCTCTCGATGAGAGCGAAAGTAAACGTCTGGACATGGAATGTCCGTACGATGTTTGAACCCAGCAAGGCAGCCCAGATTGCAAAAGAAATGAGAAGGTATCACATTAAAGTGCTAGGAATCCGAGAAAGCGGATTGAATGGGAGTGGACTCTCCAAACTATCAACTGGAGAATCAATAATCTACTCCAATATTGTCACTCTGACGACAACCACGAGCACACTGAGTTCTGGAGTGGCTATCATGATGTCTCCAAGAGCATCGAAGGCTCTCATGCAGTGGGAACCAATCTCCTCCAGCATCAATCAATCAATCAATCTCCTCATGCAGGATCACGGCAGCAGGATTCAACTCAAAAGGAAGGAAGGTCACAATCATACAATGCTACGCTACGCACCTACGAATAATGCAAAACAAGAAAGAAGAAGGAGGAATTCTACAGACAACTTCAATCAACACTGGACAAGACGTCAGTTGGCGATATCAAAATTCTAATGTGTGGGGTGGCATGAATGCCAAACTGGGAGCGGACAATACATGAAGAGAACTAACAATGGGTCGAGAAGTGCTAGATGAAATGAAGGAGAATAGAAAATTGTTTGCAGAATTCTGTGCATTCGACGATTTGGTGATTGTAAGTACTATGTACAAACACAAAGATATTCACAAAGCCACATGCATTTCACTAAATGGACACACTACACTAAAAATTAGATCGACTTTATCTCAATCTCAAGAAAATGGAGACGCAGCCTACTTGATACAAGGTCAAGAAGAGGAGCAGATGTAGGCTCAGAACACTATCTAGTGCAGGGAACCTTCCAAATCAAGTTAAAAGCCTTCAAGAAAGTTGGTAATAGACCACAGTTCAAGTTCAACAACCAGAACAGAAGCTGAAGGACGAAATTACAAAGCAAATCTTCACGTCAGTCATCAAGAAAAAATGGGAGATATCGAGGGACATCACTGAAGAAACCTGTGTGGAAGAACACTGGAACTCTTTGAAAGAGATGTAGAAAGAAACTTGCATAACTGTATTAGGAAGGAAGAAGAAAGAATATAAGGAATGGATCTCGATGGACATATGGAGGCTGATAGAGGAGAGGAGGATGGTGAAGCAGAAGATGAACCAATGCAAGGATGAACAACGTATAGAGTAACTGAACACAACCTATAAAACGCTGGACAAAGAAGTGAAGAAGAGTACACGCAAAGACAAAATACACTTCTACGAAACACTGGCAAGTCAAGCAGAACAGGCTGCAGGTAGGAGAGACAGAGACCTGACGACATTGTATCAAATAACCAGGTTGCTATCTGGGAGGGGAGAGATCAACACAGATGAAACCAATAAAAGATGATGAAGGAAATTTAATTAGGAAAGAAGAGAAACAAAGGAAACGATGGGCTGACCACTTCAAAAAGCTCTTCAATCGACCATCGCCACCACCTGCAGCTCAGCCACAGAACTACCAGTGAACACAAACCCCCCAACAAAAGTGGAAGTCCTGAAGCCCATAAGGCTACTGAAATGTGGGAAAACAGCAGGACCAGATGGAATCCCGCCACAACCATTGAGCACAGACGCAGGGACAACAGCGGAAATGCTCACACCACTATTGCAGAAGGTGTGGGAGGAAGTAAAGGTACCTGGCTGGTGATTGGAAGAAGGGCTACCATGTCAAACTCCCGAAGATGGGGGGTGACCTCAGTGTTTGCAAGAACTGGTGAGGAATCATGCTCCTGTCCACCCAGAGCAAGCAAAATATTAAGCTTCATCATTGTGGGGAGACTAAAAGATGCGTTGGATTCAAAACTGAGACCGGGACATGTTGGCTGGTTGGATTCAGGAAGTACAAATGATGTGGAGACCGAATTGCAACGCCACACTTCGCATGATCATAGAAGAGAGTATAGAATGGCAGTCAACTGGATCTCTACCTCAACTTCATCAACTTTGAGAAGGCCTTTGACATCGTCGACCGAGAAGTAATTTTCAACTGCTCCAACACAAGCCTTTATCAACCTCATTCAACAACAATATGAAGATGCCACATGCCAAGTAATTCACAATGGGAAGCTCAGTGATGTTTTTGCAGTGAAGTGAAGACAGGAGTGAAACAAGGCTGTCTACTATCATCCATGATCTTCCTGATTGTGGTCGACTGGATCATGCAACAAACAGTGAGGAGGAAGATGAAGGGGATGCGCTGGACCACGGAAAGGATCCTAGAAGATTTGGATTTCGCCAGTGATGACTTGTGTCTAATGTCATGTCACACAAACTTGAAGATCTACAGTCAAAAACTAACGAGTTGACAGAAGAGGCAGGGCAACGAATACGGGACTTCAAGTAAACTTAGAGAAGACAGAGGTGATGAAGATACCCAACCAACAACAACAACAACAACAAGCTGCAATCACCATCAAAAGGAGAAACTTGAAGGAAGTATCCTCCTTCACCTATCTAGGCAACACTGTTTCAACTACAGGCGGGACGGACGAGGACGTCAAAGTCAGACAGGCTTTTATTAACCTGAAACCAGTGTGGAGATCTTCTGCACTCAGCATGTGGAACAAGATCCCGATTGTCAACACCAACCCAGTCAAGTCAGTGCTTCTATGTGATGGTTCAGAGACTTGACGCGTTACGAAAGGGATTTCCAACAAACTGCAGACATCCATCAACAACTACCTACGCTGGCTCGATACTGAATCTCAGATGGCCAGAATGATAAGAATAAGCAACAAGGAACTCTATCTGGCTGGCAACGAACCAAACAAGAACCTATCACTCAAGAAATATGGAGAAGTAAGTGGAGATGGATTGGGCATGCACTGAGAAGGCCGATTGGGGACATCACACACCAGGTCAGTTGCTTGAGTGGAACCGTGATAGGAAGTGACGAGTTGGGCGAGGGTGTTTGAGTGCGACATGGAAGAGATCGTGCGAGGAGAGAATGAGAGCTTGTGGGCAGTCGTGGAGCCAGGTTCAAAAGATTTAGGAGAACACAGTGCACTGGAGACGTGCTACTGAAGCCCTATGTTCCATTAGGAACCCGAAGGACAAATAATAATAATAATGTTTATTTTCAACAGAGATTAGTCTTTATTTTCCACAAGAGTTGCTTGAATCAAAATATTTAAGTCATATGTGGTTATCTATATGCTAGACTACATGATCAAACTGATATTTTGCTTACAACTTCAATCATACTGAATTACTGTGATCCAGTCGAATAAATACAAAAAGGTGAAACTTATGATTGACTTTCGGTGTGTGTATATTCAATAATATTCCAAATTTTTGGATAAAATGAACAATGAATCACAATCAACGAAGGTGAGACTCAGATAAAAACTGTGAATTATTTGCACTAGCGGTTTCCGGTTTACCTGTTCGGTGTTCAACCAGCTTAGCTACGTGACCCTGTTTCTGACTAGGTTTTAATTTCACTTCGGTTACCAGTGGTTTTTCCAGCTGCTGTGTATTTGTGATACATAACTGTCTGCTCATTTTAATCACACTGACTGCCTAACCAGATCTTCTCATCTTGGTGCGAATCAAGCTGAATCAGAAAAAGGAAGCATCGTATTGACTTTATGTGTGATTGTCTGGGATAGCCATGTTTTGATAGACAGGGTCAAGAATTCACACAACAACCAAGCATAAATCCTGATAAATACAGTGAAATTAAGACTTTGTCAGTAGCTGTGTCTTGGTTGGTTGAATCCTTGGTCGGTGATCCAGAAGTCGTTGGTGTGGATGTAGTTACAACCCAGATTTTCATTTCACCCTCTATCATTACTCCGTATCAACAGACCGATACCAGTTTGCTAAACCTCAGATTATATCATCCCTTATGAATAATTTATCACATAAGAGT
The DNA here is from genome assembly GCA_944470555.2 of Heterobilharzia americana. Taxonomy (NCBI): domain Eukaryota; kingdom Metazoa; phylum Platyhelminthes; class Trematoda; order Strigeidida; family Schistosomatidae; genus Heterobilharzia; species Heterobilharzia americana. The sequence continues at coordinate 2,659,423 of OX104129.1, forward strand.
GACAAGAAGGTTTCGAATAAGCCAATAAACTCCCTACCTTAGGGAAGTGTCACTTAAAAATGAATAAACTGTTCTAGACAGAAAGGCTTTTTCTGAAGCGTTTATCCGGAAATTGTAGGTATGTCTGTGACACAATAACTTGGTTTTTCAAGAAACTCTGTGAACTATCTGAGTAGACTTAACTGAGAAGTCGCCTAATATCGGTCTATGATTAAATGACTATATTTTTGCCCAGTTCATTGTGTTACATTTGTTAGTTTCAGTTTGATCATCTCTTGGTTTGAACATTAATTCTACAAGGAATTTACTACGTTGACATCATTCATCATTTATGCTGTTAGATGAAGTGAGAATCCGTGTTACTAGAAGATTTAAAGTGGCTGTCTTGCATTGCTGGTCGAGTGTTATTTTTACCTAGCCGGGAGATTAGTTCGAATAGTCAATTTCTTACTTTAGGAAGTTAGCCTAAATATATTTTATTTACTAGCCGTTGATTGCAAAGAACCTATTTCTGGTGTACTGTTTGAATTTTCATGCTACTAAATACTCATTATGTGTAAATGAATGCATACATTGGTTATACACGATTCCTAAGATGAGTGTCCATATCACTCACACAGAGGGGATTTGAATAGCATAATTTTGAGATGTAGGCAAACATCAGCCGTTGTAAAAACATTATACAGTTAAATTTATCTTTGCGGATAAAACAAAACACATGCTTCGCCACAAACCTTAATACCACATCGGTAATTATTTCACATCCCACTGTGTTTACCAGTTTGCAAACACAGACACAGATCACATACATACAGGAAGAAGTTATCGAGCCATGTAGTTCAGGGTGGGACAATATGTAACTAAATGGTTTTAGAAACAAATGCTGTGTGAAACTTTGATAAACGCAGGTGGGTGATGACCCTTTTCATCTATAGCTAAACATATTAACGAAATGGGTCACAAATTTAATGTTTAAACAGTTTCAAGGTTAGCTGAATGACTAACATGCTCGCTGTGAAAGCTAAAGTCCCTGGGTTCGAGATGTAGTCGGGTAGTCGACGTTCACTGTTGAGCAGTCACATGGTAAGAAGACAGGGCTGTCCAGTGCTCACGGTTTTTAAGTGTTTCTCCTCCTACTACTCATCATCCACTAACATAGGACCAGGCATCACTACATAACGGTCCAAGTTGTCACACCTCATATCAGTACATCAAGTCAAATGACAGTGAAATGGAAGATGAAGAAAAGAGAACTCAGTCAAAAGTAGTCAAAGGGAGAGAAAAAGGAAGAATGAGAAAATGGTGAGATTCGGTATAGCGTCGTTAAGATGAGGATAATGTGTGTATACATCTGCTCCACTGACATCGGTTCTGAGTCATGTGATCACCTAAAGCCTCCAACCAGTGGTTCTTCTTGTCCAGCCGACCCCAACCGGCTAATCTGCATCGCCCCTTATGGCTCAAACCAAATCAAAGACTTCATATATTGATGGCATGTTTTAGTCCTGTCACCTTGGGCCTTTTTCCAGTCTGGACCTACTTCGACCAACATTGTGTGACTAGGCAGACGGTGACTAAGCATCCGTAACACGTATTCCAACCATCTCAGTCGATGAAGGTTCACAACCGTGTCAACTGATTTACATGATTAGATATAAAGCTTATGCTTTTTAGCTGTGTTTAGAAGAATAACTGAGAACTTTGAAGCATTAAAGAGATAACTGTTTTGTCTAACTTTTTGATATTTTAACAATGATCAGCTGAGACTCACTTGTGGAAACAGAATATTTAGATGCCTTATGACAGCAGTACTCATTCAGTCGTAAATGAAATGAGAATGCCAAACATAGACATTAGTTGTAAGCGTCTAATGACTAACTTCTATATTTTTCATTTAGAAGGATTTAGAAAGACCGACCAATTCGGTCCAATCAGTGACGGTATGATATAAAAACAGTTATACTAAAACTATACCAGTCGCACAAGAGGCGGCTATCGTGGCTTGGTGGTATAGTGTATTACGCACTGGCCTTTAGAACGGTCACCTCCGGATTCGAACCCTGGCGGGGACGATATTACTTACTGGGAAACGGGTGCATCCAGCTAACGACTCCCAAATAGGACGATATGCGCGTGCTGGATTCCAGTGCTAGCCACAATCCATCACTAACAGAAGGCTATAGTACTAAAACTGTCAATTCCATTTCTTGACCATAAATAATTTAGTTTTCATAGATAAGCTTGTTTTATTCACCTAGTCCAAAGTACTGTCAATACCTTAGTATTTTATAATCTTAAGTTGGTCTCCTTTTAAAGTTTATCATTCCCATAAACTTCATTTATCTTGAACAGTTTCTTACAGCATACAAAATCCTCTAGTATGAAAACTGCTGAACACAAAATCATTTCGTATTAGAAGTTAACAGTGTCACTGAAGAAATTGGTAAATCTATAATAAGTTATAACTTCTTTACAGCTGCCAACTACTTAATTTCATATGGTTTAAGTTCAAGGTAAAATATTCGTTAAGTTCAGGTCTTTCAACAAGTAATCCTTTAGATAAAACATATACAGTTGTTTTCAGCAGGTAGGATCATTGGAAACCTGTCAACAATGGATAGATGTTTCGTCCTAGAATGAGATTCTCGAAGTTCAAATGAAAAGTTTTGACAAGTAGGACAAAACAAGTTGGACATGAGGACAATTACTGCAAGAAAACATTAGAAGAAGTTTACACCATAACGTAAACTGACAGAAATAGGAAATTGTGAACCATTAAATTCTGAATCAGTAGGTGAGTGGTTAAGATGTTCACCATGGAACTTGAAAGTCATTGATTCAACCCTATATTATTATTATTATTAGTCCCTTGGGTTCCTAGTGGAACATAGGGCTTCATTAGCATGTCTCCAGTGAACTCTGTTCTCTGAGATCCTTTGAACCTGGTTCCACGACAGCCCAGAAGCTCTCATTTCCTCCTCACACGATCTCCTCCATGTCACCCTCACCTCGGACACCCAACTCGTCGCTTCCCATGGGGATTCCACTCGAGCAACTGGCCTGACGCGTGATGTCCCCAATCGGCCTTCTCACTGTATGCCCAATCCATCTCCACTTACTTCCACTACATATTTGTTGCGTGATAGGTTCTTGCTTTGTTGGTTCGTTCCCAGAGCTCCTTGTTGCGTATTCATTATGGCCATCTTATATTCAGTATCGAGCCAGTGTAGGTAGTTGTTGATGGATGTCTGCAGTTTATTGGAAATACCTTTCGTGACGCGCCAGGTTTCTGAACCATCACACAGAAGCACTGACTTGACTGGGTTGGTGTTGAAAATCCGCATCTTGTTCCACATACTGAGTGCAGAAGATCTCTACACTGGTCTCAGGCTGATGAACGCCTGTCTGACTTTGACATCTTCGTCTGTGCCGCCTGTAGTTGAAACAGTGCTGCCTAGATAGGTGAAGGAGGATAATTCCTTTAAGTTTCTCCCGTTGATGGTGATTGGAGTTTGTTGTCGTTGTTGTTGTTGTAGTTGTTGGTTGGGTATCTTCATCACTTCTGTCTTCTCTATATTCACTTGAAGTCCCGTCTTCGTTGCCCTGCCTCTTCTATCAACTTGTTAGTTTTTGCCTGTAGATCTTCAAGTTTATGTGACATCAGGCACAAGTCATCACTGGCGAAATCCAAGTCTTCTAGGTTCTTTTCCTCAGTCCAACGTATCCCCCAATTCTCGCTGCCCACTGTTTGTTGCATGATCCAGTCGACCACAATCAGGAATATCATGGGTGATAGTAGACAACCTTGTTTCACTCCTGTCTCCACTTCAAAATCATCACTGAATTCGACCCTATACTAGAACAAAACAACTATCTATTGCTCTCAGGTTTCCAGTGTTTCTTCAACTGATGTCAGTCTATGATGAATATCAACGTGGAATTAATGTACACTTCAGTTAAAACACAACAGATTCTTTGTCTTGCCAATTTTTTTAACATCTACTGGTGATATACACATTTTCATCATGTAATGAATGAATATGTCCCTGAGTGACTTTCATATTCTTAAGAAAGTTGAGAGAACCGAAGAAATATATCATGAAGACTGTCGCGGTTTATTGTTGAAAGTCATGATAAAAGAAGTGAGTATTACCAGGTTTTTCACTGTATATATAGCTGTATTCAATATTGATAAGAATCTCTTAGAAAGCCTCATTTTGATAGACTGATTGCAGTATGGGGATATGGTGCGTATTGAGAGAGAGAGAGAGAGAGAGAGACGGAGAGTAAAAAAGATTTGTATGTACAACAGAGTCTTTAAGATTATCATTTAACCTTATCAACTCAAGTATGCAATTCAGAGACTGGACTGGTCCAAGTTAGTTTCCTTCAAGTTATATTTCTGTGTCTTGACCGATTGGTTGATTTTCAAATCTTAACCTCGGTTTTGTTTACCCATTGGAATCTATGATCAATGGACTAAGGAAAGTGCCTAATACTGGTTTTAACTGTCATTATTTTCCCGGTTACTATGTCTGAGTTGACCCTACAGCCCCTAACGTAAAATCAAAAGACTGCCGAAGAGGACAAAGTAGGCTGCTAACCCACAAAATGCACAGTTATTTGCATTTAGCAAAATATATTGGATGTGTTTAAAGTCGTAAAGTGTAGAGGGGCATGATCAGAATATGAAGGAATGACAACGAAGAAAGACACATGAATGACATTAATAATTGGTTGTTAGTGACTCTCATTGAGGGTTCCTTCTACCCATCCGATGGATGAATGAAATGAACCTATCAGTTCATTACTGTCATCATATTAATACGTATATTTAGGTAAGTGATTCCCATTCTGAACCAGTCAAATTTAACCCACAAAATCAAGGCTATCTCATGTATTCCAAAAAGGACTCGATCAGTTGTTCCCACTTCGTATTCAGCTCCATTTAGATCAGATCAACACAAAACAAACACAGTCAAGTATCGCTGATCCTCAATGCACTCATACATAAATCTTTATTTTTAAAAAAATTCGATTTCTTCTGAATAGCTGAAACCAGTAGCTGTGGCTAGGCAGTGTCAGATCCATGATTAGGATGCTACTAACTTGGATCCTTCTGTAACTTAAATTTAATTTAAAGCCCACTCATCAATTTCTTGAATTCGATTATATTGCCAAGAAAGTGAAATTGTTATTAAAAAGGTGAATCTAAGAAGTAAAGGTGAATAAGATAGGAATGTACGCAGAAAAGTAGACTAACTTGCTTTACATAAGATGAGAAGTTTATGAATATAAGGGTAAAAGTTGGGCACCGTTGTTCATTGTAAATCCATTTTAGTCCGTTTATTAGAAATATCACATAGTGAAACTGTAGCATTTACTGAATAACAACGTTTCAAACACAATTCATTGTCCATATTCATATCACGTAACTAACTACACAACTTCCACACACACTTCATATATACTCCTAATTTTCTCTCCTTCTCTGTGATGACAAGGCTAGTAGAATCTCCCATATATCTGGAACAGGTCCACAATCATGTGTGTTGGTGTTGATTCGATCAACAAAGATTCAGTCGGTTATCAATCTCTCCCTCCCTGCATCCAACTAACTTACTGTTCAACACTGTCACCCTATCCCACCCTACTGTGTGATTATGTGTCATTGTATGCAGTACTACACCACAGCTTTTCTCTAGATTTCTTATCTGATTACGATCTACTTATCTTGATTTAGCTAAGTTGTCGTACTCTGTTATTCTAATTGACCCTGGCTAGTCGACTGATTTGACCGATGTACTCCACCTGGCAATCATTGTAAGGGACCTGGTAAACCAGATTAGTTTGCTTAATTCCATCGATAGGATCTTATAAATCTACAAAGCTTGTTTCTAAGCGAGTTTGTTGGTTTAAATGTCAGTCAGTTTAATCCCAACCAGCCAGCTTTATTGAGAATTGTTGGTGATGCTTGTGAGTTGCCTTCCTTGTATGGTAACACAGTAGATGCTTTGAATTCTCCCTTAACCCAGTCGCCATTATTGCCATAAATAGTGTGATTATTATTGGCAACACCTATATTACTATTATAACTACCACTGCTAATATTTTTCAAGCGATTTCTTATGAATTTATATATAAATTTTGTTGGGTAATTATTGAGACGTGGGGCATTCTCGATGTGTCTGATTTCTTGTCACAGATTTTCCTATCTACTGGTTAGCTTTATCGCTCTATGACTTAAGTATTTAACTAGGCCTATATGAACTGAAATGGGGTGGGAGGATATGAAGTCTCAGTAGAGATTCGAATGGGTAGGTTTCCTATAGACACTAGTCTCTAGATTTCCTTCTTGTGTTCGTTTAGTCCTGCAAGAAATTAGACACATCAATAATAACCTACATTCCAATAATCACCCAACAAAATTTGTATATAAATTCATAAGAAATCGGAAGAAAATATTTGCAGTGGTAGTAATAGTAGTAATATAGGTGTTGCCAATAATAATCACACTATTTATGGCAATAATGGCGACTGGGTTAAGGGAGAATTCAAAGCATCTACTGTGTTACCATACAAGGAAGGCAACTCACAAGCATCACCAACAATTCTCAATAAAGCTGGCTGGTTGGGATTAAAGTGACTGACATTTAAACCAACAAACTCGCTTAGAAACAAGTTTTGTAGATTTATAAGATCCTATCGATGGAATTAAGCAAACTAATCTGGTTTACCAGATCCCTTACAATGATTGTCAGGTGAAGTACATCGGTCAAATCAGTCGACTAGCCAGGGTCGATTAGAATAACAGAGTACGAAACTCAGCTAAATCAAGATAAGTAGATCGTAATCAGATAAGAAATCTAGAGAAAAGCTGTGGTGTAGTACTGCATACAATGACACATAATCACACAGTAGGGTGGGATAGGGTGACAGTGTTGAACAGTAAGTTAGTTGGATGCAGGGAGGGAGAGATTGATAACCGACTGAATCTTTGTTGATCGAATCAACACGAACACACATGATTGTGGACCTGTCCAGATATATGGGAGATTCTACTACCCTTGTCATAACAGAGAAGGAGAGAAAATTAGGATATATATGAAGTGTGTGTGGAAGTTGTGTAGTTAGTTACCTGATATGAATATGGACAATGAATTGTGTTTGAAACTTTGTTATTCAGTAAATGCTACAGTTTAACTACGTGGTGTTTCTAATAAATAGACTAAAATGGGAAGTTTATTTGGCATTTATATATATATATATTTGTGTCTTCCCTATTTCTATCTAGAGTTAGTTCACGAGTGTCTTCGAACTGGTTTGAAAACATCACCTATACCATTCTATCAGTGCACATCCACCTTCTCCTTGTTGTATAAAATATCCAGTCAATGTGAAGCAGCTTCAATAGTGATAAATAATTTTGAAGGACGTAATGTTAATAAGAGTTATCAGCAGAGGTATAAAAATCTGAAGAATACTCACGCTAAACAGCAGCAATCCAATATGTCCATTAAGACTGAAGATAAAGGAGATTTGAAAAAATCATTTCATCAAACTTACAACAAAAGCATGAAGTCTAACAAGAAATCGTAACAGGAAATAAATCCTGTTCAAAATTAAGGTGATTGCTTCAACTTCACTGTTTCACATTGATTTCTGTTATTTATTCATTTATTATTATTATTATTCTACTGTCAGTAGCAATGTATTGAATGTAAGCTCATGATCTCCACAGTTTGACTCATTTGAGGATAGTTACCTTTAGAAAGTGAAACTAGACAAAGGTTTAGTGAAAAGAAAACTTCATAACAGAGTTGTTTACATTTATTTAGGAAATAATTTGCTATACTTCCTTCATGTATCCCTAACTAATTGACACACAATCTACTTGGTCAAGATGTAATCGGTGTTCAAGTAGATTGGATTTGTGTAACTACTATCAAGAAACTAATGAATATGCAAATAACTGAACACCAGCAGTAGATCTCATAAGTTGACAGCAACATTGTAATCATTAAAAAATTTAGGCATTGTGGTAGACCGTTATTTCATTTAAGTCTGTTTATTAGAAATGTCACATTGGACAAACATTATCAGTTATTGGATAACATTTCTGGAACAATTTATTTTCCATATTCATAACAGCAGATAACTCCACAACTTTGAGACAAAGTTTATGTAGTTCTAATCCTTTCTCCTTCTTTGTCATTATAAGGGTAGTAGAATTTTCTATATATCAAAGACAGTTACGAAATTATTTCCATTACTATATATATTTTGTGTTGGTTCGACAAACAAGGATTCGGTTATCAATCTTTCCTACCACCTAACTAACTTAGATTTGATGTAATATTGTCTCTATATCCCATCCTATTGTGTGAGCAGTCTTGCTGTGTTGTTCTGATTGACCATAGTCGACAACTTCAAACTACTTATTTGATCTCGCAATCCTTGCAAGGTATTTGGTAAACCAAATTATTTTCCTGAATTGCTGATGATGTTCACGCTTTATGCTGAGTGCAGTGTAGTCGATCTCCACACTGATTTCAGCTTAATATGGTCTCGTCTGTCTTGCTGTCTTTCAAATCCTGTCAATGACATCCTCATCTATGTGGCCACCGTCTGTATTAGAAACGATACTGCCTCCTAAGTAGGTGGAAGAGAATACTTCTCTTAGATTCCCCCCATTCACGATGATTGGTGCTTCTTGTTGTTGTTGTTGTTCTTGTTGTTGGATGAGTATCTTCATCACCTCTGTTTTCTCTACCTCCACCTCAAGTCCTATCTTCGCCCCTCTACCTCATCTATCAACTTGTTGATTTTCGCCTGTTGATCTTCGAGTTTGTGCGACAAGATATTAGACATAAATCATCATCATCATCATCGGCGGCGGCGGCGAAACCCAATCTTCTAGAGTCTTTTCATCGATGAAACAGTGCATGCCCTCTTCTCACTCATCACTGTTTGTTGCATGATCCAGTCCACTCTAGTTGACCACAATCAGGAAGATGATTGGTGATAGTAGGCGGCAGCCTTGTCTTACTCCTATCTTCACTTCGAAGGTGTTACTGAGCCTTCCGTTGTTAAACACTTGGAATGTGAATGAGATTGGTAAATGTTTGTGCCACTGAAGGCGTAGTGTTCAACAGTTGCCTGCCAAATTACTTCTCGGTAGACTAGCAGAGCTGAAAGCCTCTGAGTGTTTTTTGTTTCTGATAATTCTTCGATGGTATTGACGCAGATCTTTCACATTTTCCACCTGATTAAGCCATTCGGTACTCATATTTATCCTACTTGTTTCGGTCATGAGAATAGACATTTGTTCATCGGTTCAAATCTTCAGCTGTAACCTATTCAGTGAAGAAATAAAATTGCTTACTGACTTAGAATTGTAAAGATTCTTCCTTCTCTATCCATGGTTTAACGTATTCCTTAAACCAATCAACTAGACATGGTACATTTGTTAACATGTTTTCTTATTTTACCTTCTGTTTGTTTTACCTCAGTTTCAACTCAAAAATCGCTTGGATCCATTTTGCCTTGATTGAAGACCTACTTGAAAATATTATTCGGCATATATGCACAGAGACGAAGTAAGCAAATACTTATACAAATTATTTGTTATCAAAACAGTCCCATTTATTATTATTAATATATGTCCCTTGGGTTCCTAATGGAACATAGGGCTTCAGCAGCACGTCTCCAGTGAATTCTGTTCTCTGAGATCTTTTGAACCTGGTTCCACGACAGCCCACAAGCTCTCATTTCCTCCTCACACGATCTCCTCCATGTCACCCTCACCTCGGACACCCAACTCGTCGCTTCCCATGGGGATTCCACTCGAGCAACTGGCCTGACGCGTGATGTCCCCAATCGGCCTTCTCAGTGTATGCCCAATCCATCTCCACTTCCTTCCACTGCATATTTGTTGACCGATAGCTTCTTGCTTTGTTGGTTCGTTCCCAGAGCTCCTTGTTGCGTATTCTCCATGGCCATCTCATATTCACTATCGAACCAGCGTAGGTAGTTGTTGATGGACGTCTGTAGTTTGTTGGAAATCCCTTTCGTAACGGGCCAAGTCTCTGAACCATCACACAGAAGCACTGACTTGACTGGGTTGGTGTTGACAATCCGGATCTTGTTCCACATACTGAGTGCAGAAGATCTCCACACTGGTTTCAGGCTAATGAACGCCTGTCTTGCTGTCTTTCCGATTCTGATTTTGACATCCTCGTCTGTGCCTGTGCTGCCTGTAGTTGAAACAGTGCTTCCTAGATGGGTGAAGGAGGTTACTTCCTTTAAGTTTCTCCTGTTGATGGTGACTGGAGTTTGTTGTTGTTGTTATTGGTGCGGTCTCTTCATCACTTCTGTCTTCTCTATATTTACTGAAGTCCCGTCTTCGCTGCCTCGCCTCTTCTATCAACTTGTTAGTTTTTGCCTGTAGATCTCCAAGTTTGTGTGACATGACATTAGACACAAGTCATCACTGACGAAATCCAAGTCTTCTAGGTTCTTTTCCTCAGTCCAGTGTATCCCCGTCGTCTCGCTCCTCACTGTTTGTTGCATGATCCAGTCCACTACAATCAGGAATATCATGGGTGATAGTAGACAACCTTGTTTCACTCCTGTCTTCACTGCAAAAGCATCACTGAGCTTCCCATTGTAAATTACTTGGCATGTGGCATCTTCATATAGTTGTTGAATGAGGCGGGTAAAGGTTTGCAGTACTCCGTAGTAATGAAGCAGTTTACAAATTTCCTCTCGGTTGACGCTGTCAAAGGCCTTCTCAGAGTTGATGAAGTTGAGGTAGAGATCCAGTTGACTGCCATTCTATACTCTGGCAGTCCCATTAGATAATAAAAATTAATAAAAGGCAATTCACAGAAGAAAAGTTTCTTTCCTATAAATGGTTTTTAACTGCTGTACATCCTATTCATAGTTACAGCTATATATATATATATATATATATATATATATATATATATATATATATATATATATATATATATATATATATATATATATATATATATATATAGGTCACAAGAAGATAACGGCTATCAGGTAAAATCAGAGTTATCAAAAATTGCCTAGTGAATAAACTGTCTTAGGGAGATAACGACCAAAATGAAATTAGAGATTGACTATACCGTTTTTAACCCCAATATCAGGTTTGTAGTGCTGGATTACCAGAGATTCTACTGTGTTTGGGTGGTGAGTACGTACTCGCTTCGAAATATTTGATTTCATTTTATAAATGACTTTGAAAGAGGACTCCCGTGAGGCATAGTGATTAGAGATAACAAATACTTAGGAATCGAAATGTTGACGACTTTACACTGTCCTTTAGAGATCCATGTAGGATAGTATTCATAGATGTGTTTGGATAGAACACATGTTGTACGGTCTATGTAACCAGCTTCACAAGAGCAGGTGAATTGATAAACACCAATGGAGGTGGCCTAAAGCAGTACATTATTCTCTACACACCCTCGAATCACTTGTTGACTGAATAAAATTAGAAGCTGGACAGAAAAGAAGGTCCTCTTCAGTATCTCTGCCAATGTGTTTCCCTTGAATCCAATTTTTGTAAACAATGCCTTATTTGAAACCATGTGAGTTTCTCCTTTGAAAATTTTAGGTTTGATATTCCTGTCAATGTTTCTTGAAGGATAACTATTCTGGATAAACACTCTATGGAGTATTTTCAGCTTCTGATTTACTGCATCATTCATTTAAGTTCTTCTCTTTCGTGTGCATACTAAATGAATTGCTTTTCTTTTCTTGACTAGTAAAAGCCAGCTTTGAAAATGAGTTTACTGGTCATTACAGGTTTGTTTTCTGTGAATCAATCTCCCAAGGGAACTATCATGTCTTCTTTTCAACAGAACATCCAGGGAGTGGAATTCTGAGTTATCTTAGCTCTCCATGGTAAATTTAATTGACCAATAAGATTCATCAAACTTTCGTAGTATTTCTTCAAGGTTACTATTCTCCTCACAGGTGATTAAAGTATCATATAACTACCTCTTATACGGATAGAACTGGGTGATCAGAGGATGCAGTTAACTGTACTCCAGATATACCTTGATCTAAATTTCCCCAAGACAATTTATCCATTTCTGTGTTTATTTACAATAATCAACAAAGCAATTTTTGGTGAGCTTCGTTTGTCCTTCTAGTGGTTATCGCTCTGCGACTTATTTGACAATTTCTAATCAATTGGCACTGACCCATTAGCTGTTGAAGGATATACATATTGTTGTAACTAGGATAGGGATATACAGTTTATGAAAATGATTCAACGGAAAGAAAATTGTCTCCTACTAGTTTTCATTATTTCATATCGTATTTATTAGTATTTTATTATTTATCCCTTGGGTTCCTAGTGGAACATAGACATCCAGTATCACGTCGCCATCTCACTTACTTCTCTACAGTCCTTTCAAACCTGCTACACAACTCCCCACAAGCTCTCATCTCTTCCACACACCATCCTCTACATATCACCCTCACACACTCAACTAGTCGTTTCCCATTCAACTCCCACTTGACGGTCTGGTCTGACGCCTGATGCCCACAAACCGTTCTCTCAGTTCATCTTCAATCCAATCCATCTCCACTTTCACCTAAATATTTGTTGGGCGATAGCTACTTCAGTTAGTTCGTTGTCAGGACAGAGTTCATCCTTGCATATTCTTATCATTCTGACCATCCATCTGATTTCCAGCATCGAGTGAGTGTAGGCAGCAGCTGTTGATGATGTGTGTCTGTAGTTTGTTGGAAATGCTTTCTGTGACACACCAAGTCTCTCAACCACCACATAGAAGCACTCACCTGATTGACATTAGTGTTGAAAATCTGGACGTTGTTCACGCTTTATGCTGAGTGCAGTGTAGTCGATCTCCACACTGATTTCAGCTTAATGAAGGTCTCGTCTGTCTTGCTGTCTTTCCAATCCTGTCAATGACATCCTCATCTATGTGGCCACCGTCTGTAGTAGAAACGAGACTGCCTCCTAGGTAGGTGGAAGAGAATACTTCTCTTAGATTCCCACCCATTCACGATGATTGGTGCTTCTTCTTCTTGTTGTTCTTCTTGTTCTTGTTGTTGGATGAGTATCTTCATCACCTCTGTTTTCTCTACCTCCACCTTAAGTCCTATCTTCGCTCCTCTGCCTCATCTATCAACTTGTTGATTTTCGCCTGTTGATCTCCGAGTTTGTACGACAAGATATTAGACATAAATCATCATCAGCGTCAGCGAAATCCAATCTTCTAGAGTCTTTTCATCGATGAAACAGTGCATGCCCTCTTCTCACTCATCACTGTTTGTTGCATGATCCAGTCCACTCTAGTTGACCACAATCAGGAAGATGATTGGTGATAGTAGGCGGCAGCCTTGTCTTACTCCTATCTTCACTTCGAAGGTGTTACTGAGCTTTCCATTGTGAATTACTTGGCATGTGTTGTCGTTATATAGCTAGTTGTTGAATGGGGTTGACGAATGTTTGTGGGGCTCAAAGCGTAATGTTGAAGTAGTTGCCAAATTACTTCTTGTTCTATGCTGTCGGAGGATCTCTCAAAGGTGCCATCCTGTTCTGGCCTTATGTTTGAATCCATAGTATGTTTCAGCCATTTCATATTGTTTGGGCTTGATGTTTTGGTTGAGGTGGACAGAAGCATGAGTTGATATATTTACTATTTTTATATTATGAGAAAGGTGATTCTTTAAATTTTTCTGTTTGTGCAAACAGTACATTGTTCAATGTGAAATATGACAAAATTGCAGTTGTTAAACATAAATTTCCAACTTAAATTACTTGCAACACCGAGGCGTTTGTACAGGAGTACTCCTGCCAATAGTGGTCGGTAAATTCGGCCTTACTAATGACGAAAGACTACCAGTTATAACATGTCTTTCGCTCAACGAGCGGCTGTTGGCACTTAGGAGCTCTGGCATTTGAACAGACTATTGCTGGGTTTTGAGTCCCAGACAAAAAATGTCACTCACTTGCATGCAAGCACATTTAACTGATGAGTCCTAAATAACACGAAACACACGATCTGAATTATACTTCCAGTCACTGTAGGTCATTGGTTTCAAAGCAAAATCACCAGCAGTAGGAAAGTATCCTCACGGGGCCCATACGTCTGTATTGCTCGTTCAATTCGATCTAATCAAGGACATGACACCGCAGTCTGTAACATTTATTAAAGATTGGCTACATTTTAACTTCAGGTTTATTTCTAGTATCAGCACTGAGTACTTTTTGATTACTTTGATAGCGGTAAAGATTTTCATTTTGAGGTGCAGGTCTTCCTATGCATTTAATCTCTGTAATTTAGGGTTGTTAGAGGACACATACAAAAGGATATAGCTAATGCTGCTGTAGTAAACTTAATACATCTGCATAACCGCACTAGGACGGAAGAGGAAACAAGACAAGGAATGGATCTCGATGGACATATGGAGGCTGATAGAGGAGAGGAGGATGGTGAAACAGAAGATGAACCAATGCAAGGATGAACAACGTATAGACTAACTGAACACAACCTATAAAACACTGGACAAAGAAGTGAAGAAGAGTACACGCAAAGACAAAATACACTTCTGCGAAACACTGGCTAGTGAAGCAGAACAGGCTACTGGTAGAAGAGACCTAACCATATTGTATCAAATAACCAGGGTACTATCTGGGAGGGGAGAGATCAACACAGATGAAACCAATAAAAGATGATGAAGGAAATTTAATTACGAAAGAAGAGAAACAAAGGAAACGATGGGCTGACCACTTCAAAAAGCTCTTCAGTCGACCATCGCCACCACCTGCAGCTCAGCCACAGAACTACCAGTGAACACAAATCCCCCAACAAAAGTGGAAGTCCTGAAGCCCATAAAGCTACTGAAATGTGGGAAAACAACAGGACCAGATGGAATCCCGTCACAACCACTGAGAACAGAAGCAGGGACAACAGTGGAAATGCTCACACCACTATTGCAGAAGGTGTGGAAGGAAGTAAAGGTACCTGGCTGGTGATTGGAAGGAGGGCTACCATGTCAAACTCTCGAAGATGGGGGGCGACCTCAGTGTTTGCAAGAACTGGTGAGGAATCATGCTCCTGTCCACCCAAAGCAAGCAAAATATTAAGCTTCATCATCGTGGATAGACTAAATGATGCACTGGATTGAAAATTAAGACCGGGACATGTTGGCTGGTTGGATTCAAGAAGTACAAATGATGTGGAGACCGAATTGCAACGCCACACTTCGCATGATCATAGAAGAGAGCATAGAATGGCAGTCAACTGGATCTCTACCTCAACTTCATCAACTCTGAGAAGGCCTTTGACATCGTCGACCGAGAAGCAATTTTCAACTGCTCCAACACAAGCCTTTATCAACCTCATTCAACAACTATATGAAGACGCCACATGCAAAGTGATCCACAGTGAGAAGCTCAGTGATGCTTTTGAAGTGAAGACAGGAGTACAACGAGGCTGTCTACTATCACCGATGATCTTCCTGATTTTGGTGGACTGGATCATGCAACAAACAGTGAGGAGCGAGAATAGGGGGATACACTGGACTGCGGAAATAAACCTAGAAAATTTGGATTTCGCCAGTGATGACTTGTGTCTAATGTCATGTCACACAAACTTGAAGATCTACAGGCAAAAAACTATTAAGTTAACAGAAGAGGCAGGGCAACGAATACGGGACTTCAAGTGAACTTAGAGAAGACAGAGGTAGTATGATGAAGAATTAGCCGGTTTATTCAAATGCATTATTATGAAGATTGCCATCATGATAACTGTACTTTTTATCCTCATGAATTAATATCAACATGTCATAGTGTGCAGAGAGATTGGTGGAATCTTCATATAAAGCTTTTTCAACCAATCACTTTGCTTCCATGTCTCGGAAAGAAACACGTGAATCAACGTGTAGGTATCAGGTTGATTAAACAGATGAAGAACCAAAAGAGTTTAATTCTAGAAGGCCTGGAAATAGCCAAAGCCGTTGTAATACATACAAAGCTTGTGATTTGTAAATACACCTTTCTATTATTAAACCGCTTTTTTCCATTTGTCGAGAAATTGAGCAACCAGCAAGGAATGGAATTTTAAGCCTCTGTCAAATCACTGTAAAGATATAACAAGTAGCGATAGGCAGAAAGAAAGAAAGCTCTTTCTTCTGAAAAATTCCAAACATTTTTACAACTCTCTGAGGTTTCTTGAGAAATCCTGTAAAATGCTGGATGACATCCAGGAAGAATCTACATCCATAAGTTGTCAGACTGAAAAAAACCCTCAGCTAATGCTCCAGTGATGGACACAGTGAAGACGAAACTGAGTTCAAGGAGCCTGATAATACTTACTGTTCATGTTATAGTGATGAATGAGGACTGTAGTAACTAACCTCTTTACTAACGATCCTGAAATAATAAATGACATGGATAGAGGATCACTTCATGTTAATGAAAACCACAAAGTACTTGTCAACAGTTTGCAAAATGATGTATCATGTTTAGTGATATTTAACCTTTCTACAATTATACCACATAATTAATGTTCACATGAAGTTATCAATGAATACCTTTTCAAGCCCAAACATCAACATCAACAGTTACACAGATACCCAAGGGGGTTTGAAGCCTCTGGACTGTACATTAAACGAGATAGTTGCTTTGCATAGTATCACTTTATTATATTATAAATTATGTCCATATAAGTAAATGGATACCAAGATTATCTACAAGCCAGCTCCACTTCAGGCATCTTATCCACTAACCAGTAGGCAACTAAAATATTGGTGTCTTGCAGTGCATTAGGCTATCAGAAGCAAATCATAGGAGTAGAATACTGTGGTGTTGACTATGGTTATTCATCGTATACCAAAGTATCTCAACTATACCTCGATTACTCTGTTTCAAACTGGATACAAGAACTCAGGCTGTCATCTAAGAAACTAAGGTTTGTTGTCAAACATAACCAAAACAGTAAGGTAACACTGCCTGCTCAAAATAGCCTAAATAATTTTGATTAGTTGAGGTTCAAAGTCCCAAGTCAACGTTAAAGTTCACATAACTGGTTGGGATGAAGTTAAAGACTTTTTGCAATTTTAATGCCGGTCAATATTGGAAAGTGTTTTTGCGAAAACTTATCAGTCTATTATTTTTAAGCGTGGAGGGAAAAGTTCATCAAATACCTTTCTTCCAAGTGTAAGCAAATCATCTCCTTTCTTATCAGCTGCAATTCAGTTATTTAAGGCTATGTCACAGCATATATTCATCAAAAGAGTATTCAGGAATAATTTATCACAATCTAGCGAAACATTAATTGTCAATCACAAGACACCATTGTATTATCAATCTCTATTTCAGGGGAGGGGAGGAGGTTATAAAGCTGCATATGCCTAAATACTTTTCCAACCAATCGCTTTGCTTCCAAGTTTCGGAAAAAACACATGAACCAACGTGTAAGTATCAGGTTGATTGAAGAGATGAAAAATCAGTAGACTTTAAATCTAGTAGGCAAAGAAGTAACCAAGGCCACTGTCATATATATGTATTGGTTGACGTTGTAAATACATCTTTTGTTATACTGCCGCCTTTTTCATTGAAGAGGAAATAAGCGATCATGAAGGATAGTGTCTGAAGGTAATGTTTACAATGGTCCGAACAGATGAACATCTTAAGTTATATCAAGTCATTGTTTAGATGTAAAACAACAAATTGTAAAAGTGGACAGTATTTCATAGAAGTGGAACTGGAACAGTCTAAATACCTAAATACTTTTTTATATCATTAGACAGAGTTGACTAGAAAGTATACCCTGACAAATGAATCCAAGACATTTTAACTGATCAAATAACTTCAGTAGATCCAGGCAAAATAGGTCGAGATATGGTATTCATCATGAAGTGACGTTAATTGAAGTACAATTAAGTACCTTAATGAAATGGAAAGCTGTTTTCCTCTAGTATGCGACTCCACCGAAGTACTTACCTATATCCCAGTCAGGGATCGGACTCAGGATATTCATAGTCTGCCACCATCAAGTTATATTACTAAGCCACTGGGTCCAGACCCACTGGTTCACATTTCCTACTTCTATCATTTCACCAGATAATGTGACCGCCATACATTGCCATCACTGAGTAACTGTCTTCACATCCGACTTCGTATGCCCCACAGGTTACGATTTCTGATTATAACTGCGGGAAACGTAATGTGAAGCAAATCACTAAGGAGCACTAGAGAATAATTCAATTTGGAAGTTTTTGAGGGGTTAGCAAACATCATCACTGTGAGAAATTGAAGCTTAGCATATAATTTTGCCAGGATAGGGAATGATAGAAAGCTGTGTCTTCACCTTCCGTTTAACATTTTTGATGCCGAATATGCAGAAGATTTATTGTTCAATTGCATTGAAGTTATTGGTCACTGAACTTTTGTTAACGACAATAGGACATCAAAAGATGGAGGCCGAAATTTCATATTCTAAGGAATCATTTGTACTTTGTAGTTTTAATAGACAGAATCAAGCAGTAATGAACTTCTAAACTGTACAGTAATGAGAAGAGTCATTCACCAGAGGAAGCGGCTACCCTACATCTTTAGATTCTTCATTTACCTGTCAGTTACCACTGACCAATAACGGAATCCAAAGTTCTCTAAGCATTGTCTCAAGCATGGTTTTGATATTATTTGCTTGGTGATGGCTATCGATGGAGCTCAGAAGGCTGATTTCCTTCTACTTGAGATTCATTGGCTGAATGAACCTGCATCATAGTAAGTGTTGGTGTTCCCATTCAAATTCGAAGGAAATATTATCGAAATGAACCTTAGAGTTATATCAAGTCATTCTTATCAAGGAGTCAATAGGCCAGCACAAAATGATCAGTTTGACTTAGTGTGTTGATAATCAACGAGGAATCACAAGCGTCAGTAAATAAAAAGTGATACCCACCGGGAAGAAAGCAGCTGTCAAGGCTCAGTACGCTAGTGTTTGAAATAATGGGTGATGTCTTCCAGTTTTAATGAGCACAGTATTACTTACTGACATGCAGGTATATACAGTTCACGAGCTTTGAATCGAACGGGTTCACGTACTGGACTTGATTGTCGGCTTCAATCAAGCAGAAAACGTCTAAAAGGCTACAAAGACTACACCTTCAGTTGAAGTTGGATGGTCAACCTTTATAATGGGTCAATGATTGTTCACCTAATTTTTTTTACTCAAACCACTTAACGTAAGATTTTAATTCTAAAGATATAATCACATACAGAGTTCATGTAAGTGGTCTTATAAGAACCACAGAACCAATGGAAGTACACCCAGTTAGTTCAAAGTAATATTTGACTCATTAATGAACTAATTATTTACTTCAAGATATAGTTAATGGTTCTTAATTAGGCATGGGTTTTCTTTCTGGTTGATTTAAAGCTTTGCTAATTTCGTATTAGACAGGCTGCTCACTGTTTATTTCATGTCATCCACTGTAGTTAGGCATCCCTTCTGAATAAATATGATATATATGCAGTACATTTTCAGCCTAGGAGAAAAAATTACAAAGGTTTTTGGGGGATAATCTACAATCCACATAAATAGGATGATGAATTTACAAACTGCACAGTTCATTGTGAAATTCTTCACAACTGAGTGGTTTTTCAACTTCCCACTTTGGGTGTCAATAGGGTTTCAGTTAAAAATGACAAAATGAACCGTTAAATTTGTAGATCATCTGCAAATTACTGAACGTACTAAAAATACACCGATCAATGGAAGTCATGTGGTCACATTCAGTTGGTTTGAACAATTCGGCTCTGTGAGATGGGTTTGTTCAAGTACGCTACTAATAAGTTCAGTCCGAAGAAAGAGAGAATGGCTGTCAGGTGTTCAAATCGTTTTATCTGTTTGGTGACATCTACGGATTAGCGTGAATGGTTTCAAACTAATCTTGTTGAGTAGTGTATTTCTGAGGTCTGCTTGTTGACGTATAAGATACAAATAACTTTCTGAGCGTCGATAACTGAATTAAAAGGGATCTCATTCCTTGTTTTTTGACACATTCAGGTAGGTGAATCCTGTGTTCATATCACTTCTCAAAGTTTGTTTTAATGATAAATAAGCCTTATTTAAAACACATACGGTATGTCAGGCTGATTATTTTACTTTGAATAATACAGATGTTATCATTCCGTTGAAAAAGCACCTAACTAACACTCTCTTGTACTAAACTAACGAGAAGCTATGAAAGCTTAAATATTGTCGTGTCCAGATAGGTTTTCTGTGGGTAGATCATTTCATGGATCCATCCTGTTGCCGACTAAATATATCTCAGAAAAGCAAACAGTCATCATTCTCTTCTATATGTGCCAAGGATTTGCCGCTCTACACTTCATTCAGTCGCTTCAGACTTGAAGTGGACTGACTTCAGTTAGTTAGGTGGTTATTCAAAAGGATTCAACGAATAAGCAATGATAATAGTTTGGAAGATGAAATAGGAACATTGTCTGAAATATTGTTGAAAAATGACTATCTATCAGAACTTATTGGGCAGCACAAAATAATCAGATAACCAAAATCAGCACTTCACTTTATCCCAAAGAAATATGTCTTCATCAGTCTCCCTTACAAACATGAGTCTCATAGTACAATCCATAACCAGAGACTTAACGCTGCTATTAGGAGAACTAACTACGCACCTAGGACTCGATTAATAGAAACTACCAGGCCTGTACTTTCTCCCAAACCGTTTCAATAAGTTAACGATAGTGTCACATCCCATTACACCCACCAATTCAAATGTATATCTAGTGACATATACATAGGTAAGGCTCATACACCCATTCAAATAAGAGGCTTAAAACATATTCCAAAGTGGCTTAAGAAGTAAATTATATCACCTGGATCCATAAACGTTGGTAGCAGACGTCCAATCTCTTCAATCATGGAACATATCGTTGTAAACTTTAGACCTATTCATAACCAATTTCTTATCATATGAAATCTCATATAGTAAATTCAATACGGAAATTAAGTTTGGTGTACTATTAACTTTGCTCTATCAATTTTCACTGTTATTTAGTATTTAATTCAACCT
Source organism: Heterobilharzia americana (assembly GCA_944470555.2). NCBI lineage: Eukaryota > Metazoa > Platyhelminthes > Trematoda > Strigeidida > Schistosomatidae > Heterobilharzia > Heterobilharzia americana. Next base: position 2,680,540 of record OX104129.1, read on the forward strand.
TTCTACTTAGCTTCTCTTCATTTTCTCACTTCTTATGTTAATGAAGTTTCATATAAATGGCTATAACAAATGCATGTATATGATCAGATTGTTAGAAATCTGCTGTACAAATACATTACTCACTTTAGACAATTTGTGTCTTCCTATTGTTTTATTGAAGATAAAATTAAACATTAATGAACAAAATGGGTAGAGTAATTCGCCAGTGGAGGCGCTTATCCTAACTTTTTTACTTTCTTTGTTTACCCTGTCAGCTACTGGTGACTAATTAATAATGGAGATTACAAGTATAAAATAACAACTGATATCTATTAGATGAGAAATGGCTCCGGTTCTCTATTCATCCAGTGTATAACGTTTTGGTGTTTGAAGTGATGGGTACTATGTTGTAATCATGCTTCTTGTATTCCTTTAATGAATCGTTTTTTTGAAAGTTTTTAAAGGTTAATCATTGTCTACTTTGAAATTCATGTTCTTTTTTAGGGAGTTTTATAATTCTGACAGTATTATTGCTGATGAATGTGATGTAAATGTGTTCTTATCATTGATAAGTAAGTTTCATAGATATTTTCAGTATGTTACGTAAGCATATATTAGTTGTAATTTACGTACGTATTATTACTATTATTATTTTTCCCTTGGGTACTAGTGGAATATAGGGCTTCAGTAGCACACCTTCATTGCACTCTCTTCTTCCCTGAAGTCTTTTGAACCTTACTCCACTACTGTCCAGAAGCTTTCATTTCTTCCTCACATGATCTCCTCCGTGTCACACTCAGACAGCATCGCCCAACTCGTCGTTTCCAGTTTGGATTTCACTGGAGGGCCTGGTCTGGTGCGTACTATCCCCAATTGGCCTTCTCAGTGTATTCCCAATCCATCTCCACTTCCTTCCAGTGCATATTTGTTGGGTAATAGGTTGTCGGTCGGTTCGTTGCCAGACTTCCTTGTTGCTTATTCTTTCTGACCATTTGATGCATATATATATTCCATCTTTGATATCCAAGAATTAAGCGTAAGCCCACAATTTTGAAAACAGACAGTTTCACTGAAAAGTAATCAGTTTCATTTAGTCAAATCCTAACAGCTGATTGAATTCTTTGAATTACTCCTGTAATTTGGTCACCAGTCTAGGAGACTTGGCAAGACGTATCTGTGATATCAAGGTAATGAATATTGCCTAAAGGATTCAAATCTACTCCACTTTGCTATGTAACCAGAGACCTTACCATTGAGTTATTCAGACCATGATTGGCACCGTTCTTAGTGTCACAACGAAAATGTAATTAAAAGTAAACTTACACTTATATCGACCGCAGTCATAACCCTTAATATGATATCAAAAGGTCAATTAACTTGAGTAGTAATGAATCAGTTCTGAAGCGGAAAGCTAGTCTCCGGAGTTCGCATAACAAGATGAAGAGATGGGTTCAGATTATTCAGATTCACCTCAGGAATAAGAAAACTAGTTAAAATTGTCACCTATTATTTAGCACTGTGATTTATTTATTGTAGTCGAGAAAAACTTATTATAACCAGAAAATCTCAGTAAGGATTCATAGAAAACTTTGAGATTGTCATAAAATTCCACATTATATTAAAATAATGAAAACTGTTGATGAAAGATGTTTTGTATTACTGTCAACTGTATAACGTCCGAACTAAATTGTTTATCTCAAGGTCGGCTAAAGCGGTTTTTTTAGACTCTTGAAGTACTCAACCACCTATTCATCTTAACTCATAAATATGTGTAGGTCACACAAGTAGCTAATATGCTAGTCAAAATGTTTTCATTGCATCAAGACCATACTCTTGGTAATTCAACATGTCAAGATAAGATCTAACAATATCTTCTTGATGGATCTCTGAAAACTAATGATGCCAAGCCGTGAACCTGGATATCTACTTGAGTACTTGCCTAATTCCATACTTACTTGCCTATTTACTTATTTACTACCTTTCTCACTCATTTAATTACTTCCTTACTTACTTATTTAGGTAGACATATCAATGAAGTCTTGCGCCTGAATATCCATATATGCAGATTTTTACTGTTTGTAGTCACCTCACTATGGATAGAAAAAGTCTCAGCAGATTAACTGACTTACTGAGGAATAATCGAACTACTATCCTATAGATAAAATATCTCAGTATGGCTATTATCAATTAAGATGTGCCAAATACTTTAATCTCTGAAAATTTAGAGTTCAGTGTTTAACAGTTACCATATTCAATATATTCTTGAAAAGTCTTGCTGTGATTGGTTGCACCTAGTACCAAGTGAAGAACTCATTCTCAGTGATAATTGACAAAAAGTTTACCTATTTACTTTCGATAGCGGTGCTTACATTAAAGACTGGAGTTTAAAGGGAATCCTTTCGAAGTAGGAAAATAGATTTCTTAAGATTCTTGATCTCACAGAAGCTGCTCCTCTATAAATTAATACCTTCCCAAGTTATTACATGTTTCAAAAGTGATTGATAATAAATTTGATCACCTTGTTCATAAAGGTAAATAAAAGTAATAACAAAATGGGACTAAATGTAACGATTATCAGTCCATGAATTCAAGGTGAAGATATGAATTTATGTGAATTAATGTGAGATTTCCAATAAACTATACACTTTCACCAACAACTGCCTACGCTAGCTTGATACTGAAGATCAGATGGCCAAGAAGAATAAGCAACATGGAGCTGTGGCCTGGCAACGAACCAACAAAGCGAGAACCTACCGCTCAACAAATATGCACTGGAAGGAAGTGGAGATGGATTGGGCATATACTGAGAAGACCGACTGGGAACATCACGTGCCAGGCCAGGCACTCGAGTGGAACACAGATGTGAAACGACGAGTTGGGCATTTGAGGTGAGGGTGACATGGAGGAGATCATGTGAGGAAGAAATGAGAGGTTGTGGGCTATTGTGGAGCCAGTTTCAAAAGTTTGCAGACACCAGAGTGGAATGGAGGCGTGCTGCTGAATGTGTATGTTCCACTATGAACCCAAGGGACAGATAATAATAATAAATGCGGGATAAGTACTGAAAATCGGAAATTTAATTTGCTTCTCTTCGAACGTAGTTTACTTATCGCTAGTATGTACAATGTGCTGTTCTGAATTTACTGTTCATATTGGTTAAACAGTCAACCCCTCTTTTATGTTAAGTGCATCGCAACTGGAGATAATGTAAAATGACTCAGTTATCCATCTTTCCTTGTAGTCTGAGTCATTTTGATGTTTTCGATATCAACCATGAAGATTTCCTGGATGGCATAGACAATAATTGTTGGCTTCAGTTGTTCCATCTTTAGCTCTTCAAAGTTATTTAGAGATTATTTTGCTCAGATTTTCTAGTGTTTAACAAGAATGAGGATTTCATAGGATGGTTTCCATATTATGATAGGCATCACAATCAATACAGCCTAATCTGTAGACATAATTCTGTGTGATAGTGGAAGAAAGAGTGCCTTGTGTACAAATAAAAGCACTTCTTCTGGGAACGAACCAACCAAGAACCTATCACCCAACAAATATGCAGGAAGAAGTGGAGATGGATTGGGCATGCACTGAGAAGGCCGACTGAGGACATCACGCGTCAGGCCAGTTGCTCGAGTGGAATCCCCATAGGAAGCGACGAGTTGGACGTCCGAGGTGAGGGTGACATGGAGGAGGTCGTACGAGGAGGAAATGAGAGGTTGTGGGCTGTCGTGGGACCAGGTTCAAAAGATCTCAGAGAACAGAGTGTACTGGAGGCGTGCTACTGAAGCCCTATGTTCCACTAGGAACCCAAGGGACAAATAATAATAATAATGTGTTTTCTTGTAGGAAGCTATGATTCAGTGTTTTTATAAAATCCTTTATAATTCTATAGTTATACATTTGTGGAAAGTTTGAACTGTCATCATTTGGTTTTTTCTTTAGAGTTGCATTCTCATCCCTTCCAAGTCTACTCATAGTAGTTACTAAAAATTAAAATCGGTTTTTATTTTCTTCACTTCTGTTAATCTGTCGCTTCAACTGATGACAAGCAAAGCAGGTGAAAGTTTATCACTGAGTAAATGTACTGGTTTAAAATTAAAATATCATTTTGAATGTATTGATTCAAGAAAGACTGGTACAAAAATGTATAATCCATATATGCTGGCTAAAAATGTGGTTCGACTAATCTTATGAAGATCATGGACTGGAAATTGAACTTGAAGAGTTGATAAAACAGGAATAAAAGATATGAAGTTTAAACCAATCTGAAATGATTCTCTAATCAAATCTCGTTGATAGACCACCTACTCAACGCTCAAGTTATTTAGTTCGTATAGATTAAATTTTAATCCAAAATTCTATTTATTATTATTATATTTATTATTAGTCCCTTGGGTTCCTAGTGGAACATAGGGCTTCAGTAGCACGCCTCCAGTACACTCTGTTCTCTGAGATCTTTTGAACCTGGTCCCATGACAGCCCACAACCTCTCATTTCCTCCTCGCACGACCTCCTCCATGTCACCTTCGGACGTCCAACTCGTCGCTTCCCATGGGGATTCCACTCGAGCAACTGGCCTGACGCGTGATGTCCCCAGTCGCCCTACTCAGTGCATGGCCAGTCCATCTCCACTTCTTCCTGCATATTTGTTGGGTGATAGGTTCTTGGTTGCTTCGTTCCCAGAGTTCCTTGTTGCTTATTCTTATTATTCTGGCCATCTGATCTTCAGTAGCGAGCCAGCGTAAGCAGTTGTTGATGAATGTCTGTAGTTTATTGGAAATCTCTCTCGTGACGCGCCAAGTCTGTCAACCATCACACAGAAGCACTGACTTGACTGGGTTGGTGTTGACAATCCGGATCTTGTTCCACATGCTGAGTGCAGAAGATCTCCACACTGGTTTCAGGCTAATAAACGCCTGTCTTGCTTTTCCGATTCTGATTTTGACATCCTCATCTGTGCCACCTGTAGTTGAAACAGTGCTTCATAGATAAGTGAAGGAGGTTACTTCCTTCAAGTTTCTCCCGTTGATGGTGATTGGAGTTTGTTGTTGTTGTTGATGGTGGTGGTGCGGTATCTTCATCACCTCTGTCTTCTCTATATTCACCTGAAGTCCCGTCTCAGCTGCCTCTTCTATCAACTTGTTAGTTTTTGCCTGCAGATCTTCAAGTTTATGTGACATTAGGCACAAGTCATCGGCGAAATCCAAGTCTTCTAGGTTCTTTTCCGTCGTCCAGCTTATCCCCCTCTTCTCGCTGCCTACTGTTTGCTGCATGATCCAGTCGACCACAATCAGGAATATCATGGGTGATAGTAGGCAACCTTGTTTCACTCCTGTCTTCACTTCAAAAGCATCACTGAGCTTCCCCCAAAATTCTATAGTTTATGTTATTGGTTTTAAAATGCTAATGGTATATGTATATATATTCCGAAACGAATATAATACGCGCGCTTAGCTGACAGCTAACTTGGTACGCAAGAGACACTGGCTGCAACCCCGGGAAGAATAGAGAGAAGACCGAAGCTGGCAGATGTGAGAGTGTATTACTCCGAGAATATAGTAACAATGAATCAATCCAAAACACGTGAATAAGTATACACATAAAAAATGACCTTGTCCGCGATTGGAGAAATCCGCATGATAAGAGTAAAAGTTAACCAATCAGCGAATTACATTACAATAGTAGCAGAAAATAGATTATTAGTCGTACCGCAAAAACGATGTGGGAATGACACGTTAAAATGTTCAGATCAATAACAATGTTTTATACAAGACTTGGGGCATCACAACAACAGTTTAAGTGTTGTTTATTTGAGAAACAATCACTTCTCAAGATTTAGTTTTAGCAATTTTAACCACCAACATTATGGAACACCTCAGTTAAGTAACAGTTTGTATAAGATTCTAATCACAGGCAGGTAGCATAACAATTGTGCAATTTTATGTGGTACTCACTGATTAGTTATATCACTGATTGATCAAACTTGAACATATCAGCTGTTCAAGTTGAATTTCGTTTTTCTAGGATGACACAATTGATGCGGAGTCTGATAACAATGAGTTGAGTTTAGAGGAACAGCGATATGTGGAGAAAATATTTGTTAACGTGTATCAAGGGTTGAAATTGATCCCTAGTTTAAAATCACAACAACGACGTCATAGTTTTTTAAATTGTATCCATCCGCCATCAAATTCACTGGTATTATCGCATTATGATGAGTGAATACAATTCACATGTCAAGTCATTTACAACACACAATGCAAGTGACAGATTATTTGTGATGTTGAAGAACATTTGTTGAAATATTTAAGTGTTTAGTTAACTTTGTTTCACATTTTCACCAATTATCTCTCTCGATAGACTTTGGTCAGTAATGGCACTAACAGTATGATTTCGTTTATAACATAGATATAATTACAGCTTTTCAGTCGTTTGGTAGCTCAAAGATAATGTCCACAGACAGTATTCAACAAAGAAGACTCTTTTCAACGAACTTTTCTCAAGCCGTACATATATATATTATATATATATATATATATATATATATATTTGAGACAGTTAGTCCCTATTATGAATTTCGATAGTTTACTTAGAAGACGAAGTTTATCTGAACAATGTGATATATTTGTGTAATACATTTTGAACAATCCGATCACACATTTACTCTTCAAGTCAATCAATATATATTAAACTGAGTAGTGGGAGGACAAATACAACAAATAACACAATTGGGGATTATAATTCAGAAAGATGAGAACAAATAGGAAGAGTGACCTAGTTGATCCTAATCTTGGTAAGAAAGCAAACTTTACCAATCAAGGTAGGTTTAGTGTAAGAACAAACTGTTTTTGTACACATAAAGGTGGTTTAAATTTGTGTATGGCTATGTCATCGGCAAATCTCAGTATAATTCCCTGACTGTTTCTATATAAAACTTTGAAGGCTGTTTGTCACCTGTTTCTATGGTATGTTTAGCTATAGATGAAGAGGGTCGTCTCCTACCTGCGTTTATCACTGTTTCACACTCCTATGGTTATATATATATATGAAATTAAAGACTGTAATCCTTGAGGAAGACAACCGAAATTTGAAGGTGATGAAGCATCAGATGTCTTGAAAAATCTTCTTTCTAGATCAATTAGTAGGACTTTTTACCCAGTCATTCTTCATTTGATCTTTAAACAGTCGTTTGTATAAAAGACAATATCTCTCAACAGGCCATATATATATGTGTATCTACGGGTTCACCCGCTTCTGTGGAGCAAGGTTCATGGGCCGTAGCCAGAGACTGCTGTCAACATATATACGAGGACATATTCCGGCCTGGTTTTATAAGAGTCAAAGGAAATGCATCAGAAGTTCCATCCTTAAGCAATTAATCGATTCCAACCATCCAACCGACCCAAACAAGGATTTCAAGGTTTTTGTATCGAATTCGCCGAAATGCCTCACGTTCCCTCCATGTTCAGCTTCTTAAAACAGCATAGGCTTCGGCTATCCATGAACTGAAGCCTGTCTGACCTTCGTGTGCAAAAGAAGTGTGTACAGTCTTCGTCTCTACTTTGGCCTTGATTTATTTCAGTTTTGGTGCGCTTCCTCCTCTTTTTTTCATTTTTCACCCCTTTCCCTTTTTTGTCAGATTCATCTTCGTACTCTTATATCATCATTATTACTTTGTTTTTTATCTTTAATCGTTTCCGGTGTTATATGACCATTTGATCTTCCTAACAATCGCAAATTTTAACAAAACATTTCTTGGTATACTTGTAGTTCTCTGTCATTTTACTGGATCAAATTGTGCGACCTCCACTGACATATGGGCTCCTATACGGATCCCTCAATATTACCTGAATGTTAATTATGGTTTGTTCAATAAAATGAGTAAAACTTGGGCACTGTGGTCCATTGTAATTCCATTTCAGTCCGTTTATTAAAAGCATCACGTAGTTAAACTGTAGCATTTACTGAATAACAACGTTTCAAACACAATTCATTGTCCATATTCATATCAGGTAACTAACTACACAACTTCCAGACACACTTCATATATACTCCTAATTTTCTCTCCTTCTCTGTGATGACAAGGGTAGTAGAATCTCCCATATATCTGCGACAGGTCCACAATCATGTGTGTTGGTGTTGATTCGATAAACAAAGATTCAGTCGGTTATCGATGTCTCACTCCCTGCATCCAACTAACTTACTGTTCAACACTGTCACCCTATCCCACCCTACTGTATGATTATGTGTCATTGTATGCAGTACTACACCACAGCTTTTCTCTAGATTTCTTATCTGATTACGATCTACTTATCTTGATTTAGCTAAGTTGTCGTACTCTGTTATTCTAATTGACCCTGGCTAGTCGACTGATTTGACCGATGTACTCACCTGGCAATCATTGTAAGGGATCTGGTAAACCACATTAGTTTGCTTAATTCCATCGATAGGATCTTATAAATCTACAAAACTTGTTTCTAAGCGAGTTTGTTGGTTTAAATGTCAGTCACTTTAATCCCAACCAGCCAGCTTTATTGAGAATTGTTGGTGATGCTTGTGAGTTGCCTTCCTTGTATGGTAACACAGTAGATGCTTTGAATTCTCCCTTAACCCTGTCGCCATTATTGCCATAAGTAGTGTGATTATTATTGGCAACACCTATATTACTATTATAACTACCACTGCTAATATTTTTCAACCGATTTCTTATGAATTTATATATAAATTTTGTTGGGTAATTATTGAGACGTGGGGCATTCTCGATGTGTCTGATTTCTTGTCACAGATTTTCCTATCTACTGGTTAGCTTTATCGCTCTATGACTTAAGTATTTAACTAGGCCTGTATGAACTGAAATGGGGTGGGAGGATGTGAAGTCTCAGTAGCGATTCAAATGGGTAGGTTTTTTTCCCCAATTCATTCTTATAAATCTGTTGTCCCATTCATATTACCTAATCCTTTGACTGTTTATTAACTTTTCCATGTTTTCACCCCCTTTTTAACCTATATGCACCTTTTGAAAGGTTTAAAACTCTTACGTAACCCTTGTTGTTATCATCCAACCTTTTCGTCATCATTCCTCCATTATTTAAGTTAAATCTTACTCACAGATTACAGCCTTTAATTATCGTATATATGTATGTCAGTTTAAAGCTTGAGAATGAATTCCTTGAAAGCAGTCCTCTTCGCTGAATATCCTGTTTTTGATGTCATAGTGGGAATTATGAATGTAAAGATCGTATGTTCCATAAAACATAATTCATCCTCGTATGAAGTATGATTCTGTGCTAAATTTATTTAATGCATATCTCGGAATACCTACGGCAGTCAATCTCATACCGTGTTGAAGTTTTAACTACCATAAGAATCCAGATTTCTGTTTAACTTTGATAATCTCTGCAGAAATAAAATACAATTTTTTAACTTGAAAAACCTAATTCTTGCCAAAATCATTTTAGGTGGTCCATGTGCAATAAGCTATACATCAGCGATTCATGAAGATTCCTACTGGTCAAATTTACATGCAGATGAGCTTATTGAAAGACAACGATTCACTTCAATAACAGTTAAAAGCCAAATCACTGGGAGATCATTACAAGTTTGCCAAAAGATGAAGTCATCGGTAAAGATTAGGTTAATTCTAAGCAGTACTCAATCAATAGGAACTATTTACCTAAATTATACAATTTCTTGTTTATCAATTTTATTTTTAGTATTATTATTATTACTATCATTTAGTATTTCCATAAAGTATATATATATATATATATGGCCTGTCTGCAGTTTCCGTAAGCCTGAATATTCAATCATCATGATCTTAGTTCAGTATACAGTCTTGTACGCTCACCTTCACAAAATCCTTAACACCTTTCAAGTGCTCATCGGTTTTCACTGATTCTATTGATGATTTCACCCCCATAATGATGACTGCTTTAAAGCGTCTAGTATAAGTTTAAGATGGGTTTATTCGTTAATTATTTACAAATGTTTTGAAGATTGCAATTACTCTTGTCTAACTTTTAGTTACAAATATTTTGGAATAAGGTGTCGTCAACTTTTAGAAACATCAATTATTATACTGTGATTTTATAAGGTGAAGACAAGAACTCTATTCTGTTGCATTGGAAACGTTTTGTTGTTTCAGTTATAGTTTTTAGATCTTGTACTTCAGTAAACTACAATTTATTTAAAAGCAGTACATCCATAACCGAATAGAAACATTCAAAGATGTCGAAGATCATTTTTTTGGAATTCCTGGATAGTTGTTAAAAGTTAATATTTCAGGTTACATAAATGAAGATAGACTGCATCAAAAATTTTTTGTAGTCAGCTGTTGTTTCAGTTGGTTGAAATATTCTATAAGAAAGTGTTCAATCTCTTCGATATAATAAACAGTCAGAATGTAGACGTTCAAACGAAGTAAGAAATTGATGGTCTGGTAAAAGCTTTTGGGATTAACTAAATTATATTTCCGAGGAAGTAATAGTCATGGACTGATATCATTTGAAGAACAACTGAAAACATGAAAGCAATGGATGTATGTTTCGTCCAAGTATGGGACTCCTCAGTAGAATGCATGCATGACCTGAAAGTCCTAAGTTTGATCTTGATGGGTTCATAAGGAGTTCCACATCTGAACAAAATGGATGTCCTTTACTCTTGGGTCTTCAATGATTCTCCAACTCATGTTAGTCCTAGTGAATAAAACCTTAAAAATAAGGTCTCCATAAATCTCAAAGTACACTAGATGACATTTATTATCTCGGTATTCATATTCCCTAATGAATGTAAAACAAAATCACGTTTTGCTATTTATTACTTATAGTTTTGACTAAGTCATAGTCAGCCAGAATTTACAACGTCCAAGCGTATATATGTTAAGTGGTTTTGTAATGCGAATTGATGATTCAACATTGTCAACTAGTTGATCGAGATGACAACCATATGTGGTGTTTTTATATTAATACTGGATAGTGGCTGACATTGGAACCCACGAAACGCGATTTTTTCTGTTTAGGACTCGTCAGCTGGATGGTTCTGCCCCTTAGTGAGCAATGTTGGTCCCACTCAGACTAGAATCCAGTACCATTCCTTTCAAATACTACATCGTTATCCACTTGTCCAACGAGTCAAATAATATCATACATATGCAGTTTGTTAGATATGATGAGAGTATGAATTACAGATTTGTAGTTTGTATGCTGGACAGGGAAAAAGACCCTAGAAGTTTTGGATTTCGCCAGTGATGACTTGTGGCTAATCTCTTGTGACACAAACTCGAAGATCTAAAGGCAAAATCCAACAAGTTGATAATAGAGGCAGTGAAGGCAGACAAGACTTCAAGTGAATGTAGAGAAGACAGAGGTGATGAAGATATCCAACCAACACCACCACCATCAACAACAGCAAGCTGGAATCACCATCAGCAGGAGGAAATCAAAGGAAGTAGCCTATTCCACCTACCCACATAGGCAGCATCATTTCAACAACAGCAGGCGGCAGCACAGGCACAGATGAGAAAGTCAAAGCCAGTCAGGATCGGAATGATAGCAAGACAGGCCTTCCCTCATTAACCTGAATATAGTGTGCAGATCTTCTGCACTCCACTCCACTCCACTCCACTCCACTCAGCATAAAGCGTCAACAACATCCAGATTTTCAACACCAATCCAGTCAAGTGAGTCAGTGCATCTATGTGATGTGGTTGAGAGACTTGGCACGTTATGAAAAGCATTTGCAACAAAGTACAGATATTGATGAACAAGTGAGTACACCGGCTGGATACTGACACTGAAGCTGAGATGGGTGGCCAGAATAATAAGAATAAGCAAGGAGGATTTTTGGCTAGCTGACTGTCAACGAACCAACCAACAAAGGAAGAACCTATCGCTCAACGAATATGCATTGGAAGGAAGTAGAGATGGATTGGACATACACTGAGAAGACCATTCGGTGACATCACGTGACAGGCCAGGTCGTTGACTGGAACGTAGATGGGAAACGATGAGTTTGGCGTCTGAGGTGAGGGTGACATGTAGGAGATTGTGTGAGGAAGAAATGATAGTTTGTGGGCTGTTGTGGATCCATATTGAGAAGATTGCAGAGAAGTGGGGAGTGTAATGGAGACGTGCTACTGAATGTATGAACCCAAGGGACAAATAATAATAATAATGCTTACATGTGCTCATGGGTCTTATCGCATGTGTTATCTTTGCGATTTAGTGGAGGTGACATTCGAATCAGGTCAACCTGTTATACCCCTTCATTGCTATTTAGATAATTTTTATTTCGTTGATATAAGTATAAAAAATATGTGGTCACTGTGGTAGAACATAATTCCATATCAAATTTCTTTATATGATATATATCATGTGCATAAACGTAATATGAAATTTTGATTCCATCTGTGTAAAGTGGTTCCGAATAATTTCTAAAGGCTTTCTGAATAATTTCGATATCATCGAAATCAAACTTACGGCTTGATATAAGATCGTGTATAGCTATTGGATTTCTAAGCGGTTGAGTGAGAGTCATTCTATGTTTATTTTTCCCAATTTTCGATTTCACTCAAACACTGTCCTATGCATATTGCACTACACTTTGAGCATTTCATTCCACATACACAATTCGATTGTAAGCTCAGGAGAAGTTTATCCTTCACATGAACTAAGATGCTTTGTACTGTGTTTGGTTTTCTGCAGAACAGACTGATATTAGATTTGTTTCTCACTCTCATCCTACCTGCATGACCTATATAAGATGACTATTGTTGCCACCTATGATCTATAAACCAAGGTTGTTTATACAACCTTGTTTTGTTCTGCATTCTTTAGGAAATACAAAATGCTAAAACATTGAGTTCGTTTACAATTGAATTTTCGTAAATATGTCAAGGATTATTCATGTCATATTTCTTGACTCTAATGAGAATCATTAGATAGAGAATGGTGAGCAATAACAGGTCATGTTTACAAAGAAGAACAAGCTACCTCTTGATGATGGATTGTTGGTTGTGCTATAACTGATGACATTTCAGTCACGTGACAAGTAACACTCGGATAGCACCTTTCATACGTATTAGTTTTATAATAACACCATTATTAGTTTGATATAAATTATTAATCATTTTGACTATCTAAGATGGCCATGGTTTGGTAACCACCCGGGGTTTCTGGTTTGAATCCTGTTAAGGCTAAAATTTTCATTTCACTTTCATTCATCACCTAGTATCAATACAAACTGGTGTAGATTTTCATTTATCTAGTAATGTTATCCACATTGTTTTGTAAAAAAAACACACGTTTTCTTTGTCATTTGCTTTCTAAGATTTATCAAAAAATGAATCTAAGTACGTGCACTACTGGACGGTAACATCCACTTTATGGTTGTTTTTCTTCTATTTGTAACTTATTGTTCCTTTAAATTGTCTGTGTGGTAGTTAAAACTATCCTCTTCTTCTTCTTCTTCTTCTTCTTCTACAAAATGTCAAATTAACAGATTTGTTTTCCTGAAAATTATGAAAAGATTGAACAGAAAGCTAAAAAATTGACAAGAATTGGCAATTCATCCTCAAAATCGGATTCTTCATTCACGAACAACAGTGTTGATAGTCTTTATCAGACAAGGAAAAGTACTCTACTCTACGGAAAGAATAATGTAATGGTATGCTTTTTAACTAACTCTCTTAGCTATTCATACAGTAACCATGTAAATCAGGAGATAACTACTATTCATCTGTGTTGAAATCATTAATTAGCTACTGCTGTTCTGATGTTGTCTATCTGACACTGTATTATGAAGATTATTCGAGATATGAATTTTAAAAATGGTCAGTTGATCGGTTCGTCACTGGAAAGCACCGAAAGAATTCTAACGATCACTTAGCAATGCAGTCACCAAACCAAAATGGACACCATCACCGTGTACTTTGACAGATGTTGGTCTTCGTCTAAATGAAACTTGTTCTTTAGTCTTAAGGTGTGTCATTGAGTTACAGTTTCTTTATCATGTCAACACCAGTATTATCATCCGCAGTATGCAAGGTTTGTAGGATGAAGAAGCACTTCAGTGAAGTTTAACAGACATTTTGTTGTCCTATACTAATAACTTTAACACTCCTGAAATTGCATACGAAAGCCTTACATCCAATCTCATTCCGTTTTAGCTTTGAGACTGACGTGATTATCACTACAATCAAAGTAATACAGCTCCAATAACGATATGGCAATAAAAATTCTAATACTACCGGTAAAAAGAAGCGAAATGACATGAAAGAAGAACAAGAATATTTCTGTAAAGAGTCTCATTTCCACGATTTCATCTTCAAACATGTACACAATCGCTAATTTATACATTTCCCTAGTCTATCGATCCGATAGTTAAAAACGCTTCGTCAAGCATCACAACACAAATAGGTTGTCATTAAAATATGAAAACCAAAAACTGATGTCTAGTGAATATTACTCAAAACAAATTTAAACAAGAAGTTTCGTAACATGAAGATATAATTGGAAATTGAATTGCGATCAAGCAGAGCATAGCAATGAGAATGAGTAGCAAATTACTCAAGAAGTGAATAGTGTCAAAACAGGAAGATGAAAGAAGCTAGAGGTGAGTAGAGCAGACTGAAAACTAAGACCATGAAAGGAGAAGAGATTGAATAACCTTCTATTACGTACACGGTTCAGATTTCTCCATATGGTGGATGGCAATGGCTTCGGAGATGCAGAGAATATGAAGATACATAGTCTTTGGAAAGTTTGCTTCTACTTCATAGATGACTGTGAACGAGGAGGTTCTTGAGATAGGGTGATTCGTGTTCACGATGTGTTCATTTACAGCACTCTTTATCACTCCATCGTTATCTCTTTGCAATCATGCAGGATAGAGCTCTTCCACCCTTTCGGATAACAGTCACATTGAACGACTTGTATATCAGGTTCTACAAGATCAGATGAATTGATATATGTGAGCATAGAAGTGATTAGATGTGAATATTTCTCCGTTGAGTTATTAGAAATTGTTGGGCGACAAGAGAATGCTAATGTTAACGTTGGTGCAGAGAATGTTCTCTTTAGAGTGTTTGATATCCTCTTTTTTGGAGTGTCAACGGCAGAATCACCTTAGAAGTTTAGATTCATCCACAATGTCTTTCCTGGCACGATGTTAAGAGTCACTTTAGGAGGTGAATCGATCTACTTAACATTCCATCAGCTGTTCTTGTCAGCTCTACATTTCGAAAGTGGATTTTCGATTGATTTTCAACCTCAAGGGTGAATTTAATTGCTGAATGGCAGTTATCGAATGTTTGTAGAACATGATTTAAATTATATTGATGATCACAGATAAAGAAAGTATCGTTCATGTACCTCTTGTATGGTTGAAAACCTTCAGTCTTTAATTTCTTGAGTAATTTGCTACTCACTGTTGTTGCTACGCTCTGCTTGATTACAATTCAATTTCCAATTATATCTTCATGTTACGAAACTCTTGTTCAAATTTGTTTTGAGTAATATTCACTAGACATCAGTTTTTGGTTTTCATATTTTAATGACAACCTATTTGTGTTGTGATGCTTGACGAAGCGTTTTTAACTATCGGATCGATAGACTAGGGAAATGTATAAATTAGCGATTGTGTACAGCTTTGTAAAGGAAATCGTTGTTGTTCTTCTTTCATATCCTGATGGGTATATTTCACATGAATGACGCTAAGGTTAAAGGTATAACAAGCTATGAACTTGGTATATTATCTTTACCATGCAAATTGGTGTTATTTCCTTTAAATCACCTGTTAGAATGGAGACACTTTGTTTTACTTAAAGTTTGTGAAAAATGGCTAATAGAGGTGATGATCAACAACAAGCCTTAATCTTATCTGTATCACTTTCGGACATATTTTATTCTTGAATAACTGTATGCATAGTAAATTAAGTATGTAGGCATAAAAGTTGTTAGCTGGTTGGAGGCAATCTGGAGGAGGTTCCAAAGATAGGTTTGGTGCTTGTTGACACTCGTCAGTAAGGCATATCTGCATCCCCAAGAAAATTGATGCCCCCCATTGAGGTTCTCACCCACCACTTCAACCAGTTCTCATCCACTAAAGTGAGCCGTGATGATGAGTCTCCTAACTTATCGACCATATTGCAAATTGATCAATAGATTTCGGTCAGCCCTCAGGATTAGACAAAGTGAAATTGGTTACCGTCTAGTAATCAACTAATGTATATGGTCCAGGCTTACAGTAGGTCAACTGTAGCCCGAATAGCTCAATGGTAACACCACTCACTGCAACACTGGATAACACAGGTTTGAATTATTACTTCCTTTATGATCCCAGATACGCGTTGCTGATAGACTCGAACAAGCAAGAAATCTAGATTCAGTTCTTCGTGTCAATCACCTCCAAATAACTAACACCCATCTAAATGCACTGCTATAATGAGTACCCTAGTTTGATGAACACATCTCAGATGGAGGAACTGAATCAACTAAAAAGTTAGGACTAGGAAATATAAAAAATTATCACGTCGTCAATCATCCCCAGTATCGTGAAACTTGGTGACTGATCGCTTGATTTTAAATAAAAACACTTAAAAAAAGCTATGAAATCCTTTTCCCTAGATTATAAATTTGTAAACGAATAAATGCTTTCTTTCTAGGCATTTTTTGTCCCTCCAAGATACTACTTAGGATGAGATGATTACAGAAATTAGATTTTAGAACTGATTCACTTATCTTTAAAGCACTACCTGTGAATTTAACTGTTTACATAGATACATCTATGACAACTTGTTTAAATCACTTCAAATCGGTTGTCAGTCATATCTCTAGATAGAGAAGATGTTTATCTGTAGCTTTCTAATATAAAATGCAGCAGATAACATACAGCAGAATCTTCTAAATCTCTCTGAATATAAAAACTTCAATACATTCGTTTACCACTGATCCTGTACTACAAGAGTAGAAATTAAGATGTCTAAAACAAACAAACAAGGGAACCATTGTTGACACCATGGTAAGTTTAATGAATTCATGTAATGTTCCTGAATGCAAAGATCAGCTTAAAAGTTATAAAATGTTAATGATTCACCTGTGTAAAGATGATGTATACGAACCATTCACAACTGATGTCAGACAATTCCTAAAGTGGTCTTAAGTTACTATCAGGAGAGGTTAAATTTACGAAAATGATAGACTGTTCAAAAAATAGAACTACTGATATTATTTCTGTCTCTACTGGATAATGTTTCAGTTTACGTTCAGGAACTTAAGTCTGTGTACAATCACTGTTCTTTACTTCACAAAAAAGAGTCAGCTAACAGAAGTATATTAAAGTGGCTACTGTATTTGTAACTCTTTCTCATGTCAGAGGCAGTGAATGTAAGTAAACATCTGTTTTCTAGAAATATTAACCAACTCTCCTACGATTCCTTGAACACAACGAACGTACAGTGTTTTATAAATGGATGAGATGGAAATAACTATACAACTTAATAAATTTTCTCGTTCAGGTTGATTTTCTAAGTAGTCACCATCAGAGAGAAATATCCTATTTCCTTGTTTATAACATATTCACGAATGGGATCATCAACTTTACTTCATACTCTGAAGTGAATTTCAAGTATAAATGATCAGCACTGAAGGTGTTCAGAACGTCATCCAAGTCAAATTTTTCGTTATATATGATAAAGTTATCACCGATGTACCACTTGTGCTATACATGGATAATTATTAAACCAAGAACACTATTTTCAAGAGAGGATAGGAAGTAACCAGCTGGAATGTGAACCAGTTGGTGACCCTATTGTCAAGCCGTTTCATTTGTGTACAGAATTCTTCGTTGAAACTAAAATAAATGTCGAAGGTTCCTCTATGAAACACTTTTTTCATAAAGTTGACAGGTACGATTACGTCTAAGTCGCTAGAAATAATCTACTCATATATGAAGCAAATAGTCTCGACCAAGGAAATGCTTGAAGATATAATGTATACTCATTATTCCTGCTTTTTATTTTCCAAACCGAAAGTGTCAAATAATCCTCAGTGAATCGGTTTTCCTGTTCACTTAACAATCTGACCACGTGTTGCTGTCATCTAGCTCATAGATATAAGTTAAATACGTTATAAAGTGATTCGTTTAACACAACAGTTGGTTCTCTAATAATAATGATGATAATAGCAATGGAATCGAAATACACTCAGAAACCACATGCATGTTGCTGAAGTCAGCAGTGAGCCACACCTATTGTGGGAGGGCTGATGATACTATCTAACTGCCAAAACTTTCCTATGTAGAGTGGTGCTCGAACCCATAACCTATTGACCAAAATCTACTTGTTTATAAAAATGAGCCAAATGCCATCTCGCCTAGTCAGTAAACAATAATGATGTAAAATGTCGCGTGATTACGTAAGCGTGTCTTTCTAAAGAGGTGGGCGGTATATTTCGATAGTTCGTTAGGCGGTCACATGGTATAACATCTGTCTGCTCACTTGAATTATCATCGCTTAGATAAATAGGGTTTACACTAAAAAATCTTATTTTTCCCTTCTTTCTGTTAGATTTTCTCACTGTTCTAGCAAACTGTTTTGTTTATTCAAGTTGATAAGGCATGGTAAAGAAATGGCGCTATCAGCGGGATTTTTTAACCAATTTATCACTTAAGCCGTGAAGCTGAAAGTTTTTGACAATATTTAACAGTCCAAAGTATTGGACCGATTTTTCCTACTTAGTTAACTGAAATATCTTACTTTTTCGTCTGGGATGCTTTCTATGAGCTGGGTAGTTTTATCCTGAAGCTTCATTGTCTTTCTACATTATACACCATCAACATAACCTCAACACGAAGTTATCAGCATTTTTCTGAGAGTGGTTCATTAGCTTGTCCGGAAGAACTTGTTTGTGATTGGCTGTTTCCTTTGATTGTTGTGCCACTGATTGTATAGATTTTCCTGTTGACTGTTTCGCTGCTTCACATCTGACCTTGTAGTTGTTTGTCACTTTTCTGATTGGTTGATAGACTGGGTCTATATCTCTACGTTTAACGATTACTGACTGAAATGAATGCCAAACTTCTAGAAATTCTCTGATATTCTTTGCGTTTCATCCGTCCAAAATTTCTGCATTTTCAAAATTGAATTCTTGTCCATATTTATTTACGTGCATTGATATGGGAGACGAACTGTGAAATTGATAACCCAACTGATATTTATGTGAGCGAAGGTGAAGAGGACAACCTCTTTGTTCAATGAAGTGATGTTCGCAATTGTTGCAGTTTATTTTGTAAATGATGGCTGGTTCGTTATATTGAAATTGGTGACTAGCTAAGGGATCCACGACGCACGCTTCGTCCTACTGGACACTCGTCAGCCGTGCACTCCAGTGAGTTATTTTGTTCCCGCTGAAATCCGAGCCCGATAAGATTCGCTTCAAACGCCAGAGTGTTATCCACTAAGCCAATGGGGCATGATAACCACCTGTTGTTCAACGAGTATCAGTTGTTGTTATGATACTTGCAATTCCTGTTGCTCTATAGGCCAAATCTATCGATTTCTGTTGGCTGATCGGTTCGTATGTAGATGCCTCGATACTGCCGAAATTTTCATGATGTATTGATCTTGGTGACTTAGTGGATAACGCACTAGCGTTCGAAGACGTGGGTAATGGACTTGAGCCTCATGGGGAACAGTGTACTCACTGAGATACAGATACATCCAGCTGACGAGACCTATATAAGGAGAAACGTGCGTCCTTGGTTCCTCTGCTGGTTATCAAGGTCAGCATAGCATCACAAATTTCCTACCGAATCCAGGCATCCGTACAGGAGATCACCTGCCAACACGGCTCGAGCAATTCGACCTCGTATAGGAACGGGGAATTACACGTGTTATAACAACGATAGTTGGTTTGTTTCATTTGGCTATTGGGTCCTTTGATCTGAATAATAAAGCTTGAGTGTATTTATTGATTTTTGAGACACACCAATTTCGAGTGATCTTTGATATATTCTTTTTGTACTTCAGCTAGCTATCCACAAGTAAAACGTGGTTATTAAATGAACAACTAAACGCACTTTAACATACTTTATGCTAGTTGAACCAGTGATCTTTATCAGTCCTGAGTTTATCTAAATGATATGGCTTTATATGTGCCGACATATTGTACAAGTTGTGTACATAAGGTGAACGATAAGTCAGATGCGTCTACAGATACAAGAAAATTTGCTGATTTGACTTGGAAAAGGTGGAGTCAAAACTATTAGTGGTTTTATTCCGACACATCTGATAGGCACAAGGTATTGTGTAAGTGTTTATATCTCTTTGACGATCGTACATGGTGTCCTGGAAGTATTACTTTTTGTGACCTATCAACGTCTCACTCAAATTCATAATGATAGTGTGATAGGATTGATTGAACCTGAGTTCTGCATTCAGAAGGAACACTTCGGAAGTTGCTCCTACATTGAATTGTGATATATTAAAGCTGTCAGAATATGCTGGAGTTTCAGTTCCTAGTTTCTATTATTGGGTAACGGATAAAAATGTGTAGGCTAACTCATTTCCATTTCTTTGCCCTTTGTCAATATTTTACAATTTCTCACCATAATTTTCCTCATTTCCCATAATTACTTTACAATATCTTCACACGTCAGTGACACTAACAGTACCGTTCAAGGTGGTTTTCAGGACCCTTCATGACTAAAAAAAGAGATGGAATTGGATTTTTCTTTAAAAATTACTTTATCATGTATCTAGTGTCGTCTTCGTGCTACTGAAGCCCTATGTTCCACTAGGAACCCAGGGACTAATAATAATAATAATAGTGTCGTCTTGCAGACGTTCCCGTCAATCACTGTGATTTTCAATGAGTGGAATGATTTCTAAACAGGAACGTCTAAAGATGAAGTTATTTACTCCAACCTTTAGTTAACTGCCTTGGAGAACTGTTGGAGTGAGACGAGGTATTAAATGTTGAGGAAGAACGTCGCTAAAACCAATTAACCTGTCTTCGATGCCTCTTCATACTCATTCGCAAGATTCCAGTATAAAATAAAAACAAATTTAAAGAGATAGTCAAATTCTTCACACTCAACACCTGATTGAAAGGCATCAGTATGAGGGTGTTTATAAAACCCTTGACTTCTGTGTCTAATCAGCCAAAGATGAATTTCCAAAGAAGTACCAAGTCACCTATGCTTACATTTGCAACTTATCTATCTGTACCAACAAGTACTACACCGAAGCTAGACACATTATCTTCTCACTGAAAAAATCATTTATCCACAGAATGAAATCTAAGCTGAAAAATTATTATTACTATTATTTGTCCTTTAGGTTCCTAGTCGAACATACACATTCAGTAGCACGTCTTCATTCCACTCCCCACTTCTCTGCAATCTTCTCAATATGGCTCCACAATAGCCCACAAACTATCATTTCTTCATCACACAATCTCCTACATGTCAACCTCACCTCGGACGCTCAACTCGTCGTTTCCTATCTAGGTTCCAGTTGACGACCTGGCTTGTCGTGTGATGTCACCGAATGGTCTTGTCAGTGTATGTCCAATCCATCCACTTTCCTCTGCATATTTGTTGTGGGATAGGTTCTTGCTTTGTTGGTTGGTTGGTTCGTTGCCAGCCAGCCAGACAGCCAGCCACACAGCCAGACAGCCAGACAGCCGGACAGCCAGCCAGCTAGAGTTCCTCCTTGCTTATTCTTATTTTTCTGGCCACCCATCTCAGCTTCAGTGTCAGTATCCAGCCGGTGTACTCACTTGTTCATCAATATCTGTACTTTGTTGCAAATGCTTTTCTCAACGTGCCAAGTCTCTCAACCACATCACATAGAAGCACTGACTCACTTGACTGGATTGGTGTTGAAAATCCGTATGTTGTTGACGCTTTATGCTGAGTGGAGTGGAGTGCAGAAGATCTCCACACTATATTCAGGTTAATGAGGGAAGGCCTGTCTTGCTATCATTCCGATCCTGACTGGCTTTGACTTTCTCATCTGTGCCTGTGCCGCCTGTTGTTGAAACGATGCTGCCTAGGTGAGTAGGTGGAAGAGGCTACTTCCTTTAATTTCCTCCTGCTGATGGTGGTGGTGTTGTTTGGATATCTTCATCACCTCTGTCTTCTCTACATTCACTTGAAGTCTTGTCTGCCTTCACTGCCTCTACTATCAACTTGTTGGATTTTGCCTGTAGATCTTCGATTTTGTGTCACAAGAGATTAGCCACAAGTCATCACTGGAGAAATCTAAGCCTTCTACAGTGTTTTTTCCTTGGTTCAGCGTATGCCACTGTTCTCTCTCTTCACTGTTTATTGCATGATCCAGTCCAGTTGGTAACAATCAGGGATATGATGAGTGATAGTAGGTGGTAGCCTTGTGTTACTCGTGTCTTCACTTCACAGTCGTCACTGAGCCCTCCACTGCGAAGTACTTGGCACGTGGCTTCTTCGCATAGTTGAATAGCGAAAAACTGTAATTCATTTATTCTAATTCTTAATTTTTAATTATAAAATGTGGAAAGAACTGGATACAAGTATCGTGTACCTTTATTCTTTCAAACGGAAATTATTTTCAACTTCAGGAGTTATGTCTAATTACACCGAACCCTTTTAATTGTTTATATGCATTTGAGAATGTTACAAATGTGACTTATCTCTTTATGTGTTTTTCTTCAAACCTTTCCCTGTCGTGCCATATCCTACTAATTTCCCTCTAACTTTCTACATTAGGAAGCTGAGAGTATCTAGTATAACTCAGCTTCTCCTCTTGTGTTTCGTAAGCTCTTGCATCCTACTTGCTCTCCTCTATTGTTCCACTTTATTTTTCTCGGATTGCTGAGAAAAGACTATGCTATATGGCGTAGAACTTTGAAGATCGTCATCAGAACTAGTGGCGTACCTCTAAACCTTCTAATTGAAACAGTTGTGAACAAATACATTAATTCATGTTAATATCTGGCAGAAGTCATTATATCAGATGACCAGTGCCCTCTTCACTCAAAGCTTTATACGTATCAGTCGTCAGGAAAGACCAGAAGTAAATATATAAGGCTTTTTGCATGTATTACTAAATTTAAAAACTCTACAATACGGTACTTAGCTCGTCTGCTGTTCGACGAAGAAAGTATCAGATTTAATCAACTTTCTGTGACCAGATATAGTGCATAAGCTTTTCTAACAAGCGATAGATCATCGAATCCATACCTCATTATGAAAATATTTCCCCTTGAGTAGTTCAGTTGTAGGGTTTGCGAAAAACTGCACTATATGATGTACGCTTTAAATTTTAGTTTAAAAATACATACTACTTATGAGTATAACAATGATGAGATCAGGATGAAAACATTTTCTATAATCTATCACTTTGTATTGTTACATTTCTTTTTCTAGTTGGGTGATGAACAACGAGTTCCTGGCTATCTAGAGTTGATTAATTCTTCGAGTGATATCTTGATAAGATGGACATCGAATGATTTATTATTACAAGCTTCAGATATGAATATTTCTCGATCAAATGGAATTGAATATGATTGTGATCAATACCTATTAGATAATCCATTGAATGAGACCAACACCACTGAACCGATGAATGTTAACAAATATTCAAGGATAAATAACCAATTAGTAGAGAATAATACAGCTGCTGATAAATACTAGTAAGTTGTTTGATAGCCTTTACAGTATAAGTAACTTTCGATCACTTTGTTATACCTTCTTTGACATGTAATATCACATCTTCTTTCCAAGTTATTTCAGGTTCATATATTTTTATGTAAACACTTCAGAATAATTGAGTTTGGGGCTTTAAAAGTTTTTTTCAAGTTAGTATTCATCGTAAAGGAACATTGAAAACCAGGTTACGTAAGATTTTTAAATCATTTATAAGGTGCATATAGATGAAAACGGGATAAAAACGTGGTAGACTTAATAAGCAATCAAAGAATTATGTAATATGAATCAGACAAATTAACTTGAATAAACTAAAAGTTCCAGTGAAAATTTCTGACCAGTGAAGTCAATCTAGTTGAACATGAGAACAGTTACTGAATGATGATATTGGATGAAGATCGCTTTTTACCATGAAATATCAACCACCGGTTCAGTGGTAAGATTCTGGCCACAGAAGTTGAGGATCTTGAGTTCTAACCCCGGCAAGGTTATGGACGCATACTGCTGAGGAGTCTCATACGAGAATGAAATAGCTACCCTATGCTCTTAGCTGGTATCATCCCATAGTGAATTTCAACCTGAGAATGTTTTATTGAAAGTTGCAATTAGTAAGAAGATAAAATGAAGGTATGCCGGGAACTATTAAATGTAAAAATAAAAAGGGTAGTGATTATATGTGAGTACAACCATTAGTCCAACAAAAGAGGAAGTTGAAAAAACAAAATAGGAACAAAACAGAACAAGACTACAATAAGTTAAGGCCAAGGTACAGACAAAGACTGTACATCCTTCTTCTGCACACAAATAGTCAAGGCCTCTGCTGTTCTTAGAAGTTGAAATCAGAGGGAACATGAGATATTTGAGTGGATTCAATAGACATCCTTAAAATCGTTGTTTGAGTCGGTTGAACGGTAAGAAATTGATTAAATGTTCAAGGACACAACTTCTGATGCATTTCTTTTCACTCCTTTATAAAACCAGGCAGGAATATGTTCTAGTAAACCACAGCCAATGTACCTAGCTCCATATGGGCAGGTAAATTGGTGGCCTGTTAAGGTTAATTGTCTTTTATAGAAATGGAGAACAATTTGTGACTAGTAAAGATTGATGAACAAAGTTTTTTTAAGAAACTAAGCTGATGATTAGTTTGTTTGTTCACTAACTTCATCATGTTTTCATCCTTTTGTAATCCATATACACCCTACAAACGATTTTCACAACCTTGCGTAACCCTCCTTTTGTTATCATTCAACCTTAATGTCATCAACTAGCAACATTATTTTTTTTAGTGTTATTGCTTGTATTTCACCGTCGTTGATTGGACCGTATTGATCAGTGGCTATCGTGACTCGGTGATATAGTGGATTACGCGCTGGCGTTTGAAGCGGTCGCTCCCGAGTCCGAGTCCCGGTGGGAACAACATCACTTACTGGGAAGCAGGCACATCCAGCTGACGAGTCCCAAATAGGACGAAATGCGCATCCTGGATTCCACTGCTAGCCACTGCCCATCATTACTAAACATAGTAACATTATTATTGCGATTTATGCCTCTTTTTATTGAAGTTAAATGTTTGTCATGGATTATAGTCTTCGAATATCATACACATCTATATGAATGTACAGCTTGAGAATGAATTTGTTGAAAAGAGTCCTCTTTGTTGAACATCTTGTTTTTGATGTCATAGTGGGAATCATGAATGTCTGAAGATATGCCTAAACATCAATGATCTTCATTAAAATTGTTTTAGATGGATCTTTCAAGTATATTGTTCAATCGTTTAACTCATACATAATAGGCACTGTATTTTCCAAATACACTGATAATAGTGATGGTGTAAAAGATTGTATTTCTGAAATTCTTTTCCAGCTGACTATAAGAAGTGTTCCTGTTATTATTATTATCATTATTACTTGTCCCTTGGGTTCCTATTCGAACAGACACATTCAGTAGCACGTCTCCATTACACTCCACACTTCTCTGCAATCTTCTCAATATGGCTCCACAACAGCCCACAAATTCACATTTCTTCCTCACACAATCTCCTACATGTCACCCTCACCTCAGACGCCAAACTCATCGTTTCCCATCTACGTTCCAGTCGACGACCTGGCCTGTCGTGTGATGTCACCGAATGGTCTTCTCAGTGTATGTCCAATCCATCTCCACTTCCTTCCAATGCATATTCGTTGAGCGATAGGTTCTTCCTTTGTTGGTTGGTTCGTTGACAGTCAGCTAGCCAAAAATCCTCCTTGCTTATTCTTATTATTCTGGCCACCCATCTCAGCTTCAGTGTCAGTATCCAGCCGGTGTACTCACTTGTTCATCAATATCTGTACTTTGTTGCAAATGCTTTCCATAACGTGCCAAGTCTCTCAACCACATCACATAGATGCACTGACTCACTTGACTGGATTGGTGATGAAAATCTGGATGTTGTTGACGCTTTATGCTGAGTGGAGTGGAGTGGAGTGCAGAAGATCTCCACACTGATTTCAGATTGATGAAGGAAGGTGTGTCTTGTTGTCTTTCCGATCCTGACTGGCTTTGACTTTCTCATCTGTGCCTGTGCTGCCGCCTGCTGTTGTTGAAACGATGCTGCCTATGTGGGTGGGTGGAAGAGGCTACTTCCTTTAATTTTCTCCTGCTGATGGTGGTGGTGTTGTTGGATATCTTCATCACCTCTGTTTCCTCTACATTCACTTGAAGTCTTGTCTGCCTTCACTGCCTCTACTATCAACTTGTTGGATTTTGCCTATAGATCTTCGATTTTGTGTCACAAGAGATTAGCCACAAGTCATCACTGGCGAAATCCAAACCTTCTGTAGTGTTTTTTCCTTGGTTCAGCGTATGCCACTGTTCTCTCTCCTCACTGTTTATTGCATGATCCAATCGAGTTGGTAACAATCAGGGATATGATGAGTGATAGTAGGTGGTAGCCTTGTGTTACTCGTGTCTTCACTTCACAGTCATCACTGACCTTCACACTGTGAATTACTTTTCATATGACGTCTTATAATACAAGGTTATTGCAGTAACCATCTTCTATACCAATTATTATTCATAACTGAACTATTTTTTACATATTTTTGTAAAATATTTTTTTAGTTTAATGATTATTTATATTGACTGAAACTACTTACAAACTTTCTCTTCATATATTCAGTAGCTTCCACTTTGACGTTGTTACGATATCAGTGAACAAAATGCAATATGTTCATTTACATCAAGGTAGGTTACATTTAAACAAAGGTGGATTAAGTGAAGTTTGTTTTATATACATTTAGGATCTAATCATTAACATTGAAAAGATGTTTTGCTTTCTTTCAATTCCAAGTGATTATGTAATAGGAATTGTAAACACCAGTTTATATGGCCTAGTTATTCCGTTATTTCATGTAGACTTAGGTACACTCTAAAATGAAGTAGATGCTACAGTGGGTAAAATGTTCCAGAATAGTTTCTGGTCAGGGGTAAAATATATTGAATAACTAAAGGAGATTAATTAATACACATTCGTGTTCAGAGTGGGAAAATAGACAGAGGATTATGAAATTATGTGTAATTACGTAATACAGGATGAATGAATGGCAAAGTAGGAAACTGAACGAAGGGTTTTGAAGAACAAATTGCGATTATGTAATACCAGATAAACCTATGACATAGTAGGAAAATAAATAGGATATTATGAAAATAAGGTTGTAATTACGTAATGTAGGTTAAATCTATGACAGAGCATAAAAACGAATAAGGTATACATGTGGCAGACGAGTCTTTATGATGACCATGGAAAACATAAAGGTTGGATGTACCTTTTTTGTACGCATAACGCTGGTTTGAACTTCTTGATAGCTAGCGCTTTAGCTATAGACAGATGCTTTGACTTTACTACCTTCGAGTGGTTTGATTGATAACAGAACACCTCGTAAACTCAAGCCACTTAGCTCCTTTTGACAGCTCACTCAAAATACTCTACAGGGTTCGATCAAACTACTCGAAGGGAGTAATAACAAGGCATCTGTCTACAGTTGAAGTAGATGTCTTTTACATGACTGAAATGTTCGTCATACAATCATATCTTCAATATTCACTACCTTATTTAAACTAAACTAACGTCTTAGAGCGTTTCATTCAGTATCAGTCATGTAATCGTTTATCAATGTCCTTAGATGTCTAAAATTCTATTCAACCTTCAGCTATCCAACGAACTGAACGAATAAAAAGTAAGTAATTTAGCAAAGAGTCTCTTTTCCACAATTTCATTTACAAAGCTGTACAATCATAAATTTATACATTTTTCTAGTGTAAGGATTTGATAGATAGACTACTGCCATCAGTATTTCAGTAAAACATCAAAGGGCCAAAGCTTCTTAACAAAACAGCACAGAGAACAATTCAAGCAATTCAGATGTAACAAAGTTATAATAATAACACATTCAGATAAGAGTGTGGGTTTCGTCATACTAGACAGAAGTGTCTATATTCACAAAATGTTGACTGTAGTCTAGGACGAAAACCTGGTAACGAGAAAAATAAGATGGGACTGATTGAACAACAACTTATTGGTATTTTGAAAAGGTTAAAAAATGATCAGCTAATAACCAATGATTTCTACGAATGCATCAAACCAATCGGCTCCGCAAGTCAATGACTTTACATATTACCAAAAAATCAGAAGGCCGGTATACCTCTTCGTTCAATTTCAGACATATCTGAATCTCCTTACCACTTGATCGCAAAATATCTACCCAAAATCCTAAAACCTCTAAGAAGACGAATTGTCATTCCTCCTCTACGTGGTATTTTCGAATTTGTTAATTGCGTTAGAGACGAAGACGTATCTAATAAATGTATGATATCACTTGATGTCTAGTCACTTTTCACCAGTGTTCCACGTTCATTCATATGCAGATAAATAGAATATAACAACATAAATTTTGAGATACCGACCCCCACCTTAAGGAGTTGTTACTTAGATGCATATTCAACTTTCAGCTCACTTTAACGACGCCATTTACAGACAGAAGGATGGAATCACCATTGCATCCCCACTAAGCTCACTAATAGCAGATTGCTCTATGGTCAGTTTGCAGAGCGGACTCTTGAAACCAACGATTGAAGGCACATGGACGATACTTTCTTTATCTATGATCATCAATATAATTTAAATCATGTTCTACACATATTCACTAACTGCCACTCATCAATTAGATTCACCCTTCAGGTTTAAAATCGAGCAAAAATTAACTTTCTTGATGTAGATATGGATAGAACAGCTAATGGAACGTTACGTAGGTCGATTCACAGAAAGCCAATGTGGAATGGTCAGCTGACGATACTTGGGTATCTGTGAGTCGTAAACGAAATTTTAACATATCTCTTACCACTCATTAGACGAGTCTGCGGTCCCAATGTGTTAGAAGAGGAAATTTCTGTTCTACAGAACATCCTGATTGTATAAACGGACTCCCATCATGCTCTCTAGATAAGCACATCAAACGTAAACCTAGCAAAGAGAATCTTACTATCCTGCCAGAAAAGACACTCTATATGAAACTGAACTTCAAACGTGATTCCGCCATTGACACTCCAAAAAGAGGATATCAAACACTCTAACGAGAACATTCTCTGCATAAGCGCTAACATTAGTATTCTCTTGTCGCCCAACAGTTTCTAATAACTCAACGGGGAAACATTCACATCTAATCACTTCTATGCTCACATATATCAATTCATCTGATCTTGTAGAACCTGATATACAAGTCGTTCAATGTGACTGTTATCCGAAAGGGTGGAAGAGCACTATCCCGTGTGGTTGCAAAGAGATAACGATGGAGTGATAAAGAGTGCTGTAAATGAACACATCGTGAACACGAATCACCCTATCTCAAGAACCTCCTCGTTCACAGTCATCTATGAAGTAAAAGCAAACTTTCCAAAGACTATGTATCTTCATATTCTCTTCATCTCCGAAGCCATTGCCATCCACCATATGGAGAAGCCTAAACCATGTACGTAGTAGAAGGTTGTTCAATCCCTTCTCCTATCATGGTCTTAGTTTTCAGTCTGCTCTACTCACCTCTAGCTTCTTTTCATCTTCCTGTTTTGACACTATTCACTTCTTGAGTAATTTGCTACTCACTGTTGTTGCTACGCTCTGCTTGATTACAATTCAATTTCCAATTATATCTTCATGTTACGAAACTTCTTGTTTAAATTTGTTTTGAGTAATATTCACTAGACATCAGTTTTTGGTTTTCATATTTTAATGACAACCTATTTGTGTTGTGATGCTTGACGAAGCGTTTTTAACTATCGGATCGATAGACTAGGGAAATGTATAAATTAGCGATTGTGTACATGTTTGAAGATGAAATTGTCGAAATGTGACTCTTCGCTGAAATACTTGCTGTTGTTTCAAATCATAATGGGTATATTTCGCAAATATTCAATGAACAACAACTTGAACAAAACGCATAAAGTACCTTGTAATGTATAATTTGAGTTGGGCTTAAATACCAGCGGTCAGTTTAATGTCAACTCTTGTGATGATTTCGTATTCATCTTGTTCCTTCTCGGTGGAGTCTTGATGAATGTTTTTTTCTTATTTGAAACTCGCTGGTCGGCTAGATGTGCTTGGCTGACATTGAGTGTTGTTGTTTCCACTGGAATTCGATCCCAGTACCCATGGCTTCTAACGTCAATGCGTTATAAACTATACCGCTGGGCCGTGAGAACCACCCCATGTTCAACGGTTATCAGCTATTGTTTATTGTGGCTGGTAATTCTTCGTTGCTATACTGCATTGAATTGTTCGGCCTCTGGCCTAGTGAGTAACTCTTTGGAGCTTGAAGCCTCGGGTCCTGGGTTCGAGTTTCCGTGTGAACAACACTCACTTGGGTGCAAATAAATTCAATTATCGAGTAAAAAATAGGACGAAGCGAGCATCATGAATTCTACTGCTAGCCACCAAGTAGAGTACAATAAATGAATATCTCAAGAATACAGTGATATTCGTATAAAGACCCATCTGCCAACAGAAGTTAAGAAGTTCACCCTAGTGTAGCAACGTGAAATCATAAGTATCAATAAACAAGAAATCAAATAATGTTTCGAAAAGGGACATTCACCGAAAGCATTAGAAATCAGTGGCTCTACTTAACACTTAAAAGTGTTTAAACACCCAGTATGGTACTGCATGATGGAGTCTCAGGGTTTTGTTTAAAGATAGATATGAAGATATTTTGATGTTTACTCACAAGCAGAGAACTTTCAGCTACAATCCATATTTTAGCAACACTAGAACCGTATATTCCCCTTCCAAAAGTTATGTAGACTGAACTTTGAACGTGAATGATATGAGCCTTAAGTTATACATTCATATCACTGTTCTAGGGATTATGGTAGTCAAGGAGATGGTAGGAAAGTGTGGCGTCATTTTCAAATGAACGTGTATTAGCAAAGTGGAAGGAAGAAAATCAAAATGAACTGTGCCAAGTAGCATTTGATAACACATAACATCGAAAATCAATCGATCAATGTCAACATAGGACCAGGCATTACTGAGTAACGGTCCGAGTTGCCACAATTCATATCACTACATCAAGTAGAAAGGTAGTGAGGTGAAGGGGGAAGATAAGTGAAAGCAGTCAAAAGAAATATAAAGTACGAGAAGAAAGAAAAGAAGAATGACAAAATGGTGAGATTCGGTATAGCGTTGTTAAGATGACGATAATGTGTGTGTATGGGGATGCATCTGTGCCACTGACATCGGTTCTGAGCCATATCACCTAGAGTCTCCAACCACTGGTTCCTCTTGTCCCGCGGACCCCAACCACCTAGTCTGCATCGTCCTACATGGCTTAAACCAACAGTCAGAGACTTCATACATTGGTGCCATGTTTTAGTCTGGCCACCTCGGACCTTTTTTCAGCCTGAAACTACTTCGGCCAACATCGTGTGATGAGGCAGCCAGCTACTAGGTATACGTAATACGTGCCCCAAGCATCTCAATTGATGAAGGTTTACAATTTCGTCAACTGACTTGCCTCTACTCCTGACTTCTGCATTACGCACATGGTGACACCACGGAATATGACCTATACTACGAAGGCAACGATGGCCAAACACTTGAAGCCTTCTTATATCTTCCACTTTCAATAGCCATGTTTCACAGTCATACAGTAGAACAGAGTGGACAGCTGTGTAGTACACGTGACCCTTAATAGACAAACGGATATCACGGCGGCGTCATAGGTGGCGCAAATTGGCAAAAGCCAATCGAGCCTTTTGTATCCGTGCAGAGATTTCATCTGCAACTAACCCACCGGGGTTGATCCTACTTCCAAGGTAAGTGAAGTGGTCAACACACTCAACCACTTCACTATTATTAGACGCGGCACCGTTAGAGACCAGTGCTGGAGTAAAAATTTGCATTTGGGTGGTGAAAACCGCATCCCAAACATTCTCAAATTGTCACTCAAAGTGTTCAGAAGACTCCGCATCTTATCAGCATCTTCACTTAACAGGACAATGTCATCTGCATATTCTAGGTCTAACGAAAATTCTCCTGTGATTAGGTCAACATCTGTGTAATCAGGTGACGAGGGGGAAACTTCTGATGCTACTGTAATATACAGAAAGAGATATTTAAATTCACTGAAACCAAATTATTAGCTACTCTGTGACCCTTTTCTTTATTTCTGATGAGTCGACAGCAAATTGTTCATCTGAAAGTTGATATTATATCATTAAATAGGATAGAATTAGTGAAGTATACTACTGAATAACTTAAGTAGTCAGAAACCCCTCAAAACTTATCTGTAGATTTCGTTAACCAAATCAGAATGACCCGAAAATCCGAGACTATTTCACTTATTTGGTACAAAGCTCATCAGCAGGATTTCTAACTACTCTTTATTTCATAAAACTTTCGTGTCAGAGATCATACCTTGCGATTTTAGCTAGGGGTACTTTCCAACGGGTACCTTGTTTGCACTACAACTGAGTAGTTTGAAAAAAACTATACATTTGTGAGAAACGTCAACTTGAACCATGGGATTTGTAAATCAATTGCAAATTCATCATCCGATGCCCAATGCAACTAATTTTTCAGTTCTATTGATCATCACTTGCTGTAAATAGTTTAGGATATTGATACCGTGAACTCAGTTGGTCAACAGTTTGATCTTGTTGTTGCTCATAAACCGACCAAGGCAATACTATTAGTAATTGTCCAAAATTTCGCCAACACCGATAAATCCAAAAATACACATACAGGCTATGTTATATAGGCCATGTTACTGCGATCCTAATCACTGCTGTATGTCAAATTAGTTTGTAGGCTATTAATCGCAACGCATCATAACTATTCTGATCAAAATAGACTCATAAACCATGTTAGAATTTAATCAAAATTTATCAAATAGAATCTTAAGCCTATTTCTCACTAAGATTAGTAATGACTCATTATTTCCTTATGTTTTACTCTTTTTTTAGGCGGATCATTTGAATATCAGATTGTTTTCATTGGACTTGATGGTATTGCCTACCCACCTATCAGATTACAGGGTGGATTAAAAGCGGTTTATGATTTTCTTGTATGCTTGGATCAAGGTTTGAGACCCAGTGCTTTTCTGAATCCATCCCCAACTGATTTAAGTGGTAAGTTGTAGTTGAATGAGTCTATATCAATCGTTATCAGCTTACTGATTTATGATAGTGAAGTTATCCTATTTTGATGGAATTGTACATAATGGTTCGACTTTTTATCTCAACAGACCAATGGTCTCCACGGAAACCAGTAAGACAAAAAACAGTCAATTTGATAAGATCAACGTTGTGTAAGGTTTTTACTATTGGTTGGTATGATCTATCAATAAATGGTGCTATTAAGTAACATACCTTGTCTGTCATCTCATCGATGCACCAACTGACTGTCTTCAGCTAGTACTGACTATATGTTTATCCAGATATAAGTGTAAATAAGTAGTATGCATTGCACAGTTTTGATGTACGATTTGCGACTGGGGGTGTAACCAATTCCACCAAAGCAGTGGACTTCGATGGATGTAAGTTGGTTGGAGGCATTTGATAGGAAGTCCTAGGTCATGCTTCTTAGCACTTATCATCTAGACTACGTGAA